>CM039443.1:76425728-77625728 GCA_022388445.1 Zophobas atratus | reverse complement strand
AATGGGGTATTTGAGGGTATCTGGAAGAATCTGATCCAGTTTCAGGAATCTGAAGCAACGTGGAAAATTTTGAAAGGATCTGGAAAGATCTGAAACGAAAATTTTTGAGAAACTGCGGAATCTAAAAAAATCTGAAGGAATCTGAAAGACTCTGGGAGAATCTAATAGAATGTGAGAAAATCGAGAGAATCTGAGGAAAATTGGAAGATTCTAAATAATCTGAAGGAGGTTGTGAGAATCTGAGAGAACTTTGAGGAATTTCGAAGAATTTAGAAAAATCTAAGAGAATCTAAAAGAAACTGGAAGAATTTAGAAGAGTTTTGAAGAATGTGCAAGGATCTGGAAGGATTAGAAATGTTTGAAAGAATCTTGAAGGTTCCTGACGGTATCTTTGACAGAATCTGAAAAAAATCGAAAGAATCTGAAACAGTTCGTAAGCATCGGAATAATCCAAAAGACAAAAAAATCGAAAGAATCTGAAGGAGATAATCGAAAGAAATAAGAATCTGGAGTAATTTGAGGGAATTTAAGAAATTGGGAGATTTGGGAAGAATATAAAGGAATTTGAGAGAACATGAAAGAATCTGAGGGAACTGAAGAAATTGAAGATCCGTAAAGAATTGGAAGGAATCTGAGGAAACTTGTGACAATCTGAGCGAATTTTGAAGAATTTCGAAGAATTTCGAAAAATCTAAGAGAATCTAAAAAAAAACTGAAAGAATCTTGAAGAATCTGCGGGCATCTGAAAGAATCTGTAAAGATCTGAAAAGATCTGAGTAGAACTGAAAAATTTGAAAGAATCTTGGAAATTCCTGATGTGTTTTTGAAACCATCTGAAAAAATTCGAAAGAATCTGAAACAATCCGGAAGCATCGAAAAGCATTCGGAATAATCCGAAAGAATAAAAAAAAAATAGAAAGAATCTGAAGGAGATAATCAGAAAGAAAATGAAAGAATTTGGTGTAATTTGAGGGAATTTGAGAGAAATTGGGAGATTCGGAAGAATCTAAAGGAATTTGAGAGAACATAAAAGAATCTGAGGGAATCTGAAAGAAATTGAGAGATTCCGAAAGAATTGGAAAGAATCTGAGGGAACTTGTGACAATCTGAGCGAATTTTGAAGAATTCCGAAGAATTTAGAAAAATATAAGAGAATCTAAAAAAACTGGAAGAATTTGGATGAATTTTGAAGAATCTGCAGGGATGTGAAAGAATCTGTAAGGATCTGAAATGATCTGAGTAGAACTGAAATAATTGAAAGAATCTTGAGGATTTTTGACAGTGTCTTTGAAACCATCTGAAAAAATTCGAAGAATCTGAGACAATCCGGAAGCATCGAAACGCATCCGGAATAATCCAGAAGAATAAAAAAAATCGAAAGAATCTGCAAGAGAGAATCAGAAAAAAAATGAAGGAATCTGAAAGCACCTGAAAGAATCTGGAGTAATTTGAGAGAATTTGAGAGAAATTGGGAGATTCAGAAAGAATCTAAAGGAATTTGAGAGGTCTTGAAAGAATCTGAAGGAATCTGAAAGAAATTGAGAAATTGGGAAAGAATTGGAAGGAATCTAGGGAAACTTGTGACAATGTGAGCGAATTTTGACGAATTTCGAAGCATTTAGAAAAATCCAAGAGAATCTAAAAAAAAACCTGGAAGAATTTGGAAAAAATTTTGAAGAATCTGCAGGGATCTGAAAGCATCTGAAAAAATTCGAAAGAATCTGAAAACTCTGGAAGAATTTGGAAGAGTCTGCAGGGATCTGAAAGGATTTGTAAGGATCTCAAACAATCTGAACAGAACTGAAAAAATAATTTTAAAGAATCTTGAATATTTCCACTCAACAGGAAGAGTCGTAAAGAAAATGAAAGAATTTGAAAGAATCTGGAGGAATTTGAGGGTATCTGGAAGAATCTGATCCAGTTTTCAGGAATCTGAAGCGACGTGGAAAATTTTGAAAGGATCTGGAAGAATCTGAAACGAAAATTCTTGAGAATCTGCGAGAATCTGAAAAAATCTGAAGGAATCTGAAAGACTGGGAGAATCTAATAGAATGTGAGAAAATCGAGAGAATCTGAGGAAAATTGGAAGATTCGAAAATAATCTGAAGGAGGTTGTGAGAATCTGAGAGAATTTGAGGAATTTCGAAGAATTTAGAAAAATCTAAGAGAATCTAAAAAGAAACTGGAAGAATTTAAAAGAATTTTGAAGAATGTGCAAGGATCTGAAAGAATTAGAAAAATTTGAAAGAATCTGAAACAGTTCGTAAGCATTCGGAATAATCCGAAAGAACAAAAAAATCGAAAGAATCTGAAGGAGATAATCAGAAAGAAAATGAAAGAATCTGGAGTAATTTGAGGGAATTTAAGAGAAATTGGGAGATTTAGGAAAAATCTAAAGGAATTTGAGAGAACATGAAAGAATCTGAAGGAATCTGAAAGAAACTGAAAGACCCGTAAAGAATTGGAAGGAATCTGAGGAAACTTGTGACAATCTGAGCGAATTTTGAAGAATTTCGAAAAATCTAAGAGAATCTAAAAAAACCTGGAAGAACCTTGAAGAATCTGCGGGCATCTGAAAGAATCTGTAAAGATCTGAAAAGATCTGAGTAGAACTGAAAAATTTGGAAGAATTGTGAGGATTCCTGACGGTGTCTTTGAAAGCGTCTGAAAAAATTCGAAAAAATCTCAAATAATCCGGAAGCATCGAAGAGCATCCGGAATAATCCGTAAGAATAAAAAAGAATTGGAAGGAAACACATTGATGTTAAACACCACTACGTGAGAGAAGTACTTCGTGAAGGCATGATTGAAATTCGAAACTTGGAAGAAATAATGTTTTTCTAATAATCTTGAACGTCAATTCCATGTTTGTATTTCATACAATGAAGCTATAATAACATAAAGCACCTCGCCCCTTTTTCGAAACACCCGTATATTTTTGCACGCCCATGCAGTACAAGAGCAGCAGCAGCCAACACGCGCTTTAAGATTTACTGGAATATATTTCCGTCCGCTAACATGTTATTGTTCCAGCTACCAGCTGCACAACCTCATCGCACTGAAAAAGGATCTTAAAGGACTAGAGTCAAACCGCTTTTTGCGCCGTAGGAATGCCGTCCGTTTTCGATATTTCACAAGATACAATCTCGCTCGTATATTCCTCTTATATCTTGATATTTAGCGATCGAACGTACGTCGCCTCGTTGCCTGCTTTCATAACGTGATAATGCCGCGGCACACGTTGTGATTAGATAAAGACGTTCGTTATGTTGCGCCTCGATGGAAATAAACGAGGAACGGACACCTGCGGATTGTGAATTTTAATGGTCCAGATCGAACCATCGCGAATCCAATTTGCCGACTTCCCTTACAATCCGGGTGGTTTTAAGCGAAACAGAACAGCCTGCATTTTTTCGAATACTTTTCTTAATTCACTCTCGTCATAATCTCGGATTTACAACGGCACTCGGTGCTCGTTTCGCGTTTGCACCGCGGCGCAATCTCCCGCTTCTGACTGCGCTCTCGCCGTTAATGTTCCAGAATCGCCTCATTATCTCTGCGTAAATCCTTTTATGGCCGGGCAATAAGCATCCAGTTGCGATTTTTATTGACGTTAATAATTCAGATTGAACCCGGCCGATAGCCCGCGTAAATACCTGGGAATATAACAGCATATCACGTGCTGGGCGACTCCTAATGCCCGCTCGCATTATCAGTTAATCGCCATCGATGGAAGTCTGCCATAACAATTAACTTAATGATGGTAACCGATACCAGGCCGCGCAATAAACGCTGGCTGGACGGAATTAGCATACACCGAGTACGGCGTCGACCAAATTTATGGCGAGGAAGTTTCCTGCTAGAGGCAAAGCGTTAGCGTATCTTGCGGGTTTAATCAGAAATTGATACGGACTGGACTTGATCATAATTAAGCGGGAACGGATGCCCGGGATCAGCTTACTTGTTAAAATTCTCGGGCGGAAGATCAATTTGATGGATTTGCGGTGGTCTACGCCGGATTCGGAAAGAAGCGGAAAACGCGCGGCGTAGTGAGACGATCAGATAACGCAATCATAATAACTGTAATGAGGAGGCTGTGCAAGAAATACGGACCGCGAGATGGGTCCGAGGAGGGTCATCAGAGACAACTCCGGAAAAATCGACTAGATGCACTCGGCGAAAAAAAACTGAGTGAACTTCGAAATACTCCAGCAAACTTTCGCTCGGCAGGTGAAGCCCATTAAAATCGCGTTTACGCTAAGGGGGAGAGCTCGGCAATTTATAGATCACTTAATAACACATACCCTCGCCATCAGTTTGCCGCGTTGAAACTCCGTCCGTGTCTTGTCGGCGAGCGCGGCAGATTAATTGAGTTACGTGTTGCGATTAAGTTTGCATTTTATTATTATAATTCGCAATATGAAGCGGAGGAATCGAAGATACGAGGATGGAAACCATAGGGTGCTCGCTTTGCCGCCTAGGCAATTTCTCTCCGCCGTTGTATGAAGATGCGTTCACGACTGGACTGGGCGGGCGTGATTTTTTCCCTCGGCGAGAGTTCCTGCGAAGTGCATTATCCTTGAGACCTTCGTTCCCACACCTCCTGCGTAAAAGCGAAGCGAACACGCGTGTTATTCGTACCTTAATTTTCAACTCTCCACAACTTTTTGATAAAGTTTTGTCCTGACGAAATCGCGGACTTACGAAAAATGACTCCTAGGTGTTGCCCGTCAGATCCATCACCGCCCTAATGATGTAACCCGAGCGTCGCCTCGTGCATAATATCACGCCGCCGTCCCGGTGGCGGCGCGTCAATATTTCAGTTCGGCATTGGCCGGCGGTCATCTGTTTCCCGGTTCCCCGGAGACAGGCAGGATTTGCGGGTCCAGGAAATGGACGTATTAAATTTCTAGTAGTTTGCATCACCTGCCTTAGATGTCCGAAAGTCCGCAAATGCGCTTAGATTAGGGGAAATATATGGGCGCATTTACACTTTAAGTTCCAACGTAAATTAATATTCGGAAAGGAACGGACCGAGATAAATACCTCCAGCTCGGATTTATGTCCAAGTAGTAGTGGCCGGATCCAGGAAGGAGGCCCATCGGCTAATGACGACGGAACGAGACCTTAAAGAGATGGTACGATTGCCTCTGTGGACCAAACTTTTCAAAATGCAAGTATCTGAAATGATCTGGAAAATTTTGAATGAATGTTACGAGAATTTAAGGGAATGTGATAGATTCCGAGAAAATTTGAGAGATTCCGAAAAGATCTGGAAGAATTTGAGAGAATTTGAAACAATCCGAGAAAATCTCGAAAAAAGGAAAAATTTAAAGAATCTAGGAAAATCTGGAAGAATTTGGAAGCCTACAGGGATCTAAAAGAAGTTGTAAGGATCTCAAAAAATCTGAACAGAACTGAAAAATTTTAAAGAATCTTGAAGATTTCCATTCAACAGGAAGAGTCGTAAAGAAAATGAAAGAATCTGGAGGAATATGAGGGTATCTGGAAGAATCTGAACCAGTTTTCAGGAATCTGAAGCGACGTGGAAAATTTTTAAAGGATCTGGAAGGATCTGAAACGATTTTAAAAGTATTAATATTTAGTTTTTTTATATAATTTTTGAATTTCTGACAGAATCGGAAAAAGTCGGAAGGAATCTGAAAGACTCTGGGAGAATATAAGATAATCGAGACAATCTGAGCGAATTTTGAAGAATTTAAAAAAATCGAAGAGAATCTAAAAAAAACTGGGAAAATTGGGAAGAATTTTGAAGAATCTGCAGGGATCTGAAAGGATCTGTAAGGATCTGAAATGATTTGAGTAGAACTGAATAATTTGAAAGAATTTTGAGAATTCCTGACAGTGTCTTTGAAAGCGTCCGGTATAATCCGAAAGAATAAAAAAAATCGAAAGAATCTGAAAGGGAGAATCAGAAAGAAAATTAAAGAATCTGGAGGAATTTGAGGGAATCTGAGAGAATTTGGGAGAAATTGGGAGATTCGGAAAGAGTCTGAGGGAATCTGAAAGAAATTGGGTGATTCCGAAAGAATTGGAAGGAATCTGAAGGAACTTGTGACAATCTGAGCGAATTTTGAAGAATTTCCGGGAATTTAGAAAATTCTAAGCGAAACTAAAAAAACTGGAAGAATTTGAAAGAATTTTGAAGAATCTGCAGAGATCTGTAAAGATCTGAAAAATTTGAAAGAATTTTGAGGATTCCTGACTGCGTCTTTGATAACATCTGAAAAAATTCGAAAAAATCTGAAACAATCTGGAAGTATCGAAAAGCATCCGGAATAAAAAAAATCGAATGAATCTTAAAGAGAGAATCAGAAAGAGAATGAAAGAATCTGAAAGCATCTGAAAAAAAAGAAATTGGGAGATTCGAAAAGAATCGAAAGGAATTTCAGAGAATCTGCAAAACTCTAAGGAAATCTGAAAGAAATTGAGAGACCCAAAAGAATTGGAAGCAATCTGACGGAGAAACTAAGAAAACTGGAAGAATTTGGTTGAATTTTGAAAAATCTGCAGGGTTCTGGAAGAATCTGTTAGGATCTGAAATGATTTGAGTAGAACTGAAAAATTTGAAAGAATCTTGAAGATTCCTGACGGTGTTTTTGAAAGCATCCGAAAAAATTTCAAAAAATCTGAAACAATCTGCAAGCATCGAAAAGCATCCGGAATAATCCGAAAGAATAAAAAAAATCGAAATAATCTGAGAGAAATTGGGAGATTTGGAAAGAATCTAAAGGAAAATCTGAAAGAATCTGAGAGAAATTGAGAGATTCGGAAAGAATTGGAAGGAATCTGAAGGAACTGCTGACAATCTGAGCGAATTGTGAAGAATTTCGAAGAATAAAAAAAAATATAACAGAATCTAAAAAACCGGACGAATTTGGAAGAAACTGCAGGGTTGTGAAAGGATCTGAAATGATCTGAGTGGAATTGAAAAATTTGAAGGAATTTTAAGGATTCCTGACGGTGACGGGTTTTGAAAGCATCTGAAAGAATCTGTAGGAATTTCAGGGAATCTGAGAGAATTTGAGAGAAATTGGGAGATTCGGAAAAAATCTATAGAAATTTGAGACGACATGAAAGAATCTGAGGGAAAATGAAAGAAATTGGGAAATTCTGAAAGAATTGGAAGAAATCTGAGGGAACTTGTGACAATCTGAACGAATTTTAAGGAATTTCGAGGATTTTGGAAAATTCTAAGAGAAGCTAAAAAAATTGGAAGAATTTGGTAGAATTTTGAAGAAACTGCAGGATTGTGAAATGATCTAAAATGATCTGAGTAGAACCGAAAAATTTGAAAACAATTTAAGGATTCCTGACAGTGTCTTTGAAAGCATCCGAGAAAATTCCAAAAAATCTTAAACAATCTGGAAGCATCGGAAAGCATCCGGAATAATCCGAAAGAATAAAAAAAATCGAAATAATCTGAAGGAGAGAATCATAAAGAAAATGAAAGAGTCTGAAAGCATCTGAAAGAATCTGGAGGAATTTGAGGGAATCTGAAAGAATTTGAGAGAAATTGGGAGATTCGGAAAGAATCTAAAAAAATTTGATGAAGTCTGAAAAAATCTGAGGGAATCTGAAAGTAATTGAGAGATTCGGAAAGAATTGGAAGGAATCTGAGGGAGCTTGTGAGAATCTGAGCGAATTTTGAGGAATTTCGAATGAATTTAGAAAATTCAAAGAGAATCTAAAAAAAGCTGGAAGAATTTGGAAGAATTTTGAAGAATCTGCAGGGATCTGAAAGGATATGTAAGGATCTGAAATGATCTGAGTAGAACTGAAAAATTTGAAAGAATTTTGAGGATTCCTGACGGTGTCTTTGAAAACATCTGAAAAAATTCGAAAAAATCTGAAACAAGCTGGAAGCATCGAAAAGCATCCGGAATAAATAAAACCGAATGAATCTGAAAGAGAGAATCAGAAAGAAAATGAAAGAATCTGGAGGAATTTGAGGGAAATTGGGAGATTCCGAAAGAATCTAAAGGAACTTAAGAAAATCTGAAGGAATCTAAGGGAAACTGAAAGAAATTGGAATAGGAATAGATCTGAGGCAATTTGTGACAATCTGAACAAATTTTGAGGAATTTCGAAGAATTTAGAAAATTCTAAAAGAAACTAAAAAAACTGGAAGAATTGAGAAGAATTTTGAAGAATCTGCAGGGTTTTGAAAGAATCTGTAATGATCTAAAATGATCTGAGTAGAACTGAAAAATTTAAAAGAATTTTGAGGATTCCGCACGGTGTCTTTGAAAAAATGCCAAAAAATCAGAAATAATCTGGAAGCATCGAAAAGTATCCGGAATAATCCGAAAGAATAAAAAAAAAATGGAAATAATTTGAAGGGGAGAATCCGAAAGAAAATGAAAGAATCAGAAAGCATCTGAAAAACCTAGGGGAATTTGAGGGAATCTGAGAGTTTGAGAGAAATTGGAGGATTCAAAAGAATCTAAAGGAATTTAAAAAAATCTGCAAGAATTTGAGGGAATCTGAAAAAAATTGAGAGATTCGAAAAGAATTGGAAGGAATCTGGGGGAGCTTGTGAGAATCTGAGCGAATTTTGAAGAATTTCGAAGAATTTAGTAAATTCTAAGAGAAACTAAAAAAACTAGAAGAATTTGGAAAAATTTTAAAGAATCTGCAAGGATCTGAAAGTATTTGTAAGGATTTCAAACAATCTGAACAGAACTGAAAAATTTTAAACAATCTTGAGGATGTCCATTCAACGGGAAGAGTCGTAAAAAAAATGAAAGAATCTGGAGAAATTTGAGGGTATTTGGAAGAATCTGAAGCGATGTGGAAAATTTTTAAAGGATCTGAAAGGATCTGAAACGATTTGAAAGGTAAAAATTCTTGAGAATCTGAGAGAATCGGAAAAAACTGAAAGAATCTGAAAGACTCTAGGAGAATCTAAGAGAATGTGAGAAGATCGAGAGAACCTAAAGGAATCTGACGGAACTTAGGAAAATCTGCGTGAAATTGAAAGATTCGAAAAGAATCTGAAGGACCTTGTGAGACTTTGAGACAATTTTGAGGAATTTCGAAGAATGTAGAAAAATCCAAAAGAATCTAAAAAAAACTGGAAGAACTTGGAAGTATTTTGAAGAATCTGCAGGGATCTGAAAGAATCTGGAAGGATCTAAAATGATCTGAGTAGAACTGAAAAATTTGAAAAAATGTGGAGGAATTTGAGGGTATCTGGAAGAATCTGAACCAGTTTGCAGGAATCTGAAGCGACGTGGAAAATTTGGAAGGATCTGAAACGATTTGAAAGGTAAAAATTCTTGAGAATCTGAGAGAATCGCAAAAAATCTGAAGGAATCTGAAAGAATGGCGAATATAAGAGAATGTGAGAAAATCGAGAGTATCTGAGGGAATCTCAGAGAATCTGTAGGAATCTGGGAGAATCTGCGCGAAATTGGAAGATTCGAAAACAATCTAAAGGAGCTTCTGAGAATCTGAGCGAATTTTGAGGAATTTCGAAGAATTTAGAAAAATCGAAAAGGATATAAAAAAACTGGAAGAATTTGGAAAAATTTTGGAGAATCTGCAGGGATCTGAAACTATTTGAAAGGTAAAAACTTCTTGAGAATCTGAGAGAATCCGAAAAAATCTGAAGGAATCTGAAAGACTCCTGAGGATTCCTCACGGTGTCTTTGAAAAAATGCCAAAGAATCTGAAATAATCTGGAAGCATCGAAAAGTATCCGGAATAATCCGAAAGAATAAAAAAAAATGGAAAAATTTGAAGGGGAGAATCAGAAAGAAAATGAAAGAATCAGAAAGCATCTGAAAAACCTAGGGGAATTTGAGGGAATCTGAGAGAATTTGAGAGAAATTGGAGGATTCAAAAGAATCTAAAGGAATTTAAAAAAAATCTGAAAGAATTTGAGGGAATCTGAAAAAAATTGAGAGATTCAAAAAGAATTGGAAGGAATCTGGGGGAGCTTGTGAGAATCTGAGCGAATTTTGAAGAATTTCGAAGAATTTAGTAAATTCTAAGAGAAACTAAAAAAACTAGAAGAATTTGGAAACATTTTAAAGAATCTGCAAGGATCTGTAGGAATCTGAAAAGATCTGAGTAGAACTGAAAAATTTGAAAGAATTTTGAGGATTCCTGACGGTGTCTTTGAAAGCATCTGAAAAAATTAGAAAGGATCTGAAGGAGAGAATCAGAAAGAAAGTGAAAGAATCTGAAAGCATCTGAAAGAATCTGAAGGAATTTGAGGGAATATGAGAGAATTTGAGAGAAATTGGGAGATTTTAAAGGAAAGAATCCAAAGGAAAATCGGAAAGAAATTGAGAGATTCGGAAAGAATTGAAATTAATCGGAGGGAGCTTGTGAAAATCTGAGCCAATTTTGACGAATTTCCAAGAACTTAGAAAAATCTAATAGAATCTGGAAGAATTTGGAAGAATTTTGAAGAATCTGCAGAGATTTGAAAGGAACTTGAAAGAATCTTGAGGATTCCTGACGGTGTCTTTGATAGCATCTGAAAAAATTCTAAAGGATCTGAAAGAGAGAATCACAAAGAACATGAAAAAATCTGAAAACATCTGAAAGAATCCGGAGGAATTTGAGGGAATCTGAGAGAATTTAAGAGAAATTGAGAGATTCGGAAAGAATCTAAAAAAACTGGAAGAATCTCGAACAGTGTGAAAGGATCTAAATGGAGGAGCTGAAACGATTTGTAAGGATCTTTGAGGAAATCTGAGGGAATCTTGATAATTTTTTTTTGCAAAAAATTCGATATCAACTGAAAATACAAGCACAACAATATAATTTTTTTGATATTTAGATATTGGAGCATCTAGTGCTCTGCCTCATCAACTTGTCCACTCATGAACCGCCCCTGGAGATTAAGATATTATTGCTAAACGTTGACGGAGTTCTTTAAGACCCCCTCAAAGACTGTAGAAACGTGCACAAAAATTGTCTTCGAGTGAATCTAAAAATGGTATTCCGGCGTCCGTCCGGATCCAGGAAAGAGTCCGCCGGCTAATGGCGACCAGCAAGATTGGCCTTAAAGAGCAGGTACGGCTTGCCATTACTGAGCAAACATTAAAAGCAACATGTAATCTGCGTTCCGGCCAATCGAAATTCTGCATCTCGTTGAAAAGTTAATTCAGTTGTGCTAACGGGAGGTCCGTCGGGTTAATTTCTAATCAGATTCTTTTGTGCGATGAGAACACGTATGTAATGCACGTTGTGATCGCCAAACAGAAACAATCGGGGCTCTTTGTGCATTGTGTTGGCTTTTTTTCGATAAACATCGGACACTCCCCGGCCGATGGAGGCAATCGCGATGTGTTAAAATGTTTGTGCGTTAACACCTAAAATTGTTTTACTGTTAGACAATTACTTGCATTAATCGGCGCTGAGGATGACGCGGCCGAAACGGGAGGGAGTGCCGCGGAATTACGGAAGTCTGCTTAATTGAAAAGATTTCTCGGACTACAAATAGGAGGTGTTGGGAGACCAGCAGGTGGCGACGCATCTAATCAAATAACGTTTTAAGAGCTTTCTATTGCTGAATTGAATGGGCGGATTTTTTCGGAGTCGGTGGAGAAATTCCGAACGGCGCAACTAATGAGGAAATGCAGAAGATTACGCGAGCGCCGACTTTATGGGCGCAATTATATCGGGAAAAATTGAGGACGTTAATATGGCGACCGTAAAACGAAAGAAATTGAAAACACGAACGTAGGTGTAGCCGTAATGACGCGTTTGGTGGTGCTCGAAATAAGCGCTGGAAAAAAGGGCAAAAAGTATATTGTTTGCCCACGCCCACGCCGAGCTGGTCTGTGGATACACACATCAGAGGCATTTGCGTTCATTTTTATAAATTTGCGGCTGACGTTGACGTTGCCGTTGATGTTGGGTTTTCAAGCAATCAAATTGCGGTAGTGTGCAGTGCTGCCAACTTGAACAAAATCCCCTGAAGGAAGGGTACATTTTTCTGGTTGACTACACTAATTTCACGAAAATCAAATTTTGATAGAAATAATGAGGTCTACTAATGTTAAGCCATTTAACCTGTTCACCGAAACCCTCACATTTTAAATAGCTGCCATCATTTTCTACACTGTAGATTTCTGTCAGTACTCATTGCATTGTTAAATACAGTTCGCGACGTTGAAATAAACAGGATTTATTGGTATTCGTCACAAAAACAGATTAGGTATTATAACTACAAGAGACTTCTTTTCACAACAAAAAAGGTAAACTATGTGTGGCGACACAATAATAGGTGGTAGTAAGCGAAGAAAGATAAGCCGCTCTGTGGTCTAATGGTCAAGGAACTCACCCGGCAACCGGGAAACGTGTGGAACCACTTCCATACCCACCGGGGCAGCAACATTTTTCTTCGCTTACCTACATATGTTTAAAAAATTCATCACAATTGAGTTTGGGATGGATATGGGTGGGGCTTAATTTTTGGTTTGTTTTTTTTTTAATGTAAATAGTATTCTTTGAACAACACGATAATCAAAAACATGCTTTTTATTTCTTGTAGAGAAATAAGGGTTTTGCAATTAAGTTTCGTCCTCTTGGCTCACGACGAATAAAAAAACCATCACAATTGAGATCGGGTGGGTGGCGGGGCTTACATTTTGCCTGTTTTTCTTAATATGTGTGTCATCTTTTCACAACAAGAAACTTAAAACATGTTTAAAATGGTAAATTTGTATAGGGAAATATCGATCTTGCAATTTCGTTCGTCCCTTCGGTCTGACAATGAATGAAAAATTCATCACAATTGAGAATTGAGATCGAGATGGATCGGTAGGGCTTGTCTTTTGTTTCCGTTTTTAAGTAATACATTTAGTTTTCTTTGTACAAGACGTTGCTTAAGAACGTATTTCACATGGTAATTTCTCGTAGAAAAATAAATATTTTACAATTAAGCTTCGCCCTCGGCTTACGACGAATAAAAAGAATCATCAGAATTGAGATAGGGTGGGTGGGCGGGACTTACATTTTGGCTTTCTTTTCTTAATATACATAGCCATATTTCCACAACAACTAACTTAGAACATGGTTAAAATAGTACATTTTTGCAAGGAAATATGGATTTTGTAATTATGGGCGGGAGCCTAATTGCAAAATCCATATTTCCTTATACAAATTTTCCATTTTAAACATGTTTTAAGTTTCATGTTCTGAAAAAAAGTGTACACATATTCAAACAAAAAGGCAAAATGTAAGCCCGCCCACCCGCCCTGTCTCAATTGTGATGATTTTTTTTATTCGCCTTGAACCAATGGGGCGCAACTTAACTGCAAAATACTTATTTTTTCTTTAGAAGAAATTAAAAACATGTTTTTGAGTATCGTGTTCTTCAAAGAATACTATGCGTATTAACAGAAAAAGGCAAAATATTAACCCCGCCCACCCACCCCATCTCAATTGAGAGGACTTTTTTTATTCTTAGAAACTTAAAACACGTTTAAAATGGTAAATTTTTGTAAGGAAATAGCGATTTTACGTTTAGGCTCCGCCCTTAGGTGGTAACGAACAAAACTTCATTTCTATTTAGATAAAGGCAGGTATGGGTGGGGCTTAATCTTTGGCTTTAATTTTTTCTTAATAAATGTAAGTACATAGTATTCTTTGATAACATGATACTCAAAAATGTTTTTTAAATTTCTTGTAGAGAAAATAAGGTTTTGCAATTAATTTCGCCTTTGGCTCCGACGAATTAAAAAATCATCACAATTGAGATAGGGTGGGTGGGCGGGGCTTACATTTTGCCTGTGTTTCTTAATATGTGCGGTCATCTTTTCACAACAAGAAACTTAAAACATGTTTAAAATAGTAAATTTGTAAGGGGAAATATCATGTTACAGTTCGGTTCCGCCCCTCGGTCTGACAACGAATTAAAAGTTCATCACGCTTGAGATCGAGACGGATGGGTGGGGCTTCTCTTTTGATTTTCTTTTTTAATTAATACATATACATAGTTTTATTTGTACAACACGATTACTTAAGAACGTATTTCACATGGTAATTTCTCGTAGAAAAATAAAGATTTTACAATTAAGCTTGACCCTCGGCTTACGACGAATAAAAAGAATCATCAGAATTGAGATAGGGTGGGTGGGCGGGGCTTACATTTTGGCTTTCTTTTCTTAATATACATAGCCATATTTCCACAACAACTAACTTAGAACATGGTTAAAATAGTACATTTTTGCAAGGAAATATGGATTTTGCAATTATGGGGTGGAGCCTAATTGTAAAATCCATATTTCCTTATACAAATTTTCCATTTAAACATGTTTTAAGTTTCATGTTCTGAAAAAAAGTCTACACATATTCAAAACAAAAAGGCAAAATGTAAGCCCGCCCACCCGCCCTTCTTAATTGTGATGATTTTTTTTTTCGCCTTGAACCAATGGGGCGCAACTTACTGCAAAATACTTATTTTTTCTTAGAAGAATTAAAAACATGTTTTTGAGTATCTGTTCTTCAAAGAATACTATGCGTATTAACGAAAAAGGCAAAATATTACCCGCCACCACCCCTCTCAATTGAGAGGACTTTTTATTCTTAGAAACTTAAAACACGTTTAAAATGGTAATTTTTGTAAGGAATAGCGATTTTACGTTTAGCTCCGCCCTTAGGTCTGGTAACGAACAAAAACTTCATTTCTATTTAGATAAAGGCAGGTATGGGTGGGGCTTAATCTTTGGCTTTAATTTTTTCTTAATAAATGTAAGTACATAGTATTCTTTGGATAACAGATACTCATAAACATGTTTTTATTTCTTGTAGAGAAATAAGGGTTTTTGCAATTAAGTTTCGCCCTCTTGGCTCACGACGAATTAAAAAATCATCACAATTGAGATAGGTAGGTGGGCGGGGCTTACATTTTTGCCTGTGTTTCTTATATGTGCGGTCATCTTTTTCACAACAAGAAACTTAAAACATGTTTAAAATAGTAAATTTGTAAGGGGAAAATATCGATGTTACAATTCCGTTCCGCCCTTCGATCTAACAACGAATTAAAAGTTCATCACGATTGAGATCGAGACGGATGGGTGGGGCTTCTCTTTTGGTTTTCTTTTTTAATTAATACATATACATAGTTTTCTTTGTACAACACGATTACTTAAGAACGTATTTCACATGGTAATTTCTCGTAGAAAAATAAAGATTTAAAATTAAGTTTCGCCCCTCGGCTTACGACGAATAAAAAGAATCATCAGAATTGAGATAGGGTGGGTGTCGGGGCTTCTATTTTGGCTTCCTTTTCTTAATATACATAGCATCTTTGCACAACATGAAACTTAGAACATGGTTAAAATAGTATATTTTTGCAAGGAAATATGGATTTTGCAATTATGGGTGGAGCTAATGTAAAATCCAATATTTCTTATACAAATTTTCCATTTTAAACATGTTTTAAGTTTCATGTTCTGAAAAAAAGTGTACACATATTCAAACAAAAAGGCAAAATGTAAGCCCGCCACCCGCCCTGTCTCAATTGTGATGATTTTTTTATTCGCCTTGAACCAATGGGCGCAACTTAACTGCAAAATACTTATTTTTTCTTTACAAGAGATTAAAAACATGTTTTTGAGTATCGTGTCCTTTAAAGAATTATTATGTGTATTAACACAAAAAGGGAAAATATTAACCCCGCCCACCCACCCCATCTCAATTGGGATGATTTTTTTTATTCTTAGAAACTTAAAAACACGTTTCAAAATGGTAAAATTTTTGTAAGGAAATATCGATTTACGTTTAGGCTCGGCCCTAGGTCTGGTAACGAACGAAAACTTCATTCCTATTTAGATAAAGGCAGGTATGGGTGGGGCTTAATCTTTGGCTTTAATTTTTTCTTAATAAATGTAAGTACATAGTATTCTTTGAATAACATGATACGCAAAAACCTGTCTTATGTGGTAATTTCTTGTAGAGAAATAATAAGGATTTTGCAATTAAACTCCGCTCTTTTGGCTCTCGACGATTAAAAAAAATATCACAATTGAATTAGGGTGGTGTGGCGGGCTTACATTTTGCCCGTTTTTCTTAATATGTGCGGTCATCTTTTCACAACAAGAAACTTAAAACATGTTTAAAATAGTAAATTTGTAAGTGGAAATATCGATGTTACAATTCCGTTCCGCCCCTCGATCTGACAACGAATTAAAAATTCATCACGCTTGAGATCGAGACGGATGGGTGGAGCTTCTCTTTTGGTTTTCTTTGTACAACACGATTACTTAGGAACGTATTTCACATGGTAATTTCTCGTAGAAAAATAAAGATTTTACAATTAAGCTTCGCCCCTCGGCTTACGACGAATAAAAAGAATCATCAGAATTGAGATAGGGTGGGTGGGCGGGACTTACATTTTGGCCTTCTTTTCTTAATATACATAGCCATATTTCCACAACAACTAACTTAGAACATGGTTAAAATAGTACATTTTTGCAAGGAAATATGGATTTTGCAATTATGGGGTGGAGCCTAATTGTAAAATCCATATTTCTTTATACAAATTTTCCATTATAAACATGTTTTAAGTTTCATGTTCTGAAAAAAAGTCTACACATATTCAGACAAAAAGGCAAAATGTAAGCCCGCCCACCCGCCCTGTCTTAATTGTGATGATTTTTTTTATTCGCCTTGAACCAATGGGGCGCAACTTAACTGCAAAATACTTATTTTTTCTTTACAAGAAATTAAAAACATGTTTTTGAGTATCGTGTTCTTCCAAGAATACCATGTGTATTAACAGAAAAAGGCAAAATATTAACCCCGCCCACCCACCCCATCTCAATTGGGATGACTTTTTTTATTCTTAGAAACTTAAAACACGTTTCAAATGGTAAATTTTTGTAAGGAAATATCGATTTTACGTTTAGGCTCGGCCCCTAGGTCTGGTAACGAACGAAAACTTCATTCCTATTTAGATAAAGGCAGGTATGGGTGGGGCTTAATCTTTGGCTTTAATTTTTTCTTAATAAATGTAAGTAAGTGAATAACATGATACTCAACAACATGTCTTATGTGGTAATTTCTTGTAGAGAAATAATAAGGATTTTGCAATTAAACTCCGCTCTTTTGGCTCTCGACGATTAAAAAAAAATCATCACAATTGAGATAGGGTGGGTGGGCGGGGCTTACATTTTGCCTGTGTTTCTTAATATGTGCGGTCATCTTTTCACAACAAGAAACTTAAAACATGTTTAAAATAGTAAATTTGTAAGGGGAAATATCGATGTTACAATTCCGTTCCGCCCCTCGATCTAACAACGAATTAAAAGTTCATCACGATTGAGATCGAGACGGATGGGTGGGCTTCTCTTTGGTTTTCTTTTTTAATTAATACATATACATAGTTTTATTTGTACAACACGATTACTTAAGAACGTATTTCACATGGTAATTTCTCGTAGAAAAATAAAGATTTTACAATTAAGCTTGACCCCTCGGCTTACGACGAATAAAAAGAATCATCAGAATTGAGATAGGGTGGGCGGGCGGGGCTTACATTTTGGCTTTCTTTTCTTAATATACATAGCCATATTTCCACAACAACTAACTTAGAACATGGTTAAAATAGTACATTTTTGCAAGGAAATATGGATTTTGCAATTATGGGGTGGAGCCTAATTGTAAAATCCATATTTCTTTATACAAATTTTCCATTTTAAACATGTTTTAAGTTTCATGTTCTGAAAAAAAGTGTACACATATTCAAACAAAAAGGCAAAATGTAAGCCCGCCCACCCGCCCTGTCTCAATTGTGATGATTTTTTTTATTCGCCTTGAACCAATGGGGCGCAACTTAACTGCAAAATACTTATTTTTTCTTTACAAGAAATTAAAAACATGTTTTTGAGTATCGTGTTCTTCAAAGAATACTATGTGTATTAACAGAAAAAGGCAAAATATTAACCCCGCCCACCCACCCCATCTCAATTGGGATGACTTTTTTTATTCTTAGAAACTTAAAACACGTTTCAAATGGTAAATTTTTGTAAGGAATTATGGATTTTACAATTAGGCTCCGCCCCTAGGTCTAGCAACGAATGAAAACTTCATTGCTCTTTAGATCAGGGTATGTATGGGTGGGGCTTAATCTTTGTTGCCCTCGGGCTAATTAATACGTTTTTGAAATGGATTAGAAAAAAATTCCGGAAATAATCAATGTACTCTGGGTATTATAAGTGACAATTTTCAGCTGTAAAAGCAGCTTCAACGTCAACAGCAAGTTTATAAATCCCACTTTATTATGAAGACGAATTGTTACAAAAATGGAAAAAGATATAGGTGCGCTTCTGTTCAGCGTTTGGCAACTGCTAAGCTTCGATTAAGGAATTTGAATTTGTATCTGTAGTTAGATAAGTAGTCCACAAAAGAATGAATTCGATACCCCGATTTCCATGGTGGTGTCCCAGATCTTAGAATTTGAAGCTCGACTGCAGTCACATTCCACTCTATCAACTTGGCCATGGGGATCGTAAATCTTCAGCATTGGCTGGTTTGTCCAAGAACACCCATCTCCCGGGCCATAAACCGCAAAACGTCCCGATAATGGCCAATAATAACCTGTCCCAAATAAAATCGTCACAATCTTTATGGTGTCGTCTTTCGATCGCCGGCATTCCAACACGTTGTCGTTTGAAATTTCATAGCGTCGTCGGGCGTCCCAGGCCCACATAAAATCCGAAGAATTCTGTCCGACGCAGCAATAAAACCCATCATTCCAGATTCACACATTCCACGATTTACATAAGCCTCCCGACCATCCGAAAGCCGGCGTGACCTGAAAAAAAAGCGCACTTCCACTTGTCACCACCGCACCACGAATTGAACACGGTTGTGGCGCACATCATCTCCATGAGTCATAAAATGTGATGCGGGGCAACGACACAATGTGATGTTGAAGAGCCATACACATACACACGTCCCGGTATCAGTCTCGAGATCAGCGGATGAGCAAGGGCAGGCTCGAGTCACGACCGTCGTACCCGTATAGCATTAATTCCATTGCCATTGGCGCAAGCTGCTATCGGTACCATTGCGAATGCACCCATGTGTGGATTGGACCAGTTGTTGCAGGCCTAACGACCGACGGACAGATACAATCAAATTGTATGTAATTTAACGGAAGCTCTCGGATGTAACTCATTAATCGGAGCTAAGTGGAAGAAAATGCGCCGGTGCGGGGGCTAACGAGCGCCGCTCGGGGCGAGAGGAAATTGGTCACGAGCCCAAATGGGCCACCGGAGGTCCAAGACAAATCGAGACAAGGGAAGTCAGCAGATTCTTCGCAACTTCACCAATCGAAAAAATTGGTCTAAAGAGTTTAGACAGTACTTCCCTCGCTGTCGGAAACTTGACGACTGCATGCCTATTGTGTTTTTTTTCTCATTACATTTTTGTAGTGGGAATTTAAAAAAAAATTCCGATGACGTCATCAACATTTTTGCAAGGACACGTATATCAGTTGGGATAGATGTAGTGTAATACTAAGAATAAAATTATTATATTCTCAAATTTTCGGGAAAATGAATTGGGTCGTTTGAATATTGATTTGTAATAATCAATAAAATAACGAAACAATTTACTCACGTATACCTACGTATCAGAGGCAACTGAAAATCGTGTATGTATAAACATTCTTAATTTAAGATGACAGGCGTAACAGCATACGCGAGAGCCAAACAGAGAAACTGTAAACAAAACGACCGTCGGTTTTATTGCTTCGACTTCCGCTTATTATATAAAACATTGGGTTTTATTTTAATTCTTGACGGTGAAATTCACAATTGGTTGGTTATAAACATGTCTATTTCACATTCGCGGAATCAAGTGAACGCATAAAACAAATGCAGGTCTGTAATGTTAAAGTCGATGTAAATAAGCGTGCTACCCTTATGTTTCAACCGAGTTTTTCCTTTAACAAATTTTGTGTCTACCAAATTGGGTTGGTTGGGGTGTAATACTAATAATGAGTGTTGCCTTTAATTTAATCAATAAAATAAATTGACTTCATTAATGTTTTTGAACCACCTCTTAAGAAAATCTAAAAAATATGAATGGAATGATAAATCACAAGTACAAACTCATCATATTTTTTGCATTTTAGATAGGATTTATTCAGCAAAATTTAAGGGTGACGTCATCAATTTTTTTAGGAGGGATGAACAAATACATTTTGAACAAAAGTTTACCATGCTTATAATAACTTTAAAATATTCCCAAGATTTCAAAGCATTCGGTTTTGTAATTCCTGATTAAATCGATAAAATAAATTCACGCCTTCATTAATTTTTTTGAGTCACCCTGCATATGCAAATCCAAAAATATGAATGGAATGATAAATCACAAGTACAGACTCATCATATTTTGTACATTTTAGATACGATTTATTCGGAAAACTTTTGAGCTGACGTCATCAGTTTTTTGTAGAAGATAACCAAATATATTTTGACTAAAAATTTATTATGCTCTTTATAACCTTAAAACATCTGCAAGATTTCAAAGCATTCGGTTTTGTAGTTCCTGATTAAATCAATAAAATAAATTTACGCATTCATTAATTTTTTTGAGTCACTCTGTATATGCAAATCCAAAAAATATGAATGGAGTGATAAATGACAAGTACAGGCTCATCATATTTTGTACATTTTAGATATGATTTATTCGGCAAACTTTCGAGCTGACGTCATCAAGTTTTTGGAGGGGATAAGCAAATATATTTTGACTAAACATTTATTATGCTCTTTATGACCTTAAAACATCTGCAAGATTTCAGAGCTTCGGTTTTGTAGTTCCTGATTAAATCAATAAAATATATTTACGCATTCATTAATTTTTTTGAGTCACCCTGTATATGCAAATCCAAAAAATATTAATGGAGTGATAGTTCACAAGTACAGACTCATCATATTTTGTACATTTTAGATATGATTTATTCCACAAACTTTTGAGCTGACGTCATCAAGTTTTTGGAGGGGATAAGCAAATATTTTTTGACTAAAGATTTATGATGCTCTTTATAGCCTTAAAACATCTGCAACATTTCAAAGCATTCTGGTTAGCAGATTAAAAATTAAATTTGAAAATGTTGTTTTATAATTTTGATTTTTTTTCCAAAAATCTGGACGTTTCGGGTGAAAAGTCGATTCAGAGTTGTAAACTACATGTGTAGGACTATGTTATTTTATACAATTGAAAACCCATTTACTATGTACAATTTTGAAGTGACGTCATCGCTTTAGTGGTGGGGATGATTCGACAAATTTTGGTTAGCGTTTTACCATCTACATGATATTCTTAATATAAGTACAAAATTTCACAACAATCGGTCGAGTACTTTCGGAGATTATCTGTCTAATAAAAATCCGTGACAACAGACGGACAGACGGACAGACGGACAGACGGACAGACGGACAGACAGACGGAAATGGGAGACCTATTTCTTCGTCTTCTAGGGGTCATGAAAGATCGAGAAAACGTAAAAGTAGAGAGTCGGCCGACGGACTCGATTACAATACTTCCTTTGCTTACGCTCGGGAAGTAAAAATCCGAATTCCCACGCCTGGAAATGGAAAACAGTGCCACCTCCGAAACCGAAAGCTTGCCCACCACTGCGATCGTAAATAATGTACTGTGCTACTTTCTTTGCTTACTCTTCCTACGCCAACTATGCAATTCTAGCACTTGCTTTACCGTTAGGCTAATTTTCTCAAATACGTTAAAACCGACATACCACCTCTATCGATAAATAACTCCGAAATAATGTTGTCGTGCCACCGCTGGAAAAATCCCGGCTAACTGTTATTGAAGGCTCGTTCTGCGTCTTCCCCAGCACCAGCACTCCTGCACGCATATTTTAGGTAAATCACGTCGCGGATTGTCCCTTGCATATTTTAACCTCCACAAAGAGCCTCGCCGACATTTCTTTTTTTTAATGTCGACTCGGCCAACTTAGCAGCGAAGAATAAGAGAATAAGAACTGTCGTCGCGTCTCGTTAAGCGTTATCTAACAACACATTACATTCTCGGTCGGCTGTCTGGAGATGTTCTCCGAGCGAGTAAGTGGATTATTATATGTTGTGAAACCGCTGGCAAAATGATTGTGTCACATCCGAAGAGAACGAGTACACCGCGAGATGATTTACCGGCTCGAATCGCTCCAATCTGGCTTTTTTAATTGAATCGCCGGCGAGAGCGTGATTCGTGCCTCGAAAAATTTTTAGCGCCGGATGATGGAACAAATTCGCTCGCTTCGCGTAGAATTCGCGTCGTTTTTTTATTTTATTTCATTTGGCGGCTTCTCTTACCGATAATTTGCCGACTGGTCTTTGTGGTACACAAGCGGCAATTTTGAGAATTCTGTATTACTTAAGTTTTAAGTTCGCTGTTTCGACTCGATTCGCTAAAATTTGGTCAAATTGCTCTTGTTTAATGAGATTTCTCAAAAATTCGTCGAAATATTAAAAAAATTGGAAATCTCTTATTAATTGAAGACAAATCATCTAGACTAAAAATTTCGTCCCAGAGGGCTTTTCCATTTGACCAACCTCAACTCTCAGGGCGTCAAAATTCGCAAAAATTCAAGATTTTTTGTAAACATTTTTTATCAAAGTATTACTAATGTCTTTTTTGATAAAATAGGACCAATTTGGATAAGTTTATATAACCTTGTTATTTCAGGTGATCCTTAAAAAATCGTCAAAATGTCAATTTTGGGAATTGTTTACTGAATGATCAACTAATATTAAAAGAGAAGGGTTAATTCCATGGCTACATCGTGAATAAAAACTGCAACTTGATAAATTCTCATCCATTTGTACATTAATGAAAATTTAATTTTTTTTTTTCCTTATTAAAAAATTATTATCTGTAAGTGAAATTTTGAAAACTGTTCACTGTTTTAATTTGTGAATAGGAAATTAATTTTCGTAATAGTTTAAATGTTTTCTCCTGCATTATCTAAAAAAATCTCTTTAAAAAATTTATACAATACTTCCCTCACACTTAGAGTGGTGACCTGGGGTGGGATTTTATTTCTATAACGATAAAATATCGGTATCGATAAAATGTGGTCGTCTTTTTCTCTCGCATCTGAAATTTATATTTTCGTCCTTGTCATTTATCGCTCTGTTATCGCTTCGTATCGTATCCGTAGAAACAAAATCCCACCCCTGAGCTTGTTAGATCAGGTTCGGTCAGGCCAGATTTTTTGGTGATAATTTTTGTCAAATTACTAACGATTCATTCGTAAACGTTCTTATGAGATCGCATTATTTTAAAAACGAACATTAAGAATGCGAGCGCAGCGAGCACGTTTAGGTGTTATTAAAAAATTACTCGTCAGTGTAAATTATTAACACGAGAATTTCTTATTGTCTACAAAATGTAGACCCTAAAAATCTTTGCAATGCTAAAATCGTGGGGACACCAGCAGTTTAAACGTCCTCACTGCTCTCGAATTCTAAGGGTGTATTTTTTTGAGTTTAGAGATTTATTCTTACCATAGAAAACAAATAACTTCAAGTCAGACTTTTTCTTGAACACTTCTGTGAGAATAAAGCCGAAAAAAGAACGGTCAGTAAGCGAGCGCAGCGAGCACGTTCAAGTCTAATTTAAAATATATTTATTGGTGTCCGAGAAGCTAAATCATTAAGAGCAGTTTTTTAATTAATTAAAATAAAAGTGAAAAGTTTTTGAAATTGAAAAATTAAAAAACGGAAAAATCGTAATCCAAAAATCCGAAAAATCGGAAGGTCCAGCAATCGAAACATCAAAAAATCGAAAAGTAAAAAAGTTGAAAAAACCAGGAATCTACAAATTGGAAAGTCGGAATATTTTTACAAACCAAAGAAATGAGACGTCAAAAAATCGAATAAAAAAATAATAAATTCGAACAATTAAAAAATAGAAACAATTAAAAGTCGAGAAATCGAAATATCTAAAATTTACAAAATTGAAAAATTGAAAATTAGAAAACTGAACGATTCAAGAACTGAAAAATCGAGAAAAGGAAAAATTCCGAAACTGAAATAATGAAAAATTGGAAAATTGGAAAAACCGAGGAGTCGAGAAATTGAGAAATCGAAATAACCCAAAATCGAAAAGTTAGAAATTGAAAAATGGAAAAATTTGATAATAAAAAAATATCGATACTTAAATCGAAAAATCGAAAGTTTGAAAAATCGATAAACTAATATCGAAACATCCAAATCTGGAAAAATGAACTGAAAAAGAGAAAAATTTAAAAAGCGAAAAATTGAAAACTCTGAAAAGAAAAGTTTTAAAAAGTCGGGAAATTGAAAAACCGAAAAATCTAAAACCGAGAATTTGAAAAATCGAAAGATCGAGCAATCGAAATATCAAAAAATCAAAAAATAAAAATATTGAAGAATTGAGAAATCTAAAAATCGAATCAAAAAATCATAAAATCAATCAATTAAAAAATAGAAATATCTCAAAATCGAGCAATCGATACTTCTAAAATTTAAAAAATTGAAAAATCGGAAAATTGAAGAATTCAAGAACGGAAAAATCGAGACTTGGAAAAACGTAAAATGTAATGTAACGTTAAATTGCAAAGTAAGAAATTGAAAAAAATGGAAAAATTAAAAAATTTCAAATTGATATTTTTTTATACCAATGCCTAAATCGAAAAAAACTGAAAAATTTTAAACCGAGAATTAGAAAAATCAAAAGATCGAGAAATCGAAACATCAAAGAACTAAAAATTCGAAAAATTAAAAAATAAAAATATCGAAGAAGTGAAAAATCGAGAAATCGAAGAATCTGAAATTGTAAGATTGAATAATCGAGAAATCGAAAAGTCAAAAAATTGAAAAATAGACAAAACCCAAGACTAAATTATTGAAAAATTGAAAAATCGAAGAAAATTGAGAAATCCAAAAAATTGAAAACCGAAAAATCGGAAAATCCAGCAATCAAAACATCAAAAAAATAGAAAAATAAAAAAGTCAAAAGTTGGAAAAACGAGAAATCTAAAAATGGGAAAGTGGAAAAATTTTAGAAATAAAAAAAATTGAAAAAGTGGAAAATTGAGCAACTCAAGAACTGAAAAATCGATAAATCGAAAAATTCCAAAACTGAAAAGTAGAAAAATTGGGACATCGAAAAATTGGAGAAACGTAAAATGGAAAAAATTGAAAAGTCGAGAAATTGAGAAATCGAAATAACCCAAAATCGAAAAGTTAGAAATTGAAAAATTAAAACATTTCAAATTAAAAAAATACCGGTACCAAAATCGAAAAGTCGAAAATCTAAAACATCGGTAAACTAAAATCGAAACATAAAATTGAAAAATAAACTGAAAAAGAGCAAATTTTGAAAACCGAAAATTTGGAAACTCTCAAAAGAAGAATTTTAAAAAGTCGGGAAATTGAAAAACGGAAAAATATAAAACCGAGAATTAAGAAAAATGGAAAGATCAAGCAATCGAAATATCAAAAATTCGAAAAATAAAAAATATAAAAAATTAGGAAATCCAAAAGTTGAAAAAATAAGTAATCAAAAAATTAGAAAGTTGAAAAATTTAACAAATCAAAAAAACGAGACGTCAAAAAATCGAGTAATCGAAATACCTAAAATTGAAAAATTGAAAAATCGGAAAATTGAACCATTCAAAAACTGAAAAACCGAGAAATCAAAAATTCCGAATCTGAAATGACGAAAAATTGGAAAAACGTTAAAACGGAAAAAAACCGGAAAGTCGAAAAATTAGAAATCCAAATAACCCAAAATCGAAAAGTTAGAGATTGAAGAATTAAAAAAATTACTATTAAAAAAATACCGGCACCTAAAGGGAAAAATTGAAAATCTGAAAAATCGATAAAACTAAAGTCGAAACATCCAAATCTCGAAAAATAAACTGAAAAAGAAAAAAATTTTAAAACCGAACAATTGAAAATTGGAAAAAGAAAATTTTCGAAAAGTCGGGCAATTGAAAAACCGAAAAATCTAAAACCGAGAATTAGGAAAATCGAAAAATCGAGCAATCGAAATATCAAAAAATCGAAAAAAAAAATATTGAAGAATTGAGAAATCCAAAAGTTAAAAAAACGAAAAATCTTAAAATGAGAAAGTCGAAAAATTGAAACATAGAAATACCTAGAAATCGAAAAATCGAAATATCTGAAATTTAAAAATTGCAAAATTGAAAAATCGGAAAATTGAACAATTCAAGAACTGAAAAACCTAGAAATCAAAAAATTCCGAATCTGAAATGACGAAAAATTGGAAAAGAGCAAAATTGAAAAAGTGGAACATCGAAAAATTGAGAAATCAAAATAACCCAAAGTCGAAAAGATAGGAATTGAAAAATTAAAAAATTTAATATAAAAAAATACCAATACCTAAATCGGAAAATCGAAAACCTGAAAAATCGATAAACTAAAATTGAAACATCCAAATCTCTCAAAATAAACTCAAGCTTTAAAAATCGAAAATTTGAAAACTGGAACCGAAAAAATCGAAAAAGAAAAATTTTAAAAAGCCCTGAAATTGAAAAACCGAAAAATCTACAACCGAGAATTAGAAGAATCAAAAAATCGAGAAATCGAAACATCAAAGAACTAAAAAATCCGAAGTCTAAAAATTCAAAAAATTAAAAAATAAAACTAAACTAAAAATTCGCGAAATCGAAGAAGCTGAAATTAAAAAATTTGAAGAATCGAAAAAGTAAACAAGCGAGAAATCGAAAAGTCAAAAGATCGAAAAATGGAAAAATCGAAATATTGACAAATACCAAAACTGAAATATTGAAAAATTGATAAAATCGAATGAAATTGAAGAATCGAAAAATTGAAAAGTCGAGAAATTGGGAAATCGAAATAACCCAAAATCGAAAAGTTAGAAATTGAAAAATGGAAAAATTTGATAATAAAAAATATCGATACCTAAATCGAAAAATCGAAAGTTTGAAAAATCGATAAACTAATATCGAAACATCCAAATCTGGAAAAATGAACTGAAAAGAGAAAAATATAAAAACCGAAAAATTGAAAACTCTGAAAAAAAATTTTAAAAAGTCGGGAAATTGAAAAACCGAAAAATCTAAAACCGAGAATTTGAAAAATCGAAAGATCGAGCAATCGAAATATCAAAAAATCAAAAAATAAAAATATTGAAGAATTGAGAAATCCAAAAGTTGAAAAAACGAGAAATCTAAAAATCGAATCAAAAAATCATAACATCAATCAATTAAAAAATAGAAATATCTCAAAATCGAGCAATCGATATATCTAAAATTTAAAAAATTGAAAAATCGGAAAATTGAAGAATTCAAGAACTGAAAAATCGAGACTTGGAAAAACGTAAAATGTAATGTAACGTTAAATTGCAAAGTAAGAAATTGAAAAAAATGGAAAAATTAAAAAAATTCAAATTTATATTTTTTTATACCAATGCCTAAATCGAAAAATACTGAAAAATTTTAAACCGAGAATTAGAAAAATCGAAAGATCGAGAATTCGACACATCAAAGAACTAAAAATTCGAAAAATTAAAAAATAAAAATATCGAAGAAGTGAAAAATCGAGAAATCGAAGAATCTGAAATTGTAAAATTTCAATAGTCGAGAAATCGAAAAGTCAAAAAATTGAAAAATAGACAAAACCCAAGACTAAATTATTGAAAAATTGAAAAATCGAAGAAAATTGAAGAATAGAAAAATTGAAAAAAAATCCAAAAACTGAAACATCGAAAAATTGAGAAATCCAAAAAATTGAAAACCGAAAAATCGAAATCCGAAAAATCGGAAAATCCAGCAATCAAAACATCAAAAAATAGAAAAATAAAAAGTCAAAAGTTGAAAAAACGAGAAATCTAAAAATGGGAAAGTGGAAAAATTTTAGAAATAAAAAAAAATTGAAAAAGTGGAAAATTGAGCAACTCAAGAACTGAAAAATCGATAAATCGAAAAATTCCGAAACTGAAAAGTAGAAAAATTGGGACATCGAAAAATTGGAGAAACGTAAAATGGAAAAATTGAAAAGTCGAGAAATTGAGAAATCGAAATAACCCAAAATCGAAAAGTTAGAAATTGAAAAATTAAAACATTTCAAATTAAAAAAATACCGGTACCTAAATCGAAAAATCAAAAATCTGAAACATCGGTAAACTAAAATCGAAACATCCAAATCTAGAAAAATAAACTGAAAAAGAGCAAAATTTAAACACCGAAAATTTGGAAACTCGCAAAAGAAGAATTTTAAAAAGTCGGGAAATTGAAAAACCGAAAAATATAAAACCGAGAATTAAGAAAAATGGAAAGATCAAACAATCGAAATATCAAAAATTCGAAAAATAAAAATATAAAAAAATTGGGAAATCCAAAAGTTGAAAAAATAAGTAGGTAATCAAAAAAATTAGAAAGTTGAAAAATTTAACAAATCAAAAAAACGAGACGTCGAAAAATCGAGTAATCGAAATACCTAAAATTGAAAAATTGAAAAATCGGAAAATTGAACCATTCAAAAACTGAAAAACCGAGAAATCAAAAATTCCGAATCTGAAATGAAAAATTGGAAAATAGAAAAATTGGAAAATCGAAAAATTGGAAAAAACGTAAAACGGAGAAACCGGAAAGTCGAAAAATTAGAAATCCAAATAACCCAAAATCGAAAAGTTAGAGATTGAAAAATTAAAAAATTTACTATTAAAAAAATACCGGCACCTAAAGGGAAAAATCGAAAATCTGAAAAATCGATAAACTAAAATCGAAACATCCAAATCTCGAAAAATAAACTGAAAAAGAAAAATATTTTAAAACCGAACAATTGAAAATTGGAAAAGAAAATTTTCAAAAAGTCGGGAAATTGAAAAACCGAAAAATCTAAAACCGAGAATTAGGAAAATCGAAAAATCGAGCAATCGAAATATCAAAAAATCGAAAAATAAAAATATTGAAGAATTGAGAAATCCAAAAGTTAAAAAAACGAGAAATCTGAAATTTAAAAATTGCAAAATTGAAAAATCGGAAAATTGAGAAAATCGGAAAATTAAACAATTAAACCTAGAAATCGAAAAATTCCGAATCTGAAATGACGAAAAATTGGAAAAGAGCAAAATTGATAAAGTGGAACATCGAAAAATTGAGAAATCAAAATAACCCAAAGTCGAAAAGATAGGAATTGAAAAATTAAAAAATTTATATAAAAAAAATACCAATACCTAAATCGGAAAATCGAAAACCTGAAAAACTAAACTAAACTAAATAAACTAAAATCGAAACATCCAAATATCTCAAAATAAACTCAAAAAGAGAAAAATTTAAAAATCGAAAATTTGAAAACTGGAACCGAAAAAATCGAAAAAGAAAAATTTTAAAAAGTCCTGAAATTGAAAAACCGAAAAATCTGCAACCGAGAATTAGAAAAATCAAAAAATCGAGAAATCAAAACATCAAAGAACGAAAAAATCCGAAGTCTAAAAATTCAAAAAATTAAAAAATAAAACTAAACTAAAAATTCGCGAAATCGAAAAGTCAAAAAATCGAAAAAATGGAAAAATCGAAATATTGACAAATTCCAAAACTGAAGTATGTATTGAAAAATCGATAAACTAAAATCGAAACATCCAAATCTCGAAAAATAAACTGAAAAAGAAAAATATTTTAAAACCGAACAATTGAAAATTGGAAAAAGAAAATTTTCAAAAAGTCGGGAAATTGAAAAACCGAAAAATCTAAAACCGAGAATTAGGAAAATCGAAAAATCGAGCAATCGAAATATCAAAAAATCGAAAAATAAAAATATTGAAGAATTGAGAAATCCAAAAGTTAAAAAAACGAGAAATCTGAAATTTAAAAATTGCAAAATTGAAAAATCGGAAAATTGAGAAAATCGGAAAATTAAACAATTAAACCTAGAAATCGAAAAATTCCGAATCTGAAATGACGAAAAATTGGAAAAGAGCAAAATTGATAAAGTGGAACATCGAAAAATTGAGAAATCAAAATAACCCAAAGTCGAAAAGATAGGAATTGAAAAATTAAAAAATTTAATATAAAAAAAATACCAATACCTAAATCGGAAAATCGAAAACCTGAAAAACTAAACTAAACTAAATAAACTAAAATCGAAACATCCAAATATCTCAAAATAGACTCAAAAAGAGAAAAATTTAAAAATCGAAAATTTGAAAACTGGAACCGAAAAAATCGAAAAAGAAAAATTTTAAAAAGTGCTGAAATTGAAAAACCGAAAAATCTGCAACCGAGAATTAGAAAAATCAAAAAATCGAGAAATCGAAACATCAAAGAACTAAAAAATCCGAAGTCTAAAAATTCAAAAAATTAAAAAATAAAACTAAACTAAAAATTCGCGAAATCGAAAAGTCAAAAAATCGAAAAATGGAAAAATCGAAATATTGACAAATTCCAAAACTGAAGTATTGAAAAATTGAAAAATCGAGTAAAATTGAAAAATCACAAAACTGGAATATCGAAAAATTGAAAAATCAAAGATTTGAAAAACTGAAAAATCGAAAAATCGGGAAGTTATCAACTTTTTTATTCCCATTTATGTACATATTTAATCGCATTTTTTTGCTTTTTGCTTTTTGGCGCCTTTTTTGTCGCTTTTTTTTTCATGTTTATATTGCCTTTTTTGTTGCTTTTTAATATATTTTTTTGCTACTATGTTTCTAGAATTGGAAAATTATTCATTAAAAACATACAGAAAAATTCATCAGTATACAATACGACCAATATTTATATATTTTTTTAAATATACGTAGTCTTTTTTCACTATAAGAAACTTAAAATATGTTAAAAATTATACAGGGGACTATGGATATGCTCTGCCCGTCGGTCTGACAACGAAAGAAAAAATTTATCACAATTGAGATTGAGCATATGTGGAATCTTTGCTTTTTTTTTTAATTTTGTGGAGAAAAATGAGGATTGCAAAAAAGCTGGACCGGCTTACGACGATTAAAAATTATCATCACAATCGAGATAGGGTGGGTGGGTGGGGCTTAGAGTTTGCTTTTTTTTTCGTAATAAATGTAGTTTCCTTTTCGCAACAAGAAACTACACCGAAAGTTTACCTTTTTCAGTTGATTATTTATTATTGTAGTTCGATGATATTATAACAAATAATGAACTTAAATTATAAGTTAACGATGAGGAGAAATGCAGAATGATATACGGACCAACACTTAGTTCTAATGAAAGTCAAAATAAAAAAAACATAATTAAATCAAAAGTAGAAGAGGAGACGGAACGAAAATGAAAACATAGTAGTGAAAACAAGAAAACTTGGGAAATATTTAATACTGCTGGATTAAACAAGCAACAAACGGATAGAAGAATCAGGGAAGAAAAGAAAAAATCGAGATAAAGTGGAGAACTATTTAAGAAACAGAAATAAATCTGCTTCTCGTCTAAAAAACAATGGAGAAAAGTTAAAGAAATTGTAGATAAACAAAACTCGAATTCTATTGTTTTTTTTTTGTGGAAAACTCTTTCCTCTTCCTCAACTCAAGCAACCGCTCCACCGCGCTTTTTTGATTGAAACCCGCGCCGAGATCGTGCGGGGAAGCAGTACCCGACCGCGGCAATTTGACTAATTGCGGATCGTCTTCGGTTATGGATCGTGTCTTTTTTCCGGCAGCTTTTTCCTTTTGCGCCATCACGCCTCGGTGGACTCGTGACGTTTCCATTTCCCGCTAAGATCTTATTTAGAGGAGCCGGTGCTCAGATTTGCAAATTATCTCGCGCCGGACACTGCGGTACCGAGTTCGTCGTACTCCATGGGAATCGGGTGGACGATCGCCGGTTGACGATAAATCATAAGTGTTCGGTTTCTAATTTGGTGGATGCACTGCGGTAATTAAGAGCTGTAATTATATGGAGAGTGGACCGCAGGCGTGCCAACTGGGAGGAGCGGAACACCTCCGACGGTTTCAAAGCGCCGCGGAATTAGAACAATTAGGGACTTTTAAGAGAGAGCGTGCGGAGTACCGGAATTGAGTACCTTGGAAGAGTATCATTCCGCTTGGATTCTTTTTCGTTGTTTGCTTCACAAAACGACCAAAACATTAACGACCTTATTCAAAGTATTCAGTCGATGTATAAATAAGTGTCGCCCGGTTGGTCCCACGGAAGCTGGGAAGATTTTATCTCTCGTTCGAACTAACAGCAAACGCGTTCTAAAATTTCCCGTAATACTTAAGCGCCTTTCATATGCAGATGCCGCACACCCACGTCTATCTTCCAAATTCCCTCCGACCGTCCCGTCTTCCTTCCAATCAACCCAATTCCTCGTGCAATTAATCGGCGCGATTTACAATCTCCTTCGATCCGATAAGGGTGAGGCCCGAAAAATCCGCCTCCAATTACAGTAATTCCCAATAAAAACGGCCACAATTACCATCTATCTTGTTATGGTGGCAGATTCACACACCTACGTTTATAAATTAACTCTGCTTTTTTAAAAGTTTACGGAGGCATCTTCGGATTTACATGGGAGCGCTAGTGGTAAGTTCTGCTCGTTGTGCGTCTAATTGAAGAAATGAATCTTGATTTCTCTCCGAGTCGAGTGGAAAAAACGGCCGGAATGCCTGAGATGTTTTCTTCGTTCTTCCTTCTTCCTCCGTGGTTGTGGACGCACGCGATGCACTTCACGGGTGGCGCTGGCGGTCACTCGTACGACGACAACGTCGTCATTACCGCGGAATCTGCATTATTTACGATTGTTTCCGCCACTTTGAAACGCCGCGGAAGAATCGACATTTCACACCGGGCCCGTGGGCTTGCGGAAAATAATGCACGAGCTAGGACGACACGACTCCGTGTCAAGATTCCGCTTTTCTTTTCTTCGCTTTGTTCGGGATTGTTTGTGGCGTTATTCTAACGTTTCATGCAAATCCTGCCTGCCACACGGGGTCGCAGACGGCGTCTTTATTAAGAGGAAAGATTGTGCGATAAGCGGAATCGGAGCGCTGGAAATTTATTTATTTATTTAAACGGAAAACTACGTGTTAATTAATTCCATATAGTACCGACACAACGGTAAAAAAATTGATAGTACTTCCTTGCCCTGGAAGTAAAAACCAACAAATTCCGTTTCCTTGAAAAATAATATTATTTAATTTTACGATTTTTGTTTTTACTTCCCGAGCGTAAGCAAAGGAAGTATTGTAATCGAGTCCGTCGGCCGACTCTCTACTTTTACGTTTTCTGGATCTTTCATGACCCCTAGAGGACGAAGAAAGAGGTCTCCCGTTTCCGTCTGTCTGTCTGTCTGCCGTCCCGGATTTTTATTAGACAAGTACTCAACCGATTGTTGTGAAATTTTGTACTTATTTAGGAATACCATGTAGGTGGTAAAATGCTAACCAAAATTTGTCTAGTCATCCCCACCACTAATGCGATGACGTCACTTCAAAATTGTACATAGTAAATGGGTTTTAAATTGTATAGTGTCCAGATTTTTGAAAAAAAAAAAAATCAAAATTAGGTAACAACATTTTGACATTTAATTTGGAATCTACAAAACCGAGTGCTTTGAAATCTTGCAGATGGTTTACAGTTATGATAAGCATGATAAAGTTTTAATCACAATATATTATTATCCCCTCCAAAAAATTGATAACGTCAGCTCAAAATTTTGCCGAATAAATCCTATCTAAAATGTACAAAATATGATGAGTCTGTGCTTGTCATTTATCTTTCCATTCATATTTTTTGGATTTGCATATACAGGATGACTCAAAAAAATTAATGAATGCGTCAATGTATTTTATTGATTAAATCAGAAACTACAAAACCAAATGCTTTGAAATCTTGGAGCTGTTTTAAAGTTATCATAGGCATATTAAATTTTTAGTCAAAATGTATTTGCTCAAAATTTTGCTGCTGAATAAATCCTATCTTAAATGTACAAAATATGATGAGTCTGTACTTCTGATTTATCACTGCATTAATATTTTTTAGATTTGCTTATACGTGGTTAATTTTATTGATTAAATCAAGAATTACAAAACTGTACAAGTACTATACAGGGTGTTCCTTTTATCTGTTCACGCCTGACAATTTTTGCATAGGCAACATGTTATACCCCCCAGAGGCGACTTCGTCCAATTTAATTTTTTTTTTAATAAGCAATCATAGCAATCACAAAAAAATGGCAAAAATGACAATGCCAAATAATGACAAAATTGCAAAAATATATACTCAATTTATTTTAAAATGCCCCGGTTCAAAAATGGAATACGAAAAAACATAATAGGCATGCAGTCGTCACGTTTCCGACAGCGAGGGAAGTACTGTCTAAACTCTTTAGACCAATGTTTTACCTCTATAATGTAAAAGCCAAGCCAATGCTAGTGATGGTAAACAACAATTCCAAAAAATAGAAAATAGGAATATCGAAAACTCAAAAGTTCGAAAATCGAAAAAGTAGAAAAATTTTCCTAAAAGTCAAATAAAGAGAATTGAAAAATCGAAAAACTGAAGAATGGAATTGAAAATATGAGAAATGGAAAAGTAAAAAAATTGAAAAGTCTAAAAATTGATAAATCGAAAAATCAAAAATAGAAAAGTAGAAAGACTAAAAATTAAAATATTTGAAACAACGAAAATCCGAGAAATCGGAAAACTTATAAAATTCGAAAATTGATTTTTCACGAAATCTAAAAAGCCAAGAATCGAAATGTAGAAAAAACGAAATATCAAAATTCGAAAATCGAAAGATCGAAAATTTTGCAAAATTTGAAAAACTCGAAAGTCGGAAAACCAAGAAATCGATGCCTCAAAATAGTGAAAAATTGAAACATCAAAAAATCGAGAAGTCGACAAACCCAAAAATCCAATTAATTAAAATACATACAAATCTAAAAATTGAAAAAACCTGAAATGAAAAATTTACTAAAATTGAAGTGTTGAGGAGTTGAAAAATCTAGAAATTGGAAAATCAAAAAAACGACAAATAGAGAAATCGGAAAATTGAAATTTAAAAAATGGAAAAATTGAAGAATCGACAACTTGAATAATCGAAAAATTGAAAAATTCCAAAACTGAATTGTAGAAACATTGGAAAATTGAAATATCGAAACCTCCAGCGTTGGAAATTTGAAACATTGAGAAATCAAAGCACCAATAGATTGAGAAATCGAAAAATCGAAAAGTTAAAAAATCTAAACATCGAAATATCGATGAATGGAGAAATCGAAAAATTGATAAAACTGAAAAATCGAAAAATGTAAAAACCGAAAAAATAAAAATCGAACAATACAACGTTTAAAAAACGAAAAATTGAGAAATCAAAAACTGATAAATGAAAAAAACGAAAAATCAAGAATTGAAAAATCTAAAGTTTAAGAAATTAAAAATTGAAATATAAAAAAATTTAAAGAAATGAAAACTGAAATACCAAAAATGCAAATATCGAAAAATTGATCGATCGATAAATCGAAAAATTGAAAAATTCCAAAACTGAAATGTAGAAACATTGGAAAATTGAAATATCGAAACATCCAGCGTAGGAAATTTGAAACATTGAGAAATCAAAGCACCAATAGATTGAGAAATCGAAAAATCGAAAAGTTAAAAAATCTAAACATCGAAATATCGATGAATGGTGAAATCGAAAAATTGATAAAACTGAAAAATCGAAAAATGTAAAAACCGAAAAAAAAAAAATCGAACAATACAACGTTTAAAAAACGAAAAATTGAGAAATCAAAAACTGATAAATGAAAAAAACGAACAATCAAGAATTGAAAAATCTAAAATTTAAGAGATTAAAAATTGAAATAGTAAAAAATTTGAAGAAATGAAAACTGAAATACCAAAAATGCAAATATCGAAAAATTGATCGATCGATAAATCGAAAAATTGAAAAATTGAAGAAAACGCGAATCGAAAAACTAAGGAATAGAAAAATCGAAAGATTGAAATAGCCCAAAACCGAAAAATTAAAATTTGGAAAATTGGAAAATTTTAATTAAAAAAAAATTGAAACATCGAAATCCCGATAAATCCAGAATTCGAAGAATTGATTAAACTGAAAAATCGAAAAATTAATGGCAGAAAAATTGAAAAATCAAAAAATGTAAAATTTAAAGAACAGAAGATTGAAAACGCGAGAAATTGAAAAGTCAGAAAAACAAAAAATCGAGAATTCGAAAAATATAAAATTTAAGAACTCAAGAAATTACGATATTAAAAAATTGAACAAATGAAAAATTGAAACAAAAAAGTCGGATATCGAAAAACTCAATCGATAAATCGAAAAATTGGAAAATCGAAGAAAAGTTGAAGAATCGAAAAATTGAAAATCGAGAAATCTATGTCAAAAAATTGAAAAATCGAAAACCTGAATTATCAAAAAATCGAGAAAGTAAAAAATCGAAAAATCAAAAAATCTATTAATAATCGAAAAATCGAAAATTTAAAAACGCCAAACATTGAAATATTGAAAAATAAAAAAATCGAAAAATCGAGAATTCGAAAATCAAGAAATTGAAGAATTGAAAAATTAAAGAGTCCGAAAAATGAAATTCCGAAAAATTGAGTAATCGAAAAATTGAAAATCGAAAAATCGAAACATTGGAAAGCTCAGAAAACGAAGAACCTAAAATTTAAGAAATTAAACAATTAAAATATGAAAAAATTGAAGAAATGAAAAATTGAAAATTTCCAAAACTCAAATATCTAAAATTTGATCAATCGATAAATCAAAGAATTGAAAAATCGAAGAAAAATTGAAGAATCAAAAAACTGAAAAATAACAAAATCTTGGTAGATCAAGATATTGATAAAATTGAGACATCGAGAAATCGAAAAACTGAATTAAAAATTTAAAAATCGAAAAATCGAGAGGTCGAGAAACTAGACCATCGGAAAATCGAAAAATCAAAATGGAAAAATCGAAAATATAGAAACGTCGAAAATCAAAATATTGAAACATCGAAAAATTTAAAAATCGAGAAATCAAAAAATTGAAAAGTCCCAAAGACGAAATATTTATCTAAAAATTAATACTCAATAAAATAGGCATTTGGAAAATAGAAAATTTAAATACCAAAATATGTATTGAAAATTCCCAAAACGGAAATATCGAATATTTGAGAAATCGAAACTTGAAAAATGGAGAAATCCAAACATTGAAAAGCTGAAAAATCGGAATCGTAAAATTGAAAAATCGAAAAATTGAGGAATCAAAAAGTCGAAAAATCGAAAAAATATAGTATTGGAAAAATCGAAAATCTAGAAACGTCAAAAATGGAGATATTGAAAAATATAAAAATTAAAAATCAAAAAATTGAAAAATCGTAAAACTGAAATACCGGAAAATGGAGAAATTGAAAATTTGAAAATGGAGAAATTGAAAATTTGAAAATCAAGAAATTGAAGGATTGAAAAACTGAAGAATCCGAAAAATGAAATTTCGAAAAATTGAGTAATGGAAAAATGGAAATCGAGAAATTGAAAATTTGGAAAATTGAGAAATTAAAAAATCAAAAAACTGAAAACTCCGAAAACTGAAATGTCGAAAAATTGAGATATGGAAATTTGAAAAATCGAGAAATCAAAACATCAGAAAGCCGAGAAAACGAAAAACCAAAAATTTAAGAAATTAAACTGTTAAAATGTCAAAAAATTGAAGAAATGAAAAATTGAAAAATCCCAAAACGCAAATATCTAAAAATTGATCAATCGATAAATCAAAGAATTGAAAAATCGATGCGAAATTGAAGAATCGAATAAAACTGAAATATACCAAAATCTCGATAAATGAAGAAATTGAAAAATTGATAAAATCGAGAAACCAAAGTCTCGAAAAATTGAAAAATAAAAGCCTGAAATATCGAAAAATTCAGTTAAAAATTTGAAAATCGAAAAATCAAGAGGTCGAGAAACTAAAACACCGGAAAATCGAGAAATCAAAACGTCGAACAATCAAAAAATGGAAAATTCGAAAATTAAAAATCGCAAAACTTAAATGTTCGAAAATCCGAGAAATCGGAAAACTTATAAAATTCGAAAATCGATTTTTCACGAAATATGAAAAGCCAAGAATCGAAATGTAGAAAAAACGAAATATCAAAATTTAAAAATCGAAAGATCGAAAATTCGCTAAATTTGAAAATCTCGAAAGTCGGGAAACCAAGAAATCGATGCCTCAAAATTTTGAAAAATTGAAACATTAAAAAATCGAGAAATCGAAAAACCCAAAAATCCAATTAATTAAAATATATATCTAAAAATTGAAAAAATCTGAAATGGAAAATTTACCAAAATTGACGTGTTGAGGAGTTGAAAAATCGAGAAATTGGAAAATCAAAAAAACGACAAATAGAGAAATCGGAAAATCTAAAATTTAAAAAATTGAAAAATTCAAGAATTGACAAATTGAATAATCGAGAAATTGAAAAATTCCAAAACTGAAATGTGGAAACATTGGAAAATTGAAATATCGAAACATCCAGCGTTGGAAATTTGAAACATTGAGAAATCAAAGCACCAATAGATTGAGAAATCGAAAAATCGAAAAGTTAAAAAATCTAAACATCGAAATATCGATAGAATTGAGTTTTGTTTATCCACAGTTTCCTTAACTTTTCTCCATTGTTTTTTAGACGTGAAGCAGATTTATTTCTGTTTCTTAAATAGTTCTCCACTTTATCTCGATTTTTTCTTTTCTTCCCTGATTCTTCTATCCGTTTGTTGCTTGTTTAATCCAGCAGTATTAAATATTCCCCAAGTTTTCTTGTTTTCACTACTTTGTTTTCATTTTCGTTCCGTCTCCTCTTCTACTTTTGATTTAATTATGTTTTTTTTATTTTGATTTTCATTAGAACTAAGTGTTGGTCCGTATATTATTCTGCATTTCTCCTCATCGTTAACTTATAATTTAAGTTCATTATTTGTTATAATATCATCGAACTACAATAATAAATAATCAACTGAAAAAAAGTAAACTTTCGGTGCAAAAAAGCAAACTCTAAGCCCCACCCACCCACCCTATCTCGATTGTGATGATATTTTTTAATCGTCGTAAGCCGGTCCAGCTTTTTTGCAATCCTCATTTTTCTCCAAAAAATAAAAAAAAAAGCAAAGATTCCACATATGCTCAATCTCAATTGTGATAATTTTTTTCTTTCGTTGTCAGACCGACGGGCGGAGCATATCCATAGTCCCCTGTATAATTTTAAACATGTTTAAAGTTTCTTATTGTGAAAAAAAACTATACGTATATTTAAAAAAATATATAAATATTGGTCGTATTATATACTTATGAATTTTTCTGTATGTTTTTAATGAATAATTTTCCAATTCTAGAAACATAGTAGCAAAAAAATATATTAAAAAGCAACAAAAAAGGCAATATAAACATGAAAAAAAAAACGATAAAAAAAAAAGCAAAAAGCAAAAAAATGCGATTAAATATGTACATAAATGGGAATAAAAAAGTTGATAACTTCCCGATTTTTCGATTTTTCAATTTTTCGATTTCTCGATTTTTAGTTTTTCGATTTCTCAATTTTTCGATATTCCAGTTTTGTGATTTTTCAATTTTATTCGATTTTTCAATTTTTCAATACTTCAGTTCTGGAATTTGTCAATATTTCGATTTTTCCATTTTTCGATTTTTTGACTTTTCGATTTCGCGAATTTTTAGTTTAGTTATATTTTTTAATTTTTTGAATTTTTAGACTTCGGATTTTTTAGTTCTTATTTCTCGATTTTTTGATTTTTCTAATTCTCGGTTGCAGATTTTCGGTTTTTCAATTTCAGGACTTTTTAAAATTTTTCTTTTTCGATTTTTTCGGTTCCAGTTTTCAAATTTTCGATTTTTAAATTTTTCTCTTTTGAGTTTATTTTGAGATATTTGGATGTTTCGATTTTAGTTTATTTAGTTTAGTTTTTCAGGTTTTCGATTTTCCGATTTAGGTATTGGTATTTTTTTATATTAAATTTTTTAATTTTTCAATTCCTATCTTTTCGACTTTGGGTTATTTTGATTTCTCAATTTTTCGATGTTCCACTTTTTCAATTTTGCTCTTTTCCAATTTTTCGTCATTTCAGATTCGGAATTTTTCGATTTCTAGGTTTAATTGTTTAATTTTCCGATTTTCTCAATTTTTCGATTTTTCAATTTTGCAATTTTTAAATTTCAGATTTCTCGTTTTTTTAACTTTTGGATTTCTCAATTCTTCAATATTTTTATTTTTCGATTTTTTGATATTTCGATTGCTCGATTTTTCGATTTTCCTAATTCTCGGTTTTAGATTTTTCGGTTTTTCAATTTCCCGACTTTTTGAAAATTTTCTTTTTCGAATTTTCAATTGTTCGGTTTTAAAATGTTTTTCTTTTTCAGTTTATTTTTCGAGATTTGGATGTTTCGATTTTAGTTTATCGATTTTTCAGATTTTCGATTTTTCCCTTTAGGTGCCGGTATTTTTTTAATAGTAAATTTTTTAATTTTTCAATCTCTAACTTTTCGATTTTGGGTTATTTGGATTTCTAATTTTTCGACTTTCCGGTTTCTCCGTTTTACGTTTTTCCAATTTTTCGATTTTCCAATTTTTCTATTTTTCTATTTTCCAATTTTTCGTCAATTCAAAAATTCCAAAACTGAAATGTGGAAGCATTGGAAAATTGAAATATCGAAACATCCAGCGTTGGAAATTTGAAACATTGAGAAATCAAAGCACCAATAGATTGAGAAATCGAAAAATCGAGAAGTTAAAAAATCTAAACATCGAAATATCGATGAATGGAGAAATCGAAAAATGGATAAAACTGAAAAATCGGAAAATGTAAAAACCGAAAAAATAAAAATCGAAAAATACAATGTTTAAAAAACGAAAAATTGAGAAATCAAAAACTCATAAATGTAAAAAACGAAAAATCAAGTATTGAAAAATCTAAAATTTAAGAAATTAAAAATTAAAATATCAAAAAATTTGAAGAAATGAAAACTGAAATACCAAAATGCAAATATCCAAAAATTGATCGATCGATAAATCGAAAAATTAATAGATCGATAAATCGAAAAATTAAAATTTGTAAAATTCAAAAATTTAAATTAAAAAAAATTGAAACATCGAAATCCCTGTAAATACAGAATTCGAAAATTTGATTAAACTGAAAAATCGAAAAATTAATGACAGAAAAATTGAAAAATCGAAAAACGTAAAATTTAAAGAACAAAAAATTGAAAAATCAAGAAATTGAAAACCCAGAAAAACAAAAAATCGAGAAATCGAAAAATATAAAATTTAAGAACTCAAAAAATTACGATATTAAAAGATTGAATAAATGAAAAATTGAAACATTTCAAAAAGTCGGATATCGAAAAATTGATTAATTGATAAATCGAAAAATCGAAAATCGAAGAAAATTTGAAGAATCGAAAAAGTGAAATATCGAAAAATTGAAAATCGAGAAATCGATGTCAAAAAATTGAAAAATCGAAAACCTGAAACATCGAAAAGTCGAAAATTTAGAAACGCCAAAAATTGAAATATTGAAAAATAAACAAATCGAGAAACCGAAAATTTGAAAATCAAGAAATTGAAGAATTGAATAATTGAAGAGTCCCAAAAATGAAATTCCGAAAAATTGAGTAATCGAAAAATTGAAAATCGAGAAATCGAAACATCGAAAAGCTCAGAAAACGAAGAACCTAAAATTTAAGAAATCAAACAATTAAAATATCTAAAAATTGATCAATCGATAAATCAAAGAATTGAAAAATCGAAGAAAAATTGAAGAATCCAAAAACTGAAAATTAACAAAATCTTGATAAATGAAGATATTGATAAAATTGAAACATCGAGAAATCGAAAAAACTGAATTAAAAATTTAAAAATCGAAAAATCGAGACGTCGAGAAACTAAAACATCGGAAAATCGAGAAATCAAAAAGTCGAAAAATCAAAATGGAAAAATCGAAAATATAGAAACGTGAAAAATCAAAAAATTGAAAACTCCCAAAAACGAAATATCGAAAAATTAAGACTCGACAAAACAGAAAAATTGGAGAATGGAAAATTTAAATATCGAATATTTGAGAAATCGAAACTTGAAAAATGGAGAAATCCAAACATTGAAAAGCCGAAAAATCGAAAATCAAAAAGTGGAAAAATCAAAAAAATCAATTAACCGAAAAATCGAAAATCCAAAAACGCCAAAAATTGAGATATTGAAAAATATAAAAATTAAAAAATTGAAAAATCGTAAAACTGAAATACCGGAAAATGGAGAAATTGAAAATTTGAAAATCAAGAAATTGAAGAATTGAAAAACTGAAGAATCCTAAAAATGAAATTCCGAAAAATTGAGTAATGATAAAATGGAAAATCGAGAAATAGAAAATTTGGAAATTGAGAAATTAAAAAAGCAAAATCTGAAAACTCCGATAACTGAAATGTCGAAAAATTGAGATATCGAAATTTGAAAAATCGAGAAATCAAAACATCAGAAAGCCGAGAAAACAAAAAAACCAAAAATTTAAGAAATTAAACTGTTAAAATGTCAAAAAATTGAAGAAATGAAAAATTGAAAAATCCCAAAACGCAAATATCTAAAAATTGATCAATCGATAAATCAAAGAATTGAAAAATCGATGCGAAATTGAAGAATCGAATAAAACTGAAATATACCAAAATCTCGATAAATGAAGAAATTGAAAAATTGATAAAATCGAGAAACCAAAGTCTCGAAAAATTGAAAAATAAAAGCCTGAAATATCGAAAAATTCAGTTAAAAATTTGAAAATCGAAAAATCAAGAGGTCGAGAAACTAAAACACCGGAAAATCGAGAAATCAAAACGTCGAACAATCAAAAAATGGAAAATTCGAAAATTAAAAATCGCAAAAACTTAAATGTTCGAAAATCCGAGAAATCGGAAAACTTATAAAATTCGAAAATCGATTTTTCACGAAATATGAAAAGCCAAGAATCGAAATGTAGAAAAAACGAAATATCAAAATTTAAAAATCGAAAGATCGAAAATTCGCTAAATTTGAAAATCTCGAAAGTCGGGAAACCAAGAAATCGATGCCTCAAAATTTTGAAAAATTGAAACATTAAAAAATCGAGAAATCGAAAAACCCAAGAATCCAATTAATTAAAATATATATCTAAAAATTGAAAAAATCTGAAATGGAAAATTTACCAAAATTGAAGTGTTGAGTTGAGAAATCGAGAAATTGGAAAATTAAAAAAACGACAAATAGAGAAATCGGAAAATCTAAAATTTAAAAAATTGAAAAATTGAAGAATCCACAAATTGAATAATCGAGAAATTGAAAAATTCCAAAACTGAAATGTAGAAACATTGGAAAATTGAAATATCCAAACATCCAGCGTTGGAAATTTGAAACATTGAGAAATCAAAGCACCAATAGATTGAGAAATCGAAAAATCGAAAAGTTAAAAAATCTAAACATCGAAATATCGATAGAATTGAGTTTTGTTTATCCACAATTTCCTTAACTTTTCTCCATTGTTTTTTAGACGTGAAGCAGATTTATTTCTGTTTCTTAAATAGTTCTCCACTTTATCTCGATTTTTTCTTTTCTTCCCTGATTCTTCTATCCGTTTGTTGCTTGTTTAATCCAGCAGTATTAAATATTCCCCAAGTTTTCTTGTTTTCACTACTTTGTTTTCATTTTCGTTCCGTCTCCTCTTCTACTTTTGATTTAATTATGTTTTTTTTATTTTGATTTTCATTAGAACGAAGTGTTGGTCCGTATATCATTCTGCATTTCTCCTCATCGTTAACTTATAATTTAAGTTCATTATTTGTTATAATAAGATCGAACTACAATAATAAATAATCAACTGAAAAAAGTAAACTTTCGGTGTAGTTTCTTGTTGCGAAAAGGAAACTACATTTATTACGAAAAAAAAAGCAAACTCTAAGCCCCACCCACCCACCCTATCTCGATTGTGATGATATTTTTTAATCGTCGTAAGCCGGTCCAGCGTTTTTGCAATCCTCATTTTTCTCCAAAAAATTAAAAAAAAAGCAAAGATTCCACATATGCTCAATCTCAATTGTGATAATTTGTTTCTTTCGTTGTCAGACATGTTTAAAGTTTCTTATTGTGAAAAAAAACTATACGTATATTTAAAAAAATATATAAATATTGGTCGTATTATATACTTATGAATTTTTCTGTATGTTTTTAATGAATAATTTTCCAATTCTAGAAACATAGTAGCAAAAAAATATATTAAAAAGCAACAAAAAAGGCAATATAAACATGAAAAAAAAGCGATAAAAAAAACGCCAAAAAGCAAAAAAATGCGATTAAATATGTACATAAATGGGAATAAAAAAGTTGATAACTTCCCGATTTTTCGATTTTTCAGTTTTTCAAATCTTTGATTTTTCAATTTTTCGATTTCTCGATTTTTAGTTTTTCGATTTCTCAATTTTTCGATATTCCAGTTTTGTGATTTTTCAATTTTATTCGATTTTTCAATTTTTCAATACTTCAGTTCTGGAATTTGTCAATATTTCGATTTTTCCATTTTTCGATTTTTTGACTTTTCGATTTCGCGAATTTTTAGTTTAGTTATATTTTTTAATTTTTTGAATTTTTAGACTTCGGATTTTTTAGTTCTTATTTCTCGATTTTTTGATTTTTCTAATTCTCGGTTGCAGATTTTCGGTTTTTCAATTTCAGGACTTTTTAAAATTTTTCTTTTTCGATTTTTTCGGTTCCAGTTTTCAAATTTTCGATTTTTAAATTTTTCTCTTTTTGAGTTTATTTTGAGATATTTGGATGTTTCGATTTTAGTTTATTTAGTTTAGTTTAGTTGTTCAGGTTTTCGATTTTCCGATTTAGGTATTGGTATTTTTTTATATTAAATTTTTTAATTTTTCAATTCCTATCTTTTCGACTTTGGGTTATTTTGATTTCTCAATTTTTCGATGTTCCACTTTTTCAATTTTGCTCTTTTCCAATTTTTCGTCATTTCAGATTCGGAATTTTTCGATTTCTAGGTTTAATTGTTTAATTTTCCGATTTTCTCAATTTTTCGATTTTTCAATTTTGCAATTTTTAAATTTCAGATTTCTCGTTTTTTTAACTTTTGGATTTCTCAATTCTTCAATATTTTTATTTTTCGATTTTTTGATATTTCGATTGCTCGATTTTTCGATTTTCCTAATTCTCGGTTTTAGATTTTTCGGTTTTTCAATTTCCCGACTTTTGAAAATTTTCTTTTTCGAATTTTCAATTGTTCGGTTTTAAAATGTTTTTCTTTTTCAGTTTATTTTTCGAGATTTGGATGTTTCGATTTTAGTTTATCGATTTTTCAGATTTTCGATTTTTCCCTTTAGGTGCCGGTATTTTTTTAATAGTAAATTTTTTAATTTTTCAATCTCTAACTTTTCGATTTTGGGTTATTTGGATTTCTAATTTTTCGACTTTCCGGTTTCTCCGTTTTACGTTTTTCCAATTTTTCGATTTTCCAATTTTTCTATTTTTCTATTTTCCAATTTTTCGTCAATTCAAAAATTCCAAAACTGAAATGTGGAAACATTGGAAAATTGAAATATCGAAACATCCAGCGTTGGAAATTTGAAACATTGAGAAATCAAAGCACCAATAGATTGAGAAATCGAAAAATCGAAAAGTTAAAAAATCTAAACATCGAAATATCGATGAATGGAGAAATCGAAAAATTGATAAAACTGAAAAATCGAAAAATGTAAAAACCGAAAAAATAAAAAATCGAAAAATACAACGTATAAAAAACGGAAAATTGAGAAATCAAAAACTTATAAATGTAAAAAACGAAAAATCAATAATTGAAAAATCTAAAATTTAAGAAATTAAAAATTAAAATATCAAAAAATTTGAAGAAATGAAAACTGAAATACCAAAATGCAAATATCGAAAAATTGATAGATCGATAAATCGAAAAATTGATAGATGGATAAATCGAAAAATTAAAATTTGTAAAATTCAAAAATTTAAATTAAAAAAAAAATTGAAACATCGAAATCCCGATAAATCCAGAATTCGAAAAATTGGTTAAACTGAAAAATTGAAAAATTAATGACAGAAAGATTGAAAAATCGAAAAACGTAAACTTTAAAGAACAAAAAATTGAAAAATCGAGAAATTCAAAAGTCAGAAAACAAAAAATCGAGAAATCGAAAAAAATAAAATTTAAGAACTCAAAAAATTACGATATTAAAAAATTGAATAAATGAAAAATTTAAACATTTCAAAAAGTCGGATATCGAAAAACTGATTAATCGATAAATCGAAAACTTGGAGAATCGAAGAAAATTTGAAGAATCGAAAAAGTGAAACATCGAATAATTGAAAATCGAGAAATCGATGTCAAAAAATTGAAAAATCGAAAACCTGAAACATCGAAAAATCGAAAATTTAGAAACGCCAAAAATTGAAATATTGAAAAATAAACAAATCGAGAAACCGAAAATTTGAAAATCAAGAAATTGAAGAATTGAAAAATTGAAGAGTCCCAAAAATGAAATTCCGAAAAATTGAGTAATCGAAAAATTGAAAATCGAGAAATCGAAACATCGAAAAGCTCAGAAAACGAAAAACCTAAAATTTAAGAAATCAAACAATTAAAATATCTAAAAATTGATCAATCGATAAATCAAAGAATTGAAAAATCGAAGAAAAATTAAAGAATCCAAAAACTGAAAACTAACAAAATCTTGATAAATGAAGATATTGATAAAATTGAAACATCGAGAAATCGAAAAACTGAATTAAAAATTTAAAAATCGAAAAATCGAGACGTCGAGAAACTAAAACATCGGAAAATCGCGAAATCAAAAAGTCGAAAAATCAAAATGGAAAAATCGAAAATATAGAAACGTGAAAAATCAAAAAATTGAAAATTCCCAAAAACGAAATATCGAAAAATTAAGACTCGACAAAACAGAAAAATTGGAGAATGGAAAATTCAAATATCGAATATTTGAGAAATCGAAACTTGAAAAATGGAGAAATCCAAACATTGAAAAGCCGAAAAATTGAAAATCAAAAAGTGGAAAAATCAAAAAAATCAATTAACCGAAAAATCGAAAATCCAGAAACGCCAAAAATTGAGATATTGAAAAATATAAAAATTAAAAAATTGAAAAATCCTAAAACTGAAGAATCCGAAAACTGAAATGTCGAAAAATTGAGATATCGAAATTTGAAAAATCGAGAAATCAAAACATCAGAAAGCCGAGAAAACAAAAAAAACAAAAATTTAAGAAATTAAACTGTTAAAATGTCAAAAAATTGAAGAAATGAAAAATTGAAAAATCCCAAAACGCAAATATCTAAAAATTGATCAATCGATAAATCAAAGAATTGAAAAATCGATGCAAAATTGAAGAATCGAATAAAACTGAAATATACCAAAATCTCGATAAATGAAGAAATTGAAAAATTCATAAAATCGAGAAACCAAAGTCTCGAAAAACTGAAAAATAAAAGCCTGAAATATCGAAAAATTCAGTTAAAAATTTGAAAATCGAAAAATCAAGAGGTCGAGAAACTAAAACACCGGAAAATCGAGAAATCAAAACGTCGAACAATCAAAAAATGGAAAATTCGAAAATTAAAAATCGCAAAACTTAAATATTCGAAAATCCGAGAAATCGGAAAACTTATAAAATTCGAAAATCGATTTTTCACGAAATATAAAAAGCTAAGAATCGAAATGTAGAAAAAACGAAATATCAAAATTCGAAAATCGAAAGATCGAAAATTCGCAAAATTTGAAAATCTCGAAAGTCGGGAAACCAAGAAATCGATGCCTCAAAATATTGAAAAATGGAAACATCAAAAAATCGAGAAATCGACAAACCCAAAAATCCAATTAATTAAAATACATACATATCTAAAAATTGAAAAAATCTAAAATGGAAAATTTACCAAAATTGAAGTGTTGAGAAGGTGAAAAACCGAGAAATTGGAAAATCAAATAACCACAAATAAAGAAATCGGAAAATCTAAAATTTAAAAAATGGAAAAATTGAAGAATCGACAAATTAAATAAAAAATCGAAAAATACAACGTTTAAAAAACGAAAAATTGAGAAACCAAAAACTGATAAATGAAAAAAAGGAAAAATCAAGAAATTGAAGAATCCAAAATGTAAGAAATTAAAAATTAAAATATCAAAAAAATTGAAGAAATGAAAACTGAAAAATACCAAATTGAAAAATCGAAAAACCAAGGAATAGAAAAATCGAAATATTGAAATAGCCCAAAATCGAAAAATTAAAGTTTGTAAAATTGAAAAATTCAAATTAAAAAAAAATTGAAACATCGAAATCCCGGTAAATACAGAATTCGAAAATTTGATTAAACTGAAAAATCGAAAAATTAATGACAGAAAAATTGAAAAATCGAAAAACGTAAAATTTAAAGAACAAAAAATTGAAAAATCAAGAAATTGAAAAGCCAGAAAAACAAAAAATCGAGAAATCGAAAAATATAAAATTTAGGAACTCAAAAAATTACGATATTAAAAGATTGCATAAATGAAAAATTGAAACATTTTTAAAAGTCGGATATCTAAAAATTGATTAATTGATAAATCGAAAAATCGGAAAATCGAAGAAAATTTGAAGAAATCGAAAAAGTGAAATATCGAAAAATTGAAAATCGAGAAATCGATGTCAAAAAATTGAAAAATCGAAAACCTGAAATATCGAAAAATCCAGAAATTAAAAAGTCGAAAAATCAAAAAATCTATGAATCGCGAAATCGAAAATTTAGAAACGCCAAAAATTGAAATATTGAAATATAAAAAAATCGAGAAATCGAAAACTTGAAAATCAACAAAGGGAAGAATTGAAAAATTGAAGATTGCCAAAAATGAAATTCCGAAAAATTGAAAAATCCAGAATTCGAAACATCTAAATGCTCAGAAAACGAAGAACCTAAATAAAAATAAGAAAGTCTTGATAAATGAAGATATTGATAAAATTGAAACATCGAGAAATCGAAAAACTGAATTAAAAATGTAAAAATCGAAAAATCGAGAGGTCAAGAAACTAAAACATCGGAAAATCGAAAATTCAAAAAGTCGAAAAATCAAAAAGGGAAAATTTAAAATAAAGAAACGTGAAAAGTCGAAATATTGAAACATCGAAAAATTTAAAAATCGAGAAATCAAAAAATTGAAAAGTCCCAAAGACGAAATGTCGAAAAATTAAGACTCATCAAAATAGAAAAATTGGAAAATGGAAAATTTAAATATCGAATATTTGAGAAATCGAAACTTGAAAAATGGAGAAATCCAAACATTGAAAAGCCGGAAAATCGAAAATCGAAAAATTGAAAAACCAGAAAGTCGAAAAATTGAGATATCGAAATTTGAAAAATCGAGAAATCAAAACATCAGAAAGCCGAGGAAGCGAAAAACCAAAAATTTAAGAAATTAAACTGTTAAAATATCAAAAAATTGAAAAAATGAAAAATTGAAAAATTCCAAAACTCAAATATCTAAAAATTAATCAACCGATAAATCAAAGAATTGAAAAATCGATGCAAAATTGAAGAATCGAATAACTGAAAAATACCAAAATCTCGATAAATGAAGAAAAATTGAAAAATAAGAGCCTGAAATATCTAAAAATTTAATTAAAAATTTGAAAATCGAAAAATCAAGAGGTCGAGAAACTAAATGGAAAATTCCAAAATTAAAAATCGCAAAACTTAAATATGCATCGGAAAATAGAGAAATCGAATAATAAAAAAATCGAGAAATCAAAAAGTTGAGAAGTCCCAAAAATGAAATATCCAAAAATTAAGAATCAACAAAATTGAAAAATTGGCAAATGGATAATTTAAAAACCAAAATATGTACTGAAAATTTCCGAAACGGAAATAATGAAAATTTGAGAAATTGAAACTTGAAAAATCGAGAAATCCCAACATTGAATAGACAAAAAATGGAAAATCGACAAATTGAGAAATCGAGAAATCGAGAAACTGAAACATCGAAAAATTGAGAAACCAAGTCGAAAAATCAAAAAACCATTAACCGAAAAATCGAAAATTTAAAAACACCAAAAAATGAAATATTGAAAAATCTAAAAATTAAAAAACAAAAAATTGAAAAATCGTAAAACTGAAATACCGGAAAACTGGGTAACGGAAAAATTGAACATCGAGAAATTGAGAAATCGAAACTTAAAAAATCGAGAAATCAAAAGGTCAGAAAGCCGAGAAAACGAAAAATCAAAAATTTAAGAAATTAACCAATTAAAATATATAAAAACTGACAAATAAATCAAAAAATTGGAAAATCGAAGCAAAATTGCAGAACCGCAAAACTGAAAAATACCAAAATCTCGATAAATGAAGAAATTGAAAAATTGAACAATAAAAACTTGGAATTACGAAAAAATTAATCAAAAATTTGGAAATCGAGAAATCAAAAAGTCAAAAATTAAAAAAACGGAAAAATCGAAAATATAGACACGCCAAAAATCGAAATACCTATTGAAACATCGAAAAATGTAAAAATCGAAAATTAAAAATCGTAAAACTTATCGTATATCGGAAAATCCAGATATGGAAAAAGAAAAAAATTGAGAACTCGAAAAATTAAAAAATCCCATTACGGAAATATCGAAAATTTGAGAAATCGAAAATCTAAAAATTAAGAGAACGAAAAATTTAACAATTTTATCAATTTTGATTAACAATTTACCATCGTACAATCAATTTTAAAACGGTTGCAAGATTTAAGAGCATTCGCTTTTGCTATGTAAAAGTTATATTGGAAAATGTTATACAGTTTTCAATTTTTTCCAAAAATCTGAGTCCATGGTAAAAATCAACTGTAAGTTTTGCTCACTATTGTATAAATGCCGCTCCAACAATATTTTAGCATAAATTTTTTGAAAATTTTGTCACTCCCTTCTGAAATTTTAACTTTGTTGCAGGATCTCGCCGCCTCCGCCCCGTCTTCATGCCAGGTGAGTCGTCGCTCCTCCGCCCCAACCCGAGACCTTCTTCCACTTAACGCTGTTGACGTGCAACATTTAAGCTCATTTGCAAACAATGCCCCAACGACGTCCTAACGGCGTTATGCACTTAATTATTCGCGAGCTCGGTTCGTCCGTGATTTATTATCGATATCACTATGCGCTCACCTGTCATTGATTTAATTTATACACCGAGATGTTATCGCACTCCTTCCGTGACATCTCCATTTAAAAAAACGCCGTATTTTTTAATGCGATGCACGCGAGAGGCACGTCCAAATTAATTGCGGTAATTCCTCGACTCAGCGTCGAAAAAAGAAGTTGATTAATGTCGCCGAACATCCGCCAAATATATAATTATTAATGTGGAAAGCCTAGGCGCCAGTTAATCTCGCGATTTTATGACGGTGCGGACCCTCGAATAGTTACTTGTGTGTGTAATAAATACTGTCCGTATAAATTTTTTATTAAGTAACGTGGACCAGGCGGATGGAATTTATTGGCGATGGACGAAAAAATTTCCTTGTTTAATTACGGGATTTTGTTGCAAACGACAAGAGAAAAATATTCGACTTTGGGAATAAATTAACACGATATGCTTGAAGGCGCCGATTTTAATCCACTAATTAGAGTATCGAGTTTCAGTACTAATTAAATCTTATCGATGTTCGCAGTTTTGTCAAGATTTGGGCTGGCGCCTGTGCGCGGGAGCGAGACGCGCTTATGCGTATGCCTTGCATTAAACAAGGACGGAACATGTGTACCGTTTAAGATTGATCAGTTCGTCTAGCGGATTTGTGGTCAAATTTTCATAATAATCAAAGAGCATCCCTAATCTGTTTTTCCTTAAGAATCTTAGGAACCTTTTATTAGAATTTTGTTAAATTTTAATGTGAAATTGTTTGTAGAAAAAACATAAATAAAATAGTGTAAATATAGTCGCGGTCTAATTACGCTCACGCTATGCGTGGGACAGAGACACACTTACGCACCCCCTCTAGCGTGCGACAAGGACGCAACACGTGTACCGTTCTAAAAATCCTACCGTCGCTTCCATCACCGCTTTTTGCCCGCGTTCACGACGGATCCTCCAAAGGAAGAAGATCGTGGAATAGCTCAACCAGGAAATTCGCCTTTGGTCGGTTGTTTATGGACTCGCCGTATCAGAATTATAAGCTCTCGTGCATCTCCAATATCGGTTCTTTAATTGAATCAGCAAACACGGCATTAGAAAACATTTAGCTTTGTTCGGACGGCGTTGTTATTATTTTTCATGCGGGCTAATAAGCAGGTAAGACTCATTTTCTAGGCACTAATTATACCCTAGGAAATTACTCGTTATACGCGGTAAGTAAGGCGGCGGGGGCGGGGTGCACATCTTTGCAACAATTATCGTCTTACGGGCGGATTTTCTTCGATTCGTTCGAAGGATGGGCGGCGGTTATGCAACGTGAGAGACGGTTCGTTTTGTTTCGTTAGAGTTAATTGAAGTAATGATGTCGTTGCGCCAGCTGCAAGTGTTTTGTAGCGTTGAAGGGGAAATTGTTTCGGGTGATTGTGGTGTGTGATTTAGGAAGAGTGGGATGTTGGGGAGAGTGAGTGCGGAAATTTTCGACTTTGCTGGATTCTGGGTGCACTGGACAACGAGCGAAATTTAGGTAGGTGTTATTAGCACTCTAAAAAAGCGCTCGTAAATTTTCATTGAAGCTTAAATTAAGTGGTTAAGTACCAGAATTTTAATATTAGGAAGCGAGTTCATTACTCTGAAGACGCAAAGTCGAAAGTTCGGAATTCGGGCCTCAGAATTGGGTGTGCAGTATATTATTTAGAGCCAAATTTAATGTGTTTAATATTCGATTAAGAATAGTTACCAATCGAATAAAAATTATCGGTAATTGATCAATGTAAACAGATCCTTAAATGTGTATAGTGTGAATATTTCCCACTAGATGTTAATATATGAATCGGAAATAATTTTTGCAACTAGTTTGACAATTATTATTATTATTATCATCTCTGACCCCAGTAGTACAGTGTAAGAAGTAGTTAAGAACACTCATCTTACGGAGCGGTACAATATTTGCTCACGTACTATGGTTTTAATGGATGTGCAGCAAGAGTATTCATTTCCTCGAGAGTATTGATGACGTCATCTCAGACAATGACTTCATGGTGCCCGTTCATTTTTATCCATATAAATGTTTATAAAGACATTTAAATGTTTAGAGTGATTTATTCTATGACTGTTTGAAATGATTCATCGCAATTCATCGAGATTCTGGGATATTTAGTGTCACATTGATTAACGTATATCAAACTTAACTTGTTTATTCTCCGTAGGATTTGACGTCACATCAAAGAATTGTTAAATGTATATCATGTCTTCTTTTACGTAAGTAGAAGTACCAAATTAATTCACGTAATTTATTACCAATTATTGTCAAATGTCGTATTTCTTCAAATTTTTGAATTCTCGATTTATTTAGTTTGATATTTTAGTTTTTACGATTTTTAAATTTTTCGATATTTCACTGTTTCAATTTTTGATGTTTCTAAATTTTCGATTTTTCGATTTCTCAATTTCTCCATTAATCGAATTTTTGACTTTCTCGTTTCTCGATTTTTCAATGTTGCGTTTTCTCGGCATTTCGATCTTTCGATGTTCCAATTTTTTTTCCATTTTTCAATTTTTCGATAATTCGATTACTAAATTTTTTGCTTTATCGACTTCTCAAATTTTCGATTTTGAAATTCAAAATTTTTCAATTCGATTTCGATTTTTGATTTTTCGACTTTTTGGCTTTTAGATTTTTCGATTTTCCAGTTTTTCAGTTTTCCAATTTTTCAATTTTTCGGCTTTTCAATTTTTCGATGTTTCAATTTTTCTTCCATGTTTCAAGTTTTCGATTTTTAAATTTTACGTTACTATTCAATTTTTCGAATTTTTGATGTCTGGATTTTACGATCTTTCGATTTTTCAGCTCCTTGGTTTTCAATTTTTCGATTTATCGATTTTTTTAGAATTCGAAAAGTCCAGGAGACGAAAAATTGAAAAATCCAGAAATCGAAATTTCAAAAATAGAAAATCTGAAAATCTGGATAGATGGAAAACCGGGAAATCGATACATCCACATATTGAAAAACTTAAAACATCAAAAAACTGAAGCACCAATAGATCTAGAAATCGACAAACCCTAAAATAAAATGTAAGAATTGAAAAATCCAGAAATGGAAAAATTCCCAAAATTGATGTACTGAAATGTTGAGAAATCGAAATTAAGATATTGAAAAACATAAAAAATCGTAAAACTGGGAGATTGAAAAATAAAAAAAAAACACCAAAACGAGAAATCGGAAAATCTAAAATTTAAAAAATGGAAAAATTGAATAATCAAGAAATTGAAAAAACCCAAAACTGAAATATAGAAAAATTGAAAATCAAAAAATTGAAAGATCGAGCAATTGGGAAATTGAAACATCGCGAAATCAAGTATCAAGCGATTGAGAAATCGAAAAATCAAAAAACTGAAAATTCGAGACATCTAAAAAATTAAAATTTGAAAAGTTGAAAATCTAAATTTAAAACAATTCAAAAAATTTTTCAGTTTTCGATTTCTCAATTTTTCGTCTTTTCAATTTTTCAATTTTTCGATTTTTTTCCTTTTTGAATTTTTAAATTTTAGATTTTTCGCATTTTTCATGTTTTAATTGTTCAATTTTTTAAATTTTATTTAGATTTCTCGATTTTTCTATTTTCCAGTTATTCGATATTTTTGGATTCGATTTTTAACTTTTCGATTTTGGCTTATTTTTTCTAAATTTTTCCATTTTTATTCTTGTTTTCAATTTCACAATTTTTTCTCATTTCAGTTTTGAATTTTTCATTTTCATTCAATTTCCGATTTTTCATTTGTTGCGATTTTTTAAATTTTGGATTTTCCGGTTTTTTGATTCTTCGAATTCTCGAGCTTTCGATTTTTGGACTTCTCTGTTTTAGATGTTTTGGTTTTTTATTTTTTCGATTTTTTAAATGTTTTAATTTTTCAATTTTTCAATTTTTCAGTTTCTTATTTTTTCGACTTTTCAATTATTCGATTTGTCAATTTTGTTTAATCTTATTTTTCATTTTTTTTTTAATTTTTCGATTTTGGCCAATTTTGATTACTTGATTTCTCGATCTTTTGATGTCAACTTTTCAGATTTTCAATTTTTGCGAGTTTTGGATTTTCGATTTTTCCGTTTTTCGATTTTTCGATATTTTAATTTTTCAATTTCGTCCTTTTCGTAATTTTTCGTCCTTTCCGCTCTTTTTTGTCCTTTTTCGCCCTTTTCGTCCATTTTCGTCCTTATTCACCCTTGTCGTCTTTATAGACCTTTTTCATCCTTTTCGTCCTTTTTCTTCCTATTTCGTTCCTTTTTGTCCTTTACACAATTTTCCGTCGTTTTGCTCTTTGTCCTCTTTCGCCAATTTCGTCCTTGTTGTCTTTTTCGCAATTTTTCGTCCTTTTTCGCTAATTTTTCGTACTTTTTTCTCTATTTCCTCCTTTTCGTACTTTTTCGTCCGTTTCTTTTTTGACTTCCTTTTTCGTCCTTGTCGTTTTTTTTTCGTCCTTTTCGCTTTTTTTTTCGTCCTTTTTGTCCTTTTTCGTCCTTTTCGTGTTCTTTCGTTCTTTTCGTTTTTTTTTCTTCATATTTCGTCATTTTCCGTCCTTTTCGTCCTGTTTCGTCCTTTTTGTTTTTATTCGTCCTTTTCGTCCTTTTTCGTTTTTTTCGTCCTTTTCGTCTTTTTACATGTTTTTCGTCCTTTCGCTCTTTTTCGTCCTTTTGCGTCCTTTTTCGTCCATTCTCGTCCTTTTCGTCCTTTCCGTCCTTGTTCGTCCTTTCCGTCCTTTGTCGTCCTCTACCGTCCTTTATCGTCCTTGTTCGTTCTTTTTCGCCCTTATCGTCCTTTTTCGTTCTGTTACACAATTTTTCGTCCTTTTCGCTCTTTTTCGTCCTATTCGTCCATTTTGTCCTGGTTCGTCCTTATCGCCCTTTTCGTCCTTTTTCGTCCTTTTTCGTTCCCTTTCGTCCTTTTCGCTTTTTTCGTCCTTTTCGTCCTTTTTCGTCCTCTTCGTTCTTTTTCGTTCTTTTCGCAAATTTCTGTGATTTTCTCTCTTTTTCGTCCTTTTTCGTCCTTTTCGTCCTTTTTCGTCCTTTCGTCCTTTTCGTCCTTTTCGTCCATTTTCGTTTTTTTCCGCCTTTCTCGTTTTTTTTTTCGTCCTTTTTCGTCCTTTTCCTTCTTTTTCGTCCTGTTCGTCCATTTCCTCCTTGTTCGTCCTTTTTCGACCTTTTCGCAATTTTTCGCCCTACTTCGCCCTTTTTCGTAATTTTTCGTCCTTTGTCGTCCTTTATCGTCCTTTTTCGTCCTTTACACAATTTTTCGTCCTTTTTCTTCCTTTTTCGTCCTTTTTCGCCCTTTTCATCCTTTTTGGTCCTTTACACAATTTTTTCGTCCTTTTCGCTCTTTTTCGACCTGTTCGTCCTTTTTCGTCCTTTTTGTCCTGTTTCGTCCTTTTCGCAATTTTTCGCCCTTTTCGTTCTTATTCGTCCTTTTCGTCCTTTTTCGTCCTGTCCTAGATTTTTCCGTTTTTTCGATATTTCAGTTCACCGATATTTCTGTTTTTCGAATCTTTAAATGTTTCATTTTTGCTGTTTTGATATTTCAATTTTTAGATTTCTTAAGTTTTACATTTTTCGATATTTAAAATTTTTAACATTTCAATCTTGGGAATATTTTATTTTCTGGATTTTTCAATTTTTTGATGTTTTGATTGCTCGAATTTTCGATTTGTCAATTTTTCAATGCTTGGATTTGTAAAATTTTTTATCTCATTTTCTCGATTTGTCATTTTTCAGTTTTTCGATTTTTCAAAACGCATTTTTTCCCAGCTTTAAATACACTACATTCAAAAAAATTACCACCATGAAAAGCAGACTTACAACGCTGAAATTTTATAGAAGTTAAGCATAAATCAAACAATTGATTAAATTTTCAACAAAAACTAGCAATGTTTCACCAGCAACCCCCTAGACATGCTGGAAATCAGATGATCATTATTTTGAGGCAACGTGTCCCAAGCTATCTGTGACAATGGACGTGTTGGGAGGATGAAGTAAATAAAGAACGCAGTCTTTTATCCATCATGTCCCAGACATGTTCGATTGGATTTAAATCAGGTGACCGTGGCGGTCAAGGCAAAAGATTGACACTATTTTCGGCCAGGAAATCTAAAGTCAGGTAACGATATGAGGACGGGAATTATCTTGTTGGAAAATTCTTCTGGAAGGTCTTGTAGTCTCCGTTTTACCGTGACATGAGGTCGGCCAATTTATCTATCAATTCGTGAAAACTGAATCTGCTTCACAATTCGTCATCGCTGAAAACTGGTAAGTTTGAAAATTTTCACCTCTTGAAAGTGGTATATATTTTTGTAAAAGCAGTTTATGTTGCTACTTGTTGCGAAAAAAATTCGAGATTAAATCTCGCTTCCACAAAATTAATTTTTTCTCCAAACGCGACTTTTTTCAAAGTATTAATTCAACTTATCCCAAGAACTACCGCATTTTTTCTCTCGCTCGCAAAAAACTAACGCTCGGTTAAATTAATCTCAAAAATAAGCCAGATTTATAACGCCAACGTCGCTCAGGAATGCCGCTTACACTTCGCCGTTTTATAAAAAAGCCAGGGTACCCAACGCATCCTTGCGGCGTCCCCGCCAAACCTCAGCCCGTTACATAATCAGCGTAAAATCGCGCTGCATTTAATAAATTACAAAAAATCTCCAACTGAGGAAAAAAATAGAACGTGGAACTGGAGGATCGGCACACAACTCATCGTAATGAAGCCATTAATTAACTCACCGCATCCAATTAGTATCTGTTGCTCGGCTTGAATAGAAAAATATTTCATAGTTTAAACGGCCGAGAGTCGCTTAATAACTCTCGTTTTTTTCGCTCGCTGAATTTACGTTTTCGTTTTGTCGGCCGGATCGATGCACTGAGGTGGTTCGTAGTTGCAGGATGGTGCTGGTGCTGAACGGAGTATTGCAGGAGGAATGCCCCCCGGACACCCGATCCCTCTACCACGCTCACCCCGTGTACAGGGAGACGGCCGCCCAATTACTGGCCATCCCCAATAAGGTCATCGGCCCGGTGGGGTTGCTGTACGTGCAGCAGAGGGAGCTGGCGGCGACCGTCCCTCACGACAGTAAGTCTAATTCATTCATCCCCTCCTAAAACTCGATGACGTCGTCTCAAATTAATGCTAAGTAATCCTGATGGGTGTTTTTTGCAGAGAACGTGAACATCTTGGGCTCCGACGACGTCACAACATGCCTGATCGTGGTGGTACGACACTCAGGTGAGTCCGTACGCAATTAAGAAGGAAATTAAGAACACGAAACCGATATATTTCGAGAGCGTAATTTATGGCTCTCCTCATTCTTTATTCACTCGTAACTAAGTATTCTAGCTCCTGTCATGTTACAAAAAGCGAAACAATAAAAACATTCAGGCTAACAAGCCTGTAATAAAGGAGATTAATTATCAGAGCGTTATAATAGTTCAAATGAACATCCATTCATATTTTATTAGGTTCCTGGTTTAGTTCCCAGGCATTCTGCATAAATTGCATAAGTGTTTATTCGACTAATTAATTAAATGTGGCTGTTATTACAGACAATTAACATTTAATTTAGAGTCAATAAAACGACTTCATTCCTCCGAGGCCAAGCGTGGACGTGTTGAGGAAGTTTTGATTGGGTTTGTTGCAACTTTTACCTACATTATGCGTGTGTGTGGGCAGGATTACAAAATTAACTGCATAAAGAAAAAATTGGTCTAAAGAGTTTAGACAGTACTTCCCTCGCTGTCGAAAACTTGACGACTGCATGCCTATTGTGTTTTTTTTCTCATTACATTTTTGTAGTGGGAATTTAAAAAAAATTGCGATGACGTCATCAACATTTTTGCAAGGACACGTATATCAGTTGGGATAGATGTAGTGTAATACTAAGAATAAAATTATTATATTCTCAAATTTTCGGGAAAATGAATTGGGTCGTTTGAATATTGATTTGTAATAATCAATAAAATAACGAAACAATTTACTCACGTATACCTACGTATCAGAGGCAACTGAAAATCGTGTATGTATAAACATTCTTAATTTAAGATGACAGGCGTAACAGCATACGCGAGAGCCAAACAGAGAAACTGTAAACAAAACGACCGTCGGTTTTATTGCTTCGACTTCCGCTTATTATATAAAACATTGGGTTTTATTTTAATTCTTGACGGTGAAATTCACAATTGGTTGATTATAAACATGTCTATTTCACATTCGCGGAACCAAGTGAACGCATAAAACAAATGCAGGTCTGTAATGTTAAAGTCGATGTAAATAAGCGTGCTACCCTATGTTTCAACCGAGTTTTTCCTTTAACAAATTTTGTGTCTACCAAATTGGGTTGGTTGGGGTGTAATACTAATAATAAGTGTTGCCTTTAATTTAATCAATAAAATAAATTGACTTCATTAATTTTTTTGAACCACCTCTTAAGAAAATCTAAAAAATATGAATGGAATGATAAATCACAAGTACAAACTCATCATATTTTTTGCATTTTAGATAGGATTTATTCAGCAAAATTTAAGGGTGACGTCATCAATTTTTTTAGGAGGGATGAACAAATACATTTTGAACAAAAGTTTACCATGCTTATAATAACTTTAAAATATTCCCAAGATTTCAAAGCATTCGGTTTTGTAATTCCTGATTAAATCGATAAAATAAATTCACGCCTTCATTAATTTTTTTGAGTCACCCTGCATATGCAAATCCAAAAATATGAATGGAATGATAAATCACAAGTACAGACTCATCATATTTTGTAAATTGTAGATACGATTTATTCGGAAAACTTTTGAGCTGACCTCATCAGTTTTTTGTAGAAGATAACCAAATATATTTTGACTAAAAATTTATTATGCTCTTTATAACCTTAAAACATCTGCAAGATTTCAAAGCATTCGGTTTTGTAGTTCCTGATTAAATCAATAAAATAAATTTACGCATTCATTAATTTTTTTGAGTCACCCTGTATATGCAAATCGAAAAAGTTTGAATGGAATGATAAATCACAAGAAGAGACTCACCATATTTTGTACATTTTAGATAGGATTTTTTCAGCAAAATTTTGTGGTGACATCATAATTTTTTTAGGGGGGACGACCAAATACGTTTTGATCAAAAATTTACCATGCTTATGATTATTTTAAAATGTCTTCAAGATTTCGAAGCATTCGGTTTTGTAGTTCCTGAGTAAATCAGTAAAATAAATTTACGCTTTCATTTATTTTCTTGAATCACCCTGTATATGCAAATCCAAAAAATATGAATGGAGTGATAGATCACAGGTACAGACTGATCATATTTTGTACATTTTAGATATGATTTATTCGGCAAATTTTCGAGCTGACGTCATCAAGTTTTTGGAGGGGATAAGCAAATATATTTTGACTAAACATTTATTATGCTCTTTATGACCTAAAACATCTGCAAGATTTCAGAGCATTCGGTTTTGTAGTTCCTGATTAAATCAATAAAATATATTTACGCATTCATTAATTTTTTGAGTCACCCTGTATATGCAAATCCAAAAAATATGAATGGAGTGATAGATCACAAGTACAGACTCATCATATTTTGTACATTTTAGATATGATTTATTCCACAAACTTTTGAGCTGACGTCATCAAGTTTTTGGAGGGGATAAGCAAATATTTTTTGACTAAAGATTTATGATGCTCTTTATAGCCTTAAAACATCTGCAACATTTCAAAGCATTCTGGTTAGCAGATTAAAAATTAAATTTCAAAATGTTGTTTTATGATTTTGATTTTTTTTCCAAAAATCTGGACGTTTCGGGTGAAAAGTCGATTCAGAGTTGTAAACTACATGTGTAGGACTATGTTATTTTATACAATTTAAAACCCATTTACTATGTACAATTTTGAAGTGACGTCATCGCATTAGTGGTGGGGATGATTAGACAAATTTTGGTTAGCGTTTTACCATCTACATGATATTCTTAATATAAGTACAAAATTTCACAACAATCGGTCGAGTACTTTCGGAGATTATCTGTCTAATAAAAATCCGGGACGGCAGACGGACAGACGGCGGACAGACGGACGGACAGACGGACAGACAGACGGAAATGGGAGACCTATTTCTTCGTCTTCTAGGGGTCATGAAAGATCGAAAAACGTAAAAGTAGAGAGTCGGCCGACGGACTCGATTACAATACTTCCTTTGCTTACGCTCGGGAAGTAAAATCTTTCTCGGAAACATTAGTATATGTACATGATCGTTTTCCGGGTTGGAACCGTGTAAATTGAGTTTTTGGCATCTTCAGGAGCAGGGTTAAGAATAACGCAAAAGAGCACCGTAATTCAGTATGTCAACTATACAAGAGGCGAAACTCAATTTACACGGTTCCAACCCGGAAAACGATCATGTATTGATTTCGATCGTGAAAGCCTCCGAAATTAATTCCTACATGTGTTTGTTAAATCGTTGACTTTAAAATGAAATAACGACGGACGTAATACAAATTAAACTTAAAAAAAAAATCGAGATTGCTGTTCAAAATACTCAAGCTTTATAAAAAAGCATCTTCTCGCTCGTCGCAACACCTCGCCCTCCCCCGTTATTAATTTTTCGCGCCGTTTTGTCTTTGCGGCCATTAATTAGCCATCGTCGACGAAAAAGCGTGCCAACGTATAATTTACGGCGAGTGCCGATCGGCGCGATTGGATTACGTGATGATGCGAGACATAAGAAAAAGCGAATTAATATTCAAAGAGAGACAAAAAAGCGGCTTTGGTCGCGACCAGCCGCCAATTTATTCAAAAAAAGTGCGCCTTCTAATGAGACAAATGTGCGATTATGATGCTTAAATTATGAACTCCCGGTCATCCGCGACGAAATTCAAACGCGTCGTTGTGATCGCGCGTGCTGTGGCATCGTAAAATGACCGGTTTGATTTAATGTATGACGCGCCAAGATTTTTTGGTTCGTATGGTCCTAGATTCGCTTTACGTCGCCTTTTTGCTTTCTTTTCGCCTCCAACACACACTCAGCTCGCTCCGCTTCGCACGCTTGTACAACAATAATTGTCCGAGCACAGCCGCCTCGCTTTTTTCTTCGTTTTGAGCTCGTCGTTGGAGCGGGACGGCGCGAAAAGCCTCCACAAGTACTAATTTCGCAGCGTGGCCTGCAATTATACGCGTAAACCGCACATTATAAACTGCGACTCGTTCCTCCTTTTTATCGGGCGGACATCGACGAAAAACGACCGCGAGGAAATTTCACGGAAAATCGACCGCGGTGCGACGCAGCCTTAGCACACCCACGGCACGTCGCATTTAATTTCGTCGCTTACACGTGGACGCCATGTATAAACACTTTACGATGTTTTTGGACAAAAATGGGTCATGTACATTTTGAAAATGTTACGCAATGAACATAAACACGTTATACAACTTTTGCCGTATTGGTTGTAGGGGTTGTCGAAGAAAAGTGGAGGATTTAAGTTGATTACTACAAAAATTTACAATTTAAGAGATGTTTTAAGTTTCTTGTTGTCGAATTAAGTCTACACATAATATTAAAAAAAAGGCAAAATGTAGTCCCGCCCACCCACCCTATCTCAATTGTGATGATTTTTTTATTCGTCGTGAGCTAAGAGGGCGGAGTTTAACTGCAAAATCTTTATTTCTCTACGAGAAGTCAAAAACATGTTTTTGAGTATCGTGTTGTTCAAAGAATACTATGTGTATTGAGAAAAAAATAGAGCCAAAGATTAGGCCGCACCCATACCCGCCCCGATCTCAATTCTCATTGTGACGAATTTTCATTGGTTGTCAGACCGAGGGGCGGGGCTTAATTGTAAGATCCATATTTGTCTACAAGAATTTACCATTTTAAACATGTTTTAAGTTTCTTGTTCTGAAAAGTCAACTACGTATTTTAAGAAAAAAGGTAAAATATAAGCCCCGCCCACCCGCCCTGATTTTTTTTTTTTAATCGTCGATAGCCAATGGAGCAGAATTTAATTACAAAACCCTTATTATTTCTCTAAAGAAATTACCATGTAAGCCTGGTTTTTGAGTACCGTGTTATTAAAAAAATATATATATATTAACAAAAATTAAACCCAAAGATTAAGCTCCACCCATTCCTGCCCTAACCTAGGGGCGCAGCCTCATTGCAATATTCATATTTCCTTACAAAAATTTACCATTTTAAACATGTTTTAAGTTGCTAAGAATAAAAAAATCATCACAATTGAGATGGGGTGGGTGGGCGGGGCTTATATTTTGCCTGTTTTTTCTTAGTATACGTAGTATTCTTTGAACAACACGATAATCAAAAACATGTTTTTAATTTCTTGTAAAGAAATAAGTATTTTGCAGTTAAACTCCGTTCCAATCGTTCACGGCGAATAAAAAAAATCATCACAATTGAGATAGGGTTTTGTTTTAATATGTGTAGACTTCTTTCCACAACATGAAACTTAAAACATGTCTAAAATGGAAAATTTAAAAATTAGGCGCAGCCCCATAATTGCAAAATCCATATTTGTTTATAAAAATGGATCATTTTAATAATGTTTTAAGTTTTTTTGTTGTGAAACGGCATTAAGAAAGAAAAGGCAAAATGTAAGCCCCGCCCACCCGCCCTATCTCAATTCTGATGATTTTTTTATTCGTCGTAAGCCGAGGGGAGGAGCGCAATTGCAAAATCGATATTTCGCTAGACAAATTTACCATTTTAAACACCTTTTAAGTTTCTTGTTGTGAAAAGAAGGCTACACATATTAAGAAAAAAAGGCAAAATGTAGACCTCTCCCGCCCACCCTATCTCAATTGTGATGATTTTTTTTTATCCCTAAGATTGAGAAATCAGAACATCAAAAAAGTGATAAATTTAAAATTTAAAAATTGCAAAAATTGAAAAATTAAAAAAGTCAATGCACAAAAAAAAATCGGGAAATCGAAGAATTTTAAAAATTCGAAAAAGTAAAACATTAAAAAATCAAAATATTGAAAATTCGAGAAACTGATAAATGGAAAATTAGATACCCTAAAAATTGAGTTTGTAATTGAAAAATTGTAATCCGAAAAAAAAATTTTTAATTAAAAAAATCGAATAATGGAAACGTAGAAAAATTGAAAAATCGAAAAACCGAGATGTGCAGAAGTCGAAAATTCGAAAAACTTAAATAGACCAAAATAATTAAAACGAAATCGAAAAATGGAAAAATCGAAAATGTAGAATTTAACAAATCGCAAAACTAAAAAATCAAAAAAGTAGAAATCCAAAAATCAAATTTTAAATAAAAAAGTATTAAAAACCGGAAAATTGAATAAAAAAACTGAAAAATCGACAAATTGAAAAATCCCAAAACTGAAGTGTTGAAAAATTAAAATATCAAAAAATTTTAAAACCGAAAAGTCGAAAAATCAAGAAATCGAAATTGAAATATTGAAACATCAAGAAATCGAAACAACAAGAGATCAAGAAATCGAGAGATCGAAAAGTTCAAAAATTTTAAGTTTAAACTTAAATAACCGATAAATCGAAAAAGTGAAAAGTTGAATAATCACAGATTTTAAAAGTCGAAAAATTGGAAAACCGAATACTCTAAAAGCGGGAAGTCGAAGAAATGAAAGAGCGAGAAATCGAAACATCACAAAAGTGAAAAATTAAAAAATCGAAATATTGAAGAATCGAGAAACTGAGAATTGGAAAATTTAGATACCCCAAAAATTGGGTTTGTAATTGAAAAATTGAATCATCCAGAAATTGAAAAAATCCCAAAATTGAAATTTTGAAAAATTGAGAAAACGGAAAACTGAAAAATTGAAATACACCAAAAAAATTGAATCAGGAAATCGAAAAATGGAAAAAATCGCAAATGTAGAATTTAATAAATCGAAAAACTAAAAAATCAAAAAAGTAAAAATCCAAAAATCTAAATTTTAAATAGAAAAAAATTTAAAACCGAAAAATTACATTTTGCGTTTTTTGTGTTATTATGTGTAGACTTCTTTCCACAACATACAAATTAAAGCAGGTCTAAAATGGAACATTTGAAAATTAAGCGCCGCCCCATAATTGCAAAATCCATATTTTCTTACAAAAATTTACCATTTTAAACATGTTTTAAGTTGCTAAGAATAAAAAAATCATCACAATTGAGAATGGGTGGGTGGGCGGGGTTTTATTTTGCATTTTTTTCTTAATATACGTAGTATTATTTGAACAACACGATGCTCAAAAAACATGTTTTTAATTTCTTGTTAAGAAATAAGTATTTTGCAGTTAAACTCCGTCCCAATCGTTCACGGCGAATAAAAAAATCATCACAATTGAGATAGGGTGGGTGGGCGGTCATTATATTTTACCTTTTTGTTTTAATATGTGTAGACTTCTTTCCACAACATGAAACTTAAAACATGTCTAAAATGTAAAATTTGAAAATTAGGCGCAGCCCCATAATTGCAAAATCCATATTTGTTTATAAAAATGGGTCATTTTGACAATGTTTTAAGTTTTTTTGTTGTGAAACGGCATTAAGAAAGAAAAGGCAAAATGTAAGCCCCGCCCACCCGCCCTATCTCAATTCTGATGATTTTTTTATTCGTCGTAAGCCGAGGGGCGAAACGCAATTGCAAAATCGATATTTCGCTAGACAAATTTACCATTTTAAACACCTTTTAAGTTTCTTGTTGTGAAAAGAAGGCTACACATATTAAGAAAAAAAGGCAAAATGTAGACCCGCCAGCCCACCCTATTTCAATTGTGATGATTTTTTTTATCCCTAAGATTGAGAAATCAGAACATCAAAAAAGTGAAAAATTTAAAATTTAAAAATTACAAAAATTGAAAAAATTAAAAAAGTCGATTCACAAAAAAAATTAAAAAATTGAAATATTGAAAATTCGAGAAACTGATAAATGGAAAATTAGATACCCTAAAAATTGAGTTTGTAATTGAAAAATTGAAATCCGAAAAAAAAATTCAAATTTAAAAAATCGAATAATGGAAACGTAGAAAAATTGAATAAGCCAAAAATCCAAAATTCCTAAAATTGAAATGTTGAAAAATTGAAAAATCGAAAAACCGAGATATGCAGAAGTCGAAAATTCGAAAAATTTAAATAGACCAAAATAATTAAAACAGGAAATCGAAAAATGGAAAAATCGAAAATGTAGAATTTAGCAAACCGAAAAACTAAAAAATCAAAAAAGTAGAAATCCAAAAATCAAATTTTAAATAAAAAAGTATTAAAAACCGAAAAATTGAATAAAAAAACTGAAAAATCGACAAATTGAAAAATCCCAAAACTGAAGTGTTGAAAAATTAAAATATCAAAAAATTTTAAAACCGAAAAGTCGAAAAATCAAGGAATCGAAATTGAAAAATTGAAACATCAAGAATTCGAAACAACAAGAGATCAAGAAATCGAGAAGTCGAAAAATTCAAAAATTTAAAGTTTAAACTTAAAAAACCGATATCGAAAAAGTGAAAAGTTGAATAATCACAGATTTTAAAAGTCGAAGAATTGGAAAACTGAATAATCTAAAAGCGGGAAGTCGAAAATGAAAGAGCGAGAAACATCACAAAAGTGAAAAATTAAAAAATCGAAATATTGCAGAATCGAGAAACTGAGAATTGGAAAATTTAGATACCCCAAAAATTGGGTTTGTAATTGAAAAATTGAATCATCCAGAAATTGAAAAAAATCCCAAAATTGAAATTTTGAAAAATTGAGAAATCGAAAAACTGAAAAATTGAAATACACCAAAAAAAATTGAATCAGGAAATCGAAAAATGGAAAAATCAAAAATGTAGAATTTAATAAATCGAAAAACTAAAAAATCAAAAAAATAAAAATTCAAAAATCTAAATTTTAAATAGAAAAAAATTTAAAACCGAAAAATTACAGTTTGCGTTTTTGTTTTAATATGTGTAGACTTCTTTCTACAACATACAAATTAAAACATGTCTAAAATGGAAGATTTGAAAATTAAGCGCCGCCCCATAATTGCAAAATCCATATTTCCTTAGAAAAATGTATAAAAATGTGTCATTTTAACCAAGTTTTAAGTTTTTTGTTGTGAGAAGATGGCATTAAGAAAAAAAGGCAAAATATGAGCCCCGCCCACCCGCCCGATCTCAATTCTGATGATTTTTTTTAATCGTCGTAAGCCGAAGGGCGAAGCGTAATAATTGCATAATCGATATTTCGCTAGACAAATTTACTATTTTAAACATCTTTTAAGTTTCTTGTTGTGAAAAGAAGGCTACACATATTAAGAAAAAAAGGCAAAATGTAGACCCGCCAGCCCACCCTATCTCAATTGTGATGATTTTTTTTATCCCTAAGATTGAGAAATCAGAACATCAAAAAAGTGAAAAATTTAAAATTTAAAAATTACAAAAATTTAAAAATTAATAAAGTCGATGCACAAAAAAAATTAAAAAATTGAAATATTGAAAATTCGAGAAACTGATAAATGGAAAATTAGATACCCTAAAAATTGAGTTTGTAATTGAAAAATTGAAATCCGAAAAAAAATTTTAAATTTACAAAATCGAATAATGGAAACGTAGAAAAATTGAATAAGCCAAAAATCCAAAATTCCTAAAATTGAAATGTTGAAAAATTGAAAAATCGAAAAAACCGAGATATGCAGAAGTCGAAAATTCGAAAAATTTAAATAGACCAAAATAATTAAAACAGGAAATCGAAAAATGGAAAAATCGAAAATGTAGAATTTAGCAAACCGAAAAACTAAAAAATCAAAAAAGTAGAAATCCAAAAATCAAATTTTAAATAAAAAAGTATTAAAAACCGAAAAATTGAATAAAAAAACTGAAAAATCGACAAATTGAAAAATCCCAAAACTGAAGTGTTGAAAAATTAAAATATCAAAAAATTTTAAAACCGAAAAGTCGAAAAAATCAAGAAATCGAAATTGAAAAATTGAAACATCAAGAAATCGAAACAACAAGAGATCAAGAAATCGAGAAGTCGAAAAATTCAAAAATTTAAAGTTTAAATTTAAAAAACCGATAAATCGAAAAAGTGAAAACTTGAATAATCACAGATTTTAAAAGTCGAAGAATTGGAAAACCGAATAATCTAAAAGCGGGAAGTCGAAGAAATGAAAGAGCGAAAAATCGAAACATCACAAAAGTGAAAAATTAAAAAATCGAAATATTGAAGAATCGAGAAACTGAGAAATGGAAAATTTAGATACCCCAAAAATTGAGTTTGTAATTGAAAAATTGAATCATCCAGAAATTGAAAAATCTCAAAATTGAAATTTTGAAAAATTGAGCAATCGAAAAACTGAAAAATTGAAATACACCAAAAAAAATTGAATCAGGAAATCGAAAATGTAAAATTTAATAAATCGAAAAACTAAAAAATCAAAAAAGTAAAAATCCAAAAATCTAAATTTCAAATAGAAAAAAAATTTAAACCGAAAAATTACATTTTGCGTTTTTGTTTTAATATGTGTAGACTTTTTTCCACAACATACAAATTAAAACATATCTAAAGTGGAACATTTGAAAATTAAGCGCCGCCCCATAATTGCAAAATCCATATTTCCTTAGAAAAATGTATAAAAATGTGTCATTTTAACCATGTTTTAAGTTTTTTGTTGTGAGAAGATGGGATTAAGAAAAAAAAGGCAAAATATGAGCCCCGCCCACCCGCCCGATCTCAATTCTGATGATTTTTTTTAATCGTCGTAAGCCGAGGGGCGAAGCGTAATTATTGCATAATCGATATTTCGCTAGACAAATTTACTATTTTAAACATCTTTTAAGTTTCTTGTTGTGAAAAGAAGACTACACATATTAAGAAAAAAAGGCAAAAGGTAGCGCCGCCCGCCCACCCTATCTTAATTGTGATGACTTTTTTTATTCGCCGTTAACTAAGGGGGCGGAGCTTAACTGCAAAATCCATATTTTCGTACAAAAATTTACCATTTTAAACATGTTTTAAGTTGCTAAGAATAAAAAAATCATCACAATTGAGAATGGGTGGGTGGGCGGGGTTTTATTTTGCATTTTTTTCTTATTATACGTAGTATTATTTGAACAACACGATGCTCAGAAAACATGTATACGTATTTTGCAGTTAAACTCCGCTCCCTTGGTTCACGGCGAATAAAAAAAAATCATCACAATTGAGATAGGGCTGGTGGGCGGTCTTACATTTTGCCTTTTTGTTTTAATATGTGTAGACTTCTTTTTTTAAGGAAATATCGATTTTGCAGTTAGGGTCCGCCCCATAATTGCAGAATCCATATTTCCTTGCAAAAATGTACCATTTTAACCATATTCTAAGTTTGTTGTGGCGAAAAGGTGGCTATGTATATCCCTGAATTTTTTGAGAATTTTTTCTAAAATGCATAGATCTATAGAAAATGTATTGAGAAAATTTGTGAAATATGTATATTTTAAGATGTTTGGTAGATATCTTGTCAGACATTGCGATCAGAATACTCAACTTAACACTGTTAATGAAAACTCTTTAATTTTTTAGTATTTTTACAAAAGATGTAACTTGACAAATCTATACTCAAAATTTAGTCATAGAAATTAAATTTGGATGTCTGTGTAATACAGTTCATTAGAAACATGATTGTCTGCTGGAACTAAACTCACTATTATTATTATTATTATGAAGCAAGCTCGTTTTTCTATTTTTTGCTATCCACTCCGGCCGTGATTTACGATCGACGCCGTGTTTTGATAGGAAGGAGCGTCTAGGATTTCGGGACACCGGAGCAGGACACGTGAAAGGCCGTAAATTTCGATAAAGGTCGTAAATCAGCGGCCGTGACGAAATTTTTCGTGTTAGTTTATGGTTTATGGACGCGATGGGTCTTAACGGGATGACATTTTTGTATGGGCGGTTTATGGCGCCGTGCGCGACGCATCTGTGTCAAGAGAGGCGGCTGACCCGGCGGGCGCTTCCGGGGAGCGCGCGCCGCAGGGCTCGCCTCGAGGGCCACTTCTCGTTCCTGCGGGTTCGTTCGAGTGCGTCGCGCAGGGCGCTCCTTCGGGCCCGCTCTTGTTCCCCGCGACTCGCCCGCGGTATGATTTAGGTGGCTTCGTGCGGCTCATTGTTATTTCGCCCGGCCGTTTATCACTGGAGCGCTCGTTAAAATTGCCGGCAACCGCGTATCGGCAACGGAGATTTGTTGGACTTTAATCGGTTGGCCTTCGTGGTGTTGCGTCTTTTTTGCGTGAAATATTGGCGTTAAGTGAAAAAACGGCTTACGGCGTCGTAAGTTTCGCGACGTGGAGCCTTCAATACTAAATCTCATTGTAATGCTGAAATACGGGCGATTCTGCGGCGGGATTTATCGGAAGGTGAGCGCGCCGTGGAGGATTGGATTCTCGGGTTTGATTAATTGATTTGGCTTTGTGGTGGTAATGTGGTGCCACTGTGGGAGCGCAAGGGCGTAATGGCGGTTGTGAAGGTGCAGCTCGGTAGTTGTGTGAATGCGTAATAGACTAAGCTTTGGGTGGTGATGTTGTGGGAATTTCAAAAGATTGTAAAGTTTTATTCCGAAATAAGAAGAAATAGATGAACCTAGACTCCAGTATAGGATCGGAATTACAGATAGTAAAGTAGAGCAAGTCTGGTATCAGGGAAAAAAGTTTCCTTCAAATTATAGAACACTCAAAAATTGAAGGTGATGATCAAAAATGTGCAAAGAGAAGTTCCCTCGCCCCTGAAGTGCAATCCAACAAATCCCACTTCTTTGAAGAATTATATTTTTTTTCGATAAATCGAGAAATCAAACAATTTTAAAAACCAAAAAAGAAAAAAATGAAAAATTTTATAAATTGAAAAATTGGAAAACCGAAATCTAAAAAGCCTAACAATCGAGCAACTGAAAAGCTCTAATATCGGAATGCCAAAAAAATTTAAAAATCGAAAAATTGAAAAATAAACTCGAAATTCGAAAAATCACAAAATTGAAATGTTGAAAAATTGAGAAATCGAAAAACAGAGGTCTCAAGCAAACGGAAATATAAGTAGAATTTAAAAAATCGAAAAATTAAAAAATTAAAAAAGTAGAAATCGAAAACTCTTTTAATGAAAAAATGGCAAACCGAATAATTACAGAATCAAAAAACGGAAAAATCGAGAAATTGAAAATTCCAAAACTGAAATGTCGAAAAATTAAAAAATAATAAAGTGGAAAATTGAAAATCGAAGTAATGAAACTTAAAAAAAAAAAACTGATAAAACGAAAAAGCGAAAAATTGAATAATCACAGATTTTAGAAGTCGAAAAATTGGAGAACCGAAAAATCTAAAAGCGAAAAATCGAAATAATGAAAAATCGAGAAATTGAGAAATGGAACATTTAGATACCCCGAAAATTGAATTTGTAATGGAAAAATTGAAATCCGAGAAAATTGGGAAATTCCCAAAATTGTAATGTTGAAAAATTGAGAAATCGAAAAACCGAGATGTCCAAAAATCAAAAAGGGTAGAAAACGAAAAATCTAAATTTTATATAAAAAAAAAATTGAAAAACCGAAAAACTGAAGAATCCCGAAACTGAAATTTAGAAAAATTAAAAAATCAATAAACTGGAAAAAAAACGATAAATCGAAATTGAAAAATTGGAACAACAAGAAATCGTAGCAACGAAAGTTCAAGAAATCAAGAAGTCGAAATATTCAAAAATTCAAAATTGAAAAATTTGAAAGTTTAAACTAAAAAAAACTATCGAAAAAGTGAAAAATTGAATAGTTACAGGTTTTAAAATTCGAAAAACTGGAAAACCGATAAATCTAAAAGCGAGGAGTCGAAGACGTGAAAGATCGAGAAATCGAAACATAAAAAAAGTGAAAAATTTTAAATTCAAAAATTGAAAAAATCCATGGACTAAAACATCAAAAAGTCGGGAAATCGACATATTTAAAATTTAAAAAACCAAAGAATTTTATAAAATCGATAAAGGAAACACTCAAAAATCGAAGCATTAAAAAATTGAGAAAATGAAAAATGAAAAAATTGAGAAAATGAAAAATGAAAAATTTAGAAACGCTAAAAATTGAATTCATAAATGAAAAATTTCCCGAAATTGGAATGTTGAAAAATCGAGAAACCGAAAAACCGAGATGTCCAGAAATCGAAAATTCGAAAAATTGAATTCCATTAAAAAAAAAATAGATCGGGGAATCGAAAAATAAAAAAATCAAAAATGTAAAATTTAAAAATCGAGAAACTAAAAAGTCAAAAAACAGACATTGAAAAATCTTTAGTTTTGCGATTTTTCACACTGTCTTAGGTGGTAGTAGTTGCTAAGGTACAAATGATTTTAGCAGGTACTAGCTCCGCCCACCCACCCTCTCTTTTCTTAGAGGTTATGTCATTTGCCAAAATCAATCTTATCTTGGCAGATATTAGCCCCGCCCACCCACCCTCTCTTTTCTTAAAGGGTATGTTATTTGCCAAAACTAGTCTTATCCTGCCAGGTATTAGCCCCGCCCACCCACCCTCCCTTTTCCTAGAGGATATGTTATTTGCCAAAGTCAGTCTTATCCTGCCAAATATTAGCCCCGCCCCCCCACCCTCTCTTTTCTTAAAGGGTATGTCATTTGACAAAATTAGTCTTATCGTGGCAGATATTAGGCCCGCCCACCCACCCTCTCTTTTCTTAGAGTTTATGTCATTTGCCAAAGTCAGTCTTATCCTAGCAGGTGCTAGCTCCGCCCACCCATCCTCATTCGCCAAATTCAGTCTTATCTTAGCAGCTACTAGCTAGGATAAGACTAATTTTGGCAAATCACATACCCTCTAAGAAAAGAGAGGGTGGGTGGGCGGGGCTAATACTTGCCATGATAAGACTGACTTTGGCAAATTATATATCCTCTAAAAAAAGAGAGGGTGGGTATGTGATTTGCCAAAATCTATGTTATCCTGCCAGGTATTGGCAATTGAAAAATTGCAAAACTAAAGTATCGAAAAATTAAAAAATTAAAAAAGTGAAAAATCGAGAAATCGAAATTGAAAAATTGAAACATCAAGAAATCGAGTAGTCAAAAAATTGAAAAATTTAAAATTTAAACTTACAAAAATCGATAAATCGAAAAAGTAAAAAAAATTGCAATTTTTTGAATGTTTTTAATGCTTTATTCATCGTGAGCTAAAGGGCGGAGGTTTGGTCTGGAAAATCATCATTTTTCTACAAGAAATTACCATATGAAATGTTTTTAGAAGGGTAGAATTTTTTAGAGAAATCCTGATGTTACAATTAAACTCCGCCCTTGAAAAAGTCATCACAATTGAGACCGGGGTGGGTGATTGGGGTTTAATTTTTGTCTTTTTTTTTAATATATGGAGTTTTCTTTCAACAACAGGATAATTAAACATATTTTCAGTTTCTTGTTGGGAAAAGAACACTTCGCATATTAAGAAAAAGTGGACAAAATAGAAGCCCCGCCCACCCGCCCCTTTTCATTTGTGATGAATGCTTTATTCATCATGAACTGAAGGGCGGAGTTTAGTTTGCAAAATTTTCATTTCCCTACAAGAAATTATTATATGAAATGTTTTAAATGGGTAGAATTTTTTACAGAAATATTGATGTTACAATTAAACTCCGCCCTTGAAAAAACTCGTCACAATTGAGACCCGGGTGGGTGGGTGGGGCTTAGTTTTTGTTTTTTTTTAATACATAGACTTTTTTTCAACAACAGGATAGTTAAACATGTTGTCAGTTTCTCATTGGGAAAAGAAGACTTCGTATATTAAAAAAAAGACAAAGTATAAGCCCTGCCCACGTACCACTTCGCAATTGTGTTGAATGCTTTATTCATCGTGAGCTAAAGGGCGGAGTTTAGTTTCCAAAATTTTTATTCCTCTACAAGAAATTATCATATGAAATGTTTTTAAAAGGGTAGAATTTTTTAGAGAAATATTGATGTTACAATTAAACTCGCCCTTTGAAAAAGTCATCACAATTGAGACTCGGGTGGGTGGGTGGGGCTTAATTTTTTTTTTTTTTTTTAATATATATCTCGAGTTTTGTTTCAACAACAGGATAGTTAAACATATTTTCAGTTTCTTGTTGGGAAAAGAACACTTCGCATATTAAGAAAAAGTGGACAAAATAGAAGCCCCGCCCACCCGCCCCTTTTCGTTTGTGATGAATGCTTTATTCATCATGAACTGAAGGGCGGAGTTTAGTTTGCAAAATTTTCATTTCCCTACACGAAATTATTATATGAAATGTTTTAAATGGGTAGAATTTTTTACAGAAATATTGATGTTACAATTAAACTCCGCCCTTGAAAAACTCGTCACAATTGAGACCCGGGTGGGTGGGTGGGGCTTAGTTTTTGTTTTTTTTTAATACATAGACTTTTTTTCAACAACAGGATAGTTAAACATGTTGTCAGTTTCTCATTGGGAAAAGAAGACTTCGTATATTAAAAAAAAGACAAAGTATAAGCCCTGCCCACGTACCACTTCGCAATTGTGTTGAATGCTTTATTCATCGTGAGCTAAAGGGCGGAGTTTAGTTTCCAAAATCTTTATTCCTCTACAAGAAATTATCATATGAAATGTTTTTAAAAGGGTAGAATTTTTTAGAGAAATATTGATGTTACAATTAAACTCGCCCTTTGAAAAAGTCATCACAATTGAGACTCGGGTGGGTGGGTGGGGCTTAATTTTGTTTTTTTTTTTTTTTAATATATATCTCGAGTTTTGTTTCAACAACAGGATAGTTAAACATATTTTCAGTTTATTGTTGGGAAAAGAAGACTTCGCATATTAAGGAAAAATGGACCAAATAGATTGTTTTAAAATTCGAAAAATTCGAAAACCGAGAAGTCGAAGACATGAAATATTGAGAAATCGAAACATCAAGAAAGTGAAAAATTTAAAATTTAAAAATTCCAAAAATTGAAAAATTAAAGAAATCGATGAACTAAAAAATATCAAAAATTCGGGAGATCGAAATATTTAAAATTAAAAAAATCGAAGAATTTTGAAAAATCGAAGAAGTAAAAAATTAAAAAACTGAAATTGTGATTAAAGAATTGAAATCCGAAAAAAAATTAAAGATTTTAAAAATCGAATAGTGGAAATATCGAAACATTGAGTAATCCAGAAATTGAAAAATTTCCAAAATTGGAATGTTGAAAAATTGAGAAATCGAAAAACCAAAATGTCCAGAAATCGAAAATTCGAAAAATTTAAATATATACACCAAACAAATTAAAACAGGAAATCGAAAAATGGAAAAATCGAAAATGTAGAATTTAACAAATCTAAAAAATCAAAATCCAGAAATCCAAAAATCTAAATTTTAAATAAAAAAAATTAAAAATCGAAAAATTTAATAAAAAACTCAAACATCGAGAAACTGAAAAATCCCAAAACTGAAGTGTTGAAAAACTAAAATATTAAAAAATTGGAAAATCGAAAAGTCGAAAAATCAATAAATCGAAATTAAAAACATCATGATCAAAATTTAAAGTTTAAACTTAAAAAACCGATAAATGAAAAAAGTGAAAAATTTAATTATTAATCACAGATTTTAAAAATCCAAAAATTTTAAATTTAAAAATTCCAAAAATTGAAAAATTGAAGAAATCAATGAACTAAAAAATCAAAGAATCGGGAAATCGAAACTTTAAAAGTTTCAAAAATCGAAGAATTTTGAAAAATCGAAAAATTGAGAAATGGAAAATTTAGAAACCCCAAAATTTTAATTTATAATTGAAAAATCGAAAAATTGAATTGTCGGAAAATTGAAAAATCGGAGATTAAAAAAGGAGAAATTGAGAATTGAAAAAATCAAGAAATTGAAGAATCAAAAAACGAAACGATCATAAGAATAGAAATCGAAAAATTGAAAAATTCAAGATTTGAAATGTCGAAAAATTGGAATATCCAAAGATCGAAAAATCTAAAAGCGAGAAGTTGAATAATCGAAAGATGGAGAAATCGAAATGTCAAAAAAGTGAAAAATCTAAAATTTAAAAATTGAAAAATTAAAGTATTAACTAAATAAAGAATCGAGAAATCGATAAATTTTGAAACATCGAAAAAATAAAAAGTCAAAAAATTAAAACATTGAAAATAGAGAATTCGAAAAGTCGGAAGTTCAAAAAATCGATTAATCGAGAAATTGAGAAATCGGAAATTTAGAAACACCAAAAATCTAAACATTTAAAAATCAAAAACCGAATTCAATTTTTTTTTTTCAAAATCTCGATGTCTAGGATAAAATTTCAAAGTTAAAAGACGGACGGACGGAAGCGGAAGACCACTTTTTTCGCACTCTCGAGGTCATGCAACATGGATAAAACATGAAAGAATCCACTCGCTCAATGAACCCGATTATAATACAATGAAATTTTAGAACTTGTTTTGGTTTCGATTTGAGAATGAAGATAGAAAGAAATTTAGTCACTTTTTTCGAATGCCTGGTTGCTTTAATTTGGATCTTATCCTGGTTTTGCTTTCTTTTGTTTGTTCTAATAGAATTTATCTGAAAACGTCCGCAACAATGCTAATCCTCGAGTTTTTGCATTTTGAGCTTCATTTAAAACACCCACAGCTTCGCATTTAGTAATGATAAAGTCGAATAATTCTTGCGTTCTCACTATAATAGTAACTAATAAATCTATGACACACCGAATTTCTTTGTCCAGGTTCGGGCGCCGTGGCCCTCGCCCACCTCGACGGCTCCGGCACCGACGAGGCCGTCTGCACCATGGTGCAGCGCGTCCAGGAGCTCGCCCTGGGCTACCCCGAGGGCCGCATCGAGCTGCAATTGATCGGCGGCTTCACCGACCCCAGGCATTATTCCGAAGAACTGTTCTACAACGTCATGAGTAAGTACGAATTGGGCAGAGTTAATTGGACGGTCGTAAAATAAATTCTTGGAGGGATTATTCACGATATCTGCAGATGCTTTGTGCTCGTGGAAATTAGTTTCCAGTCTAGACGGTTGGATTTATGCGTTCCGGACCGAAACGAGAGATTAAAAGGAGCAGAGGCGATAACAACGGCCGCTCGCTATCACAGATTTTTCCGATTTCGGACCTAAAAATAATACATTATTGTCGGTTTATTCCGCGGTTATCGTCACGACGATGTTTGTGGACGGAGGCAATAAATCACGATTACGATGTCAACAAATGGAATCATAAATTCATTATTGTTATTTAAATGATAGCGAGCCGGGCTGGGAGATCTTTGTTGCGGGATTAAGAGATGGCGTAATTTGTTTCAGCTTCGTTCCATAAACACCCTGTAGAGATAGACTTGACCCTGGCTTGCGTGGGCGAACTGAATACTACAATAAGGGGTGGGATCCACTGGCCGATTATCTACGGGATCGGGGTGAATACGAAGACGGGGGAGATATTTCCGGCTACTTTTCCCGACAAAGGTCCGGATCAGCCGCTGAGGTGTTCCCGATTTTTGACGGGAGTGTCGCAGGTAAAGTCATGACGTCGTCGATTTTATGAGAGGTTTGCGATAATCGTGGTTTGGCAGGTGTTGGACATTTACGACTGCAGCTTGGGCCTTCTCAGGATTGGACCCTTCAATTACGAACCATTACGAGGCGTCGACTTGTGGTTGGAGCAGAGCGACGAATTCATCTTGCAGCATTTGTCGACGTCGCCCGACGTCGAGCCGCCCCATTTCGTCATGCAGGTGACAGTCGGCGACTTTTGCTCTTGTTTTCTCGACGAAAAAACTAACTTTCAGATCCGGGCTACTCTCAAATACATCCAGGATAACCAATTCCCCGCGGTGACAGTCTTCAGGGACAACCGTCCTCACTACTACCGGCGAGATGAACACTCCGGCATTTGGACGCCCGTGAGATACTAAGGAAGGAGGCGCGAGAGAGTTGTTTTTAGATATATTTTTACAAATTAATATAGTTATATTTTATCTCTGTAAGATTATATACACCGCATGAGTCGTGCGTTTTTGTAAATATAGAGGAAATTTACGAGCATTTTGACGTGTTGATTACTTTTTACTTGTGCTTTTTTCTAGTTAATGTTTATACATATATTTTGTGATTGATTTATCGAATATTTTGTTACTATACTGTAATTGTTAGTTTTACTGCCAGTGGATGCGTAAGTCTAAGTTGAGATAATTTTTGTTAAAAATAAGACACTATTACTTTATTTAAGTTTGTTAATTGGGTTGTTGAATAATAAATACTTATTGCTATTGCTTAACCCACTTTCTTAGGTTTCTTCATCGGATTTGCGGGCGAAAGTGCATTGGTGGCGTCAGATGGATGGTTTGAGAATAGAAAAAATAAAAAAAAGTCGAAATAATATGTGTTGATACACCGTTGAACATGGAAGTAATGGAAACTAATTTTAATTTCGGTCACGCTTTCTTTTCAACTAAACGAACCAATTGTATTGACTTATGTTCAATAAATCATGGAGATAATCTATTAATAACTTCAAATACCACTTTGTATATTTCACAAAAAGTGGGTTTGGATAAGGAATATAAATGATAAACGGTACAGAGATCTAAAATTAGTAAATAAATCATTACCGTTTGTAAGAGAAATCTCATATCTATCAAAGACGCCCTGGAGAAGTTGTAAATACAGAATGTTCATTCTATCTATTCACGCCTGAATATTTCTGCATAGGCAACCCATTTTACGTTTCGTGAACAGCTTGAATTAATTTTTATTTTTAAATAATAAACGCATAGACAGCAATAATCAAAACCGAAATTACGACAAATTATTTCTGTCGGCCAAATATTTATTTTCAATTTTCGTTTGCTTTAAAATGTTTTGGAATTGTGAAAAAACGGATATGCTATTAATATTGGGAAAGTGTGACAAAAATGTTGATGCTGCTGTTCGTCTTTACGCCAATAGAAGAACCCCCTCAAATCAAGCGGTTAGAGAACTTTTTATTTAAATTATTTTTTTCAATTTTTCTTGACATCTTTGTCATTTTTTTTTTCTCAGTGATTGCTATGATGGCTTATAAAAAAATTAAATTAGACGAAGTTAGTTTACTCAAAAACACGTTTTACATGGTAATTTCTTGTAGAGAAATAATAAGGATTTTGGAATTAAATTTCGCTCCTTTGGCTCTCGACCATTAAAAAAATCATCACAATTGAGTTAGGGTGGGTGGGCGGGGCTTATATTTTACGTTAATCAAATATACGTAGTCGGTAATTGATGGTAATGAATAATGTGATGTCATATATCGATAAAATAATCATTGTTTATTACTGCAAAAGCTCTGTAATATTCAAAACTCGTGAAATTTCAAATCGCAAAACGGCACAATCTAAAAATTGAAACGTTGGAGAGTTGAAAAATCGAAAAACTGGAAAATTTTAAAATGAAAACGCGAAGAGATATCGCAGAATTGTAGAAAAGAAAAACAAAAAATTAAAAATTGCAAATAGAAAAACTGAAGAAATGAAAAATTGAAAAAAAGTGAAATTGAAAAAACAAAAAATTTCAAATGAAATAATTTTTGTAGAGAAATAAAATGTGCAATTACGCTCCACTTCCCGGTCTAACAACGAATGAAAAATTAATCACAATTGAGATCGGGGGTTGGGTGGGGTTTAATCTTTGTTTTTTTTTTTAATATATAGTTTTCTTTCAAGAACAGGATAGTTAATATACATATTTTCAGTTTCTTGTTATCTAAAAAGACTTTGTATATTAAGAAAAAATGGACAAAATATATGCCCCGCCCACCCACCCCTTCTCAATTGTGATGAATTTTTTATACATCATGAGATAAATGGTGGAGCTTATTTGCAAAATTCTCATTTCTCTCAACAAATTACAATATAAAATAGTTATGTTTTTAAAAGGGCAAAATTTTCTTGAGAAATTTTGACGGTACAATTAAACTCCGCCTCTCGATCTGATTGGCAATGAAAAACTGACAACTGAGATCTTTGTTTTTTTTTTCTTTATGTACATAGTTTTCTTTCAACAATTTTTTGGCACAAAGAACAAAAGATGTTATAATAGGAGTAAAAAATATAGTGTTAATACATTATTCAATGATTTTGGACTGTACGATGTAAGGATTTTTGCAAAATCGGTATTTCCTTATACAAATTTTCCTTTTTTAAACATGTTTTAAGTTTTTTGTTGTGAAAAGAAGTCTACACATATTAAAACAACAAAGGCAAAATGTAAGCCCGCCCACCCGCCCTATCGCTATTCTGATGATTTTTTTATTCGCCGAGAACCAAGAGGGCGGAGCTTAACTGCAAAATGCTTATTTCTCTACAAGGAATTAAAAATATGTTTTTGAATATCGAGTTATTCAAAGAATACTAGGTATATTAAGACAAAGAAACCCCAAAATATAAACAAATATTTTTCCGATTTCAATTTTTGAAATTTCAATTTATACATTTTGCAATTTTTCAAATTGAGTTTCTCAAGTTTTCAATTTTTTATTTTTCCATTTGCAATTTTTCGTTTCAGTTTTTTATTTTCTTTATTTTTACAAGTTTTCAATTTGTCGATGCTCCGATTTTATAACTTTTTATTTTTTCAATTCCACATTTTTTCAATTTTTCGTTTCGTCAATTTTTCCATATGCAATTTTTCAATTTTTTGTCTTGTTTTCTACAATTCTGCGATATCTTTTCGGGTTTTCATTTTTGAATTTTCCATTTTTCCGATTTCTCTAGAAAATTCTACCCTTTGATAGACAATGTTCAAATGGTAACTTCTTGTATAGAAATGAGGATTTAGCAATAAAGCTCACAATGAATATACAATTAATGACAATTGAGAAGGGGTGAGTGGGCGGGATCATATATTTTGTCCAGTTTTTCTTAATATACGAAGTCTTTTTCCCCAACAAGAAACTGAAAACACGTTAACTATCTTGTTGTTGAAAGAAAACTCTATATATTAAAAAAAAACAAAGATTAAACCCCACCCGCCCGCCCCAATCTCAATTGTGATGAATTTTTTCTAAGAAACTTAAAAGACGTTTAAAATGGTAAGTTTTTGTAAGGAAATATGGATTTTACAATTAAGCTCCGCCCCTGGGTCTGCGGATTAATGAAACTTCATTATTATTTAGATCAGGGCATGTATGGGTGGGGCTTAATCTTTGGATTTAATTTTTTTTTAATAGTTTACTCAAAAACATGTCTTACATGGTAATTTCTTGTAGAGAACTAATAAGGGTTTTGCAATTAAATTTCGCTCCCTTGGCTCTCGACCATTAAAAAAAATCATCACAATTGAGATAGGGCGGGTGGGCGGGGCTTATATTTTACGTTAATTGTAATATACGTAGTCGGTAATTGATGGTAATGGACAATGTGATGTCATATATCGATAAAATAGATTACTGTTTATTACTGCAAAAGCTCTGTAATATTCAAAACTCGTGAAATTTCAAATCGCAAAACGGCACAATCTAAAAATTGAAACGTTGGAGAGTTGAAAAATCGAAAAAGTGGAAAATTTTAAAATGAAAACGCGAATAGATATCGCAGAATTGTAGAAAAGAAAAACAAAAAATTAAAAATTGCAAATAGAAAAACTGAAGAAATGAAAAATTGAAAAAAAGTGAAATTGAAAAAACAAAGAATTTCAAATGAAATAATTTTTGTAGAGAAATAAAATGTGCAATTACGCTCCACTTCCCGGTCTAACAACGAATGAAAAATTAATCACAATTGAGATCGGGGGGTGGGTGGGGTTTAATCTTTGTTTTTTTTTTTTAATATATAGTTTTCTTTCAAGAACAGGATAGTTAATATACATATTTTCAGTTTCTTGTTATCTAAAAAGACTTTGTATATTAAGAAAAAATGGACAAAATATATGCCCCGCCCACCCACCCCTTCTCAATTGTGATGAATTTTTTATACATCATGAGATAAATGGTGGAGCTTATTTGCAAAATTCTCATTTCTCTCAACAAATTACAATATAAAATAGTTATGTTTTTAAAAGGGCAAAATTTTTTTGAGAAATTTTGACGGTACAATTAAACTCCGCCTCTCGATCTGATTGGCAATGAAAAACTGACAACTGAGATCTTTGTTTTTTTTTCTTTATGTACATAGTTTTCTTTCAACAATTTTTTGGCACAAAGAACAAAAAGATTTATAATAGGAGTAAAAAATATAGTGTTAATACATTATTCAATGATTTTGGACTGTACGACGTAAGGATTTTTGCAAAATCGGTATTTCCTTATACAAATTTTCCTTTTTTAAACATGTTTTAAGTTTTTTGTTGTGAAAAGAAGTCTACACATATTAAAACAACAAAGGCAAAATGTAAGCCCGCCCACCCGCCCTATCGCTATTCTGATGATTTTTTTTATTCGCCGAGAACCAAGAGGGCGGAGCTTAACTGCAAAATGCTTATTTCTCTACAAGGAATTAAAAATATGTTTTTGAATATCGAGTTATTCAAAGAATACTAAGTATATTAAGACAAAGAAACCCCAAAATATAAACAAATATTTTTCCGATTTCAATTTTTGAAATTTCAATTTATACATTTTGCAATTTTTCAAATTGAGTTTCTCAAGTTTTCAATTTTTTATTTTTCCATTTGCAATTTTTCGTTTCAGTTTTTTATTTTCTTTATTTTTACAAGTTTTCAATTTGTCGATGCTCCGATTTTATAACTTTTTATTTTTTCAATTCCACATTTTTTCAATTTTTCGTTTCGTCAATTTTTCCATATGCAATTTTTCAATTTTTTGTCTTGTTTTCTACAATTCTGCGATATCTTTTCGGGTTTTCATTTTTGAATTTTCCATTTTTTCCGATTTCTCTAGAAAATTCTACCCTTTGATAGACAATGTTCAAATGGTAACTTCTTGTAGAGAAATGAGGATTTTGCAATAAAGCTCACAATGAATATACAATTAATGACAATTGAGAAGGGGTGGGTGGGCGGGATCATATATTTTGTCCAGTTTTTCTTAATATACGAAGTCTTTTTCCCCAACAAGAAACTGAAAACACGTTAACTATCTTGTTGTTGAAAGAAAACTCTATATATTAAAAAAAAACAAAGATTAAACCCCACCCGCCCGCCCCAATCTCAATTGTGATGAATTTTTTCTAAGAAACTTAAAAGACGTTTAAAATGGTAAGTTTTTGTAAGGAAATATGGATTTTACAATTAAGCTCCGCCCCTGGGTCTGCGGACTAATGAAACTTCATTATTATTTAGATCAGGGCATGTATGGGTGGGGCTTAATCTTTGGATTTAATTTTTTTTTAATAGTTTACTCAAAAACATGTCTTACATGGTAATTTCTTGTAGAGAACTAATAAGGGTTTTGCAATTAAATTTCGCTCCCTTGGCTTTCGACCATTAAAAAAAAATCATCACAATTGAGATAGGGCGGGTGGGCGGGGCTTATATTTTACGTTAATTGTAATATACGTAGTCGGTAATTGATGGTAATGGACAATGTGATGTCATATATCGATAAAATAGATTACTGTTTATTACTGCAAAAGCTCTGTAATATTCAAAACTCGTGAAATTTCAAATCGCAAAACGGCACAATCTAAAAATTGAAACGTTGGATAGTTGAAAAATCGAAAAAGTGGAAAATTTTAAAATGAAAACGCGAATAGATATCGCAGAATTGTAGAAAAGAAAAACAAAAAATTAAAAATTGCAAATAGAAAAACTGAAGAAATGAAAAATTGAAAAAAAGTGAAATTGAAAAAACAAAAAATTTCAAATGAAATAATTTTTGTAGAGAAATAAAATGTGCAATTACGCTCCACTTCCCGGTCTAACAACGAATGAAAAATTAATCACAATTGAGATCGGGGGGTGGTGGGGTTTAATCTTTGTTTTTTTTTTAATATATAGTTTTCTTTCAAGAACAGGATAGTTAATATACATATTTTCAGTTTCTTGTTATCTAAAAAGACTTTGTATATTAAGAAAAAATGGACAAAATATATGCCCCGCCCACCCACCCCTTCTCAATTGTGATGAATTTTTTATACATCATGAGATAAATGGTGGAGCTTATTTGCAAAATTCTCATTTCTCTCAACAAATTACAATATAAAATAGTTATGTTTTTAAAAGGGCAAAATTTTCTTGAGAAATTTTGACGGTACAATTAAACTCCGCCTCTCGATCTGATTGGCAATGAAAAACTGACAACTGAGATCTTTGTTTTTTTTTTCTTTATGTACATAGTTTTCTTTCAACAATTTTTTGGCACAAAGAACAAAAGATGTTATAATAGGAGTAAAAAATATAGTGTTAATACATTATTCAATGATTTTGGACTGTACGATGTAAGGATTTTTGCAAAATCGGTATTTCCTTATACAAATTTTCCTTTTTTAAACATGTTTTAAGTTTTTTGTTGTGAAAAGAAGTCTACACATATTAAAACAACAAAGGCAAAATGTAAGCCCGCCCACCCGCCCTATCGCTATTCTGATGATTTTTTTATTCGCCGAGAACCAAGAGGGCGGAGCTTAACTGCAAAATGCTTATTTCTCTACAAGGAATTAAAAATATGTTTTTGAATATCGAGTTATTCAAAGAATACTAGGTATATTAAGACAAAGAAACCCCAAAATATAAACAAATATTTTTCCGATTTCAATTTTTGAAATTTCAATTTATACATTTTGCAATTTTTCAAATTGAGTTTCTCAAGTTTTCAATTTTTTATTTTTCCATTTGCAATTTTTCGTTTCAGTTTTTTATTTTCTTTATTTTTACAAGTTTTCAATTTGTCGATGCTCCAATTTTATAACTTTTTATTTTTTCAATTCCACATTTTTTCAATTTTTCGTTTCGTCAATTTTTCCATATGCAATTTTTCAATTTTTTGTCTTGTTTTCTACAATTCTGCGATATCTTTTCGGGTTTTCATTTTTGAATTTTCCATTTTTCCGATTTCTCTAGAAAATTCTACCCTTTGATAGACAATGTTCAAATGGTAACTTCTTGTAGAGAAATGAGGATTTTGCAATAAAGCTCACAATGAATATACAATTAATGACAATTGAGAAGGGGTGGGTGGGCGGGATCATATATTTTGTCCAGTTTTTCTTAATATACGAAGTCTTTTTCCCCAACAAGAAACTGAAAACACGTTAACTATCTTGTTGTTGAAAGAAAACTCTATATATTAAAAAAAAACAAAGATTAAACCCCACCCGCCCGCCCCAATCTCAATTGTGATGAATTTTTTCTAAGAAACTTAAAAGACGTTTAAAATGGTAAGTTTTTGTAAGGAAATATGGATTTTACAATTAAGCTCCGCCCCTGGGTCTGCGGACTAATGAAACTTCATTATTATTTAGATCAGGGCATGTATGGGTGGGGCTTAATCTTTGGATTTAATTTTTTTTTAATAGTTTACTCAAAAACATGTCTTACATGGTAATTTCTTGTAGAGAACTAATAAGGGTTTTGGAATTAAATTTCGCTCCCTTGGCTCTCGACCATTAAAAAAAATCATCACAATTGAGATAGGGCGGGTGGGCGGGGCTTATATTTTACGTTAATTGTAATATACGTAGTCGGTAATTGATGGTAATGGACAATGTGATGTCATATATCGATAAAATAGATTACTGTTTATTACTGCAAAAGCTCTGTAATATTCAAAACTCGTGAAATTTCAAATCGCAAAACGGCACAATCTAAAAATTGAAACGTTGGATAGTTGAAAAATCGAAAAAGTGGAAAATTTTAAAATGAAAACGCGAATAGATATCGCAGAATTGTAGAAAAGAAAAACAAAAAATTAAAAATTGCAAATAGAAAAACTGAAGAAATGAAAAATTGAAAAAAAGTGAAATTGAAAAAACAAAAAATTTCAAATGAAATAATTTTTGTAGAGAAATAAAATGTGCAATTACGCTCCACTTCCCAGTCTAACAACGAATGAAAAATTAATCACAATTGAGATCGGGGGGTGGGTGGGGTTTAATCTCTGTTTTTTTTTTTAATATATAGTTTTCTTTCAAGAACAGGATAGTTAATATACATATTTTCAGTTTCTTGTTATCTAAAAAGACTTTGTATATTAAGAAAAAATGGACAAAATATATGCCCCGCCCACCCACCCCTTCTCAATTGTGATGAATTTTTTATACATCATGAGATAAATGGTGGAGCTTATTTGCAAAATTCTCATTTCTCTCAACAAATTACAATATAAAATAGTTATGTTTTTAAAAGGGCAAAATTTTCTTGAGAAATTTTGACGGTACAATTAAACTCCGCCTCTAGATCTGATTGGCAATGAAAAACTGACAATTGAGATCTTTGTTTTTTTTTCTTTATGTACATAGTTTTCTGTCAACAATTTTTTGGCACAAAGAACAAAAGATGTTATAATAGGAGTAAAAAATATAGTGTTAATACATTATTCAATGATTTTGGACTGTACGATGTAAGGATTTTTGCAAAATCGGTATTTCCTTATACAAATTTTCCTTTTTTAAACATGTTTTAAGTTTTTTGTTGTGAAAAGAAGTCTACACATATTAAAACAACAAAGGCAAAATGTAAGCCCGCCCACCCGCCCTATCGCTATTCTGATGATTTTTTTATTCGCCGAGAACCAAGAGGGCGGAGCTTAACTGCAAAATGCTTATTTCTCTACAAGGAATTAAAAATATGTTTTTGAATATCGAGTTATTCAAAGAATACTAAGTATATTAAGACAAAGAAACCCCAAAATATAAACAAATATTTTTCCGATTTCAATTTTTGAAATTTCAATTTATACATTTTGCAATTTTTCGAATTGAGTTTCTCAAGTTTTCAATTTTTTATTTTTCCATTTGCAATTTTTCGTTTCAGTTTTTTATTTTCTTTATTTTTACAAGTTTTCAATTTGTCGATGCTCCGATTTTATAACTTTTTATTTTTTCAATTCCACATTTTTTCAATTTTTCGTTTCGTCAATTTTTCCATATGCAATTTTTCAATTTTTTGTCTTGTTTTCTACAATTCTGCGATATCTTTTCGGGTTTTCATTTTTGAATTTTCCATTTTTTCCGATTTCTCTAGAAAATTCTACCCTTTGATAGACAATGTTCAAATGGTAACTTCTTGTAGAGAAATGAGGATTTTGCAATAAAGCTCACAATGAATATACAATTAATGACAATTGAGAAGGGGTGGTGGGCGGGATCATATATTTTGTCCAGTTTTTCTTAATATACGAAGTCTTTTTCCCCAACAAGAAACTGAAAACACGTTAACTATCTTGTTGTTGAAAGAAAACTCTATATATTAAAAAAAAACAAAGATTAAACCCCACCCGCCCGCCCCAATCTCAATTGTGATGAATTTTTTCTAAGAAACTTAAAAGACGTTTAAAATGGTAAGTTTTTGTAAGGAAATATGGATTTTACAATTAAGCTCCGCCCCTGGGTCTGCGGACTAATGAAACTTCATTATTATTTAGATCAGGGCATGTATGGGTGGGGCTTAATCTTTGGATTTAATTTTTTTTTAATAGTTTACTCAAAAACATGTCTTACATGGTAATTTCTTGTAGAGAACTAATAAGGGTTTTGCAATTAAATTTCGCTCCCTTGGCTTTCGACCATTAAAAAAAATCATCACAATTGAGATAGGGCGGGTGGGCGGGGCTTATATTTTACGTTAATTGTAATATACGTAGTCGGTAATTGATGGTAATGGACAATGTGATGTCATATATCGATAAAATAGATTACTGTTTATTACTGCAAAAGCTCTGTAATATTCAAAACTCGTGAAATTTCAAATCGCAAAACGGCACAATCTAAAAATTGAAACGTTGGATAGTTGAAAAATCGAAAAAGTGGAAAATTTTAAAATGAAAACGCGAATAGATATCGCAGAATTGTAGAAAAGAAAAACAAAAAATTAAAAATTGCAAATAGAAAAACTGAAGAAATGAAAAATTGAAAAAAAGTGAAATTGAAAAAACAAAAAATTTCAAATGAAATAATTTTTGTAGAGAAATAAAATGTGCAATTACGCTCCACTTCCCGGTCTAACAACGAATGAAAAATTAATCACAATTGAGATCGGGGGGTGGGTGGGGTTTAATCTTTGTTTTTTTTTTAATATATAGTTTTCTTTCAAGAACAGGATAGTTAATATACATATTTTCAGTTTCTTGTTATCTAAAAAGACTTTGTATATTAAGAAAAAATGGACAAAATATATGCCCCGCCCACCCACCCCTTCTCAATTGTGATGAATTTTTTATACATCATGAGATAAATGGTGGAGCTTATTTGCAAAATTCTCATTTCTCTCAACAAATTACAATATAAAATAGTTATGTTTTTAAAAGGGCAAAATTTTCTTGAGAAATTTTGACGGTACAATTAAACTCCGCCTCTCGATCTGATTGGCAATGAAAAACTGACAACTGAGATCTTTGTTTTTTTTTTCTTTATGTACATAGTTTTCTTTCAACAATTTTTTGGCACAAAGAACAAAAGATGTTATAATAGGAGTAAAAAATATAGTGTTAATACATTATTCAATGATTTTGGACTGTACGATGTAAGGATTTTTGCAAAATCGGTATTTCCTTATACAAATTTTCCTTTTTTAAACATGTTTTAAGTTTTTTGTTGTGAAAAGAAGTCTACACATATTAAAACAACAAAGGCAAAATGTAAGCCCGCCCACCCGCCCTATCGCTATTCTGATGATTTTTTTATTCGCCGAGAACCAAGAGGGCGGAGCTTAACTGCAAAATGCTTATTTCTCTACAAGGAATTAAAAATATGTTTTTGAATATCGAGTTATTCAAAGAATACTAGGTATATTAAGACAAAGAAACCCCAAAATATAAACAAATATTTTTCCGATTTCAATTTTTGAAATTTCAATTTATACATTTTGCAATTTTTCAAATTGAGTTTCTCAAGTTTTCAATTTTTTATTTTTCCATTTGCAATTTTTCGTTTCAGTTTTTTATTTTCTTTATTTTTACAAGTTTTCAATTTGTCGATGCTCCAATTTTATAACTTTTTATTTTTTCAATTCCACATTTTTTCAATTTTTCGTTTCGTCAATTTTTCCATATGCAATTTTTCAATTTTTTGTCTTGTTTTCTACAATTCTGCGATATCTTTTCGGGTTTTCATTTTTGAATTTTCCATTTTTCCGATTTCTCTAGAAAATTCTACCCTTTGATAGACAATGTTCAAATGGTAACTTCTTGTAGAGAAATGAGGATTTTGCAATAAAGCTCACAATGAATATACAATTAATGACAATTGAGAAGGGGTGGGTGGGCGGGATCATATATTTTGTCCAGTTTTTCTTAATATACGAAGTCTTTTTCCCCAACAAGAAACTGAAAACACGTTAACTATCTTGTTGTTGAAAGAAAACTCTATATATTAAAAAAAACAAAGATTAAACCCCACCCGCCCGCCCCAATCTCAATTGTGATGAATTTTTTCTAAGAAACTTAAAAGACGTTTAAAATGGTAAGTTTTTGTAAGGAAATATGGATTTTACAATTAAGCTCCGCCCCTGGGTCTGCGGACTAATGAAACTTCATTATTATTTAGATCAGGGCATGTATGGGTGGGGCTTAATCTTTGGATTTAATTTTTTTTTAATAGTTTACTCAAAAACATGTCTTACATGGTAATTTCTTGTAAGAAACTAATAAGGGTTTTGGAATTAAATTTCGCTCCCTTGGCTCTCGACCATTAAAAAAAATCATCACAATTGAGATAGGGCGGGTGGGCGGGGCTTATATTTTACGTTAATTGTAATATACGTAGTCGGTAATTGATGGTAATGGACAATGTGATGTCATATATCGATAAAATAGATTACTGTTTATTACTGCAAAAGCTCTGTAATATTCAAAACTCGTGAAATTTCAAATCGCAAAACGGCACAATCTAAAAATTGAAACGTTGGATAGTTGAAAAATCGAAAAAGTGGAAAATTTTAAAATGAAAACGCGAATAGATATCGCAGAATTGTAGAAAAGAAAAACAAAAAATTAAAAATTGCAAATAGAAAAACTGAAGAAATGAAAAATTGAAAAAAAGTGAAATTGAAAAAACAAAAAATTTCAAATGAAATAATTTTTGTAGAGAAATAAAATGTGCAATTACGCTCCACTTCCCAGTCTAACAACGAATGAAAAATTAATCACAATTGAGATCGGGGGGTGGGTGGGGTTTAATCTCTGTTTTTTTTTTTAATATATAGTTTTCTTTCAAGAACAGGATAGTTAATATACATATTTTCAGTTTCTTGTTATCTAAAAAGACTTTGTATATTAAGAAAAAATGGACAAAATATATGCCCCCCCACCCACCCCTTCTCAATTGTGATGAATTTTTTATACATCATGAGATAAATGGTGGAGCTTATTTGCAAAATTCTCATTTCTCTCAACAAATTACAAATATAAAATAGTTATGTTTTTAAAAGGGCAAAATTTTCTTGAGAAATTTTGACGGTACAATTAAACTCCGCCTCTAGATCTGATTGGCAATGAAAAACTGACAATTGAGATCTTTGTTTTTTTTTCTTTATGTACATAGTTTTCTGTCAACAATTTTTTGGCACAAAGAACAAAAGATGTTATAATAGGAGTAAAAAATATAGTGTTAATACATTATTCAATGATTTTGGACTGTACGATGTAAGGATTTTTGCAAAATCGGTATTTCCTTATACAAATTTTCCTTTTTTAAACATGTTTTAAGTTTTTTGTTGTGAAAAGAAGTCTACACATATTAAAACAACAAAGGCAAAATGTAAGCCCGCCCACCCGCCCTATCGCTATTCTGATGATTTTTTTATTCGCCGAGAACCAAGAGGGCGGAGCTTAACTGCAAAATGCTTATTTCTCTACAAGGAATTAAAAATATGTTTTTGAATATCGAGTTATTCAAAGAATACTAAGTATATTAAGACAAAGAAACCCCAAAATATAAACAAATATTTTTCCGATTTCAATTTTTGAAATTTCAATTTATACATTTTGCAATTTTTCGAATTGAGTTTCTCAAGTTTTCAATTTTTTATTTTTCCATTTGCAATTTTTCGTTTCAGTTTTTTATTTTCTTTATTTTTACAAGTTTTCAATTTGTCGATGCTCCGATTTTATAACTTTTTATTTTTTCAATTCCACATTTTTTCAATTTTTCGTTTCGTCAATTTTTCCATATGCAATTTTTCAATTTTTTGTCTTGTTTTCTACAATTCTGCGATATCTTTTCGGGTTTTCATTTTTGAATTTTCCATTTTTCCGATTTCTCTAGAAAATTCTACCCTTTGATAGACAATGTTCAAATGGTAACTTCTTGTAGAGAAATGAGGATTTTGCAATAAAGCTCACAATGAATATACAATTAATGACAATTGAGAAGGGGTGGGTGGGCGGGATCATATATTTTGTCCAGTTTTTCTTAATATACGAAGTCTTTTTCCCCAACAAGAAACTGAAAACACGTTAACTATCTTGTTGTTGAAAGAAAACTCTATATATTAAAAAAAAACAAAGATTAAACCCCACCCGCCCGCCCCAATCTCAATTGTGATGAATTTTTTCTAAGAAACTTAAAAGACGTTTAAAATGGTAAGTTTTTGTAAGGAAATATGGATTTTACAATTAAGCTCCGCCCCTGGGTCTGCGGATTAATGAAACTTCATTATTATTTAGATCAGGGCATGTATGGGTGGGGCTTAATCTTTGGATTTAATTTTTTTTAATAGTTTACTCAAAAACATGTCTTACATGGTAATTTCTTGTAGAGAACTAATAAGGGTTTTGCAATTAAATTTCGCTCCCTTGGCTCTCGACCATTAAAAAAAATCATCGCAATTGAGATAGGGCGGGTGGGCGGGGCTTATATTTTACGTTAATTGTAATATACGTAGTCGGTAATTGATGGTAATGGACAATGTGATGTCATATATCGATAAAATAGATTACTGTTTATTACTGCAAAAGCTCTGTAATATTCAAAACTCGTGAAATTTCAAATCGCAAAACGGCACAATCTAAAAATTGAAACGTTGGATAGTTGAAAAATCGAAAAAGTGGAAAATTTTAAAATGAAAACGCGAATAGATATCGCAGAATTGTAGAAAAGAAAAACAAAAAATTAAAAATTGCAAATAGAAAAACTGAAGAAATGAAAAATTGAAAAAAAGTGAAATTGAAAAAACAAAAAATTTCAAATGAAATAATTTTTGTAGAGAAATAAAATGTGCAATTACGCTCCACTTCCCGTCTAACAACGAATGAAAAATTAATCACAATTGAGATCGGGGGGTGGGTGGGGTTTAATCTCTGTTTTTTTTTTTTAATATATAGTTTTCTTTCAAGAACAGGATAGTTAATATACATATTTTCAGTTTCTTGTTATCTAAAAAGACTTTGTATATTAAGAAAAAATGGACAAAATATATGCCCCGCCCACCCACCCCTTCTCAATTGTGATGAATTTTTTATACATCATGAGATAAATGGTGGAGCTTATTTGCAAAATTCTCATTTCTCTCAACAAATTACAATATAAAATAGTTATGTTTTTAAAAGGGCAAAATTTTCTTGAGAAATTTTGACGGTACAATTAAACTCCGCCTCTAGATCTGATTGGCAATGAAAAACTGACAATTGAGATCTTTGTTTTTTTTTCTTTATGTACATAGTTTTCTGTCAACAATTTTTTGGCACCAAGAACAAAAGATGTTATAATAGGAGTAAAAAATATAGTGTTAATACATTATTCAATGATTTTGGACTGTACGATGTAAGGATTTTACAATTAAGCTCCGCCCCTCGGCTCACGACGAATAAAAAAAATCATCAGAATTGAGATAGAGTGAGTGGTCGGGGCTTATATTTTGCCTTTTGCAAGGAAATATGGATTTTGCATTTATGGGGTGGAGCCTAAATGTAAAATCGAGATTTCCTTATACAAATTATCCTTTTTAAACATGTATAATATGTTGCCTACGCAAAACTCGTCAGGCGTGAAGAGATAAAATGAACATCCATGTCCATTCTTGAATTTCATTGGTTTTTTATTTAGATGAAAACTGACTTGAATTTTGTCAAGTGGTTGAATATACGATCTACGCCTAAAAAAATTCAAAGTGGCCCCGCCCACCCACCCGATTTTTCTTCTAATCACTTATTTTACTGTACAAAAAGGTGGTTTTTATTGATAAACATTGGAATCTAGACGAAAAGATATAAAACTAATCCCACCCACCACCGCTTTTGAATTTCATTGGTTTTTAGTTTTTTGATTAGATGAAGACTTAATTTTACCACGTCAAGTCGCCAATTAGGCTTAAGAAATTCAAAGCGGCCCCGCCCACCCACCCTGTTTTCCTCTGCATCCCTGATTTTATTGGACGAAAACGGCTTCTTATATTGAATTACGGTGGAATCTAGTAATCCTGACAAAAATCTAAAAGTATCCCCACCCACGTCCGCTTTTGAATTTCACTGGTTTTTTATTTAGAGAAAAACTGAATTTAATTTTGTCAAGTGGTTGAATCTACGCTTAAAAAAATTCAAAGTGGCCCCGCCCACCCACCCGATTTTCCTTCTAATCACTCATTTTATTGGACAAAAAGGTGGTTTAATTGATAAACATTTGAATCTAGACGAAAAGATATAAAAATAATCCCACCCACCACCGCTTTTGAATTTTATTGTTTTTTTTTTTTTTTGATTAGATCAAGACTGAATTTTACTACTTCAAGTGGCCAATTAGGCTTAAGAAATTCAAAGTGGCCCCGCCCACCCACCCGATTTTCCTCTTCATCGCTCATTTTATTGGACGAAAAGGGCATCTTATATTGAATAACTGGAATCTAGTAATCTAGACAAAAAGCTAAAACTAACCCCACCCACGTCCACTTCTGAATTTCATTGGTTCTAAGTCTAAGACTAAGTCAGCAACGGCTCACTCCATTTTCTCAGAAAATTTTGTGAATACATGAGCAAGCAGAGGATATGTTATTTGCCAAAATCAATCTTATCTTAATAAATACTAGCCCCACCCACCCACCCCCTCTTCATTCCAGTCATTACTCTTAATATTGTTCAATCATTTACCAAAATCAAGCTTATTTTAACAAATACTACTAAAATAAAATTTTATCCTTTTTTATCTATTCTTTGAAAATTTCGAGATTATAATATTATTTGTTGATACACCATTTGGAAATAAAGAAACAATTTGAAAAGTGTTAATTTTAATTTTGTATCTGGTAGAAGTGAATGTGTTGCAGTGATTATTTTATCTGTTCACGCCTGTATATTTGGGTATAGGCAACACATTATACACGTGAGAAGCAATATTGTCCACGTCAAATCTATAAATATTTTTAAATAGGCAATCATAGTTACTTAATACAAAATGACCCTAAAAATGAACTAACAAAATCTAATGTAAAATAACATACCATATTACCTCCTTTGTAATCTTTATAAAGAATAAATTGCTATTTAACAGAAAACTGTAATTGGTTTAATTTCGCCCTAATAGATGTCACTACCCGAGGGCAAACCGATACCTTCGCTGCATGTTTACCAAACTTGTGTTCGTTTTCGTTTTTACTCTAGCTTATTGTAGTGTGCATGGAATAATCAATAAAATCCTCATTAACTTGTACTTGAGTACTTGTTTTAGATAAAACACATTGTATTTAATTAGATATGTGTATCCTCAATCAAGTGTCTGAGTATTAACTAGAACAAAATAACAAGCAGAGTGGCGCAGTGGAAGCGTGCTGGGCCCATAACCCAGAGGTCCGTGGATCGAAACCACGCTCTGCTATCACTTTTTTTTTTCCGCTCCCTCGTCTCATCACAATCAATATTTTACTTTGCACACCAGAACGTCATTAAAGCAAAATTAATTAAACGAACTTCATTATGATCCTTTAATCTCGGCAAACTGAAATTTTGAATGTAATTTAGTGCAGAGGAAATCGACTTTAATGAAAGAATTCTGTCAACAACAGAAAATTTTAATTTATTTTCCATTCAGTTGCCAAGTCACGTTTGTACCGTTTTATCACTTAATCGTGACCCTTTTAGGGGAAACGTACTTTTTATATAACAGTGGCATTTCTCGATTCCAGGTTCGGTCTTTCATTTAGGCGCCGGATTTTCTCCGAAGAAAATATTTTTCGTGACTGTTAATTACGATTTATGGTTTTATGTGCGGAAATGGATGGAAGGAGGTGCCGTTGCCAGATTTCGGACACAAATAAGACATGCGAGGGTGGATGGAATCAGGAATTATTTTGATTTATGAGGTTTTTACGGGCGTCGTGCGAAGAACCGACGATGGAAATCAGGGCTTTTAATGGTTGCTGTATTTTTTTTAATTAAGAGTTTTCGCCGTTTTAGAAAAAATTGGAACTTAAATATACACGACTGTCATTATTTTGATTAACTTTTTATAACAGCTAAAAAATGATTATTATACCCAGATGGGTTAAGTTAAAGCAAAAAAGAGATAACTGCATGTCTATTTAGGTCGTCACTTTATTGGTACCACATCAATACCAATTTACCAAATACATACCTAGACCTACAGAATAAATTCGAGGATGACTCGATTACAATCAGTATTGATCACGCGATGCATACGAACAAAAACTAAACAAAGATCCCTTTCCGATGATTTCGGTTCAGGAATAATGCAGTAAGTTAATACTATTTTAGTAATACTAAAAGTAGGTTAAATTAAAACTAAAGAAACCTTTTCAAGTCTATGCAACCAAACATACACCAAACACATGACATCGTACATCAATTAAGGGGGCTAAATTGACAGAACTTCCCTCACCCCTGAAGTGCAACTCAACAAATATCGAAAAGTTGAAAATTTTTCAAAAATGTAAAACCCAAATGTAAAACTTGGACAATTGAAAAATCAAAAAAACAAAAAAACGAAAGTTTCAAAATTCGAAAAATTTAAAAATATATATACCAAGGAATTGAAAAAACAAAAATGTAATATTTTAAAAACTGAAAAATTAAAATATCGAAAAAATGGAGATATCGAAAATTCAAAGAATGGACAAATTGTAAAATCGAAAAATCCAAACTTTAAAAAATCGCAAAAATTGAAAAAAACGAAAAATCTAAAACCGAAAAGCTGAAAATTGAATTGAAAAAAATCGTAGAGTCGAGAGGTGGAAAAACCGAAAAATTGGGAACTCGAAATAGCCAAAATAGAAAAATCCAACTTAAAAACTGAAAAATCGGGAAGTCGGGAAATTGAACAATCAAAAAATCGAAACATCAAAATCTCGATAAATCGAGAAATCGAAACATTGAAAAATCGAAAAATTGAACCGAAAAATCTAAAAGTGAGAAGTCGAAAATTGGGAAACATTTAAATTTAAAAACCAAAAAATCAAACTAAGAAATCGAAAAGTCGAAAAATTGAAAAATTGGGAAATCGAAATAGGCCAAAATCGAAAAATCCAAGTTAAGATTTGAAAAATCACAAGTCGAGAAACTGAGTAATTAAAAATCGAAAACATCGAAATCTCGATAAATCGAAGAATCAAATATTTTTTAAATCGAAACATCGTAGAACCGAAAAAAGTCTAAAAATCGAAAGATCAACAAAAAACTGAAAAATGAAAAATTTAAAAATTCGAAAAATTGCAAAATAGAAACATCGAAGAACTGAAAAACCGAAAAATTGAAAAACCAAGAAATCGAAACTTCAAAAAAAGGAGAAACTGAAAGATCGAAAAATCTAAAACCGAAAAGTAAAAATTGGGAATGAAAAATTGAAAAATCGAAAAACCAAGAAGTCAAAAAATTTAAAAATCGAGAAGTCGAAAAATCGAAGTTAAAAATTGAAAAATCGGGATGCTGAAACCGACACCAAGCTCCTAGGCAAGAAAGGAGTTAAAACTCCAATATCAAAGACCTGAAAAATTTGATATCTAAAACCGAGAGTCAATTAGGAAATATTAAAATTCAAAAACCAAAAAATGAAAGAACTAAGGAAAAAATGGAACATCGAAATAGTCCAAAATCGAAGTTAAAAATTGAAAAATCCAGAAATCGAAAGATTAAATAATCAAACAATCGAAATATCGAGATCTCGATAAGCTGAGAAATAGAAAAATTGAAAAATCGAAAAATTGAAGAACCGAAAATCTAAAGGCGAGAAGTCGAAAAATTGAGAGATCGACAATATGGAACATTAAAAAACTGAAACATTAAAAATTTTAAAATTCGGAAAAGTGCAAAATAGAAATATGCAAGGCCTGAAAAAGGATGAATTGAAAAATCGAGAAATCGAAACATCAAAAAAATTGAAAAATTGGAAAACCTAAAATTGAAAAATCGAAAAAATTGAAAAATCAAAAAAACTAAAATTGCGAAATAGAAAAATCGAAAAATCGAAAATTGAAAAATTGAAGAAACGACAATGAAAAACTGAAATATCGAAAAATTGATAATTGTAGAAAAATTGAAAAATCGAAAAATCAAGAAATCAAAAAATTTAAAAGTCTGGAAGTCGAAAAATGAAAAAATTAAGAAATGGAAATACGCCAAAATAGAAAAATCGTACAGTTGAAACATTCAACAATAAAAAAATCGAAGCATCAAAATTTCGATAAATCAAAAAATCCAAAAATTGACAAATCAAAAATTTTAGAAATCGAAAAATTGAACTGAAAAGTCTAAAAGCGAGAAGTCGAAAAATCGAAAGATCGACAAATAAAAACATCAAAGAACTGGAAAATAGAAATATCTAACAACTGAAAAATCGAAAATTTGAAAAATTGAAAAATTGAAAAATCGATAAATCGAAATTTCAAAAATGGAAAATTAAAAATAGAAAAATCACCCGAAAAGTCGAAAATTAGGAAATATTTATTAAAATTCAAAAACCAAAAAATGAAAGAACCAAGAAATTGAAAAAATGAAAAATTGAGAGGTCAAAAATCGAAAAATTGAGAAATCGAAATAGGTCAAAATCGAAAAATTCAAGTCAAAAATTGAAAAACACAGAAATCGAGACATTAAATAACAATAAAGAAATATCGACATCTGATAACCCGTGAAATAGAAAAACTGAAAAATCGAAAAATCGAAGAATCCCATCGAAAATATGAAAATTCGACACACAGTGTCGAATTTTCATTTTTCTATTTTCGAAAAGTCGAAAATGGAAAAATCAAAAAATCGAAGAAATTGAAAAATCAAAAATTTAAAAATTTTAAAAACAAAAAATCAGAGAGTCAAAAATTGAAGAATCGAAAAATTGAAAAACCAAAAATCGAGAAGTCGAAAAATTTTGAAATCAAAGTAGGCCAAAATCGAAAATCCACGATGAAAATTGATAAATCGAAAAGTCGAGAAATTGAGTTAATCAAAAAATCGAAAACATCGAAATCTCGAAAAATTGAAAATAAAAAATTTTAAAAATCGAAAAATTGAAGAACCGAAATGTCTAAAAGCGAGAGGTCGAAAAATCGAATGATCGAGAAATCAAAAAACTAAAAAATCTAAAATTGAAAAATTCAAAAAATTTAAAAATAGAAATAAGCAAAAACTGAAAAACCGAAAAACTGAAAAATCGAGAAATCGAAACTTCCAAAAATGAAGAAAAATTGGGAATTTGAAAAAATCAAAAAAACCTAGAAAGAAAAATGCGAAATTAAAATCGGCAAACTAGAAAAATTGAAGTTAAAAATTGAAAAATCCAGAAATCGAAAAATTGAATAATTAAAAAATCGAAATATCGAGATCTCATTGAAACTCAAACATCAAAAAACTGAAAAATTAAAAATCTTAAAAATCGAAAAGTGAAAAATAGAAATATCAAAGAGTTGAAAAATCGAAAAATTCAAACATCAAAAAAGTCGAAAATTAAAATTCAGAAATAGAAAAGTCGAAAATCGAAAAATTGAAGAAAGAACATTAGAAACAGATACATCGAAGAATTGACAATTGAAAATTTGAGATACTGTCGAAAGTCGAAAAAATCGAAGTTGAGAAAATTTAGTAATATCAAAAATTGAAAAATTTAAAATAAAAAATTGAGGAGGCAAAAATTGAAGAAACTAAAAATGAAAAATCATAAGACCGAAGAAATATCCGAAAACTGAGAAATCGAAATTTTGAAAAAACGCGAAATTCTAGAATCAAAAATTAAAAAATCGAAATATTGAAAAAGCGTAAAGCCGAAACATTGGAAAATTGAGTACCAATCGGAAAACTGATAAAAGAAAAATCGAGAAATTGTTTTTGGTACCCTAGGGCGTCATGAAACGTCGACAAAAATGAAAGTAGCTTATGCTTGGGAAGTAAAACAATGTTCCAAGCTTGAATTTAAATGAGACAGTATATTCTTAGAGGAATTCATTCATACTCCACATAATCGATTTTTTATTTTCTACAATAACAATAAATATTCAACACAGCATTAGCATTTAAAGAATTTTCTTCCCTTATCTCACATCTTTTGTTGCAATCTGTCAATTTTGGATTTTGAAATGCGAAAAGGAGACGAAGTGTATATTTGGTTGCATAACTTAATTTTATTGTGCAGGTTTTTTTTAAAGATTTCGATCATTAAAAAATATTGTCAATAACACTTTGTTTAATGGCTTATCTTCACTGTCCAACTCGTGCCCTGTCGTACTTGCGCCTTATAAATTATAACGTTTAAATACTTAGTTATAAGTTATAACTAATAAATAACAGAGCTAAAATTTGTGTCACCATGATTGTTTTAATGAGATATTGCAAGAACCAAAGCCGTCTTATCAATGTCCACAAAGCAATGTGACAATTCTCACCACAGCTCTGTCTACACAGCAAATAATCGTCATGTCGGCTAATAGTTTTGTTACATTTGTGGTATTTAAGGGACGTTTTATGTATCCATTCCTAACAAAGGCGACAATCTAAATTCTCTGTAAGCACCGCTCAGGGACTACAGAGACAAAAGTACGCTATCAAACAACACAAAAACGGATAACGCTTTCTTCACTAGTTTTTCGATGTTAGCAACACAGTATTTAACCAAAAAAGAAACACGAAAAAAAAACTATCATAATTAAATTATCGATGAAGTGTTTACACATTTTCTCGAACTTTTGGCCTGAAAAATACAAAAACAACGTGACGAGAATAAATAAATGCGCAGAAAACGTTTACCCCTTTCCACCGCTACACAAACCGAATTAAAATCGAATTAAATTAACAAAATTAAAAAAATCTCCTCAAGGAAACTCCCAATTATACCCCCCCACGACCTGCCACCGCATTTTCCTCACGTCGCAAATATTTGCAAATTAAAACTAAACAACAAGCCTCCCCATCAAAACAATTACCACTGTTTTTCCTAATTAAATAAACATAACCCGACAAACAGCCACCGGACTTTTTCAGTTCATTAAAAGTTAAATTAAACCCATCCGACATTCCGCAAAAACAATAACGGTATAAACAAATTCCGAACATGCAGTCCAATTAAAAGTGTCCGATCGGCAAACTTTGAGCGCGTGCACGCTTTGTTTCTATTTTATTTCCACTTTAAAACTCAATCAGAATTCTAATTAGGGCTCGATTCGGTTAACGAGGATGTTGGAATCAGGTGCTGCAATTTCTGTTTGGTTATTGTATCTTTAATTGCACTGTCGAAAAATTCATAGAGAAAATCGGAGACGGAATCGTGGAGTAAAGTGTTTTTTGTGCTCGCCACTGTAGCGCTTATGCTTGCACTCTGGCGTTCTCCCTTTCGGGAATATTGAAATTGGAATCGTGATATCGTTAGAAGAATACAAATCATTTTATCGCTGGCTTTTTTGCCTTTGGAAGCACGTGTTCTTTTGATGTTTCGGGTTTACTGGGGCGCGAAATTAATACAAAACTCCATGAAATTCGATGATTCTTTCGAGTGCTGCTGATTATAGCTTTGTGCGTGGAACGTAATAAGAAAAACAAGATTTTTTAATGGAGAAGCGTGGAAAAATAATACTGCATAACGAGCACAAGGATTCTTGTGAATAATAAAGTGTGATAAAGTTATTTTATTACACGAAATCTCGCCTGACTATTTAGTTTTAACTAATTTTAGCGGAGACTAGCATCTGGGATAAACACTGTATCCTTATTTTCGAACATTGACTATCATTTAAAATTGTCAAACGCGTCTTGTGTGAAGATTATTTAGTACGTATATTCTTAGCATAAAAAATGCAAATCAGGAAATTTTATATCGTAGTTTATTATTCCCCTTTCTCGGAAATCCCGAGTTTATCTCAGATTAAGTGAATCTCGTCTGCAATGATCGTCTGGCAGCGGATTTTACAATTCCCACATCTGCAAAAAGTGTTAAAACCTCAATTTGTTTAGATATCTCGCTATTTTAGTACCGTCTTATCACTATAAACAAAACATAAAGCAAACATCTCGTGCGTCTGAACTTTCCACCATTGATTTCTTTTTTATTTTTATCGGATAATAAACTCGTACGGTTTCTAAGCAGTTCAAGAGTAATTGTATCGAACTTCCAACATTTATTTCTTTCTAAATAAGAGAAACAAAATTCGTGTCACAAAGGAAGAAAATAAAAATGTTCGACAAATTCCGCTAATTATTTTTAGACTACGAAAAAAGTGATCTCCCGGCTGTTAGACACATAATCTCTGAAACTACTGGACCGATTGTTGTCAAATTTGGTATATTAGGTAGTAAGTAATCAGTTAACAATTTGGTTAATTATCCCCACCAGCAATGGTAAGACGTCATCTCAAAAGTTTACAATAATTCATTTTTTTGGACACCTGCACTTGTGATGTATGAATCCGTGTTGAATTTCGCCCTAGACATCCAGATTTTTCTAAAAAAAAATCAAAAATGTATAACATTTTGCAATTTAACTTTGAAACTGCAAAACCGAATGCTCTGAAATTTTAACCAAGGTAAATTGTTAATTAAAATTTATTCGTTTATCCCCTGCCAAAACGTTGATGACGTCATCTCAAAATTTTGCAATGGAAACAAACGCGTAGCAAGTTTTTTAACATTACTTCAACATTACGTACATATCGTTGTTTTTCGAAAAATCTGAATTTATGTATTTACCTTTGAACAATTTTTTTATTCCACAGATTTTTCCGTTTTTCATTTCTTCAGTTTTTCGATTTGCAATTTTTCAATTTTTCGTTTCTTCAATTTTTAAAGTTCTTGATTTCTTTTCAAAGTTTTCATTTTATAATTTTCTTTCGGGTTTTTTTGATTTTTTCGTTTCACAATTTTGCAATTTTTCCATCTTTTGATTTTTGAAAAGTTTAAAAATCGAAAAACTAGAAAATCAGAAATCGAAGAACTGCAGAAACAAAAAATTGAAATATTGAAAAACTAAAAATGAAGAAACTTGAAAATCTAAAAGACTAATTAATCGAAAAATTGTAAAGAAAAAAAAAACGTATTGAATGGAAAAACTGGAAAACCCACAAATTGTAGAATCGTCAAAATTGAAAAACTCAAAAATTAAATATTCAGAAGTCAATAAAAATTAAAAACTGAAAAAACTAGAAAGCCGAAACAACTGCAAATCGAAAAATTGAGAAATCTAAAAATTGAAATTTCCAAAAGTTCGAAAATCAAAAACTGAAAAATCTAAAAGAAAATTCGAAGAGTATAATTCGTAAAATTGAAAAAACAAAATGATAAAATCGGAACAATGAAAAATGGAACAATTGTAAAAATAAAGAAAACAAAAAACTTAAAAAATTTGAAGAAATGATAGATTAAAGAATCGAAAAATTGAAAAATGGGAATTGAAAACTCGAGAAATTTTAAACTGAAATATTGCAAAGTATAAAAATTGAAGAAACAAGAAAAATGAAAAATTGAAAAATCGCACATCGAAGAAATGAAGAAACGAAAACTTGAAAAATTTAAAATTGTAAAAACAAAGAATCATAAAATGGAAACATTGGAGCAAAAATCCAATACATAATTGAAAAAATAAAGAAAATAAAAACCCAAACGAAAAATTGCAAATCGAAAAAATGAATAATTAAAAATTGAAAATTCGTGAAACTCAAATCTAAAAAATGAAAAATTCATTAGCTGGAAAACTAAAAAATAGAAAAATTTAAACTTGAAAACTCGAAAAATAACAAAAAACTGAAGAAACAAAACCATGAAAAATAGAAGAATCGAAAAATTGAAAAATTAAAAATCGAAAAATTAAAAATGAGTAAACTGAAAATTGAATAAATGAAAATGTTTTAAAATCCAATAATTGAAAAATAGAAAATTTGTCAAATTGTGTAAAGTTGAAAAACAAAAAAAAGTAAAAAATGAACAAACTAGAAAGCCGAAACGACAATTGCAAATCGACAAATAGAAAAAACGAAAAATTGAAAAATTAAAAATTGAGAACATGTGTAACTACAAATCGAAAAATTGAGAAATCTAAAAATTGAAATTTCCAAAAGTTCGAAAATCAAAAACTGAAAAATCTAAAAGAAAATTCGAAGAGTATAATTCGTAAAATAGAAAAAAAAATAAATAAATAAAATTACAAAAGTTACAAATCAGAAAATGCAAGTAACGAAAAACTGAAATTGAAAAAACAAAATGATAAAATCGGAACAATGAAAAATGGAAAAATTGTAAAAATAAAGAAAACAAAAAACTTAAAAAATTTGAAGAAATGATAGATTAAAGAATCGAAAAATTGAAAAATGAGAATTGAAAACTCGAGAAATTTTAAACTGAAATATTGCAAGGTGTAAAAATTGAAGAAACAAGAAAAATGAAAAATTGAAAAATCGCACATCGAAGAACTGAAGAAACGAAAACATGAAAAATTTAAAATTGAAAAAACAAAGAATTATAAAATCGAAACATTGGAGCAAAAATCCAATACATAATTGAAAAAATAAAGAAAATAAAAACCCAAACGAAAAATTGCAAATCGAAAAAATGAATAATTAAAAATTGAGAATTCGTGAAACTCAAATCTAAAAAATGAAAAATTCATTAGCTGGAAAACTAAATAACAGAAAAATTTAAACTTGAAAACTCGAAAAATAACAAAAAACTGAAGAATCAAAACCATGAAAAATTGAAGAATCGAAAAATTAAAAATGAATAAACTGAAAATTGAATAAATGAAAATGTTTTAAAATCCAATAATTGAAAAAATAGAAAATTTCTCAAATTGTGTAAAATTGAAAAACAAAAAAAAAGTAAAAAATGAACGAACTAGAAAGCCGAAAGGACAATTGCAAATCGAGAAATAGAACAAACGAAAAATTGAAAAATTGAATAAAAATGAAAAATTAAAAATTGAGAACATGTGTAACTGCAAATCGAAAAATTGAAAAATATAAAAACTGAAATTTCCGAAAATTGGAATAAAAAAAACTGAAACAAATGATAGATTAAAGAATCGAAAAATTGAAAAATAACAATTAAAAACTCGAGAAATTTTAAACTGAAATATTGCAAAGCCTACAAATTGAATAAACAAGAAAAACGAAAACTTGAAAAATTTAAAATTGAAAAAGCAAAAAATTATAAAATCGAAACATTGAAGCAAAAATCATAATTGACAAAATAAAGAAAACAAAAACAAAACGAAAAATTGCAAATCGAGAAAATGAATAATGAAAAATTGAAAATTCTGGGAACACAAATCTAAAAAATGAAAAATTCAAAAGCTAGAAAATTGAAAAACAGAAACATTTAAACTTGAAAACTGGAAAAATAACAAAAAACTGAAGAAAGAGCAACATGAAAACTTGAAGAATCGAAAAATTGAAAAATTAAAAATTGAAAATTCGTGAAACTCAAATCTAAAAAATGAAAAATTCATTAGCTGGAAAACTAAAAAACAGAAAAATTTAAACTTGAAAACTCGAAAAATAACAAAAAACTGAAGAAACAAAACCATGAAAAATTGAAGAATCGAAAAATTGAAAAATTAAAAATCGAAAAATTAAAAACGAATAAACTGAAAATTGAATAAATGAAAATGTTTTAAAATCCAATAATTCAAAAATAGAAAATTTGTCAAATTGTGTAAAGTTGAAAAACAAAAAAAAAGTAAAAAATGAACAAACTAGAAAGCCGAAACGACAATTGCAAATCAACAAATAGAACAAACGAAAAATTGAAAAATTGAATAAAATTGAAAAATTAAAAATTGAGAACATGTGTAACTGCAAATCGAAAAATTGAAAAATCTAAAAACTGAAATTTCCGAAAATTGGAATAAAAAAACTGAAGCAAATGATAGATTAAAGAATCGAAAAATTGAAAAATAACAACTGAAAACTCGAGAAATGTTAAACTGAAATATTGCAAAGCCTACAAATTGAATAAACAAGAAAAACGAAAACTTGAAAAATTTAAAATTGAAAAAGCAAAAAATTATAAAATCGAAACATTGAAGCAAAAATCATAATTGACAAAATAAAGAAAACAAAAACCCAAACGAAAAATTGCAAATCGAACAAATGAATAATTAAAAATTGAAAATTCGGCAGACTCAAATCTAAAAAATGAAGAATTCATTAGCTGGAAAATTGAAAACTGAAAAATTTAACTTGAAAACTCGAAAAATAACAAAAATTGAAGATATGAAAAAATTAAACCTGCAAAACACTGAAAATAAAAATTAAAAAACAAACACCGAAACGAAACTTGAAAAATTGCAAATCGAAAAACTGAAGAAATAAAAAAAAAGCTGCGGGAGTGTTATTTACGCCACTGGTTTTTATTTTTTAGAGGCTAGTAAAAAAAATTGTTTGACGCACTTCAGGAGCGAGGGAAGTTCTGTGGAAACAACTAACCTTCGACCAATTTTTGTGTGTTTATCCCGACCAACTGCCCTCACTTTCATTAATTTCCAGCGATAATCCGTGTGCAGTTAGTGCATCGCCCGCTCTAATTAATCCCGAAATCCATTAAACCCTCCGGAAAAATTCCAAATAATTAAGCTCTCCGCAGCGAAAGCTCGTTCGGTTCGTCGTCCTGTCTGGCGCTCGCTCGGTCTGTGTGTCAGGAACTGTCCGACAATGTTGGGATTAATTTGTTTTTCTTATTTTCGCGCCCGTGCCGGATTATTCCGGATAACAAACCGGAAAGAACTTATCAAAACTTTATTTATCAGAGGCGGCGGAAATTGTGTGCGCCGTCTTCGGAAGCTCTAACTTTTCGGTAATTCGAATTAAATTGGGATTTGGGGAAATTTAAATGAAGTTGAAAACATTGCGAACTTTCAAAGGTGATTTCATTATAAGCTGTACTGTTTTGCTCTTTGATGATTCAATTAGCGAGTTTTTCGGGGACGGTTGTCTCGAGAATTGGGGCGCCGGGTTGCGTGCAGGTGGAGGAAAAGAGGTTGCGGGTTTGCATTTATGGGACGGTATTGTTATGGGTTAATTAAATTTTATTATTTTTACTGGACGAGCATTAGCTAAGGAGGTCCTGTAATCGATACATATTGTACTCCTCCACTTGTGGTTTACCAATCACAATTTAACTTTGAAATTTCGAATCAAAGCGTGGAATAAATAATAAATGCACTCTTTACGAAATCTTCAGTTTTTATCATGCCTTTCTAGATTATGAATATTTCGTGAGTAATCAATTCATGTGGCAACTAAATCGCGTACCAAGCAGGGCTAAGTTGCTAGTTTAAAACTCTCGTTAGAGAAATTTGTGCGTCATTAATGAAAGCATTTTATTTACCTATAATGATCGAAGACTAAGGTTTACTGGAAAAGTCTTTTCAAATTTAAATAAAATAAGTACCCTTTGTAAACATCTTTGCTAACTTTAACATTAAGTATGCAAAGATAGCCTCATTAAATTGCGATTTGTCGCTGCACAGTACGTATCTAGTCTTCAGTGAAGGAGAAACTTCCGAAATTGTTGCATTACTACAATGAATGGTAAGTTAAAATTTAATTTTCGCTATTTCGTTGAAACACACACAAAAAGAAAAGCGTTATGTGTAAATTAAAACATTGACAATGTTGATAATGAAAAGAGGTGAATATTACTACATTGTTATATCTATTGCAACGCAACTGAATTCATTTGTGGTATTTTTTCAGAAGAAAATTATCTCAAAATATGCAGGTTGGGATGCATCGAATTTGTCGAGCTGCGAATTGTCAATTTTGTGATGTACAATCTGATCATCTTTTTGACAACCATATCTTTATTTCAGTTAGTACTATTTCTTCAGAAATTCCAGTTGGATTACTTTATCCAGTTTGGACCTTCATTTTTCATACTAATATACGTAAATAATCATTATGAAACTTACGTAAATAATTTACCCGGATTTTCAGTTCCTGACTATTATGATCTACGTGCCCTCAACTAAAAAAAACATACAAAAATATGTTCAAGACTTGGAGCGTTGGAACACTATAAAATATGACAATAATTCAGTATGCCAACAAAACAAAAAAGAATTATCTCAAGCAGTTGCGTACATGATCAGTATTGTGTTCTGTGGAGTAATTTGTGGAATATCATTTGCTTTTCCATCGGAAGAAGACAAAGATATTTTTTACCCTTTTTCTTTATCTCAAGAGTTTTTTCCCGAGTTGGAATATTTTGTGACATGGGGATTTAAGTGTTGTTGCGTGCTTATAAGTTTTGTAGGAGCAATATCACCAGCACATTACCTTGTTTACGCGTTACTTCATTTTCAATTACAAGCAAACGTGTTGCTGCTCAACATAGAAAACATCAACAAAAATTACGAGAAACATGAATTTCCAGACAAGGAAATGCAAAATGTTATCAAAAAGAGATTGCTGTTGTGTTTGAAACATCATATTAGCATTTCCAGGTTGACATACAACTTCTAGATTTTTTTGGTAACTGTAAGCACAATTTCTAGATCCACTAGAACCGCATTCAGAAGAGCAGAAAATTCGGTGTTGGTTTTAGAGTTGGAAGGATGTGTTTTGTTTATAAGTCTTGTAATACACATGTTTACGGTACAGGTTTTCGAATAACAAATAGGTATGTCATTTTAAGAAAAATTTTTAGTTTGGTAAAACTCCAACGTTGCTGTGGTTCTGGCGGTTTTTAGCGCTTACATTGTCCTCTTTTTTTACGTTAGCTGGACTTAGTGCTTACGGTCAGAAATTTGAAGATACGGTAAGGTGATTAAGTGATTTAAAATTACGTTTCTGAATGTTTGAATTTTTAGTCGGACAATATATTTTACAGATTGGTTAATGTTAAGTGGTATCACTGGAACCGTCAGAATAAGGAAATGTATCTAATGTTTTTGGCAAATACCCAGAAACCTTTTAAACTGAAGTTTTCTGAAAATATTTCAATTAATTACAGTCAAGGAATTGAGGTTCGTCTGAAATAATGTTAATGTGGTATATCTAGGTTCGGGTAATTTTATTTAGATTGGTAAAACCTTTTTTTCGTTCATGTCTGTGGCTTATCAACTACACAAGACTGTTAATCATTAATTAGAGGAACATCGGCAGCAATATTTTTTAAATAATTCGTGGTGCTATATTTCTGAGGGTTGATCAATGATCATGAAGTAATTTTAAATGCTACTAATTACATACTTTATAGTTTCAGATTACGGAATTTTCTGTTCACTTCTTCTCGTAATTAGTTTTGAGTGCGACGGAAATACGCAAAGTTTTTTTCAGATTATCACTTCACTAATGAACACTTTAGAACATTTAAAATTTTCCTAACTTCAGCAATAGTAACACAGAATTATAAATATTTTTAATGTAATATAACATCTAATAAACTTACTGTAGACTGCATTTGTTTGATTCATGTTTTCAATTAATATAAGAAAAATGTAATAGGTGTTGCCCAACTTATGACGGGATAAAAAGATTAGTTGACTACACATTTTATTTTAATTACTCTTTTTTGTTATGTTTATAATCTTAGTTGATAATGGATTTTAAAACATTTCGAATTCTTCTCTATTTAACTGAAACAGATATGCTTGCCTAATGATTAATGCAACTCGTAACAACCACGATGGATTTTTAAATATTTTACTCTTTTTTAAGCATTAAGTATGCACAGAGGTTGTCATTAAATTGCAGTTTGTTGTTTAGTGTACGTGTTCAGTCTTGAAACTAGCACGTAGACAAGTTGGTAGATTACTACGACTATGAATGGTAAGTTAAAATTGATTTTGAATATGCTGTATGGTGACTCAGAATTTAATTCTGCACAGCTTCATTGTAACACAATTAAAAACACAAAAATACTAGACCTATAGTTGATTATTAAATCAATTCCTAAGCAAATAAACCTCATCTGTGTTATTTTTTCAGAGGAAAAGTATCTCAAAATATACAGACTGGCATGTATCGAGATTTTCCAAATACGATTCGTCAATTTGATACTGTATAATTTGATCATCCTTTTGGCAATTACGGCTATATTTCAGTGTGTTCTGTTTGTGCAGAAATTTCAACTGGACTACTTTATTCAGCTAGGACCTTCTTATTTTTTAACATTATATGTAATGTATCCTTATGTAACTTATAAGACTGTTTTAACGAGAATTTCAGATGCTAACCACCTTAATTTACGTGCCTATATGCAAAAAAATGGCGCCGGAATTTGTCCAGGACTTGAAATTTGGGGAAATACACAGTGACAGTAATGCAGTTTGCAAACAAAACGAAAAAGAATTAGCTCAAGCTGTTGCATACATGATTATTAGTTTAGTCCTTGCAGCGATTTCTGGAATCTTATTTACCATTCCATCGGAAAAGGACCCAGATATATTTTTTATTTATTCTTTGATTCAACAACATTTTCCAGAGTGGAAATATTTACTGACATGGGGATTTAAATGTTCAGTAGTACCTTTGGCCTGTATAACAACAATGTCACCAGCACATTACCTTATTTACGGGTTAGTACACTTTAAATTGCAAGAAAACGTACTGCTGCACAACATAGAAAACATTAACGGAAATTACGACAACGATGAATTTCTGGACCCGGAATCGCAGAACGTCATCAACGAAAGGTTGCTGTCCTGTTTGAAGCATCACATCAAAATTTCCAGGTATTGTAAAACATCTCCAGTAATTTTGGTAACGATTGTGTGATCTTTAGAGCTACTAGAACAGTTCTAAGAAAAACCAAATATTTGGTGCTTCCTTTAGTACTCGAAGGATGTCTTATGTTTATAAATATTGTGATCCACGTGTTTACGGTACTCGCTTTTGGATAATACAAACATAGGTAGCTGAATGTGGAATTTTTAGGTGGACGAAATTCAATCGCAATTGTGGTGCTGGCAGTTGTTGTTGCTTACATTGTGTTCGTTTTTCACGTTAGGTGGACTTAGTGCTTATGGTCAGAAAATTGAAGATGCGGTTAGGTGATTAAAAGACTTAGAGATGCGTTTTTGAATATTTTAAATTTTAGTCAGACGATATTTTTTATCGGTTAGTGAACGTCAAGTGGTATAACTGGAACCAAGAGAATAAGAAATTGTATTTAATGTTTTTGACAAATACCCAGAAACCTTTCAGATTGCATTTCTCTGAAGATATTTCGATTAATTACCGACAAGGAGTTGAGGTTCGTATGACATAATATTAATAAAATGTATGTGTTTATATTTGGATAAATTTTGTTAGATTGGTAAAACGTTCTTCACATTCATGTCTGTTGCAAATCAGCTACATAATAAAATTAATCATTAATTAGAGGGAAGCCTAAAGTGATTTTCTAATATTTTTTAGTAGTAGGTGTAGTTCAAGGGTTTGCCTTTAATGCAGTTTTAAATGTAATTTATTAATTAATTGAATGTTCACCAATTTTCCATTTAACGCAAAAAACACTATGTTACGCACATTCACTTTGCGATTAAAATTTGGAACAAAAACAAACGCTTTTGGTCAAGCATACATTAATTCGGGTTGTGAAAGTGCGTAGTGTGTATAAATTATATAAATTATTTTATTAATTCACTTTACTTGATAAACCTTTAAGGTCTTTGTAATTTTTTTTTGCACCTAACAACATCATACACGTCTAATAAATGTTGTTTATTATGTACTACTTAATAAACTTACTTGGATTGGTTGATTTCTGTGTATCTTTTAAAATACTCTCTCTCCTGAATGCGTGCTTAATTTCACACTTTCCTGATATTTGCCAGACTGCTTGTCTGTGCGTGATTTGTCACAAATTTTAAATATTATATTAGTATGGACTACGTGATTTGCCAAAATCAGTCTTATCTTAGCAAGTACTAACAAAAAATGAAAAACTGAAAATTGCAAATCGAAAGATGGATGAAATAAAAATCTGAAAAATTAAAAATTGAGAACTCGTGAAATTGCTGATCGAAAAATTGCAAAAATCTGAAAATTTTTAAACAATTTATCAAAAACAGTCCTATCTTAGCAAGTACTAGCCCCCCCACCCTCCCTGTTCCTTTAATTCAAACTAGATAAAATGAATTGCTGAAATGAAAACGGGCGGGTGGGCGGGGCCAATTATATGTTCTTTTGTAGAGTGGGAATGGGAAGGAATAGAATGTAGGCTGTTAAAAAAGAAAAAAAGCTCTAATCGTAATATTTTTGTTATACTATTTGCTATAAAATGTATTTCTTATTTCAGAAGAAAAAAAAACTGATAGAAGGGGCGGGTGGGCGGGGCTAACTTTAAATTTTTGCCACAGAGTCTTTTATAAACGAGCAATAGCGCCGCCTACCCAGCCTTTATTTTCTTCGAGGGTATGTCATTTGGCACAGTCAGTTTCACCTTAAAAAGAACTGGTACCGCCCACCCACCCTTTATTTTCTTGGAAGTTATGTCATTTGCCAAAATTAGACTTATCTTAGCAAATACTAGGCCCGCCCACCCGCCCTCTATTTTTCTAGAGGCTATGTGATTTGCCAAAATTAGTCTTATCGTAGCAAACACTATACAAAACAAATAATAATTGCAACATTTTTTTGAAAAACGGAGACAAACCTCCAGTATTTATCATGCCTGTTAGAGTATGAATATTTCGTGAGTAAACAATTCATGTGACAAATAAATCGCGTACCAAGCAGGGCTAAGTTGCTAGTTTAAAACTCTCATTAGAGAAATTTATGCGTTATTAATGAGGGTATATTATGTACCTGCAATGATCGCAGAATGAAGGTTACTGGAAAAGTCTTTTCAAATTCAAATAAAATAAGGATACTTTTGTAAACATCTTTGCTACTTTTTAACATTAAATATGCAAAGATGGCCTCATTAAATTGCGATTTGTCGCTGCACAGTACGTGTCTAGTCTTCAGTGAAGGAGAAACGTCCGAAACTTGCATCACTACAATGAATGGTAAGTTAAAATTTAATTTTCGCTATTTCGTTGAAACATACACAAAATAAAAAGCTTTACGTGTAAATTAAAACATTAACAATGTTGATAATAAAAAGAGGTGAATATTACTACATTGTTATATCTATTGCAACGCAACTGAATTGATTTGTGGTATTTTTTCAGAAGAAAAGTATCTCAGAATATGCGGGTTGGGATGCATCGAATTTTTCGAGTTGAGAATCGTCAATTTTGTGATGTACTGTCTGATCATCTTTTTGACAACCATGTCTTTATTTCAGTTAGTACTATTTCTTCAGAAATTTGAGTTAGATTACTTTATCCAGTTTGGACCTTCATATTTCATACTAATATATGTAAATAATCACTATGAAATTTACGTAAATAATTTACCCGGATTTTCAGTTCCTGACTATTATGATCTACGTGCCCTCAACCAAAAAAATGATACAAAAATATGTTCAAGACTTGAAGCTTTGGAACAACATAAAACATGACAATAATTCAGTTTGCAAACCAGACAAAAAAGAATTATTCCAAGCAGTTGCGTACATGATCAGTATTTTCTTCTGTGGAACAACTGTTGGAATATTATTTGCTATTCCATCGAAAGAAGACAAAGATATTTTTTACCCTTTTTCTTTATCTCAAGAGTTTTTTCCCGAGTTGGAAAATTTTGTGACATGGGGATATAAATGTTGTTGCGTGCCAATAGGTTTTGTAGGAGCAATATCACCAGCACATTACCTTGTTTACGCGTTACTTCATTTTCAATTACAAGCAAACGTCTTGCTGCACAACATAGAAAACATCAACAAAAATTACGAGAAAAATGAATTTCTGGACACGGAAACGCAAAATGTTATCAAAGAGAGGTTGCTGTTGTGTTTGAAACATCATATTAGCATTTCCAGGTTCTTATACACCTTTCAGATTTTTTTTTGCTAACTGTAAGCACAATTTCTAGATCCACTAGAACCTTATTGAGAAGAGCAAAAAATGTGGTGTTGATTTTAGAGTTGGAAGGATGTGTTTTGTTTATAAGTCTTGTAATACACTTGTTTACGGTACTGGTTTTCGAATAACAAATACGTATGTCATTTTAAGAAAAAATTTTAGTTTGGTAAAACTCCAACGTTGTTGTGGTTCTGGCGGTTTTTGGGGCTTACATTGTCCTCTTTTTTTACGTTAGCTGGACTTAGTGCTTACGGTCAGAAATTTGAAGATACGGTAAGGTGATTAAGTGATTTAAAATTACGTTTCTAAATGTTTGAATTTTTAGTCGGACAATATATTTTACAGATTGGTTAATGTTAAGTGGTATCACTGGAACCGTCAGAATAAGGAAATGTATCTAATGTTTTTGGCAAATACCCAGAAACCTTTTAAACTGAAGTTTTCTGAAAATATTTCAATTAATTACAGTCAAGGAATTGAAGTTCGTCTGAGATAATGTTAAAGTGGTATATCTAGGTTCAGGTAATTTTATTTTAGATTGGTAAAACCTTCTTTTCGTTCATGTCTGTTGCTTATCAACTACATAAGACTGTTAATCATTAATTGGAGGAACATCGGCAGCAATATTTTTTAAATAATTCGTGGTGCTATATTTCTGAGGGTTGATCAGTGATCATGAAGTAATTTTAAATGCTACTAATTACATACTTTATAGTTTCAGATTACGGAATTTTCTGTTCACATCTTCTCGTAATTAGTTTTGAGTGCGACGGAAATACGCTTTTTTCAGATTATCACATCACTAATGAACACTTTAGAACATTTAAAATTTTCCTAACTTCAGTAATAGTAACACAGAATTATAAATATTTTTAATGTAATATAACATCTAATAAACTTATTGTAGACAGCATTTGTTTGATTCATGTTTTCAATTAATATAAGAAAAATGTAATAGGTGTTCCCCAACTTATGACGGGTTAAAAAGATTAGTTGACTACACATTTTATTTTAATTACTATTTTTTGTTATTTTTATAACCTTAGTTGACAATAGATTTTAAAATAAATTCGAATTCTTCTCAATTTAACAGAAGTAGAAGCTTGCCTAATGATTAATGGAACTGATAATAGCCACGATGGATTTTTGAATATTTTATTCTTTTTTAAGCATTAATTATGCACAGAGGTTGTCATTAAATTGCAGTTTGTTGTTCATAGTACGTGTTCAGTCTTGAAAATAGCACGTAGACAAGTTGGTAGTTTGCTACGATTATGAATGGTAAGTTAAAATTGATTTTGAATATGTTGTATGGTGACTCAGAATTTAATTCTGCACGGTTTCATTGTAACACAATTAAAAACACAAAAATACTAGACTATAGTTGATTATTATATCGATTCCTAAGCAAATAAATCTCACTTGTGTTTTTTTTTTCAGAGGAAAAGTATCTCAAAATATACAGACTGGCATGTATCGATATTTTCCAAATACGATTCGTCAGTTTCATATTGTATAATTTGATCATCCTTTTGGCAATTACGGCTATATTTCAGTGTGTTCTGTTTGTGCAGAAATTTCAACTGGACTACTTTATTCAGCTAGGACCTTCTTATTTTTTAATATTATATGTAATGTATCTTTATGTAACTTATAAGACTGTTTCAACGAGATTTTCAGATGCTAACCACCATAATTTACGTGCCTATATGCAAAAAAATGGCGCCGGAATTTGTCCAGGACTTGAAATTTGGGGAAATACACAGTGACAGTGATACAGTTTGCAAACAAAACGAAAAAGAATTAGCTCAAGCTGTTGCATACATGATCATTAGTTTCGTCCTTGCAGCGATTTCTGGAATCTTATTTACCATTCCATCGGAAAAGGACCCAGATATATTTTTTATTTATTCTTTGATTCAACAACATTTTCCAGAGTGGAAATATTTACTGACATGGGGATTTAAATGTTCAGTAGTACCTTTGGCCTGTATAACAACAATGTCACCAGCACATTACCTTATTTACGGATTAGTACACTTTAAATTGCAAGAAAACGTACTGCTGCACAACATAGAAAACATTAACGGAAATTACGACAACGATGAATTTCTGGACCCGGAATCGCAGAACGTCATCAACGAAAGGTTGCTGTCCTGTTTGAAGCATCACATCAAAATTTCCAGGTATTGTAAAACATCTCCAGTAATTTTGGTAACGATTGTGTGATCTTTAGAGCTACTAGAACAGTTCTAAGAAAAACCAAATATTTGGTGCTTCCTTTAGTACTCGAAGGATGTCTTATGTTTATAAATATTGTGATCCACGTGTTTACGGTACTCGCTTTTGGATAATACAAACATAGGTAGCTGAATGTGGAATTTTTAGGTGGACGAAATTCAATCGCAATTGTGGTGCTGGCGGTTGTTGTTGCTTACATTGTGTTCGTTTTTCACGTTAGGTGGACTTAGTGCTTATGGTCAGAAAATTGAAGATGCGGTTAGGTGATTAAAAGACTTAGAGATGCGTTTTTGAATATTTTTAATTTTAGTCGGACGATATTTTTTATCGGTTAGTGAACGTCAAGTGGTATAACTGGAACCAAGAGAATAAGAAATTGTATTTAATGTTTTTGACAAATACCCAGAAACCTTTCAGATTGCATTTCTCTGAAGATATTTCGATTAATTACCGACAAGGAGTTGAGGTTCGTATGACATAATATTAATAAAATGTATGTGTTTATATTTGGATAAATTTTGTTAGATTGGTAAAACGTTCTTCACATTCATGTCTGTTGCAAATCAGCTACATAAAAATTAATCATTAATTAGAGGGAAGCCTAAAGTGATTTTCTAATATTTTTTAGTAGTAGGTGTAGTTCAAGGGTTTGCTTTTAATGCAGTTTCAAATGTAATTTATTAATTCCTTGATTGTTCAGCAATTTTCCATTTAACGCAACAGAAACACTATTTTACGCACATTCACTTTGTGATTAAAATTTGTAACAAAAACAAACACTTTTGGTCAAGCATGCATTACTTAGGGTTGTGAAAGTGCGTAATAAATTTTATTAATTCACTTTACTTAATAAACTTTTAAAGTTTTTGTAATTTCCCAGCGCCTTAACAACATCATTCATCTCTAATTAATGTTGTTTAAATAATGTAGTACTTAATAAACTTACTTGGATTGGTTTGATTTCTGTGTATCTTTTAAAATACTTTCTCTCCTGATTGAGTGCTTAGTTTCGCATTTTCCTGACATTTCCCAGACCGTTTGTCTGCCCGCGATTTATCTCTCTGTCGGTAAAAAGTACATCAGACAAATTTTAAATTTTATATTAATATTTAAAACAATTAACAACCGCACTATTTTTTTGAAAAACGGAGACAAACCTCCAGTCTTTATCATGCCTGTTAGACTATGAATATTGCGTGAGTAAACACAATTCATGTGACAACTAAATCGTGTACCAAGCAAGGCTAAGTAGGTAGTTTAAAACTCTTTTTAGAGAAATTTTTGAGTTATTAATGAAGACATTTTATGTATCTACAATGATCGTAGAATCAAGGTTACTGGAAAAGTTTTTTGAAATTTAAATAAAATCAGGATACATTTTTAAACATGTTTGCTACTTTTTAACATTAAATATGCAAAGATGGCTTCATTAAATTGCGATTTGTCGCTGCACAGTACGTGTCTATTCTTCAGTGAAGGAGAAACTTTCGAAATTGTTGCATTACTACCATGAATGGTAAGTTAAAATTTAATTTTCGCTATTTCGTTGAAGCATACACAAAAGAAAAACCTTATGTGTAAATTAAAACATTAACATTCTTAATAATATAGACGGGTGAACATTACTACATTGTTATAAGTATTGCAACGCAACTGAATTTCATTTGTGGTATTTTTTCAGAAGAAAAGTATCTCAGAATATGCAGATTGGCAGGCATGGAATTTTTCGAGCTGAGAATCGTCAATTTTGTGATTTACAGTCTGATAATCTTTTTGACAACCACGTCTTTATTTCAGTTAGTGCTATTTCTTCAGAAATTCCAGTTAGACTACTTTATCCAGTTTGGACCATCATATTTCATACTATTATATGTAAATAATCATTATGAAATTTACGTAAATAATTTATCCGGATTTTCAGTTCCTGACTATTATGTTCTACGTGCCTTCAATCAAAAAAATCGTACAAAAATATATTCAAGACTTGAAACCTTGGAACACCATAAAATATGGCAATAATTCAGTTTGCAAACAAAACAAAAAAGAATTATCTCAAGCAGTTGCGTACATGATCAGTATTGTCTTCTCTGGAGCAATTTGTGGAATTTTATTTGCTGTTCCATCGAAAGAAGACAAAGATTTCTTTTACACTTTTTCTTTATCTCAAGAATTTTTTCCCGAGTTGGAATATTTTGTGACATGGGGAATTAAGTGTTGTTGCGTGGCTTTAGGTTTTGTAGGAGCAATATCACCAGCACATTACCTTGTTTACGCGTTACTTCATTTTCAATTACAAGCAAACGTGTTGCTGCTTAACATAGAAAACATCAACAAAAATTGCGAGAAAAATGAATTTCCGGACACGGAAACGCAAAATGTTATCAAAAAGAGGTTGCTGTTGTGTTTGAAACATCATATTAGCATTTCCAGGTTCATATACAACTTCCAGATTTTTTTTTGCTAACTGTAGGCACAATTTCTAGATCTACTAGAACCGATTGAGAAGAGCAGAAAATTTGGTGTTGATTTTAGAGTTGGAAGGATGTGTTGTGTTTATAAGTCTTGTAATACACATGTTTACGGTACTGGTTTTCGAATAACAAATACGTATGTCAATTTAAGAAAAATTTTTAGTTTGGTAAAACTCCATCGTTGTTGTGGTTCTGGCGGTTTTTGGCGCTTACATTGTCCTCTTTTTTTACGTTAGTTGGACTTAGTGCTTACGGTCAGAAATTTGAAGATACGGTAAGTGATTAAGTGATTTAAAATTACGTTTCTGAATATTTGATTTTTTAGTCGGACGATATATTTTACAGATTGGTTAATGTTAAGTGGTATCACTGGAACCGTCAGAATAAGGAAATGTATCTAATGTTTTTGACAAATACCCAGAAACCTTTTAAACTGAAGTTTTCTGAAAATATTTCAATTAATTACAGCAAGGACTTGAGGTTCGTCTGAGATAATGTTAATGTGGTATATCTAGGTTCGGGTAATTTTATTTTAGATTGGTAAAACTTTCTTTTCATTCATGTCTGTTGCTTATCGACTACATAAGAGTATTAATCATTAATTAGAGGAACATCGGCATCAATATTTTCAAAAATTTCGTGGTGCTATATTTCTGAGGAATGATCAGTGATCATGAAGTAATTTTAAATGCTACTAATTACATACTTTATAGTTTCAGATTACGGAATTTTGTATTTACTAATATTCGGCGTACCTAATATTTTTTCAGATTAAAACTTCACTAGTGAACACTGTAGAACATTTAAAATTTTCCTAACTTCAGCAATAGTAACACAGAATTATAAATATTTTTAATGTAATATAACATCTAATAAACTTATTGTTGACTGTATTTGTTTGATTTATTTTATTCAAGCGACCAATATATTTTTAATTAAAAACTAATTGGTGTGCATTGCCCATCTTATGACGGGATAAAAAAAATAGTTGACTATACCTACATTTTATTTTAATTACTATTTTTTGTTATTTTTATAACCTTAGGTGATAATAGATTTTAAAATAAATTCGATTTCTTCTACATTGAAAAAGCTTAAGTATATAAGTTCTGTTTGAAACATCACATCAAAATATTGAGGTTCGTATGACATATAATATTAATAAAAGGTATCTGGCTATGTTTGGATAAATTTTGTTAGATTGGTAAAACGTTCCTCACATTCATGTCTTTTGCAAATCAGCTACATAAGAAATTAATCATTAATTAGAGGGAAGTCAGCAGTGATTTTCTAATATTTGTTGGGGGGTCTCAATATTCTCGATGGCAAGGCAGTACACATAACAATTTCCATAAATTCATTTAATAAATTATATTGACTAAAATGGCTACACGTTCTTAACACATTGACACAACCGTCCCCTCTTCCAGCGCGTCTCTCCAGAGGGCGCTCCACTCTCTCGAGATGTCAAAAATCCGGCGCCAGATTTGAATTCAAATAAATTCACTACATATTTTTTATTTTATTATTATTATTAATTAATTAATTGTTCAGCAATTTTCAATTTAATGCCAAAAAACACAGTTACGCACATTAATTGCACTATTTTTTTGAAAGGCGGAGACAAACCTCCAGTCTTCATCATTCCTCTTAAAATCGTATACCAACAGTCAGTGCTGGTTTTAAAACTCTTTTTAGAGAAAATTTTTCCGTTATTAATGAAGTTATTTTATGTATCTACAATGATCGTAGAACGAAGGTTACTGGAAAAGTTTTTCAAATTTATGTAAAGTCGGGATACATTTTTAACATTAAGTAAGCAAAGATAGCCTCATTAAATTTCGATTTGTCGCTGCACAGTACGTATCTAGTCTTCAGTGAAGGAGAGACGTTGAAATTGTTGCACTACTACTATGAATGGTAAGTTAAAATTTAATTTTCGCTATTTCATTGAAACATATGCAAAAATAAAAAGCAACTAATCTCATTTGTGGCATTTTTTCAGAGGAAAATTATCTCAGATTATGCAGGCTGGCATGCATAGAATTTTTTTGATCTGCAAATCGTCAATTTGTAATGTACAATTTGATCATGTTTTTGACAACGTGTCTTTACTTCAGTTAGTTCTGTTTCTCAGAAATTCAATCTAATTACTTTATCCAGTTCGGACCTTCGTTTTCATAATATTATAGTAAATATCATTCTGAATTTACACAGTCGACTTACCCGGATTTTCAGTTGCTGACTGCTTTGATCTACGTGCCCCAAACTAAAAAACTAGTACTAGAATATGTCCAAGAGTTGAAACATGACAATAACTCAAGTTGCAAAGACAACAAAAAGGAATTAATTCGAGCTGTTACGTACATGATAAGTAGTCTCATTTTTGCAGTGATTGCTGGAATATTATTTGCCATTCCATCGGAAGAAGACAAAGATATTTTTTACCCTTTTTCTTTATCTCAAGAGTTTTTTCCCGAGTTGGAATATTTTGTGACATGGGGATTTAAGTGTTGTTGCGTGCCTTTAGGTTGTGCAGGAGCAAAATCACCAGCACATTACTTAGCTTACGCGGTACTTCATTTTAAATTACAAGCAAACGTGTTGCTGCACAACATAGAAAACATCAACAAAAATTACGAGAACAATGAATTTCTGGACACAGAATCGCAAAACGTTATCAAAAAGAGGTTGCTGTTCTGCTTAAAGCACCATATTAGCGTTTCCAGGTTCATATACATATTCCAGATTTTTTTTCTAACTGCAGGTACAATTTTTAGATACACTAAAACAAGTATGAGAAGGGCAGAAAATTTGGTGTTAATTTTAGAGTTAGAAGGATGTTTTTTATTTATAAGTATTGTGATACACATCTTTACGGTATTGGTTCTTGGGTTATACACAGGTCGCTCTAAGTGGAATTTGTAGGTGGACGAACTTACATCGCAGTTGTGGTACTGGCGGTTCTTGCTGCTTACGTTGTGTTCGTTTCTTGTCTTAAGCGGAAATAGTGCTTATGGCCAGAAAATTGAAAATGCGGTAAGATGGTGAATTGATTTAGAGACAAATTTTTTAATATTTGTAATTTTAGTCGGATGATATTTTTTATAGGTTGGTGAACGTCAAGTGGTATAACTGGAACCAAGAGAATAAGGAACTGTATTTAATGTTTTTGACAAACACCCAGAAACCTTTCAGACTGAAATTTTCTGAAAATATTTCAATGAATTGTAGACAAGGAGTTGAGGTTCGTTTGAGATAATTAAGTTTAATGTAGTGTATCTTTGGATAAATTTTGTTAGATTGGTAAAACCTTCTTTTCATTCATGTCTGTTGCTTATCAACTACGTAACAGTATTAAGCATTGATTAGAGGAACATCGGCAACGATATTTTTAAATATTTCGCGGTACCAGGTTCCTGAGAATTGACCATAAAGGAATTTTAAATGCTATTAATTACAATTTAAGAATTTTAGATTATATGCAATATAACATTTAATAAACTTATTGTACATGTGTTTGTTTGACCAAATTTGTTTAACCTTATTTTGCTAGCTTTGAAACTATTCAGCGTTTGATCCACCAATAACTCAACCATCTAGAAGTATCCTTGATTTTTATTTTTCGTTGTGCGTCATCACGACATGCACAGCACTTTTGTTCTTTCTTGTTGTATGCGCTAAACATGCTGCCGTGCGCTCCACAGTGATAAAAGTCAATAACTCTCGAACCTAACCACTATGTAACATTACTAACGCCTCAGCGAATTCGTTACATGCTTCAAACAACACATTTCTGGAACGTTTTCCTCTCTTCGAAGTATTTCCTCCGGAATTATCGCTCGAGAGGTGTTGTCGGATCGTCGATCAAATTTTAATCAGTTTCAACCACGTGTATTTATTATTTATTTAGCGAGCAAATAGCGACGAACTGTTTATTCTACTCTGTAAATAGGAAGTCGACATTGAATCAATAGAAAGGATAATGGCTTTTTTTGCCGCCTTTGTGCCAAGTCGATAAGCCATGTCGACTGCAGCGCAGTTTACCTAGTTGTTTACTCGCCCCCAGCTCCCCTACTAGCCCGTAAGACGTTCCATCAGTGTTAAAATTTTTTAATGACACGACAATTGATGTATTCAAAGAAGACCGGTTTAAATTTAAATGTACTCCGCGTAATTAAAAGCAACTCTCCGTAGAAGACGACCCGTGTTATGGATTTTAGATTACGTAACCCAACACTGGTGGCGCGAAGCGCCACCCCGCCACATCAAATTTAATTGGTGGAGGTTATTTTTCAACCTTCCGAGACAACTTTTTGCGTTTATTTTTTTGTTAAAAAGGTTGACACCCGATCCTTCGCCCCACACGCGCGTAATCCCGAAAACCCGCCTGCGGGACTAACTGTTTCCATTGGGCCTTTGTGTCTGTATCACGTGACACTATCCGGCTCAAAGAACTTCTCTTCGGAAACTCTACCCTAAGCCCCTTCAGACTGTGATAAATGCAATGAATCCATCACTCGCCACCTCTGCCGTCTCGCAATCGATTCCATCACGAAGTCACAGTCTCGCCGCGAAACCGAAACACAGGGACGTCTCAGAAAGGGATCATGTCGCAAAAATTGCGACGGCACGTCCGATAAAAAAGGGTGTGTGGCGAGCTAATTGGTGGATTTTTCGGGGAACAGAAAACTAGGCCAATTAGGCGGCGCTGTGCACTTGTCTAAACAGGGTCGTTGGGGCGTGAATTTAATTGAAATCGTCGTTAAATCACACCCTGCAAACTTGGATATTGCTGCGCTAATTAAATTATGAAGAAATTGTGTTATTATGATTTCTCTTTGATGTCGGAGGCACGTTGGTGTGCAGGGGATGCGCCGGGGCGGGGCCAAGGTCACGTGGTGAGGGAAACCGGTTGCGGGACGAGGGAGGCGATGCGATTGGCCGAAGAGACTTGACGGTCTGATCGGGTAGAGAAAAATTGTTTGAAATGAGAAAAAATACGTTGATTGCTAAGGTTTACAAAAATTAAAAAAAAAAAATTCAACTTTTAAAAATATTGGACGTCAAAATCGAAGAATTAACGTGATTTTAATTTGTTTTAAAAAACTGCATTGTCTAATAGACAGTTAAACAATTAGTCATATTTTACTGTTGACAGTTGTCATTTTTGGTAATTTTTCTCGGAATTTTAAATCTTCAATAAAATTCATATTAAGGCACATTAGCATTACGAAGTTGATTCTTCAATTTTGAAGTTTAATATTTTCAAAAATTTGGTTCAGAGATCTTTTTTCTAGCATTTTCAATGACGTACCGTCAAGCAAATACGTCATTTTTTATCACCCTGTATATTTAAAGTGGATGACAACGGGAAAAAATGGTTTCGGAAAAACTGAAAAATTGAAAATCCATTAATCGAACAATCGAAACAGCGGAATATGGGTAAATCGAGAAATTGAAATATCAAAAAATTTTAAAAATCGAAATATCAAAAAATCAAAAAATTAAATTATCGAAAAATTGAAAAATTCAGGAATTGATAAACTCGCAAAATTGTAATGTTGAAAAATTGAGAAATCGAGAAATCTAAAAATCAAAGTCTTAAAATTTTGAAAAACGAGAAACCTAGATGTCAGGGAATTGAAACGTCAAAAAATCTTAAAATCGAAAAATTAAAAAAGTGAAATTTTAAAAAGTTCAAAAAATTGAAAAATCAAGAAGGTGAAGAGCTAAAAATTTAAACATTCGACAAATTGAAAAATAGACATAACGAAGAACTGAAAAATCGAAAAATCAAAAATTTAATTAAACTCTTGAGAAATTAAAAAAGTTAAAATTTAAAATTCGAAAAATCTAAAACCGCGAAGTCGAAAAATCGAAGGCTCGAGAAATCAGATTATCAAAAGCTTGAAAAATGTTCAAGTTAAAAACTCAAAATTGAAAAATAGAAATATCGAAGGAATGAAAAATCAAGAAATCGAGACCTGACCTGCATTGACTTGACCTGACCTGAGTTGACTTGACTTGACCTGAAAGATCGAGATCTGCGAAAATCAAAAAATCGTTTAATCGAAAAATTGAGAAATCGAGAAAGTGGAAATCCAAAAACTTAAAAATTCGACAAATTGGAAAATAGAAATAACAAAATGACGAAGAAATAAAAAATCGAATAATCGAGAAATCGAAAAATGAAAAATTGAACTAAAATATTGAAAAATGAAAAAATCAAGAAATCGAAATATCAAAAATCGAAAAGTCGATAAACCGAAACCCGAGAAATCGAGAAATCGTAAATACAAAATTGAAAAAATTGCAAAACTTGAAAAATCGAAGAATTGAAAAATTGATAAATCGAAACATCGAAAAATTGGAAAACCGTAAGTTTGAAAACCCGAAAAGTTGAAAAATAGGAAAACGGGAAATTGAAACATGAAAAGATCGAGAAATCGAAACATCAAAAGATCGACAAATCGAGAAAACGAAAAATCGAAAATTTCAGAAAACGAAATAGGCCAAAATGAGAAGTTTAAAATTGATAAAGAATTTAAAATTACAAGAAATCGAAAAATATAAAACCATGAAGTCGAAAAATCGAAGGCTTGAGAAATCGGATTATCAAAAAACTGAAAAATTTTCAATTTAAGAACTCAAAATTGAAAAATAGAAGCATCGAAGGAACGAAAAATCGCAAAATCAAGAAACCGAGACCTGACCTGACCTGACTTGACCTAAGCTGGAAAATCGAGAAATCGAGATCTGCGAAAATCAAAAAATCGTTTAATCGAAAAATTGAGAAATCGAGAAAGTGAAAAGTCAAAAATTTAAAAATTCGACAAATCGAAAAATAGAAATAACGAAGAACTGAAAAATCGAATAATCAACAAATCGAAAAATCAAAAATTTAATTGAAATATTGAAAAACTAAAAAATTTAGAAATCGAAACATCGAAAATCGAAAGATTTCAAAATTTTTACGTTCAAAATTTAAAAATCGAAGAATTCAAGAATCGAAAAGTCGAAAAATCATAACCCAAGAAATCGAAAAATAGAAAATACAAAATTGAAAAAATTGAAAAAATTGCAAAATTTGAAAAATCGAGGAATTGAAAAATCGAGGAATTGAAAAATTGATTAATCGAAACTTCGAAAAATTGGAAAACCGTAAAATTGAAAACCCGAAAAGTCGAAAAATAGAAAAGCGAGAAATCGAAACATCAAAAGATCGAGAATCGAGAAGACGGAAAGTCGAGAACTTCAGAAAACATAATGGGCCAAAATCGAAAAGTTTAAAATTGAAAAAATTGAAGAATTTAAAATGAAAAGAAATCGAAAAATCGGAAAATCGAAAGACAGGAAAATTTAAAAATCAAAAAACTTAAAAATCGAAAAATCTAAAACGCGAAATCGAAAGCTCGAGAAATCGGATTATCAAAAAACTGAAAAACTTTCAATTTAAAAACTCAAAAATTGAAAAATAGAAATATCGAAAGAATGAAAAATAGCACAGTCAAGAAATCGAGACGTGATCTGCACTGACCTGAGCTGATCCGACTTGACGTGACCTGACTTAACTTGACCTGAACTAAAAAATCAAAAATTCATTTAATCGAAAAGTTGAGAAATCGGGAAAAGTTGGAAACCACAAAAACTGAAAAATTAAAGTCGAAAATTTAAAGATTGGAAGCTCGAAAAATTTTCAAATTTACAATTTAAAAATCCAAAAATTCAAAAATCGAAAAGTCGAAAAACCGAAACCCGAGAAATCAACAAATCGTATATATAAAATTAAAAAATCGGACGAAAAATTGCGAAATCGAAAAATTGAAAAATCAAAACACTGAAAAAGTGGAAAATCGTTAATTCGAAAACCTGAAATGTCTAAAAATCCAAAAACTGAGAAATCAAAAAATTCAAAAACAGAAACATCGACAAATCGAAACTTCCAGAAATCGAGAATTGAATTAAGTGAAAAGAGTTTAAAACTGAAAAACTGAAGAATTTAGAAATAAAACAAATCGAAAAATATGAAAATTTCAAACCAAAAACTTGAAAAACCGAAAATTCGAGAAGTCTAAAACCGAGAAGTCGAAAAATCGAAAGCTAGAGAAATCGGATGATCAAAAAACTAAAAAATCTAAATTTAAAAACTCAAAATTGAAAAATAGTATCTCGAGGGAATGAAAAATTGCACAATTTAGAAATTGAGACCTGACCCCACCTAACCTGGCCTGAAAAATCGAAAAATTGAAAAATCGACAATTGAATAATTGAAAAACTGAAAACTGAAACATTGAGAAATCGGCAAATCGAGATTTGGAAAAAACAGAAAATTGTTTAATTGAGAAATTGAGAAATCAAGAAAAAAGTTAGAAACTTCAAACTCTCAAAAATTGAAAAATCAAAAAATTTTTAAATCGAAAAAATTAAAAGTCGAAAAATTGAAAAATCGAAAAAAAAATGAAGAAATCGAGAAATTGAAAATTCTAGATGTCATGAAATATAAATGTAAATCAAGCAATTTTAAACCAAAAAACAAATATTTTCGATGGGGAAATGCTCAAAAATAAAGAAAAACACTCGAGTTCTTGATTTCAGTTTTCATAAAAACCCCTATAAGGAACACACAAAAATAAACTAAAACACCAAATTAAAGGTGGAAGGAAACTGTTTTAAATATATTTACATAAATTTGCATTCCTTAGATACCACATAAAAGTAAAATTTCCATTAAACTTCAAAATCATAAAATTAAGGCATCTCGAAAAAATTTAAAACAACAAGACTATAACGAAACGAGCAGCTTTAAACAATTTCTTGAGAAGTAGAAACTTCACGCTGAATAAATTTAAAAATTGTAGGTTGTAAATGAGTACAGATTTACATTTTCAGGGTCTCTCTGGATTAGTTACCGGGAAATTTGCGAAAGCTGAACATGGACCAGAATAAAAGGCTTCAGCGGAACATTAAAACAATGAAAAAAATACCGAGCAAAATTTAATACGAATGTGGGTACGCAAAAATAACTAATATAAAATAGCCTTTTAGCAAGCTTTTAGTTAATTACGGTTTGTTTTATTTTGTTAATAATAATTTTTTGCAACAGCGTTTATTTTGTAATACAATTCGTAGTGCAACCTCCAATTTGTTATTAATTCGTGAAAGCTCTGACCTGAAGCAGCAAATGAAGCTCATTTCGAGCATCCTCACCTAAAATTTAATCCAATTCATTTAAAAGAGCTCAAAGTTTCTACTCACATGTATATTTGAAATTTGAAAAACTCACCCCTCACCAACAAAACTTACTTCCACCCCAAACTTCCCCTAATTCAACCCACTTCCATCCTCTCGAGTACACTTCCAAAGGAAATAACCAGCATCGTATTTGTCGACGGAAATCTCTTCCACGAGTCCTCCTTTTTAATAAAACCTCCCGGCCCCTCCCTTCCTCATATTACCTAAATTAATTGCGAGCGACTATCCCGTTTTAATTACTCACAATACACCGATTGTCTGGCGTAAATTTCCCAGCCCGCATCGCGTGAACTTTTCAGGAAATTAAACTTCGATTTTCGGAAATTCTAAGCAATTCCGATTGTATGCAACCTGAAACTTCGATAAACCGATCTAACACGGCTCGAAACAGCTGTTGGAACTTTAATCGTGCGGTAATCGGTGCCACTCTGGATTTGACACTTGGGGCCGGCACTTTGGCATTCTTGCAGCGGACAACAGGGAGGCAAATTGCTGGCTGGATTGGGATAATTAAGTCTGGAGATGTAAGCAGACGGGAAAAAGTTTAATGAGGATGAGTGTGCTTGGGTAAAAAGCTTGATTATTCTTTGGAGAGCGGTTGTTGCGTGCTGCGGCGTTGTAGATTTTTTTAGATAAAGTAATCAGGAAAGCGTGTTAGTTGTCTAATTGGAGCTGAAGTATAAGTGGACAATTTGTGTTGTATCTGTGCAGGTAGAATCCCGTACATTGTCGAATATAAAAATATCATCAAGGCCAATCTGCTTTTCCTTCAATCCCTCTCTGAAAAAACCTCGCTCCTGCAACCCCGCGACGCCCACCCGAATCGAAATATGAAACACGTCGACGTTTCCCTTTGCATGTTTATAGCACAAACACATTTTCCTTCGGATATTGTTCGCAGAAATCAATGGAGAGACAAGACAGTCGGGTTTCATTACCATTGAAATGTCCATTCGTCCAGCTTGGAGCTCGCCATGTGTACATTTCCCAGACTCGATCATCCTGGATATTAATACATAAATGCGGGACTATGGGAAATATCAATTTTGCCGGTCCGCCTCGGGCTGTATACGTATTTTACAACGGACGTCTGATTAAACAAGGTCCTGGTGTCTGTTCCTGGAGGAATTTCCGGATTGCACGAAAACGGCTGCTTTGAAAATGCTGTTAGGTCTTGTTTGATACAAAGAGCGGCGTAGTCACGTCATGCTGGCATATAAGAGGTTTGGGGGTGCGAGCACCTAGACTCCTGAATCTGAATTTTTATTAAGTCGTAGCAGGCTAGAAATACTTTTTATGTTGAGAACATCTTAAACCTATCAAAAAAACTAGTCGAAAGTTATTTCGACTGAACTTCTCGCGCTTCTGAAGTACAGTCCTTCAAATTTCACAAGTTCTTAAAAGATTAATAGGGCAAAATCAGTTTTATCTTAACAAGTACTAGCCCCGCTCACCCGCCCCCTGTTTTCTCAGAGGATATGTCATTTACCAAAATAAGTTTTACCTTAGCAAGTACTAGCCCCACCCACCCACCCTTAATTAATTAGAGGGTATGTCATTTGCCAATCAGACTTATCTTACAAAGTATTAGCCCCGCCCACCCGCCCCCTATTTTTTTCCAATGATATGTCATTTGCCAAAATAAAACTTACATTAGCAAGAACCAATACCAGTACTTCTTAGTACTCGCTAAGATAAGTCTTAATTTGGCAAATGACATATCCTCTGAGGAAATAGGGGCGGGTGGGCGGCGCACGTACTTACTCAAGTAAGACTGATTTTGGGAAACATCAGACCTCCAGAAAAAATAGAGGGCGGGTAGGCGGGGCTAGCACTTGTTGATTTTGCCCTTATTAATCTTGTACAACCTTGTTAAATTAAAAAGGTGTTAAATTGGAAATTTCCATAGTAAAGACTTAAATTCCTAAATCTGATTGGATGTTTATTTTTGATCAATTTAGTCATTATTTTTTTGAGTCACCTGCATAAGCAAATCGAAAATATATGAATGCAATGATAACTCTCAAGTAAAAACTCATGATATTTTGCACATTTCCGGTAGATTTAGGAATTTAAGTCGTTACTATGGAAATTTGCAATTTAAACCTTTAAATTTCACAAGTTTTTACAAGATTAATAGGGGCAAAATCAGTTTTATCTTACAAAGTATTACCCCCGCCCACCTGCTCCCTATTTTCTCCAATAATATATCATTTGCCAAAATAAGACATACGTTAGCAAGTACTAGCCCTTCTTCTAAGAGGGTCGTACTTCCAAGTACTTGCTAAGATAATTCTTAATTTGGCAAATGACATACCCTCTAAGAAACGAGAGAGTGGGCGGGGCTGATAGCTGTCAAGGTAAGACGGATTTTGGCAAATGACATACCCTCTAAAAAAGAGAGGGTGGGTGGGCGGGGCTAGTAGCTGCTAAGATAAGACTGATTTTGGCAAATGACATGGAACACCCAGAACAATCAGTCTTACCTTAGCAGGTACTAACCCCGCCCACGCGCCCTCTATTTTCTTAGAAGGTATTTCATTAGCCAAAATTAGTCTTATCTTAGCAGGTACTAGCCCCGCCCACCCACCCTCTTTTTTCTTAGAGACTATCTCATTTGCCAAAATCACTCTTATCGTAGCAGGTACTAGCCCCGCCCACCCACCCTTTCTTTTCTTGGAAGGTATATCATTTGCCAAAATCGATCTTGGGTAGTACCGATCCCGTCCACCTGTCCGCTATTTTCTTAGAGAGATCTCATTAGCCAAATCCAGTCTCATCTTAGCAAGTACTAACCCCGCCCACCAACCCTCTCTTTTCTTAGAGGGTATGTCATTTGCCAAATCAATCTTATCTAGCTAGTAGCTGCTAAGATAAAACTAATTTTTGGTAAATGGCATTCTCTAAGTATGGAGAGGTGGTGGGCGGGGATACTACCTACGAAGATAAGGCTGATTTTGGCAAATGACATACTTCCACGAAAAGAGAGGGTGGGTGGGCGGGGCTAGTACCTGCTTCGATGAGAGTGATTTTGGCAAATGAGATACCCTGTAAGAAAAGAGAGGGTGGGTAGGCGGGCCTAGTACTTGCCAAGATAAGACTAATTTTGCCCCTATTAAACTTGCAAAACTTGTTAAATTTAAAAGGTCTTAAACTACAAATTTCCATATTAACGTGTTAAATTCCTAAATCTGATTGGATGTTTATTTTTTAACAATTCAGTCATTAATTTTTTTCAGTCACCTGTATAAGCAAATCGAAAATATATGAATGCAGTGTAACTCACAAGTAAAAACTCATGATATTTTGCACATTTCCGGTACATTTAGGAATTTAAGTCGTTACTATGGAAATCTGCAATTTAAACGTTTAAATTTCACAAGTTTTTACAAGATTAATAGGAGCAAAATCAGTTTTATCTTAAAAAGTACTAGGCCCGCCCACCCGCCCCCTATTTTCTCAGAGGATTCTCATTTTCCGAAATAAGTCTTATCTCTGCCGACCCACATCTTTACTTTTTTAGAGGGTATGTTATTTGCCCAAATCAGATTTATCTTACGAAGTACTAGCCCCGCCCACCCACCCCTATTTTCTCCAATGATATGTCATTTGCCTAAATCAGTTTCAACTTAGAAAATACTAGCCCCGCCCACCCACCCTCTCTTTTCTTGGAAGGTGTATCATTTGCCAAAATCGATTTTGGGTAGTACCGATCCCGTCCACCTGTCCTCTATTTTCTTAGAGAGATCTCATTAGCCAAATCCAGTCTCATCTTAGCAAGTACTAACCCGCCCACCCACCCTCTCTTTTCTTAGAGGGTATGTCATTTGCCAAAATCAATCTTATCCTAGCTAGTAGCTGCTAAGATAAAACTAATTTTGGTAATTTGTACTCTCTAAATAAGGAGAGGGTGGGTGGGGGGGATATAGTTCCTGCTAAGATAAGGCTGATTTTGGCAAATGACATAGTCTCTAAAAAAGAGAGGGTGGGCGGGGGGCTAGCATTTTCTAAGTTACAACTGATTTTGGCAAATGACATACCTTCTAAGAAAAGAGAGGGTGGGTGGGCGGGGCTAGTAGCTGCTACGATAAGAGTGATTTTGGCAAATGAGATACCCTGTAAGATAAGGAGGGTGGGTGGGCGGGCCTAGTACTTGCTAAGATAAGACTAATTTTGCCCCTATTAAACTTGCAAAACTTGTTAAATTTAAAAGGTCTTAAACTACAAATTTCCATATAACGTGTTAAATTCCTAAATCTGATTGGATGTTTATTTTTTAACAATTCAGTCATTAATTTTTTTAGTCACCTGTATAAGCAAATCGAAAATATATGAATGCAGTGTAACTCACAAGTAAAAACTCATGATATTTTGCACATTTCTGGAACATTTAGGAATTTAAGTCGTTACTATGGAAATCTGCAATTTAAACGTTTAAATTTCACAAGTTTTTACAAGATTAATAGGGGCAAAATCAGTTTTATCTTAAAAAGTACTAGGCCCGTCCACCCGCTCCCTATTTTCTCACAGGATGTCATTTTCCGAAATAAGTGTTATCTTAGCAAGTACTAGCTCTGCCCACCCACATCTTTACTTTCTTAGAGGGTATGTTATTTGCCCAAATCAGATTTATCTTACGAAGAACTAGCCCCGCCCACCCACCCCCTATTTTCTCCAATGATATGCCTTTTGCCAAAATCAGTTTCAACTTAGAAAATACTAGCCCCGCCCACCCACCCTCTCTTTTCTTGGAAGGTGTATCATTTGCCAAAATCGATTTTGGGTAGTACCGATCCCGTCCACCTGTCCTCTATTTTCTTAGAGAGATCTCATTAGCCAAATCCAGTCTCATCTTAGCAAGTACTAACCCCGCCCACCCACCCTCTCTTTTCTTAGAGGGTATGTCATTTGCCAAAATCAATCTTATCCTAGCTAGTAGCTGCTAAGATAAAACTAATTTTGGTAATTTGTACTCTCTAAATAAGGAGAGGGTGGGTGGGGGGGGGATAGTTCCTGCTAAGATAAGGCTGATTTTGGCAAATGACATAGTCTCTAAAAAAAGAGAGGGTGGCGGGTGGGGCTAGCATTTCTAAGTAAAAATGAGGGTGGGTGGGCGGGCTAGTAGCTGCTACGAAAAGTGAGTTTGGCTGAGGTAACCTGTAAATAAGGAGTGTGTTGGGCATGGCCCTTACTTGATAGAGGACTAATTTTGGCCTATTAACTTGCAAAAACTTTTAATTCAAATAACTTCAAAACTTTAAATTTCCATTAACGAATTTGTAAATTCCTAAATTGATTGGATGTTTATTTTTTAACAATTCAGTCATTAATTTTTTTTTCACCTTATAAGCAAACGAAAATATATGAATGCAGTGTAACTCACAAGTTAAAAAACTCATGATATTTTGCACATTTCTGGAACATTTAGGAATTTAAGTCGTTACTATGGAAATCTGCAATTTAAACGTTTAAATTTCACAAGTTTTTACAAGATTAATAGGGGCAAAATCAGTTTTATCTTAAAAAGTACTAGGCCCGTCCACCCCCTCCCTATTTTCTCACAGGATGTCATTTTCCGAAATAAGTGTTATCTTAGCAAGTACTAGCTCTGCCCACCCACATCTTTACTTTCTTAGAGGGTATGTTATTTGCCCAAATCAGATTTATCTTACGAAGAACTAGCCCGCCCACCCACCCCCTATTTTCTCCAATGATATGCCATTTGCCAAAATCAGTTTCAACTTAGAAAATACTAGCCCCGCCCACCCACCCTCTCTTTTCTTGGAAGGTGTATCATTTGCCAAAATCGATTTTGGGTAGTACCGATCCCGTCCACCTGTCCTCTATTTTCTTAGAGAGATCTCATTAGCCAAATCCAGTCTCATCTTAGCAAGTACTAACCCCGCCCACCCACCCTCTCTTTTCTTAGAGGGTATGTCATTTGCCAAAATCAATCTTATCCTAGCTAGTAGCTGCTAAGATAAAACTAATTTTGGTAATTTGTACTCTCTAAATAAGGAGAGGGTGGGTGGGGGGGGGGATAGTTCCTGCTAAGATAAGGCTGATTTTGGCAAATGACATAGTCTCTAAAAAAAGAGAGGGTGGGCGGGTGGGGCTAGCATTTTCTAAGTTACAACTGATTTTGGCAAATGACATACCTTCTAAGAAAAGAGAGGGTGGGTGGGCGGGGCTAGTAGCTGCTACAATAAGAGTGATTTTGGCAAATGAGATACCTGTAAGATAAGGGAGGGTGGGTGGGCGGGCCTAGTATTCCAAGTAAAAATCTATATTTTGCACTATTACTTGGAAACATTTAGAATTTAAACTACAATTTCAGTAGAGTAAATTGCAATTATTAGATTATGTTTAACAATTTCACAATTTTTTTACACTGATTATAGGGCAAAATCAATTTAATGCATTAAAAAGTAAACTCCACGTCTATTTTCACACTGGAACATTTAGGAATAAGTGTTTCTTTCAATGAAGTCTGCCACTACATCTTTAATTTCCTAAGGTTTTTAATTTGGCAAATCAGTTTTATCTTAAAAAGTAACTAGGCCCCGTCCACCCAGCCCCTATTTTCTCACATGATATGCCATTTTCCGAAATAGTTTCAACTTAGAAAGTACTAGCCCGCCCACCCACCTCTTTCTTTCTTGAGGGTACTTATTTGCCAAAATTATCTTAGAGGGATACCGCCGTCCACCTCCCTATTTTCTTCAAGATTTGCATTTGCCAAATTCCAGTTCTCAACTTAGAAATACTAGCCCCGCCCACCCACCCTCTCTTTTCTTGGAAGGTACATCATTTGCCAAAATTATCTGGGTGTCGATCCTCCATGTACTATATTTTCTTGAAGACAAGAATTCAGTTATTTTAGCAAGTTAATGACCATCTCTTTCTAGAGGGAGGTATTGAAAACGAATAGTATCCTAGCTATTGAGTGTAAGACAAAACTAATTTTGGTAAATGACATTCTCTAAGTAAGAGAGGTGGGTGGTGTGGGGTCTCGAAGTGTTGCAAATGTACCTCAGATAAGGTGATTTTTCTAGTAGCAAATTTGCACAATACTCCTTCTAAGAAAAGAGAGGGTGGGTGGGCGGGCTAGTATTGCTAGATGAGAGTGATTTTGGCAAATGAGCATACCTTAAGAAAAGAGAGGGTGGGTGGCGGGGCTATTACTTGCTAAGATAAGATATTTTTGCCCATTAAATTGCAAGAACTTGTAAATTAAAAGGTCTGACTGCAAATTTCCTTAAATTAAATTTCACAGTTTTAAATTAGAAAAACAGTTTTATCTTAAAAGTACTAGCCCCCCCACCAGCCCGTATTTCTCAAGATGTCATTGAAAATCAGTTATCTTAAAAGTACTAGCCACCGCCTATTCCAATCGCGCTATCTTCACTTTTTCTCCAAATGTCTTTAAATTTTACAGAATAAATAAAAAAATTAAAAATTTTGAAAATTGGTATCTGAAAATTAAGACCATACAAATTTTACAATTCGTAGTTTCAGAGATTATCTGTCTAATAAAAGTCCGGACAGACACATAGCTTACACTTGGAAAATAAATATCTCTAATATTTGACTAATATTAAGCCCCCAAAACAGAAAATGAATGGTCAGATATTTTCTAAAAGTTAACAATAACAAAGTGGATTGTTGTCAGGAATTTTTACGTCTTCATATATATTTATTAACTAAACAACAACGTCAAAGAAACGAAGGATAAATTATTTCATCCCCCGACCGTGGTATTTATCCACTGAGATGTGTTTTTCGTTTACGCCGGAACGGGCTTTTCCCGAGAACCTAAACCGACTTGACAATATAAATACAAACGATTCATCCGCATCAGCATCAGTTGTCCTCGCACTTTCAAAAAACAACACGAACCCCAAAAATGGTCAATTCACCCTCCTCTTCGTCCTTGGGGCTTTCGTTGCCGTTTCTTTGCCCATTCCGGTTGACAAATACCTAAATCCGGAGGATGTCTGCGAAAATCACTCTCCGTTGGAAATTCAACGATTCAGACGTTCTCCCGATGATGGGGAATGGGTTTTCAAGCCCAACGTTGAGCAACGTCGAGCTCGAACGGATGGTAATTTTGTTGTTGTATTTTTGTTAATAAAAATAAATGTGTGAATGCATGAACTTATTCGCCCGTAATTAAAAATTTAATTCTCTATAGAAAATTCCATTTGATCGAAACATGAAAACACCGCAACACATTCACCGCTCTCCCACGCGTTTTTTTAATCGTAATAGATTGCCTCTTAATTAAATTTTGTTGACGAAATCAAATTTAATTTTTTTTTCCTTGAAAAATTAATCAACGCTTAAAGTTTATTTGTTTTTATTGCGGGTGGCAGCAGTTTTATTAACTTTGGGGAAAACGCGTTCGGTTTATTAAAAAATTAAATTATATTCATCGAGTGATGGATGCCGGTACGAGACACATTTAACCGCGAGCCGTAATTCCATCCGAACAAAGTAAATATCGAGCAAATTCGCCAAACACGAGCTTAATAATCCCGATGAAATTCCGATACGCGCTTGGAACGTATACTTGGCCAAAAGCCAAACACCTTGGCTTTAAACACGTGATACATTACAGGTGGATTTAATCTCCATTGTTTGCTCTGCAGGAACGCATATTTCGCAGGAAAAAGCACAATAAAAGCAAGCAGCGCGGGACTTAATAACTTGATAAATTAAAGTAAATTCTTCTTGATATTAAAACAAAAACGGCTTATTTTTCTTATTTTCAAATCAGACGGAAATTAGACATCCATCAACACGACGTTGTCTTCCTCCAGCCATTTTCCCGAAAGCGGAACAAAAAAAAATTTCAACTATTTCCAACAATTCCGCTTCAAATAAAACCGAGAAAATTTCTGTTATTATTAAGTGCTGCGAACAGCAGCCACAAGAATTCATCTTTCTCCGAAAAGAGCAATAAAGACAAGAGTCAAGCCCTTATTAACTTATTAATGTAAATTCTTCGCAATATTAAAAAAACCTGGAGCGGTCCTCGTTTTTTACGACATAATCCCGAAACCGCCGTTTTTTCTAATAACGCCGCCTCCCCGAAATAAATAATAAAAACCGCCATCAATACAGCCACGTTTGCTTTGCCACATTTGAATTTTTGCACGATGTCACGTCCGCGTATTTCAGCGGAATTACATCGATTCCTCAAAAAAAGCTCCGATTGTGTGCGAGCTTTCGCCAGATTTAATACAGGAAAATTGCTTGTCAATGCCAGGAGTCGAGCTTTTGTGCTTTTTTCCTAATTATCGCAAATATTTGAGCCACTGATAAATAATTTCGATGCGCGATCGATTCTTACTCAATTTAGGCTCCATAAAAGCGCGTTATTATGGAAATTGGAGGTTAGTAATTATTGTTCGACACGTGCCGAGCTAGGAAATTGCTTCACGACAATCAATGCGAATAAGAAGAAAGCTGGCGGTAATTAAAATCACGGTGGCGGCGAGGGAGCGTAGGCGCCTCTAGGGACGACGTCGGCATATTTTATTCAAGTACGGGCCTGCTTTATTGCCGCTTGTTGTGAGTGGACGGAAGAGGAAAAGTTCGGAATGGCATTGTCGGACGGCCGAGATGGTTCATGCTTTTCGGGGGTTAATGTTTTACGAGTGGCACATTTTGAATAATAAGGGGCTTTTAATAAGGGAGATATTTACTTAATTCTGCCGCAAAGGTCTCGCTTCGATGAACTTGTATCGAGCAATATGGGCTTTCGACTCGTAAACAGAGAAAGTGGCGTAATATTGCATTCCCACGAGGACGGATTTTAATATCTGTCTAGCGATGTATCGAAAAAAGAAACGGCGTATAGTGGATCCCGTTGGGTTAATATCCATTGTAAACAAATAACGAGTGAACTTTGGGGCACGATCGGTATTAATATACAGATTATGAAGGGTTTTACGACGTACGTTTTCAGGGAACGGAATCTTACCTCATTTCCGGAAATTTTTTCAGTTTTTCAGGCGATCCTTTTGTTAGGATTTGTAACCGTTGTAACTAACGCAATCTCCTTTCCGGCTGAAAATTACCAATTTTGTCCGGAACAAATCAATGAAATGGATTTTCTACCAAGAATTCTGCGATTCAGACGTTCTCCGGATGGTGGTCGTTGGATTTTTAGGGCCAACGTTGGAGGAGCCGGAGGCAGCTCTAAACTTGAATACTTATAGAAATTTTACTTCCCGTGCGTAAAGTAACACAGTTTTGATTTTTCATTTTTTCAATTTTTCGATTTTTAACAATTTTTGATTTCTGAATAAAAATTTTCCTTACATTTTGAATTTTTTATTTTTCCAATTACATAAGTTAAAAATATAAATTATTAAATATGTACACTTCCGAAAATCTTCTTCCATAATTCAGTTACCATCTGAAGGTTCCTCCAACGCTCCACGTTTCTGGTCCCATGTTCGAATATGTGGCGCGGAAGTCGTGGTCTTCTCCCTTGCGTTCGAGTTCGATGTTGGCTCCGGTGTTTCCTTTGGCGTCTCTACCAACGTTGGGTTTGAAGACCCATTCGCCGTCGTCGGGAGAGCGTCTGAACCGCTGGATTTCAACCGGAGAGTAGATTTCGTAGGCTTGTTCGGGATAAACTTCATAGTGTTCAACGGGAATGGACGATGACATGGCAACAAGAGCCGCGACGACGAAAAAAATTGCAGTAGTTTTCATTTTTGGGTTTTCGTTCTTCAGTTTTCAGTGTTAGAAATGAACTGATTGAAGTTGAGAGGAATTATTCGTATTTATATTTTGTAGCGCGAGTGTTGTTCTCGGGGATAACCAAGCGTGCTGTGCAGTGGGAATTCTTATCACGATTTGTTTAACAATAGCTATTAAAAAAATTACGTATTTATTTTAGTAACTGGACTTTCAGATATTTTAACATTGCGGAAACGTCTGAGTCTTCTTAAATTTTGCATAAATAAGTACATATTTGAATTATCAACGTTCTTGTAATGTATTGCACTAGATTCCACTAAATTATATTTTAGTAGTAGTGAAAATAAGAGACGATTTTTGAGTGTACAAAGAAAAAACTAATTTTTAACCGGAATTTCCATGTGTGTGAGTGCTAGAGATTTTTTAATCAAACAGATTGATAGAAAACGGAGTAGTTATGTAGTGGGGGTTCTATGACAGTTTGACCTCGTTTGACCTGTTCTAGAACCTCCAATACTTTCTGTCAAGAGGTTATTGACCTGTACTAGGACCCCCGACCGACTATCTGTATGTCTGCCGTCTGTCTGGATTTTTATTAGCTACTGGCCCCACCCACCCACCCTCTCTTTTCTTAGAGGTAATGTCATTTGCCAAAATCAGTTTTATCTTAGCAAATACTAGCCCCGCCCACCCACCCTCTCTTTTGTTGGGTTTGAGTTTAAGACTGATTTTGGCAAATGAGATACCCTCTAAGAAAAGAGAAGGCGGGTGGGCGGGGCTAGTACCTGCTAAAATATTTTATACCAATTTTGGCAAATTTTGTTTGTTCAAATGGTAAGACGCTAATCACAATTTGTCTGTTCGAACGTCGTCCCCCAAATATAAGAGTACAATTGGGGGCAAAAATGAAATGGAAAAATTCCAAAACTGAAATGTCGAAAAATTTTAAAAGCAAAAAATCGAAACACCGAGATATCGAGTAATGGAAACTGAAAAATAGAAACATTGAGAAATTGAATACATATCCAAAATTTAGAAGATCGAAAAATTTAAATATGGAAAAACTTAGTCACAAAATACAAAAATCAAGAAATTAAAACGTCAAAAATCGAAAAATTGAAAATTGTAAGAACTTATACTTAAATAATTGAAAAATTTTGAAAAATCGAAAAAGTAAAAAAATAAAAGCCTACATATCTTGCAAAACTAGTGGGCTAGATAATACTAAATAACTAAGGGGAAAATGTTTTTTGGAAAAAGGAATAACTGAAAAATCGAAATATCAATAAGTCGAGAAATTGAGAAATAAAAAATTTTTAATAATCGAAGAATTGAAAAACCGAGAAATCGAAATCCGAAAACTCGAAAAATTGACAATCCAGCACACGAAGCTAAAAAAAATTGAAAAATTGAAATGTTGAAAAATTGGGAAATTAAAACCTAAAAAATCGAGACATCTAACAACCGAAAAGTCGAAAAATTTTAAAAATCGAAAAGCCGAGGTGACAGGAAATTTGAACAGACGAAAAATGTAAAATTTAAAAAAAATCGAAAAATTGAAAAAAATACTGAAAAATCAAAATTTAAAAATTGAAAAATTACAATAACGGAAAACTGAAGAATATGTAGAAAAATTGAAAAGTCAAGAAATCGAAAAATGAAAAATTGAAAAATCTAAAATTTAAAAAAGAAATCGAGCAACTGCAAATTCAAAATTTAAAAAAATTGAAGAACTGGTAAACTGAGGAATCAAAAAACAAAAAAATCGAGAAATTGAAAAATTCCAAAACTGAAATTACGAAAAATTAGCAATTCAAAAAACTGAAAAATCGCAACACTGAAAAGTTGGAAAATCGAAAAACTGAAAACCCGAAAAGTCGAAAAACGGAAAAATCGAAAAAATTGAAACATCAGAAAACTAAAAAACTCGAACATTGAGAAATCAAACATCAAAAGATCTAGAAACCAACAAGTCGAGAAGACAAAAACTCGAAAAATCAAGAAATTGAAAAATCAAAAAATCTAAAACCGAGAAGTCGAAGCATCAAAAAACACCAAAAATTAAAAAATCGAAAAAAAAAATTGAATGAAAGAAATGAAAACCAGAAAAATCTGAAAGCGAAAATTCGAAAAATGAAAAGATTGAGAAATCGACACATCAAAAAAGCGAAAAATTTAAAATTTAAAAATTCGAAAATTGCAAAGTTACCAACATTGAAATGTTGAAAAATTGGGGAATTGAAAACTTAAAAAATTGGGAAATCTAATATCTAAAATTCGCAAAATTTAAAAAATCGAAATTCGAGACGTCAAGAAATGGAAAATCAAAAAATCATAACATCGAAAAATTGAAAAAACGAAAAATGTAAGATTTTACCAACATGGAAAATTAAAAAAAAAATCGACAAATCAAAAATTTAAAAAATGAAAAAATATCGAAAAATGAAAAACTGCAATTCGAAAAATCGAGACTAAAAATTATCTTCGAGGTAAAAATTTTAATGTAAAACCGTATATGTAAGTTATAATTAACACCACTAAAGTAGTGATTGATACTGATCAAAAAACTGAATAATCTAAAATTTAAAAAATCGGAAAAATATAAAATTGAGAAATCGAAAAATTGAAAATTTCAAGAACTTATATTTAAATTAATGAAAAATTGTGAAAAATCGAAAAAGTAAAAAATAAAAATCAAAAAGTAGAAATATTGAAAAATTCCAAAACTGAAACATTGAGAACCTGGGAAATGGAAAAATCGAAAAATCGGGAAATCCAAAAGTCGGATAATCAGAAAATCAATTAATCGAAAATTTAGACACATCATAAATTGAAAAAACAAAAAATTGAAGAACAGAAAACTTGAAACTTGTAAAATTAAAATATCAGAAAATTGAGAAATCATAAATTAAGAAAACGTCTCAAACTTCGAAAAATGGAGAAATTGAAGAATTGACAAACTGAAAAAAAACTGCAAACTCAAATTATGAAATATTGGGAAAATATGCAGTTAGAGACTTGAAAAATGATCTTATTTTTCAACAGTTTCCTGAGAAAGAAAAGTTAAAAAATTATTACTGAAACACGAACATGTTTCATCTCAAGACGTAATCGAAGACTAAAGACTGAATTTTTTTTGAGAGAGATTTTCGAAAATCTTTAATCAGCGTTTGTAAGTTCTAAATTATTACTTATCATACTTTAATGAAAAAATAATCGTTTTCTAGTGTTGGAAAATACAAAAACGATTATATACAAAATATTATTAAACACTTCTTAAAGTCACTACATTTCAAGGGAATCTACCCAACACAATTTTAAAATGACGTAATATTTTTTTGCAGATGAATGGAGAATTTTTAATTCACAATTTCAAGGCCCTCGAGTCAGTCGCTTCGTAATTTAACATTTGACAATGTCAACAGACAAAACAAAAATGAAAATAAAAATCAGGATGTAATTCTAGATTCTTTTTGGGCTTTGAATGTAGTTTAAATTTGTCACAATTTTCCCACCTCTTATGCTATCCTTATTCTACAAGAAATTATTTTAGGATTTGTAACCCTTTTTTAACAAAAATTTTCCTTGCATTTTTATTTTTTTTATTTTCCCAATTACATATATAAATTAAAAATATAAATTACTAAATATGTACACCGCCGAAAATTTTCTTCTCCAGTAATTCAGTTACCACCTGAAGGTTCCTCCAACGCTCCACGTTTCTGGTCCCATGTTCGAATAAGTGGCGCGGAAGTCGTGGTCTTCTCCCTTGCGTTCGAGTTCGATGTTGGCTCCGGTGTTTCCTTTGGCGTCTCTACCAACGTTGGGTTTGAAAACCCATTCGCCATCGTCGGGAGAGCGTCTGAACCGTTGGATTTCGACCGGAGAGTAAATTTCGTAGGCTTGTTCGGGATAAACTTCGTAGTGTTCAACGGGAATGGACGATGACACGGCTACAAGAGCCGCGACGACGAAAAAAATTGCAGTAGTTTTCATTTTTGGGCTTTCGTTCTTCAGTTTTCAGTGTTAGAAATGAACTGATTGAAGTTGAGAGGAATTATTCGTATTTATATTTTGTAGCGCGAGTGTTGTTCTCGGGGATAACCAAGCGTGCTGTGCAGTGGGAATTCTTATCACGATTTGTTTAACAATAGCTATTAAAAAGATTACGTATTTATTTTAGTAACTGGACTTTCAGATATTTTTAACATTGCGGAAACTTCTGAGTCTTCTAAAATTTTGCATAAATAAGTACATATTTGAATTATCAACGTTCTTGTAATGTATTGCACTAGATTCCACTAAATTACATTTTAGTAGTAGTGAAAATAGGAGACGATTTTCGAGTGTACAAAGAAAAAACTAATTTTTAACCGGAATTTCCATGTGTGTGAGTGCTAGAGATTTTTTAATCAAACAGATTGATAGAAAACGGAGTTAGTTATGTAGTGGGGGTTCTATGACAGTTTGACTTCGTTTGACTTGTTCTAAAACCTCCAATATTTACTGCCAAGAGGTTATTGACCTGTACTAGAACCCCCGACTGACTATCTTTCTGTCTGCCGTCTGTCCGAATTTTTATTAGCAAATGGCATACACTCTTTTCTTAGAGTGTATGTCATTTGCCAAAATCAGTTTTAACTTAGAAATTACTAGGCCCACCCACCCACCCTCTCTTTTGTTGGGTTTGAGTTTAAGACTGATTTTGGCAAATGAGATACCCTCTAAGAAAAGAGAGGGCTGGTGGGCGGGGCTAGTACCTGCTAAAATATTTTATACCAATTTTGACAAATTTTGTATGTTCAAATGATAAGACGCTAATCACAATTTGTCTCCTCACCAATAATGGAATAACGTCGTCCCCCAAATGTTACAGTACAATTGGGTGCAAAAATGAAATGGAAAAATTCCAAAAATGAAATGTCGAAAAAATCGAAACACCGAGATATCGAGTAATCGAAACTGAAAAATAGAAACATTGAGAAATTGAATACATATCCAAAATTAAAAACTTAGTCACAAAATTCAAAAATCAAGAAATTAAAACATCAAAAATCGAAAAATTAAAAATTTTAAGAACTTATACTTAAATAATTGAAAAATTTTGAAAAATCGAAAAAGTAAAAAATAAAAGCCAACATTTCTTGAAAAACTAGTGGGCTAAATAATACTAAATAACTAAGGGGAAAATGATTTTTGGAAAAAGGAATAACTGAAAAATCGAAGTGTCAATAAGCCGAGAAATTGAGAAATAAAATTTTTTTAATAATCGAAGAAACAATCCAGCACAAGAAGAAAAAAAAATTGAAATGCTGAAAAATTAGGAAATTAAAACCTAAAAAATCGAGACATCTAACAACCGAAAAGTCGAAAAATTTAAAAAATCGAAAAATTAAAAGAAATATTAAAAAATCAAAATTTAAAAATTGAAAAATTACAATAACGGAAAACTAAAGAATAAAAACATTGAAAAGTCAAGAAATCGAAAAATGAAAAATTGAAAAATCTAAAATTTAAAAAATCAAACAGAAAAATCGAGAAATTGAAAAATTCCAAAACTGAAATTACGAAAAATTAGCAAATCAAAAAACTGAAAAATCGAAACAGCGAAAAGTTGGAAAATCGAAAAATTGAAAACCCGAAAATTCGAAAAACCGAGAAAACGAAAAATTGAAACATCGGAAAATTAAAAAACTGGAACATTGAGAAATCAAACATCAAAAGATCGAGAAATCAACAAGCCGAGAGAAAAAAAATCGGAAAATTGAAAACTCGAAAAATCAAGAAATTGAAAAATCAAAAAATCTTAAACCGAGAAGTCGAAGCATCAAAAAACACCAAAAAGTAAAAAATCGAAAAAAAAACAATTTTAAATGAGAGAAATGAAAAACGGAAAATCTGAAAGCGAAAATTCGGAAACCGGAAAGATTGAGAAATCGACACATTAAAAAAGTGAAAAATTTAAAATTTAAAAATTCGAAAATTGCGAAGTTACCAACATTGAAATGTTGAAAAATTGGGGAATTAAAAAACTAAAAAATTGAGAAATCTAAGAACTAAAATTCGCAAAATTTTAATAATCGAAATCTGAGACGTCAAGAAATGGAACATCAAAAAATCATAACTTCGAAAAAACTGAAAAAAACGAAAAATGTAAGATTTTACCAACATTGAAAATTGAAATGTTGAAAAATTGGCAAGTTAAAAACCTAAAAAATTGAGAAATCTAATATCCGAAAAGTCGCAAAATTTTAAAAATCGAAAAAATTAAAAAAAATATTGAAAAATCAAAATTTAAAAATTTAAAAATTACAATAATGGAAAACTGAAGAATAGAAAAATTGAAAAGTCAAGAAATCGAAAAATGAAAAATTGAAAAATCTAAAATTTAAAAAACAAACAGAAAAATCGAGAAATTGAAAAATTCCAAAACTGAAATTACGAAAAATTAGCAAACCAAAACACTGAAAAATCGAAACACCGAAAAGTTGGAAAATCGAAAAATTGAAAACCCGAAAATTCGAAAAATGGAAAATCGAAAACCCGAGAAAACGAAAAATTGAAACGTCGGAAAATTAAAAACTGGAACATTGAGAAATCAAACATCAAAAGATCGAGAAATCAACAAGCCGAGAGAAAAAAAATCGGAAAATTGAAAACTCGAAAAATCAAGAAATTAAAAAATCAAAAAATCTTAAACCGAGAAGTCGAAGCATCAAAAAACACCAAAAAGTAAAAAATCGAAAAAAAAAAACAATTTTAAATGAAAGAAATGAAAAACCGAAAAATCTGAAAGCGAAAATTCGGAAACCGGAAAGATTGAGAAATCGACACATTAAAAAAGTGAAAAATTTAAAATTTAAAAATTCGAAAATTGCGAAATTAACAACATTGAAATGTTGAAAAATTGGGGAATTAAAAAACTAAAAAATTAAGAAATCTAAGAACTAAAATTCGCAAAATTTTAATAATCGAAATCTGAGACGTCAAGAAATGGAACATCAAAAAATCATAACATCGAAAAATTGAAAAAACGAAAAATTAAATTTTACCAACATTGAAATTGAAATGTTGAAAAATTGGCAAGTTAAAAACCTAAAAAATTGAGAAATCTAATATCCGAAAACTCGCAAAATTTTAAAAATCGAAAAATTAAAAAAAATATTGAAAAATCAAAATTTAAAAATTTAAAAATTACAATAATGGAAAACTGAAGAATAGAAAAATTGAAAAGTCAAGAAATCAAAAATGAAAAATTGAAAAATCTAAAATTTAAAAATCAAACAGAAAAATCGAGAAATTGAAAAATTCCAAAAGTGAAATTACGAAAAATTAGCAAATCAAAAAACTGAAAAATCCAAACATCGAAAAGTTGGAAAATCGAAAAATTGAAAACCCGAAAATTCGAAAAATGGAAAAATAGAAAAACCGAGAAAACGAAAAATTGAAACGTCGGAAAATTAAAAACTGGAACATTGAGAAATCAAACATCAAAAGATCTAGAAATCAACAAGCCGAGAAGACAAAAAATCGGAAAATTGAAAACTCGAAAAATCAAGAAATTGAAAAATCAAAAAATCTTAAACCGAGAAGTCGAAGCATCAAAAATACCAAAAAGTAAAAAATCGAAAAAAAAAAACAATTTTAAATGAGAGAAATGAAAAACCGAAAAATCTGAAAGAGAAAATTCGGAAAGCGGAAAGATTGAGAAATCGACACATTAAAAAAGTGAAAAATTTAAAATTTAAAAATTCGAAAATTGCGAAGTTACCAACATTGAACTGTTGAAAAATTGGGGAATTATAAAACTAAAAAATTGAGAAATCTAAGAACTAAAATTCGCAAAATTTTAATAATCAAAATCTGAGACGTCAAGAAATGGAACATCAAAAAATCATAACATCGAAAAATTGAAAAAACGAAAAATGTAAGATTTTACCAACATTGAAAATTGAAATGTTGAAAAATTGCGAAGTTAAAAACCTAAAAAATTGAGAAATCTAATATCCGAAAAGTCGCAAAATTTTAAAAATCGAAAAATTAAAAAAATATTGAAAAATCAAAATTTAAAAATTTAAAAATTACAATAATGGAAAACTGAAGAACAGAAAAATTGAAAAGTCAGAAAATCGAAAAATGAAAACTTGAAAAATCCAAAATTTAAAAAAATCAAACAGAGAAATCGAGAAATTGCAAAATTCCAAAACTGAAATTACGAAAAATTAGCAAATCAAAAAACTGAAAAATCCAAACATTGAAAAGTTGGAAAATCGAAAAATTGAAAACCCGAAAATTCGAAAAATGGAAAAATCGAAAACCGAGAAAACGAAAAATTGAAACGTCGGAAAATTAAAAAACTGGAACATTGAAAAATCAAACATCAAAAGATCGAGAAATCAACAAGCCGAGAAGACAAAAAATCGGAAAATTGAAAACTCGAAAAATCAAGAAATTGAAAAATCAAAAAATCTTAAAAAAACACCAAAAAGTAAAAAATCGAAAAAAAAAGTTTTAAATGAGAGAAATGAAAAACCGAAAGATCTGAAAGCGAAAGCTCGGAAAATGGAAAGATTGAGAAATCGACACATCAAAAAAGCGAAAAATTTAAAATTTAAAAATTCGAAAATTGCGAAGTTACCAACATTGAAATGTTGAAAAATTGGGGAATTAAAAAACTAAAAAATTGAGAAATCTAAGAACTAAAATTCGCAAAATTTTAATAATCGAAATCTGAGACATCAAGAAATGGAACATCAAAAAATCATAACATCGAAAAATTGAAAAAACGAAAAGTGTAAGATTTTACCAACATTGAAAATTGAAATGTTGAAAAATTGGGAAGTTAAAAACCTAAAAAATTGTGAAATCTAATAACCGAAAAGTTGCAGAATTTAAAAAATCTGAAAATTAAACAAAAATCGACAAATCAAAAATTTAAAAAATGAAGAATTAAAATATCGAAAAATTGAAGAATAGAAAAATTAAAAATCGATAAATCGAAACATCAGAATATCAAAAAATTAAAAACTGAAAATTCGAAAAATCGAGACTAAAAAGCTAGTGCTTGCTAAAATATTTTATACCAATTTTGGCAAATTTTGTTTGTTCAAATGGTAAGACGCTAATCACAATTTGTCTGCTCTAACGTCGTCTCCCAAATATAAGAGTACAATTGGGGGCAAAAATGAAATAGAAAAATTCCAAAACTGAAATGTCGAAAAATTTGGAAAGCAAAAAATCGAAACACCGAAATATCGAGTAATCGAAACTGAAAAATAGAAACATTGAGAAATTGAATACATATCCAAAATTTAGATTATCGTAAAATTAAATATGAAAAAACTTAGTCACAAAATACAAAAATCAAGAAATTAAAACATCAGAAATAGAAAAATTGAAAATTGTAAGAACTTATACTTAAATAATGGAAAAATTTTGAAAAATCGAAAAAGTAAAAAATAAAAGCCTACATATCTTGCAAAACTAGTGGGCTAAATAATACTAAATAACAAAGGGGAAAATGCTTTTTGGAAAAAGGAATAACTGAAAAATCGAAATATCAATAAGTCGAGAAATTGAGAAATGAAAAATTTTTAATAATCGAAGAATTGAAAAACCGAGAAATCGAAAACCGAAAACTCGAAAAATTGACAATCCAGCACACGAAGCTAAAAAAAATTGAAAAATTGAAATGTTGAAAAATTAGGAAATTAAAACCTAAAAAATCGAGACATCTAACAACCGAAAAGTTGAAAAATTAAAAAAATCGAAAACCCGAGGTGTCAAGAAATTTGAACAGACGAAAAATGTAAAATTTAAAAAAATCGGAAAATTGAAAAAAATATTGAAAAATCAAAATTTAAAAATTGAAAAATTACAATAACGGAAAACTGAAGAATATGTAGAAAAATTGAAAAGTCAAGAAATCGAAAAATGAAAAATTGAAAAATCTAAAATTTAAAGAAGAAATCGAGCAACTGCAAATTCAAAATTTAAAAAAATTGAAGAACTGGTAAACTGAGGAATCAAAAAACAAAAAAAATCGAGAAATTGAAAAATTCCAAAACTGAAATTACGAAAAATTAGCAAATCAAAAAACTGAAAAATCGAAACACCGAAAAGTCGAAAAATTTTAAAAATCGAAAAACCGAAGTGTCAAGAAATTTGAACAGACGAAAAATGTAAAATTTAAAAAATCGAAAAATTAAAAAAAATATTGAAAAATCAAAATTTAAAAATTGAAAAATTACATTAACGGAAAACTGAAGAATATCTAGAAAAATTGAAAAGTCAAGAAATCGAAAAATGAAAAATTGAAAAATCTAAAATTTAAAAAAGAAATCGAGGAACTGCAAATTCAAAATTTAAAAAAATTGAAAAACTGGTAAACTGAGGAATCAAAATACAAAAAAATCGAGAAATTGAAAAATTCCAAAACTGAAATTACGAAAAATTAGCAAATCAAAAAACTGAAAAATCGCAACACTGAAAAGTTGGAAAATCGAAAAATTGAAAACCCGAAAAGTCGAAAAACGGAAAAATCGAAAAAATTGAAACATCAGAAAACTAAAAAAACTCGAACATTGAGAAATCAAACATCAAAAGATCTAGAAACCAACAAGTCGAGAAGACAAAAACCAGAAAAATCAAGAAATTGAAAAATCAAAAAATCTAAAACCGAGAAGTCGAAGCATCAAAAAACACCAAAAATTAAAAAATCGAAAAAAAAAATAGAATGAAAGAAATGAAAACCAGAAAAATCTGAAAGCGAAAATTCGAAAAATGAAAAGATTGAGAAATCGACACATCAAAAAAGTGAAAAATTTAAAATTTAAAAATTCGAAAATTGCAAAGTTACCAACATTGAAATGTTGAAAAATTGGGGAATTGAAAACTTAAAAAATTGGGAAATCTAATATCTAAAATTCGCAAAATTTAAAAAATCGAAATTCGAGACGTCAAGAAATGGAAAATCAAAAAATCATAACATCAAAAAATTGAAAAAACGAAAAATGTAAGATTTTACCAACATGGAAAATTAAAAAAAAAATCGACAAATCAAAAATTTAAAAAATGAAAAAATATCGAAAAATGAAAAACTGCAATTCGAAAAATCGAGACTAAAAATTATCTTCGAGGTAAAAATTTTAATGTAAAACCGTATATGTAAGTTATAATTAACACCACTAAAGTAGTGATTGATACTGATCAAAAAACTGAATAATCTAAAATTTAAAAAATCGGAAAAATATAAAATTGAGAAATCGAAAAATTGAAAATTTCAAGAACTTATATTTAAATTAATGAAAAATTGTGAAAAATCGAAAAAGTAAAAAATAAAAATCAAAAGTAGAAATATTGAAAAATTCCAAAACTGAAACATTGAGAACCTGGGAAATGGAAAAATCGAAAAATCGGGAAATCCAAAAGTCGGATAATCAGAAAATCAATTAATCGAAAATTTAGACACATCATAAATTGAAAAAACAAAAAATTGAAGAACAGAAAACTTGAAACTTGTAAAATTAAAATATCAGAAAATTGAGAAATCATAAATTAAGAAAACGTCTCAAACTTCGAAAAATGGAGAAATTGAAGAATTGACAAACTGAAAAAAAACTGCAAACTCAAATTATGAAATATTGGGAAAATATGCAGTTAGAGACTTGAAAAATGATCTTATTTTTCAACAGTTTCCTGAGAAAGAAAAGTTAAAAAATTATTACTGAAACACGAACATGTTTCATCTCAAGACGTAATCGAAGACTAAAGACTGAATTTTTTTTGAGAGAGATTTTCGAAAATCTTTAATCAGCGTTTGTAAGTTCTAAATTATTACTTATCATACTTTAATGAAAAAATAATCGTTTTCTAGTGTTGGAAAATACAAAAACGATTATATACAAAATATTATTAAACACTTCTTAAAGTCACTACATTTCAAGGGAATCTACCCAACACAATTTTAAAATTACGTAATATTTTTTTGCAGATGAATGGAGAATTTTTAATTCACAATTTCAAGGCCCTCGAGTCAGTCGCTTCGTAATTTGACATTTGACAATGTCAACAGACAAAACAAAATGAAAATAAAAATCTGGATGTAATTCCAGATTCTTTTTGGGCTTTGAGTGTAGTTTAAATTTGTCACTTTCTCACAATTTTCCCACCTCTTATGCTATCCTTATTCAACAAGAAATTATTTTAGGATTTGTAACCCTTTTTTAACAAAAATTTTCCTCGTATTTTCTTTTTTTTTTTATTTTCCCAATTACATACATATATAAATTAAAAATATAAATTACTAAATATATACACCGCAGAAATTTTTCTTCTCCAGTAATTCAGTTACCATCTGAAGGTTCCTCCCACGCTCCACGTTTCTGGTCCCATGTTCGAATACGTGGCGCGGAAGTCGTGGTCTTCGCCCTTGCGTTCGAGTTCAATGTTGGCTCCGGTGTTTCCTTTGGCGTCTCTACCAACGTTGGGTTTGAAAACCCATTCGCCATCGTCGGGAGAGCGTCTGAACCGCTGGATTTCGACCGGAGAGTAGATTTCGTAGGCTTGTTCGGGATAAACTTCATAGTGTTCAACGGGAATGGACGATGACACGGCAACAAGAGCCGCGACGACGAAAAAAATTGCAGTAGTTTTCATTTTTGGGTTTTCGTTCTTCAGTTTTCAGTCTTAGAAATGAACTGATTGAAGTTGAGAGGAATTATTCGTATTTATATTTTGTAGCGCGAGTGTTGTTCTCGGGGATAACCAAGCGTGCTGTGCAGTGGGAATTCTTATCACGATTTGTTTAACAATAGCTATTAAAAAGATTACGTATTTATTTTAGTAACTGGACTTTCAGATATTTTTAACATTGCGGAAACGTCTGAGTCTTCTAAAATTTTGCATAAATAAGTACATATTTGAATTATCAACGTTCTTGTAATGTATTGCACTAGATTCCACTAAATTATATTTTAGTAGTAGTGAAAATAGGAGACGATTTTCGAGTGTACAAAGAAAAAACTAATTTTTAACGGGAATTTCCATGTGTGTGAGTGCTAGAGATTTTTTAATCAAACAAATTGATAGAAAACGGAGTAGTTATGTAGTGGGGGTTCTATGAGAGTTTGACCTCGTTTGACCTGTTCTAGAACCTCCAATACTTTCTGTCAAGAGGTTATTGACCTGTACTAAGACCCCCTATCTGTCTGTCTGCCGTCTGTCTGGATTTTTATTAGCTACTGGCCCCACCCACTCACCCTCTCTTTTCTTAGAGGTAATGTCATTTACCAAAATCAGTTTTATCTTAGCAAGTACTAGCCCCGCCCACCCACCCTCTCTTTTGTTGGGTTTGAGTTTAAGACTGATTTTGGCAAATGACATATTCTCTAAGAAAAGAAAGGGTGGGTGGGCGGGGCTAGTGCCTGCTAAAATATTTTATACCAATTTTGGCAAATTTTGTATGTTCAAATGGTAAGACGCTAATCACAATTTGTCTGCTCTAACGTCGTCCCCAAATATAAGAGTACAATTGGGGGCAAAAATGAAATGGAAAAATTCCAAAACTGAAATGTCGAAAAATTTTAAAAGCAAAAAATCGAAACACCGAGATATCGAGTAATCGAAATTGAAAAATAGAAACATTGAGAAATTGAATACATATCCAAAATTTAGAAGATCGAAAATTTTAAATATGGAAAAACTTAGTCACAAAATACAAAAATCACGAAATTAAAACATCAAAAATCGAAAAATTGAAAATTGTAAGAACTTATACTTAAATAATGGAAAAATTTTGAAAAATCGAAAAAGTAAAAAATAAAAGCCTACATATCTTGCAAAACTAGTGGGCTAAATAATACTAAATAACTAAGGGGAAAATGATTTTTGGAAAAAGGAATAACTGAAAAATCGAAATATCAATAAGCCGAGAAAGTGAGAAATGAAAAATTTTTAATAATCGAAGAATTGAAAAACCGAGAAATCGAAAACCGAAATCTCGAAAAATTGACAATCCAGCACACGAAGCTAAAAAAATTGAAAAATTGAAACGTTGAAAAATTGGGAAACTAAAACCTAAAAAATCGAGACATCTAACAACCGAAAAGTCGAAAAATTTTAAAAATCGAAAAACCGAGGTGACAAGAAATTTAAACAGACGAAAAATGTAAAAGTTAAGAAAATCGAAAAATTAAAAAAAAAATATTGAAAAATCAAAATTTAAAAATTGAAAAATTACAATAACGGAAAACTGAAGAATATGTGGAAAAATTGAAAAGTCAAGAAATCGAAAAAACGAAAAATTGAAAAATCTAAAATTTAATAGAGAAATCGAGCAACTGCAAATTCAAAATTTAAAAAAATTGAAGAACTGGTAAACTGAGGAATCAAAAAACAAAAAAATCGAGAAATTGAAAAATTCCAAAACTGAAATTACGAAAAATTAGCAAATCAAAAAACTGAAAAATCGCAACACTGAAAAGTTGGAAAATCGAAAAATTGAAAACCCGAAAAGTCGAAAAAACGGAAAAATCGAAAAAATTGAAACATCAGAAAACTAAAAAACTCGAACATTGAGAAATCAAACATCAAAAGATCTAGAAACCAACAAGTCGAGAAGACAAAAACCAGAAAAATCAAGAAATTGAAAAATCAAAAAATCTAAAACCGAGAAGTCGAAGCATCAAAAAACACCAAAAATTAAAAAATCGAAAAAAAAATTGAATGAAAGAAATGAAAACCAGAAAAATCTGAAAGCGAAAATTCGAAAAATGAAAAGATTGAGAAATCGACACATCAAAAAAGCGAAAAATTTAAAATTTAAAAATTCGAAAATTGCAAAGTTACCAACATTGAAATGTTGAAAAATTGGGGAATTGAAAACTTAAAAAATTGGGAAATCTAATATCTAAAATTCGCAAAATTTAAAAAATCGAAATTCGAGACGTCAAGAAATGGAAAATCAAAAAATCATAACATCGAAAAATTGAAAAAACGAAAAATGTAAGATTTTACCAACATGGAAAATTAAAAAAAAAATCGACAAATCAAAAATTTAAAAAATGAAAAAATATCGAAAAATGAAAAACTGCAATTCGAAAAATCGAGACTAAAAATTATCTTCGAGGTAAAAATTTTAATGTAAAACCGTATATGTAAGTTATTATTAACACCACTAAAGTAGTGATTGATACTGATCAAAAAACTGAATAATCTAAAATTTAAAAAATCGGAAAAATATAAAATTGAGAAATCGAAAAATTGAAAATTTTAAGAACTTATATTTAAATTAATGAAAAATTGTGAAAAATCGAAAAAGTAAAGAATAAAAATCAAAAAGTAGAAATATTGAAAAATTCCAAAACTGAAACATCGAGAACCTGGGAAATGGAAAAATCGAAAAATCGGGAAATCCAAAAGTCGGATAATCAGAAAATCAATTAATCGAAAATTTAGACACGTCATACATTGAAAAAACAAAAAATTGAAGAACAGAAAACTTGAAACTTGTAAAATTAAAGTATCAGAAAATTGAGAAATCATAAATTAAGAAAACGTCTCAAACTTCGAAAAATGGAGAAATTGAAGAATTGATAAACTGAAAAAAAACTGCAAACTCAAATTGAAATACACAACAACAGTTTTGTGTTTTACAAATTATGAAATATTGGGAAAATATGCAGTTAGAGACTTGAAAAATGATCTTATTTTTCAACAGTTTCCTGAGAAAGAAAAGTTAAAAAATTATTACTGAAACACGAACATGTTTCATCTCAAGACGTAATCGAAAACTAAAGACTGAATTTTTTTTGAGAGAGATTTTCGAAAATCTTTAATCAGCGTTTGTAAGTTCTAAATTATTACTTATCATACTTTAATGAAAAAATAATCGTTTTCTAGTGTTGGAAAATACAAAAACGATTATATACAAAATATTATTAAACACTTCTTAAAGTCACTACATTTCAAGGGAATCTACCCAACACAATTTTAAAATGACGTAATATTTTTTTGCAGACGAATGGAGAATTTTTAATTCACAATTTCAAGGCCCTCGAGTCAGTCGCTTCGTAATTTGACATTTGAGAATGTCAACAGACAAAACAAAAATGAAAATAAAAATCTGGATGTAATTCCAGATTCTTTTTGGGCTTTGAGTGTAGTTTAAATTTGTCACTTTCTCACAATTTTCCCACCTCTTATGCTATCCTTATTCAACAAGAAATTATTTTAGGATTTATAACCCTTTTTTAACAAAAATTTTCCTCGTATTTTTCTTTTTTTTTTTATTTTCCCAATTACATACATATATAAATTAAAAATATAAATTACTAAATATATACACCGCAGAAATTTTTCTTCTCCAGTAATTCAGTTACCATCTGAAGGTTCCTCCCACGCTCCACGTTTCTGGTCCCATGTTCGAATAAGTGGCGCGGAAGTCGTGGTCTTCTCCCTTGCGTTCGAGTTCGATGTTGGCTCCGGTGTTTCCTTTGGCGTCTCTGCCAACGTTGGGTTTGAAGACCCATTCGCCATCGTCGGGAGAGCGTCTGAACCGTTGGACTTCAACGGGAGAGTAGATTTCGTAGGCTTGTTCGGGATAAACTTCATAGTGTTCAACGGGAATGGACGATGACACGGCAACAAGAGCCGCGACGACGAAAAAAATTGTAGTAGTTTTCATTTTTGGGTTTTCGTTCTTCAGTTTTCAGTGTTAGAAATGAACTGATTGAAGTGGAGACGAATTATTCGTATTTATATTTTGTAGCGCGAGTGTTGTTCTCGGGAATAACCAAGCGTGCTGTGAATCGGGAATTCTTATCAGTACGATTCGTTCAACAATGTGTATTAAAAAAAATACCAATTTACTTCAGTAAATGGACTTTCAGATACTTTAGCATTGAGGGAACGTCGTAGTCTTTTAAAGTGACAATTTTGCATTATTTACATTATCAACAGTTCTTGTACTGTATTTTTTGTTTAAAAAAAAAATAATAATAACAATAGAAATAATAACCTCTAAATTATATTTTAATAGTAGTGACAACAGGAGAAGATTTTTCAGTATACAAGGAAAAAAACTATCAATTTCAAGCGGAATTTCCATTTAATGTTACTTACCGGTATATAAAAAAAATAATAAAATCCCCCTTTTCGCTTAGCACGTGCTGCTTGATCTCAAAAGGTGCAAATATTTTTCTAGGATGTTGTTGAATGAAACAAAGTTCAAGGATAAATTCTATCACAACAATCTAGAACGTATTTCTTGCAAACTTCTCAGAAAATTTGTGGCAGTTTTTGATTCTGAATTTTTCCCAATTCTTTTATTTCGTGAACACATTGTATCAAAATTGTGAAATGAGAATTACAAATATATAGTTTCATAAAATAATCCCTTTTTCCAATAAAAAATCAGGACGTGATTGAAGAATTTTTTTGAAATGAATAATAATTTTGAAAATCTTCGTGTTTGAAATTCCTAAATCATTGTCACTACCGTAACCAAGAAGTAATCGTTTCATAGTTCCGGAGACTTTGTAATCAAACAGGCCGATAGAAAGCAGAGTAGTTATGTTGTGGGGGTTCTACGACAGTTTGACTTCATTTGACCTGTCCTAGGATCCCCCACTGTCTGTCTACCGTCTGTCCGGATTTTTATTAGAAAGATAATTTCCGAAACTATCCGACCGATTGTTGTCAAATTTTGTGTTTGTTAGGAATATCATGTAAATGGTAAGACGCTAACCAAAATTTGTCTGCTCTTATTCATTGCTTATTACATTATGTAGATATAACAATTTTTTTAATTTTCGATTTTCTATTTTCGATTTCTCAATTTTCCGATTACTCAATTTTTTTATATTTCAGTGTTGGGATTTTCCAGTTGTGGCGTTTCTAAATTTTAATTTCTCGATTAATCGATTTTTCGGTTTTCAAGTTGTTCACTTTTTCGATTTGTCAATTTTCAGATTTTTCAGGCTTCCCAATGTTATTTTTTTCAATTTTTCGATGTTTGAGTTCTGGGATTTCTCATTTTTTCGATTCTTCAACTTTTCCTCCATTTTTCGATTTTTCGATTTCTCGATTTTTCAACCACTACCTTATTGGTGTTAAAAACTCCAGTTTTACACAAGTATTAAAATTTTTCCTCGAAGATGATTTTCAAAATTGGAAAAATGTTTCACAATAAGAAGACTTTTGATTTTTTTTAAAAAAAGTAATGAATGATTTTTTGATTTTTCAATTTATTGATTTTTCGATTTTTTTTCTTCTCGTCTTTTCAGTTTCTCGACATTTTGATGTTTGATGTTTCTCGATTTTTCTACTTTCCGATTTAAAATTTTTCATTTTTCAATTTTTTCATATTTCGATTTGTCGATTTTTCAATTTTTCGATATTTTAATTTTTCAACTTTTAAATTTTCGATTTTTCAATATTTTCTTTTAATTTTCCAATTTTTTAAATGTTACATTTTTGATTTCGGGGGTTTTCGGTTTTTTGATTTTTCAATTTTCCGATTTGTTAAGTTTTCATTTCAGTTTAGGAATTTTTCAATTTCTTTATTTTTCTGTTTTTTCATTCCTCAATTTCCCAATTTTTCAATTTTTAAATTTTGGATTTGCAATTTCTCGATCCTTCGCCTTTAGATTTTGCAATTCAAATTTCAGTTTTCAATTTTTCATTTTTCGATTTTTTGATGTTTCGATTTATCGATTTTTAATTTTTCCATTCTTCAATTTTTCGGTATTTTAATTTTTCAATTTTTAAATTTTTAATTTTTCGATATTTCTTTTTTAATTTTTCCATTTTTCAATTTTTCGTTTTTACGATTTTTAGATGTTCCATTTCTTGGCATCTCGGTTTTTCGATTTTTAAAATTTTTCGACTTTTCGGTTATTAGTAGCTCATTGGAATTTTTCAATCTTTCGATTTTCCTGTTTTTTTGATTCCTCAATTTCGCAAGTTTTAAATTTTTTAAATTTTGGATTTGCAGTTCCGCGATTTCTCGATTTTTCGACTTTCGAATTTTCCATTTTTCTTTTTATAAATTTTAGAATTTTCAACTTTCGTAATCGTTTCAGACTGCCACAGGTTTTTTAATCAAACATATTGATAGAAATCAGACAGAGAGGTTATGTAGTGGGGGTTCTACGACAGTTTGACCTCTTTTGACCCGTCCTAGAACCGTCATTATTTTTTATCAACAGGTCATTGACCTATTCTAAGACCCCCGACTATCCCGTCTGTCTGCCGTTTGTCCGGATTTTTATTAGAAAGATGATCTCCAAAACTACCGGACCGATTGTTCCAATTTTTGTTTATATGTTTTTCGGTTTTTGGGTTTCCCGATATTTCCACTTTCGATTTCTCAATTTCTCGATTACCAATTTTCCCATTACTCAATTTTGTTGACAATTTAATGTTGGATTTTTCAATTTTTCGATTCTTGAAATTTTCGATTTCTGGATTTTTTCATTTTTCGATTTCTCAGTTGGTATTTCTAAATTTAAAATTTTTCGATTTCTTAATGTCTCGAATAATTGATTTTTTGAACCTGGGCTTAAGATTTCATTTTCTTTGTACTCTTCTCAAGGGTAACAGAGGACTACTATATCAAATTTCTGAGTAATTTCGTCAAAGATGTCATTCTTCTTTGTTATCTCATCGTCGACACTAGCCGCAATCCAGCTTTGTGCCCTCCGATCATCCAAACATGTGTGTGCATTCGCAGACCCTATCAGCCCTAGCCAGGCCAGAACTCGCGCCTGTTCTCTAAAACGTCGAATATTTTGTTCACTGCAACTCGTGTGTAATTAATAGATATGTGATGAAACTCGTCTCTTTATTACACCTAGTTCCAGGCGAGCGAGTCGGGTGTTTGATCGTTCACCTGTTCATTGTTGGAGTGATATTTGGGTCGGAAACAGTCGAAATGCTGACATTTCTGGCCGGGTTCGGGTTCGTATGCACGGATTAGGGAGGCCTGAATGGGCTTACGCCCGTGTTGGATTGTTTCCATATTTATTTATTTCGATAGCGAATGCATCGTAAAAAGGACGTAAAAGCTGGCTCTTAATAACAGCTTTCGGTCCGGTAAATGCGAACGCGGTTTAGCGGCGGGAGGGAAAGGATAATGGGGCGTAAAGCGCAAACGGGGTAAGTGGGGTTGTGATTGTACACGAATATACATAATACCGCATTGCTGCTGTAACGTTATTAACGTGTTTATGTTATTATTACTCAAAATTACCGAATCAAATTGAGGGGTTTTTGGAGCTTTTTGATTCGGCTTTGTTTCGACAGCTAGTGATGTGTCGATATTTAATGCAAACAGTGACCCTCCAGCTAGTGTTATCGGAGCAAATAGACACATATTTTCACAAGCGACACGGATGAATTTCATATTTACAAAACGCAGATTTGCTGAATCAATGCTAGATAATTATGGTGACGCTTTTTGTTAATGTTTGACGGGATTTTTGGTCTGAAACTTTAGAAAACATGGATCCACGATTTCACCACCTGTGTCGAGCTACGTCATTTGGGACATCGAAACCGTCTCAGAGTGTCCCCGTTTCTGAATCCGAGACGATTTAGATACATCAGGGGTGTGTGCGACTATAAGGTTCGACTGCTGGAATTTGTTTTCTTGGTCTTTGTGTGTTCTCGTGGAAACGGTGACTGGAAATTGGATTTCTAGGGTTCTGTTCATCACTGAAAAATCCGCCAATGATTTGATGACGCCCCTCAAAATCTGCCGTAGTAAACACCATTTACTGTACTTGTGGTTTCAGAAATTGCGGTAGAAAATTGGTCGAAGGTTATTTATAAACATCAAAAGTTCGAGAAATCGAAGCATAAAAAAACTTACCTGAGGGTTTCACAATAAACTTATTCCTCATAAACAATTCTGCATTTTTTTGTTTTCTAGTTTATTACAATATAATTTAGTGATTATTTGTGCTGACTATAATAAAATAAAAAAAAAAAAAATTTACTGATAAAAATTTCCCATTAACAGCACGTTCTTGGTTATTCCCGCGGACAACACTCGCGCTACGAAATATAAATACGAGTAATTCGTCTCCACTTCAATCAGTTCACTTCTAATACTGAAGACTCAAGAACAAAAACCCAAAAATGAAAACGATTGCAATTTTTTTCGTCGTCGCGGCTCTCGTAGCCGTGTCATCAACGATTCCCGTTGAACACTACCAAGTTTATCCCGAACAAGCCTACGAAATCTACTCTCCGGTTGAAGTCCAGCGGTTCAGACGCTCTCCCGACGATGGCGAATGGGTCTTCAAACCCAACGTTGGTAGAGACGCCAAAGGAAACACCGGAGCCAACATCGAACTCGAACGCAAGGGAGAAGACCACGACTTCCGCGCCACTTATTCGAACATGGGACCAGAAACGTGGAGCGTGGGAGGAACCTTCAGGTGGTAACTGAATTATTGAAGAATAAAAAGTTCGACAGTGTACATACTTAGTAATTTATATTCTTAACTTATGTAATTGAGGCAATAAAAAACTAATTATAATAATATTGTTAATGCTTAATCATCACTCTCGTATTCACATAACACAAACATTTAACAGTAATTGATGATTCGAGCTCGCAAATCTGCTTCTGATACATCATCATAAATTACATTATGTGGCGGCGAAGACTGATGGTGCCTGTCCAGCCCGGGATTCCCCATTTCCAGACAATCGTCGTCACGTCCATGCCGAACCCGTCCATCACAAAAAGGACGTCCATTAAAGCTTAACAAGGCATTAAACGAGTCTAGACGACTCGGCTTGCACTTTTTTGTCCACGGCTTTATATTACATCCTCGTGGAACGATTTGCATGCAAAGAGATTCTCCCGCCCCCCGCCTCCACGTAATTCCAATACATTTTTTAGCGCGTGTTAACGACGCCAGATGGAATCCGGGAGGTTCCGGTATTTTTTTAAATCATCTAAAAGGGTGTGTGTGAACAAATGTAATTTGGTTTCAAGAACTTTAAATCGTTGAAAGGTCGGAGGTGATGAAAGATGATCTAATCTGCACTGGAGATTTGAGTACTTTGTGGTAATTTTGAAGTTTTTGGATTATTTTCTTGGGCGTTGGCGGGAGTTTAAACTTGGCATTTTCTTACATGTTTCCGCCTCTCTTGTTATTTTTAAACCACTAGAAATTATTTTAGGGTTTGTAACCTTCTTTTACATAAAATAAAAATTTTCATTGCATTTTTCATTCTTTTTGTTTTCCCAATTACATTTGAGAACTCAAAAAATCGAAAAATTGGAGAATTAAATACGGAAAAATTTAAACTTAAAAAACAGATAAATCGAAAAATCGATACGAAATCCAGAAATCGAAACATTGAAAAATCGAAAAACTAAATACCAAAAAATTGAAAAATCAGAAAATACAAAATTATTTGAATTTAAAAATCGAAAATTAAAATATCGATAAAATTAAACAAAAAATAGAAAAATCAAGAATTCAAAACATCAACCAATCGAAAGAATAAAAATTTAGAACTTATATTTAAAAATCGTAAAAGTAATAAATAAAAAATCAACAATCAAAAAGTTGAAAAACTGAAAGATCGGAAACGGAGAAATAGAAAAACTGAAATATCGAGAAATCAAAAAGTCGAAAAATCAAAAATTCTAAAAAATCGAAAAATAGAAATAGTGAAAAATCTTTAAAAATCGAAAAACCGAATGTCGAGAAATCGAAAATTTCGAAAAAAAATCTAAAAATGGATAAAAATAGAAAATTGTAAAATTTAAAAATCGAAAACTGAAATGTCTTAAAAATTGAAAAATTGAAACGTCGAAAAATCTTGAAAAGAATAAAAACGAAAGTCGAAAATCGAAACATCGAAAATCAAAAATCGTAATGAAAATGTAAACATTGAAAATCAAACATGAAAAATTTAAAAAATCGTGAAGAAAATTAAAATCCGAAAACATTGAAAAATAAAAAACAAAATTCGAAATCTGAAAACTGAAAAATCTAAAAATAAAATTCGAAAAAATCAAAATCAAAAAATGGAAAAAATATTAGAATTGATAACTTAGTAAAATTTAAAATGGTAAATCGAAAAATGGAAAAATCGAAAATTAGAATTAAAAAACCGAAACACTAAAAAATTTGAAATAAATTGAAAATTGAAAATGGCGAAAATTGGAAAGCAAAAAAACGAAAATTAAAAGAAAACGAAAATCAAAATGAAAATGAGAATTGACGAAAGTCAAAAATACGAAAAAAAATCATGAAGCGAAAGATCGAAAAATTGAAAATAAAACTGAAAAATTTAACCAGATAGATCAAGAAAAAGAAAAATTGAAAAATCGATAAACTGGAAAATCGAAAAAATTAAAAACCGAAAAGTTAAAAAATAGGAAAATAAAAAATTTAAAATTCAAAAATTCGAACAATCGAAAAATCGAAAAATCGAGAAATTTGAATACATATTTAAAATTTTAAAAATAGAAAAATTAACAAATATCGAAAAAATTAATAAAAAAATGGAAAAATTAGGAAATCAACACATCAAAAATTGAAAAACTGCAGCATTTAAGAATTTACGTTTAAAAAATAGAACATTTTTGAAAAATCGTAAAAATAAAAATTCAAAAATCAAAAAGTCGAATAATTGAAAAAACCTAAGATTGAAAAATCCGTAAACTAAAATTGAAAAATTGAAAATCGAGAAATCGGAGAATCGAAAAGCCGAAAAATGAAAAAATTATTATTCGATTTGATCGAAACGTCAAAAGATCGAAAAACCGTGAAGTTGAGATCTCGAAAAATCCAAAAATCGATACGAAATCGGGAAATCGAAAAATTTAAAAATTGGAACATAAAAAATTTAAAGAAAAAAAATCCGAAAAATTTAAAAACATGTAGAAAGTCTCCCAGAATTGAAAAATCGAAGAATTAAAGTATCGAAAAAAATTAATCAAAAAATTGAAAAATCAAGAAATCAAAACATCGAAAATCGAAAAATATAAAAATTTAAGAACTTATGTCTATAAAATTCGAAAAATTTTAAAAAATTGGAAGAACCGAAATATCGAGAAATCAAAAATTCGAAAAATCTACAAATTGAAATATCTACTTATTAAAAAATTTCAAATGGGGAAATCGAAAAATGGAAAAACGGAAAATGGAAAATTTAAAAAATCGAAATACTGGAAAATTTGAAAAAATCGAAAAATTGAAATGTCTAAAAATTGGAACAAGAAAGAAACGAAAACCGAACATTGGAAACAAAAATTGAGAAATCGAAAGTGCAAAACTGAAACATCGAGAAATCGAAACATCGGAAGATCGAAAAACCTGAAGTCGAAAAGTCGAAAAATTGATAAATTAAAAACTGAAAAATTTAAACAGATAAATCGAAAAATCGAAATTAACTGGAAAATCGAACAATTAAAAACCGAAAAATTGGCAATCGATGAAAATGAAAAATTATAAATTTAAATATTTGAAAAGTTGAAAAATAGAAAGATTCGAAGAACTGAAAAATCGGAAAATCGTGAAATTGAATATATTTTTAAAATTTTAAAAATCGAAAAATTAAAATATCGACAAAATTAAACAAAAAATTGAACAATCAAGAAATCAAAAAGAAAAATTAAAAAACTGCAAAATCGAAATATTGAAAAATTTAAAAATTAGAATATACTTATTAAAAAATTTAAAATGGAGAAATCTAAAATTGAAAAAATCAAAAATATAAAATGTAAAATATAAAATGTAAAAAATTGGAAAAGCAAAAAAAAAACGAAAAACGAAAAATCGAAACACCGAGAAATCGAAAAATCGTGATGTGAATGAGTCGAAAAATCAAAAATTTAAAAATTAAAACCGAAAAGTTAGAAAATAGGAAAATCAAAGATTTAAAATTTAAAAAATAGTAAAATTAAAATATTGAAAAAATTAATCAAAAAAATTGCAAAATCAAGAAATCAGCACATCAAAAATCATTTAAGAATGTACGTTTAAAAAATAGAAAATTTTTGAAAAATCGTAAAAGCAAAGCATCAAAAATCAAAAGTCTAAAAATTGAAAAAACGAAGTATTGAAAAAATTTTGTTTTTTTCTAAAAATCTCGACATCTAAACAAAAAACAAAAGGACCATGTTACTTTTTGACATTTACATAACATTTATCCGACAAAATTGTAAGATGACGTGATCAATTCCTGAGGTGAGGGCACGACCGGATAGGTTTATTTTAACTACCGACTTACCATTTACAAAATTTCAAAGCATTCGATTTTGCAATTTCAAAGTCAAACTGTAAAACGCTGTTATACAATTTTGAGTTTTTCCAAAAATCTGGATGCTCAGGAAAAAACTAAACGTGTATTTATAAACCTCACGTAGAGGAAAAAAGAAACAACTAAAAATTGTTACTCAAATACAAAGAGGTTCCACTTCAAGACGTGATTGAAGATTTTATTTTGTTTTGGAGAGATATTTTTGATAATATTTAATCAGTGTTTGTAATTTCTAAATTGTTATTACTTAAGTATTGTACTTTAACGAAGAACTAATCACTTTCTAGTATTGAAGATTTTTTAATATAACAGTAACTCCAAGAAAAAAAAAATTAGAGATTTCTCAAAATGACCACATTTCAAGGGGAGCTACTGAACACAATTTTGAAATAACGTAATATTAGTAACCTTTTGGTAAAAAAGAAAACCCAAAATCAGCATCCAAATACGAAGAAACCTCAACAACAGCACACAAGAAAACGGTTCTTCACCATGGGATATCCCCACACACTCAACACTGGTGCCACAATTCATATATAAACACCACACATCTCGTTCAAACTCAGTCGACCTTGTCACAACACAACGTTCCATTACCACTACAAGATGAACAAACTGAGCAATTTCTTCGTCCTTGCAGCCCTCCTCGCTGCTGCCCTGGCAGTACCAGCAGCCGAATACCAGTACGACCCGGAAGAAACGCACCTCCTCCACCCCCCAACTAAACCCATTGGGCAAATCTACCGCATTCGGCGCTCCCCGCAAGGAGAATGGGTGTTCAAACCAAACTTCGGACGGGACGCCGACGGGAACACTGGAGGAGTCATCGAGCTGGAAAGACAAGGCGACGACAATGAGTTCAGAGCCGTTTACTCCAAGCCTACTGACGGAGGGCGCGAAACCTGGAACGTTGGAGGGACTTTCAAATTTTGAAGAACACATCGACCGACTGTTATTTATTTATTTATTTTAATTTTAAATATTTGTAATAAATAAAAGTACTATTTTCAGATTTCTGTGTATTTTTTTTAATAAGTTCGTTTTTATCACTGTTCCCTTTAAAACATAACGCTCCTCTGGGACGACCCTCTGAATTGAAAAATAAACGTCAGCGAATAAATTCTTATCAATAAAGATTAGTTCCAAAAATAGTAATTAATTACTTTAGATAAATGCAGGAAACACAATTACAGATATTTTTATTTTTTAAGCTCTTTATAATAACAGAGGTTATCAGTTGTCGAACAAGGACGGACTTGCTCTGGGCTAACTATAGTGAAGAAAACGGTTCTTCACAGTGGGAAATCCCCACGAACACACCACAATCGCTACAATTTATATATAAACAGCACAAATCTTGTTCACCACAAGATTAACAAACCGAGCCATTTTTTCGTCCTTGCAGCACTCCACGCTGACCCAGATGAAACTACAACTAAACCCATTGGGCAAACTGACTGTATTCGGCACTCCCCACAAGGAAAATGGGTGTTCAAACCAAACTTCGGACTGGATGCCAGCGGGAACACTGGAGGAATCATCGAATTGGAAAAAGAAGGAGGTGACGACGGTAACGAGTTCAAAGCCGTCTACTCCAAACCCACTGACGGAGGGCCCGAAACTTGGAACTTTCGAGGGACATTCAAATTTTGATTTTTTTATCTGTGTATTTTTTCTCTGTAATAAGTTCGTTTTCATCACGACTGTTCCCGTAATTTTAAGTAACCTATTTTCCAACAAATAACCGCCCTTTGCAACAAATTCACCCCTTTAAATCAGACATAACGCTCCTCCGGGACGACCCTCTTCTTTAATCACCCAATAAAAACGTCTTCTGGGATGTACCCGCCCGAAGTAGATAAATTATACCCGGGGAAGCCCAACTCTCGAACAATGCACGTAATTGTTGGAAGTTCTCACTCAGACGACACAATTATCCTTTGACACGGCGTGTAATTCCCAATCCTGAGCCCTTCAAATCGGCGCCTGTGAAAAGATGCTAATTGAAAATCGTCCTGGCATATTTCGCTGACGAGCCAGTTACTGGCGTTAATGTGTATCTCGGGCCCTTAAACGCCGCCAAGGAGGTCCTGAAGGGTTTTTGGAAGGATAATGATTCTGGCGATTAGCACGTCGCAGAGATCGATGATGAGTGTTCATCTACCTGTGAATCGAAACACGTGTATTACAATTCTCATTTATAAAACGTGATTCATATTAATTATTTGTAGCCACAGTATATCAAAATATCCTTGTTTTTCCTCTGTTTGTTGCTTCGCTCCCTTTGTTTTACCAACCCTCGCCATCAATTCCCAACTATAATCCCCGTCTGAACCACAAACTAATTTCGAATCGATACCCCCACGTAAAGAATAACACCTACCCCCGGCTTATTTATCCCTACAATGTTTACAAATCACAATAACCCACGACCATTCATACAAAGTGTCTCAACCATTAACCCAGGAATTCAGCGAGGGAACGTCAGAAAAATCGGCATATTGCGCTTTGTGAAAGCCTTCATGTCCACATCAAGCCCCGACAGATTCCATTTTTATCTCTCGGGCTCGCGGAGGATATCTCTATTTATTTTTCCATCTAGAAATGCGAGTAATCTGTCATCTAATCCAACACCAGAGTTTAGGCGGGGATTGCCGGGGGCCGATAAGCCGAAAACTGATCGTTTGCTGAGGATGGCCGAATCGGGGGCAACGACATCGTGGTCGAAAAAAGCGTGCAAAAAAAATGAGTGCAATGGTGCGTAAAGTAACCATGTTACACACTCCCAAAAGCAATTTTGTAAGTATATCGTTATTAGCTAGACATTTTGAGTAAGTTACGATTTATAAGAACTTGCTCATTATTAACTTGCTCGAGGGGCTTGTTTGCCAACTTCACTGCAACATTGGATTTTTCTATGCCTTCTCCGCAAACAACGCGATGGATTCGTTTGTCCTATTATCTTTATTAACGTGGGTTATTTCGTAAAATCTGACGAATGAGGGAAGCTTGATTTTTTTACGGTCCAAAGGGAGATGATTCCGCACTAAAACGATTGAAAAAAATTGGTCGAAAAATTTAACTTTGATAATAACATTTCTTTTTGATGATGACCCTTATGAGTTAAAATTAATATATGCGTGGATTGTTAAAGTACAGGTAAAAAGCATGGTATGCATATGTTTCTGGTGACTTTTTCCATATACATTTTTTTTAATGACGTTATAAACATTTTAGCAAGGACACGTATGTTAATGTGAACAGTTTTTTGCAAAAATATGGATGGATTCATGAACCACAAATACACATGAAACGTCCAGAAAACATAAAAGTAGCCAGTCGCCCAATGGACAGGATTGATCTGTTGAGGGTTTGTATGTACAGTGAACAAGCATTTGTATTTTGCTTTACGATTTTTAATTTTTCGATTCAATGTTACGATTTTTCTAGTTACCAATTTTAAATTTTTAGATTTTTCAAGTTTTGAATTTCCCAGTTTTTCCATTTAAAATTTTTCCTTTCCTCAATTTTACGATTTTGCTATTTTCAATTTTTCGATCTTTAGTTTTTCGATTTTTAATATTTAGATTTTTCTTTTTTTTCCTTTTCCAGATTATTAATTTTTCAGTTTTTCGATTTAAATTTTTAGATCTTTAAATAATGATTCAATAATGTAAATAAAGATTCAATTTAAATTAACATTTTTCGATTTTCAGTCACTCAATTTTAAATTTTCTAGTTTTTTTTCTCCATTTCTAAAAGTTGTGGAGTTCTGTTTCTCAAATTTTAATTTTGATTTGTAAGGTTTCGGTTTCTCGAATTCTTAAACTTTTTCAAATGTTTCATCGTGGAAATTTTTCAATTTTTCGATTTCTACGATTTTTTAATTATTATCTATCAATTATTACCTTCTGAAATTCATTTTTTTTTATTTTCTATTGTTCGAATTTCTATTCTTGAATTTTTCAGTCTGTCATTGTTGCAATTTTTCGAATTTTCAGTTTTTTAGATTTTTCTGATTGTTGAATTATTTTTAAGCTTTTTTTCCGATTTCAAATTTTTCGATTTTTCAATTTTTAAGCGTAACACGTTTGTAAGATTCGATTTTGCAGTTTTTTTAATTTTCCGATTTTCGCTTCTACAATTTTTCAATTTTTAGATTTTTCAAGTTTTGAATTTCGCAATTTTTCGAGTTTCAAATTGTTCCTTTCTTCAATTTTACGATTTTGCTGTTTTAAATTTCAGTTATATTGTTTAATTTTTCAATATTTCAATTTTTTAGTTTTAACATTAAATTCCTCGGTTGTTAATTTTTCTGTTTCACGATTTTCTATTTTTCGACTTTTAGTTTCTCGATTTTTTAATGTTTCAATTTTTCAATTTTTCATTTTCTCGATTATTAATTTTTCAATGTATAGATTTAAATTTTTAGATTTTTAAATAATAATAATTTATTTACGAAAGCGGTTCTTTACTAAAATCAAAAATTCAATTTAAATTAATTTTTCGATTTTAATTTCGCAATTTATCGAAAAATCCAAAACATGAAAAATCATGAATCTTCGGAAAACTGAAACATCCAAACCGAAAATCGACTAACTGAAGAATCGGAAAATATAAAAATCGAAAAATCGAAACCTAAAATGTCGACAAGTTGGAAATTCTAATAATTAAAGGACAGAAATTTGAAAATCGGGAAAAACATGATCCAAAAACTAAAAAGTCGAAGAATTAAAAACTTAAAACTGGAATAACTGAAAAATTAAGCAAAACTGAAAGTCTAAAATTTCGAAAGTTTTTTAAATTTACAGTTTCCAAGTTTCATTTTTTTTTCACAATATCTCAATTTTTAACTGTTTGAATTACTGGATTTTTAGTTTTTCAATGTTTCAGCTTTTGATTATTCAATTTTTCGATTTTACACATTTTTACGTCTTTCAAAAATTGAGACATTAAGAAACTAAGAACTTGAGAATTTAAAAACTTGAGAAACTGAAATTTTTCAAAAATTGATTAATCAAAAAATAAAAAATTAAAAAATCGAAAACTTGAAAAATTGGAAAATTGAAAAATGGAAAAGCTGTAAAATCGTAAAATTGAAAAGGTGAAAATTGTTAAAAGTTATAATTTTTGCCACATAATTTGATAAAAATGAAAAATTAAAAAATATAAAATTGCAAAATCCAAAAATCTGAAAATTTTACGTTGAAAAGAAGAAAAATTAGAGTCAAAACATTGAAAAAAATAAGGAAAATAACAACTCAAACGAAAAATTGCAAATCGAAAAACTGAAACAAAAAAATGAAAGATTGAAAAATCTCAAATCTAAAAATTGAAAAAATTACAATTGAAAAAACAAAAAATTATAAAGTCGAAACATTAAAAAATCAAAAAGTTGGAAAATTGACAAACTTGACAGCTCGAAAAATTGCAAAAGGGTAAACTGAGGAAACAAAAAAAAAGAAAAATTGAAGAATTGAAAAATATAAGTAAAAAAACTGTAGGAATATTTTTTACACCACTGATTTTCATTTTATAGAGGTTATCAGAAAATAAAAATAGCAAACTACTGGACTGATTGTTGCCAAATTTTCTATGTGGAATATGATGTAGAGGGTAAAACGCTAACCAAAATTCGGTTAAATTTTCTACTACTTTTTTTTTTCAAATTCTCAATGTTGCGGTGTTCTGCTTCTCAAATTTTAGTTTCTAATTTTTCAGATTTTCGTTTCGTCAATTGTTCGATTTTTTTTACCTTTTCTGTTTTTAGATGTTTCAGTGTTACAATTATTTTTTAGGTTTTTCATTTTTGATTATCCGATTTCTTGGTGTTTGGACTTTTCAATTTTTCAATTGTTTAATTTTTCAGTTCAATTTTCTATTATTCAATTTTCCAATTCTTTCAATATTTATTTTCTCGATTTAATATTTTTCCATTTTCAATTTTTTAATTATTTTTCAAAGATTACTTTCTCGAAATAATTTTTTTTGATTTTCTGTTGTTCGAATTTCAGTGATTCAATTCTTGTGCTTTTCGGTTTTTCATTGTTGCAATTTTTTGATTTTTCTGGTTTTTGAATTATTTTTATTTTTAAGATTCGGTTTTGCAGTTTTTTCAATTTTTCGATTTTCGGTTCTTCCATTTTTCAATTTTGTTGATTTTTATTTTCTCCGATTTCAACTCTTTTCGATGTTTCATTGTTGCAATTTCTATATTAATCGATTCAATATTTCGAATCGCAATTTTTGAATTTGTAAGTATTTTTCTTTTTTTTCAATTTTTAAATGTTTCGGTGTTGTGTTTCTCAAATTTTAATTTTTAATTTTTCAATTTTTCGTGTCTTCAATTTTAGGATTTTACAATTTTTCGATTTTTCCAATATGTATTACATTTTTATAATTTTTCGGTTTTTCGATGTCTCAGTGTTACGATTTTTAGGTTTTTCATTTTCGGTCTTTTGGTCTTGCGACTTCGAATTTAAATGTTTCGATTTTCTATTTCTCGAATTTCAATTCTTGAACTTTTCGGTGTTTGATTTTTGCAAATTTTTAATTTTTCTATTTTCTCGTCTTCAATTTTTGAGTTTTTTCGATTTTTATTTTCTCGATTTAATATTTTTCTATTTTTAGTTACTTTAATTTTTTGTTGTTTTGAATTTTGTAATTTTTCGTCTCACAGTATTTAATTTTCAAGTTTTTCAATTTTTATATTTTGAATTTCTCGAATTCTTAAACTTTTCGAGTTTTACTTCCTCAAATTCAAATTTTTCAATTTTTAAATACGTATTTTAATTTTTTGAAATGTTCATTTTTTCGATTTTTCAATTTTTCGTTTTTCCGTTTTAGGATTTTGCAATTTTTAGATTTCTCAATTATTAGATTTTTACATTTTTTAATTTTTCAGATTTCTGTTTGTATTATTTTTCGGCCTTTACTTCCTCGGTTTCAAATTTTTCGAGTTTTCCATTTTTAACCGTAGAACGTTTCAAAATTAAATTGTAAATTTTGTTATACACAAAAATCTGCAGGATGTTTTCGTATTCTTGGGGTCACGAAGCGTCGAGAAAATATATAAGTGTCCAGTCGCCCGACGGACTCGATTACAATACCTCCTTAGCTTACGCTCGCGATGTCGACAAGTTAAAATTAAATAAATATAAGCTCGCTAGCCTTTTCCAACAAACCGAGGCCATCCAGACCCTCCGAGTTCTGCCCGGACTTTTCTTTCTTTATTTTTCTTTTCCAAGTACATCGAAGTTCGTTTTTAAACAACGTCGTTTCTGCCTCACCAACTTACAGTTTTCGAGTTAAGTAGCTAACACAAGCTCTTTAATTATGAATAAACCAAAACCCCCATATTTATGTAAAACGTTAACTGAGAATGCGTAAAAAACCGCCGCCGGCACATTTACGAAACGCTAGTTTTTTCAACGAATTTACATTGTGTGTGGTAAACATGTTAAGCTCTAGATACGATTTCGTAATAAAATTCTCCACAGTGTCGCGATGTTTTATGATCGGGTTGTTCCCTTTGCCGCAAACTTCTGTATTAGGAAACTCGTCAAAGCTCGTTTGCACCAGTTTGATGTTCGAGGATAATTCTAAAGGTGGTGGTTAAGTACAAGAATCTGCGTTGGGAGAATGAGTTAATGAGGTTTGAGTATCAGCCAAACGGAAACATGTTTTCAGCGTTCAGCTCGGGTTCAAGGGTAAAGTAACGGTAATAATGATTAATAATATTAATGGGGATGTTTGACTGGGGCTTAAATTGCGCATTTGTCGGCAAGAAGATTCCAGTCATCGGAGTAATCACACACGGATTAAAAATCGAACATTTTCGTTGAAAAGAAAACGTAAAGGGCCAATTTGTTCCTCCATCGCCCCAGCAATGTTTAATTTCCTAATACAAGCACTTTAAATTCCCCAAGCCATAATTCCTGATCCCCCTACTAAAGTGTAAAAACCGATTCAATTTTTCCAACAGGCCTCTTTATCACCCTGCCAAACTTTCCAGCGCTGGATGCGTCGCGACGCTTCGCACCCCTCCATCGCGACGCTCAGCACGCTTTCCTTTCAGTTGTGCTTTTGCTGCGCTGTTGTGATATTGGCATCGAGAGCTTTCCGCATTTCTCGCGAATTTGTCTCTTTGACGTGATTGCTCCACTCCGTCGTCAAAGGTAAGCTTTTCACTTGTATCTTTCTTTTTGCGCACTTTACGAAACTTCTTCGAATAAATCGACCTGTCACGGGCAGGCGATAACTTTCGAAGTATTGGTTCTTTGGAAGTTCCTCGGAACGGGAAACAGTTACAAGGGAAAGTAACAAAAAACGAAACCGGAAAACGCAGACGAATGGATTTTCTAATGAAAAAATTCAACAATACAGCCCTCCAGAAAACCGATGACGTCATTCAAGGACACTATTTTGCATATTTGTACCTGGGTTTTTTCCTGCCACCTGTGACAACCCCAGCGCATTTCGTGCGATCCTCCTCAATCGCAAATAAATTCATTTCATTATGCAAATGGGTTTCTTAGCTTCGCAGGAATGCGAGTGATGGCTCCATAAATTTCGATTTGCGAAAATGAATTCGGATTTTCGGGCCGAGCAAAGCGGGGATTAAAACTGTAACACTCCGTGAATTTTCGAGGATAATACAAAGGAGCAATTATCGTCGCGCATAATTTTGGGGAATAATCCGTCCGGCGCTTTCGCGCTTAATTCGCGAAATTATTTCCAGAACAATATGTTAGAAGAGGCGAAAGAGCCGTCGCGAGAAAAAACGCACCCGGAGGACAGATACGAGTCCGAAATTAATTTTCTTAGCTTAATGAGTTCATCGCGGCGTGAATTATTAATCTGTAGCGAGGAAACAATAAAGACGTTTAAGGGATGCGCCGGCTGAAACTGAAAGAGCTTCGAGCTTTGATTTCGTCGTAGTTATTAATTTTAGCGCTTTTTAGACAGAATTTTAGAAATTAATCGAAATTTATAGTCGTTAGGGGGTTGTTTCTGGGTGAACAATTAGATTAGGATTATTTTCGCCGCAAACTTCGCTTGACGACTATGAAACACTACAAGATAAACCGGATAATTTATGTTTTCTCGAAAAACCTGTTGTCAGTTCCAGTGACAGATCGTTTGAATCCTGAAAGCTTACAAATACATTTTTAACTTTCATTATTTCTGCGAAACTGAACACAATGAAAAGTAAGATAAGCTTTTGTTTATTTAATTCCATAAAACATTAAAAAGCAATTTTCTTTTTCTTCGCTTGTAGGGAATTATTAGCTTAGAATAAACATTTTTAAGGGAATGTTGGATATTTTAATTCCGAATATTCATAAATCTTCTGGCATTATTCGTTTCGTTTTTTATTCACTGTGAGCACCCCGAATATACTCATAATTAGATGAAAATTGCCATAAAATACAATTATCATGATAAGTCTATTTGAGAAACTTCAGTATCAGAGACAATCTACTCAACCCTTTTTCACCCTGATTCCTGGAATTCCCACAGGGAAAAAAATCTATATCTATATTACAGGGGCCATAAATTTCACGATTTTAACAAGATCGTATACATGAATCAATACACTTTCTAACTGTAGTTTCGGTATCGTTCAAGGACCCTAGATTCCCTAAGGGCACCTCCTGGCTTCTGCTTGTTCGGTTACTATTACAAGAAAACTACGTACCGTAGTTAGTAAACTTACAGCCCAAACTTAGAATGTTAGTCAGGATTTCACACATGTAACGTTAATTAACGATTTTTAAAATTCCAAAAAACAAAATCTCTCGTGTTAAAGGTTCATAAATACCAAAAAAATGGTTCTCCTCAAATTCACAATTATTTTTTTGTCTGGATAAATAAATGCCTTACAGTTCAAATATTTAACAACGTCATTATAAAATATATTGAATAGCAGTGGAACTAAGTTTGACCTTCGCCCCATACCACTGATTTAATTCCACCACAAGTCATAAATTGTTTTCCTCTAACATTCGGAACACAATATTTTTTAAATTAAAGGATTTTACCCCGCTTTTCCAAAGGTATGTTTAAAAAAAAAACAAATTTTAGTTTTTTTAACATTTGCCTTTTTCCCGTTTTTTGTTGGGCGGCCTCAGATAAAGCCGTCATCGTGATTCCTCTGAAATAATAATGAAATTCCAACAAACTTTATTAAATTATTCATTTTAAATTAATAATATAAATTTATTTTTATGCCTTCTATTTTCTTAGCAGGCGTATGTCATTGGCCAAAATCGATCTAATTTTAGCAGATACTAACCCCGCCCACCCGCCCTCTCTTTTTTTAAAAGGTATGTCATTTGCCAAAGTTAACTTCGTCTTAGCAGGAACTAGCCCCGCCCACCCACCCTCTCATTTCTTAGAGGCTATGTCATTTGCCAAAATCACTCTTATCAGGTCCTAGCCACCCACAGTCTGTTTTCTTAGAAAATATGTCATCTGTCAAAATCAGTTTTATCTTAGCAGGTACTAGCCCCTCCCACCCGCCCTCTCTTCTCCTACAGGGTATCTCACTTGCCAGAATTAGTTTTATCGTGGCAACTACTAGCTCCGCCCACCCACCCTTTCTTTTCTTAGAGGATATGTCATTGCAAAATCAGCTTTATCTTAGTACTGATGAATTAGTTATTATAATTATCAAAATTTAGAAATATTACTAGCGTACTTATATGCAGAAGACAGGAATTTTTAACATCTTCTCTAGTGTTTAGTTGGTTATGCTTTAATGGATTTTTCTTTTGTTGGTTCTGTTTTTGTTTATAATTTATAAATATCTTATTAAATGTTTTTTTTGGTTTATTTATTAATGAAAAATAAAAGCTTATTTTATTAATAAAGAGTCAGAATAGAATATTGAAGAGTCAGAATGGATTTTTCACTTCTTCAATTTTTCGATTTTTCGGGTTTTTGTTTTTCCAATTTTTTGATTTTTTAAGCTTATGATTTTTCGACTTTGCTTTTTTAGTTTTTCGGTTTCTCAATTTTTCAATGTTTTTAATTTCTCATTTTTTTAGATATTTCTTTCAGTTTTGGCGTTTAGTCAATATTTCGATTTTTGGACTGCAGGATTTTTTGATTTCGCGATCTTTACTTTTTTGATTTTCAGTTTTTCGTTAAACTTTAGATTTGCCAATTTTCCGACTGTTTTATACTCCAATGTCTTAATTTTTCAACTTTTCGATGATTTATCAGTTTTTAAAATTTCGATTTTTCAATTTTCCTTTTGCAAATTTTTCGATTTTTCAATTTTTTGATTTCTCGATTTATCGATTATGTTTCGATTCATCAATTTTTCAATTTTTAACTTTTCCTCTCGGCTTTCGAATCCTCGATTTCTCGATCCACTGATTTTTCGTTTTCTCGATGTTTCAGTTTTTGAACTTTTCGATGTTTGAATTTTGGATTTCTCGGTTTTTCGATTTTTTATTTTGGACTTTTCAATTTTTCGATTTTCCAGTTTTTCGATGTTTCGATTTTTCAATTTTTTAAATTCTGGAGTTTCCATTTTTCGATTAGTCGAATTTTAAATTTTAGAATTTCGAATTTTTATTTTTTGCTGTTTGGATTTTTCAATTTCTCGAATTTTTGATTTTTCAGTTTTTCTATTTTTCAGATTCTAACTTCGCTAAATTTTCAGTTTTTCAATTCCTCAATTAATCTCTTTTTCAAATTTTTCGATTTTCAATTTCTGATTTCTCGATTTATCGATTATGTTTCGATTCATCAATTTTTCAATTTTTAACTTTTCCTCTCGGCTTTCGAATCCTCGATTTCTCGATCACTGATTTTTCGTTTCTCGATGTTTCAGTTTTTGAACTTTTCGATGTTTGCATTTTGGATTTCTCGGTTTTTCGTTTTTTATTTTTGCACTTTTCAATTTTTAGATTTTCCAGTTTTTCGATGTTTCGATTTTTCAATTTTTTAAATTCTGGAGTTTCCATTTTTCGATTAGTCGAATTTTAAATTTTAGAATTTCGAATTTTTATTTTTTGCTGTTTGGATTTTTCAATTTCTCGAATTTTTGATTTTTCAGTTTTTCTATTTTTCAGATTCTAATTTCGCTAAATTTTCAGTTTTTCAATTTCTCAATTAATCTCTTTTTCAAATTTTTCGATTTTTCAATTTTTGATTTCTCGATTTATCGATTATGTTTCGATTCATCAATTTTTCAATTTTTAACTTTCCTCTCGGCTTTCGAATCCTCGATTTCTCGATCCACTGATTTTTCGTTTTCTCGATGTTTCAGTTTTTGAACTTTTCGATGTTTGAACTTTTGGATTTCTCGGTTTTTCGATTTTTTATTTTTGGACTTTTCAATTTTTCGATTTTCCAGTTTTTCGATGTTTCGATTTTTCAATTTTTTAAATTCTGGAGTTTCCATTTTTCGATTAGTCGATTTTTAAATTTTAGAATTTCGAATTTTTATTTTTTGCTGTTTGGATTTTTCAATTTCTCGACTTTTTGATTTTTCAGTTTTTCTATTTTTCAGATTCTAACTTCGCTAAATTTTCAGTTTTTTCAATTTCTCAATTAATCTCTTTTTCAAATTTTTCGATTTTTCAATTTTCTGATTTCTCGATTTATCGATTATGTTTCGATTCATCAATTTTTCAATTTTTAACTTTTCCTCTCGGCTTTCGAATCCTCGATTTCTCGATCCACTGATTTTTCGTTTTCTCGATGTTTCAGTTTTTGAACTTTTCGATGTTTGCATTTTTGGATTTCTCGGTTTTTCGTTTTTTTATTTTTGCACTTTTCAATTTTTTCGATTTTCCAGTTTTTCGATGTTTCGATTTTTCAATTTTTTAAATTCTGGAGTTTCCATTTTTCGATTAGTCGATTTTTAAATTTTAGAATTTCGAATTTTTATTTTTTGCTGTTTGGATTTTTCAATTTCTCGACTTTTTGATTTTTCAGTTTTTCTATTTTTTCAAATTCTAACTTCGCTAAATTTTCAGTTTTTCAATTTCTCAATTAATCTCTTTTTCAAATTTTTCGATTTTTCAATTTTTCTGATTTCTCGATTTATCGATTATGTTTCGATTCATCAATTTTTCAATTTTTAACTTTTCCTCTCGGCTTTCGAATCCTCGATTTCTCGATTCACTGATTTTTCGTTTTCTCGATGTTTTCAGTTTTTGAACTTTTCGATGTTTGCATTTTTGGATTTCTCGGTTTTTCGATTTTTTTATTTTTGGACTTTTCAATTTTTCGATTTTTCCAGTTTTTTCGATGTTTCGATTTTTCAATTTTTTAAATTCTGGAGTTTCCATTTTTCGATTAGTCGAATTTTAAATTTTAGAATTTCGAATTTTTATTTTTTTGCTGTTTTGGATTTTTCAATTTCTCGAATTTTTTGATTTTTCAGTTTTTCTATTTTTCAGATTCTAACTTCGCTAAATTTTCAGTTTTTCAATTTCTCAATTAATCTCTTTTTCAAATTTTTCGATTTTTCAATTTTCTGATTTCTCGATTTATCGATTATGTTTCGATTCATCAATTTTTCAATTTTTAACTTTTCCTCTCGGCTTTCGAATCCTCGATTTTTCGATCCACTGATTTTTCGTTTTCTCGATGTTTCAGTTTTTGAACTTTTCGATGTTTGCATTTTTGGATTTCTCGGTTTTTCGTTTTTTTATTTTTGCACTTTTCAATTTTTCGATTTTCCAGTTTTTCGATGTTTCGATTTTTCAATTTTTTAAATTCTGGAGTTTCCATTTTTCGATTAGTCGAATTTTAAATTTTAGAATTTCGAATTTTTATTTTTTGCTGTTTGGATTTTTCAATTTCTCGACTTTTTGATTTTTCAGTTTTTCTATTTTTCAGATTCTAACTTCGCTAAATTTTCAGTTTTTCAATTTCTCAATTAATCTCTTTTTCAAATTTTTCGATTTTTCAATTTTTTGATTTCTCGATTTATCGATTATGTTTCGATTCATCAATTTTTCAATTTTTAACTTTTCCTCTCGGCTTTCGAATCCTCGATTTCTCGATCCTCTGATTTTTCGATTTCGCGATGTTTCAGTTTTTGAACTTTTCGATGTTTGAATTTTTGGATTTCTCGGTTTTTCGATTTTTTATTTTTGGACTTTTCAATTTTTCGATTTTCCAATTTTTCGGTGTTTCGATTTTTCAATTTTTTAAATTCTGGAGTTTCCATTTTTCGATTAGTCGATTTTTAAATTTTAGAATTTCGAATTTTTATTTTTTGCTGTTTGGATTTTTCAATTTCTCGAATTTTTGATTTTTCAGTTTTTCTATTTTTCAGATTCTAACTTCGCTAAATTTTCAGTTTTTCAATTTCTCAATTAATCTCTTTTTCAAATTTTTCGATTTTTCAATTTTCTGATTTCTCGATTTATCGATTATGTTTCGATTCATCAATTTTTCAATTTTTAACTTTTCCTCTCGGCTTTCGAATCCTCGATTTCTCGATCCACTGATTTTTCGTTTTCTCGATGTTTCAGTTTTTGAACTTTTCGATGTTTGAACTTTTGGATTTCTCGGTTTTTCGATTTTTTATTTTTGGACTTTTCAATTTTTCGATTTTCCAGTTTTTCGATGTTTCGATTTTTCAATTTTTTAAATTCTGGAGTTTCCATTTTTCGATTAGTCGAATTTTAAATTTTAGAATTTCGAATTTTTATTTTTTGCTGTTTGGATTTTTCAATTTCTCGACTTTTTGATTTTTCAGTTTTTCTATTTTTCAGATTCTAACTTCGCTAAATTTTCAGTTTTTCAATTTCTCAATTAATCTCTTTTTCAAATTTTTCGATTTTTCAATTTTTTGATTTCTCGATTTATCGATTATGTTTCGATTCATCAATTTTTCAATTTTTAACTTTTCCTCTCGGCTTTCGAATCCTCGATTTCTCGATCCACTGATTTTTCGTTTTCTCGATGTTTCAGTTTTTGAACTTTTCGATGTTTGCATTTTTGGATTTCTCGGTTTTTCGATTTTTTATTTTTGGACTTTTCAATTTTTCGATTTTCCAGTTTTTCGATGTTTCGATTTTTCAATTTTTTAAATTCTGGAGTTTCCATTTTTCGATTAGTCGAATTTTAAATTTTAGAATTTCGAATTTTTATTTTTTGCTGTTTGGATTTTTCAATTTCTCGACTTTTTGATTTTTCAGTTTTTCAGTATTTCTATTTTTCAGATTCTGACTTCGCAAAATTTTCAGTTTTCCAATTTCTCAATCAATCTATTTTTTGACATAATAGACTAAAATAAAACAATACAAAAAATTACCACGTAAGACATATTTTTGAGCATCGTGTTATTCAAAGAATACTATGTATATTAAGAAAAAATTAAAGTCACAGATTAAGCCCCACCCACACCTGTCCTGATCTAAATAGTCATGAAGTTTTCATTCGTTGACAGACATAGGGCGGAGCCTAATTGCAAAATCCATATTTCTGTACAAAAATTTACCATTTTAAACGTGTTTTAAGCTTCTAAGAATAAAAAATATCATCACAATTGAGATGGTGTGGGTGGGCGAATTTATATTTTGCATTTTTTTTATTATAGATGGTATTTTTTGTATAACACGATACTCAAAAACATATTTTTAATTTTTCTTGTAAAGAAAATATTTTACAGTTCAGGTCCACCCCCTTGGTTCACGGCGAATAAAAAAATCATCACAATTGAGATAGGGCGGGTGGGCGGGCTTACAGTTTGCCTTTTTTTCTTAATATGTGTAGTCAGCTTTTCAGAACTTAAAACATGTTTAAAATGGAAAATTTGCTCCGCCCCATAGTTGCAAAATCCATGTTTCCTTGCAAAATGTACGATTTTAACCATGTTCTGAGTTTTTTGTTGTAAAAAAGTGGCCATGAGTATTAAAAAAAAAAGACAAAATATAAGCCCCGCCCACCCGCCCAATCTCAATTCTGATGATTTTTTTTATTCGTCGTAAGCCGAGAGGCGGAGCTTAATAACAAAATTCTTATTTATCTACAAGAAATTATCATGTGAAATATGTTAAGTAATCTTGTTATACAAAGAAAACTAAATTTTTATTTTTTGATTTTTTGAAGTTTAGATTTGTCGATTTTTCAATTTTGTGATATTTTAATTGTTCAATGTTTTAAATTTAAGATTTTTCGATTTTTTGATTTTTCAGTTCTTCAGTATTTCTATTTTCAATTTTTCAAATTTTGACGTTGCTAAATTTTCAGTTTTCCGATTTCTCGATTAATCTATTTTTGATTTTCCTATTTCTCGACTTCTCCAAGTTTCGATTTTTCAGTTCTTCAATTTGCTTTTTTGATTTTTCGATTTTTCAATATTTCGTTTCTTCCACTTTTCGATCTTTCGACTTCTGGATTTTTCAATTTTTCGACTGTTTATATTTCGATTTCTCAATTTTTCAACTTTTCGATATTTTAATTTTTCAATTTTCCGAATTTTTCAATTTTCGATTTCTCGAGTTTTTGATTTTTTTGGTTTCTCGATGTCTCAGTTATTTAATTCTTGTTCCGATTTTTCGATTTGTTGGTTTATCGATTTTTTACTTTTCGGATATTCGATTTTTGGATGTTTCAATGTTTGAATTATCCGATTTTTCAATTTTACAATTTTTTTAGTTGTCGATTTGTTGATTTTTCAGTTTTTCGATTTTTAAATTTTTTTGATTTTTTGATGTTTAGATTTCTCCATTTTTCAAATTTACGATATTTTAATTTTTCAATGTTTTAAATTTTAGATTTTTCGACTTTTCGATTTTTCAGTTCCTGAATATTTTTTAATTTTTCAAATTTTGACGTTTCTGAATTTTCAGTTTTCCTATTCCTCAAATAATCTATTTTTTGATTTTCTTATTTCTCGACTTCCCAAAATGAGTTCCATTTTTGAATTAAATTTTTAACTTTTAGTGTTTCTTGTTATTATATAATTATAATATGAAACTGAAAATTGGACTTGACTGATTAGAAGCATTTTCATCTTAGGATCTGTGGATTGCTTGGTTTAACTTGGAACTATTTCATGTTTTTTTCTCTTTATTTCCTGTATTGACAGGTTATTCTGTCTAATTGTTACTAATTGAGTAGATTAGATAATGACGCAGGTAACTTCCTTAAGCTATATTACTACCCACACTAATAAATTTTTAATTTGTTGCTCACCCTGTATAAATAGTTCTACCAGTACGAACCCATTGCTAAATGGCACCCACAAGCCACAAAAAAATGAAAAGGAATACCCTTAAACGACCTCGTTTCCGTGTTTATTAAGCAAGAACAACACATTAATTAGCTGGAAATGGCGGATTCGCCGGGTCACATGATCAACTTATTCATGCCCATGCATTAAACTACATCAAAGCATAGCACACCAGCCGGAATCCACCGGGAACCAATTATCATATTTAATTACAATTAAACAGCGTGGTCTGATTGAAATCCGATTGTCGGAATTCATTAAATACCCGAAATATTTACCATCGCATCTCGTATTCAATCACACACAATTTTTATCTTATATCTAGCCGTTTTTGCAATTCATGGCTCGCCACCAAGATTCAAGAGCCATCTCCGGGACGGTCGAGCCTCTGCATAATCTGAGGCAGCAAAAAATTTTGGATTAAATCGGACGTAAACATGGCACTGACTGGTGAATGCAGAGGGCCTGCCCGGGGGTTGCTTTGTTATTGCTTCCCTTGCATTTCTAAAATTGGATTTACATGCGGATGAAACTGTTTGTGGAGTGGTTAGGCGCTTTCATGTGCAAGATATTCAGGTGCATTAAGCTCGAGTCGTGAAATGGAAATGGAGAAGTTGATGCGAGCTTTAATAAAAAGGGTTTTTATTTCTAGGATGGCGAAATCTGGAGAAAGGAATGCGGAAGCGATATGTAAGCTTTTTGCCAAAGATGTTTTGCTTCGAGGAGTCGGTATCGGAAAACGCGAAATAAGCTCACAAAGGAAAATGTTCTAAACAAAATTAGTTTAGTTTATGGGAGAAACTGATCTAAACGCCTGAGTAAGCACGAGTGGCTCAGAAAACACTTACAGTACTTCAAGAGAGAAATTTCTTTAATTTTTTCAAACCGATTCTCCCGAGACTCCCGTCGAAAATTGCATTTGTATTGCTAACAACTCACGTTATGTGAGTTTAGTACAAAGACAAAGACACTCAGAAGCAATATTTGCGTGAAACGTTCCTTTGAGCCAACGGTAGAATTTAATAACAAACACTCAGCTCCTCAGGAATCTATTAAGCGAAACCCCTTCATTCCGATAAAATAGTTAGACAAGTAAAAAATTCACGGCTCGCTCCACATTTCGAGAGTCGTGACCCGTCATAAAGTTTTATCGCACGATTCTGCAAATAAAGCATTTATTCAGTTCCGCCAATTAAGCTTTACGAGTCGCTTATTAATACGGAGCTTTAAATAAGGCAAAAGTGCCGCGATTGCTCACCACGTAGCAACAAAGCTCAAATCGCGGTAAAAATTTTTGCAGATAAAATCATCGATCAATATTCGATGCAACGTTAGATATGCGTACGCACGACCGTATCATGAATTTTTAAATAGGGTCCTCCGGAAAAAGCCGCGTGAAAGCCCGTTTCCTGCTGCAAGCTTCCATTAGGAGCGCCAGAGTCGGGTTCGAGATTCGACATTACCGCAAACAGCGTGGTTTTATTTGTTCGTGGTTTGATAATGAAAGAGGATTTAGTGTGGTTCCAGATTGCATTGAGCAATTTTTGTCTAGTTTTTAAATTCTCGTTAAACTTGGCTTTTATCCCGTATCGCGAAACGAATGCTTGTTTGAATATCAAGTTTCACAAATCCTAGAACATGAAACCAAAATCTCTGTTAGGTACCTTCTGATTGTTGGAATTCACGTAATATCCGAAACTACGGAACCGATTGCTTTATTCAACATGACCTGATTGCACTACATTAATGTTATTTGATGACTTCAAAGCATTAATTAGTGCCTGTATATTCCATTGCTCAAACACACAGACGACTTCATTGTTAAATAATTCTAATCTAAATTACGCAAAATAACATGTATTCCGGTCGTTTAAATATTTCATTTTCTATTGTTATTGGTTTTTTTGCGAATATTGTAAATAGCTTGAGAGATGTACGTGACGTCATAAAAATATTCACTCGATTCGAGATGTGAGACAATTTTTTGTTTTTCACCTCCATTGATATTCAAACCGTAACTTTGGAATTTTTTTCTGATATTCGCTTATTCTGTCTGGTGTTCTTCATTCACATGTTGCATCTAATATCGCGCCTGGACAGCATAGCAAAATTGGAATATGCTCCTCCCTCTTGCACAAGCTCCGCCTTAATAAATCATCTCATTGGCCCGAAGAAGAGGGGCGGCGTCTACAATCATTGTACCTGATTGTGTCCAGTTTACATGACTTTTTATTATTCGAGTATAAACGCTGACGGCAGTCGTTATTCGAAAAAAAAAAATTAAGAAAATCTAAAAATTTCATTAAAAAAAGAAAAGTGTAATAATAAAATTCATCTTCGGTCTTAGAACAAACAAGAACGAATAATAAGAAATTGAAAAGGGGTGGGTGGGCGGGGCCATTTTTATTGTATTTTAAATATTAGGTTCTACCGCTTTTCAAAACAGAATTCAATTTCCATTTTACAGTAAATTAAATAAATCAGTGAAATGGAGACAGAAGGTGGGCGGGGCTAAGTTTACCTTGTTTGTACAGTCTGGTAGCAAACAATAGCCCCGCCCACCCACCCCCTCTTCGTTCTTGTGACCACTCTTAATACTGTTAATTAATGACAACGTTATTGTCTTGTAAGAATCTTGGACAAATCTGCTAAACCTTTGGTGAGAAAATAGTTAAATTGTTCCACAAGGAATCTAGGAGGCATTAAGCTGGTATTAAATAAACATACCCGACGTGAGAATTATATTTAAAAAACAAAATTATCGATGCTCCTCCCTCTCGCTCAAGCTCCACCTTAATAAATCATTTCATTGGCCCGAATAAGAGGGGCGGCGTTTATAATCAATGTACCTGATTGTGTCCAATTTTTTATTTTATTTAAGTGTAAACGCTGATGGCGGTCGTTTTTCGAAAAAAAAAAATAAAATTTAGGAAAATCTAAATTTCATTAAAAAAAGTGTAATCATAAAATTCATCTTCGGTCTTAGAATCGACAAGAATGAGTGATTGAAACGGAAGAGAGTTGGGTGGGTGGGTGGGGCCATTTTTTATTTTATTTCAAATACTACATTCGACTGCTTGTCAAAATAGAATTCAATGTCCATTTTATAATAAATAAAATAAGTCAGTGAAATGTAGAATGGAGGTGGAGGAGCTAAGATCGGTTTTTTTTAGCCCCGCCTTCCCACCCCCTCTTTATTTTAGTGACCACTCTTAATAGTGTTAATTAATGACAATGATATTGTCTAAGAATCTTAGACAAATCTGTTAAACCTTTAGTAAGAAAATAAGTAAATTGTTCCGCAAGGAATCTAGAAGCCATTAAGCTGGTGTTAAGTAAACATACCCGATGTGAGAATTATATTTATAAAGTAAAATTATCGATGCTCCTCCCTCTCGTACAAGCTCCACCTTAATAAGTCATTTCATTGGCTCGAAGAAGAGGGGAGTATAAAATCCAACTTCGATCTCGGAGCCAATAAGAATGGGTGACTAAAACAGAAGAGGAGTAGGTGGGCGGGGCCACTTCTGAATTTATTTTAAATCTTAGATTCTACCGGTTATTAAAACAGAATTCAAGTCCCATTTTACAGTGAATAAAATAAGTTTGGCTTTTTTTCTACAGTCTGGTGAAAAAGAATAGCCCCGCCCGCCCACCCTCTCTCCATTCTAGTTATTATTTAATTGGAATCTTTGACAAATCTGTTACACCTGTGATGAGAAAATCGTTAACTTGTTCTACAAAGTATCTAAAAAATATTAAATAGCCGTCAAATAAGCATACCAGACGCGAGAACCATATTTAAAATTATCGATGCTCCTCCCTCTCCCACAAACTCCACCTTAATAAATTATTTCATTGGCCCAAAGAAGGGGCGGCGTTTACAATAATTGTACATCATTAATTCCAATTTATATGATTTTTTTTATTTAATGCAAACGCTGACGGCAAGCTGTTTTTCGAAAATAAAAAATGTAAGAAAAAATAAAATTTTATTAAAAAAAGTGTAATCCTAGAATTTGTCATTTACCAGTATAAAATCCAACTTCAGACTCAGTGCCAATAAGAATGGGTGCCTAAAACGGAAGAGGGGTGGGTGGGCGGAGTTACTTTTGACTTTGTTTTAAATCTTAAATTCTACAGGTTATTAAGTGAAGTGAAGAAAGGAGGTGGGCGGGACTAAGTTTAGTTTTTTTCTACAGTCTTGTAACAAGCAGTAGCCCCGCCCACTTACTCCTTCTTCATTCCAGTGCCTACTCTTTAGTTAAGAGGGGAATACAATTTAGGAAAAAATAAAATTTCATTAAAAAGGGTACCTAATCCGAGATTTTATTATTTATCAATATAAAATAAGACTTCGGTCTTAGAATCGACAAGAATGAGTGATTGAAACGGAAGAGTGTTGGGTGGGTAGGTGGGGCCATTTTTTATTTTATTTCAAATACTACATTCGACTGCTTGTCAAATTAGAATTCAATGTCCATTTTATAATAAATAAAATAAGTCAGTGAAATGTAGAATGGAGGTGGAGGAGCTAAGATCGGCTTTTTTTTAGCCCCGCCTTCCCACCCCTCTTTTATTTTAGTGACCACTCTTAATAGTGTTAATTAATGACAATGATATTGTCTAAGAATCTTAGACAAAGCTGTTAAACCTTTAGTAAGAAAATAAGTAAATTGTTCCTCAAGGAATCTAGAAGCCATTAAGCTGGTGTTAAGTAAACATACCCGATGTGAGAATTATATTTAATAGTAAAATTATCGATGCTCCTCCCTCTCGCACAAGCTCCACCTGAATAAATCATTTCATTGGCTCGAAGAAGAGGGGAGTATAAAATCCAACTTCGATCTAGGAGCCAATAAGAATGGGTGACTAAAACAGAAGAGGAGTAGGTGGGCGGGGCCACTTCTGAATTTATTTTAAATCTTAGCTTCTACCGGTTATTAAAATAGAATTGAACTCCCATTTTACAGTGAATAAAATAAGTTTGGCTTTTTTCTACAGTCTGGTCAAAAAGAATAGCCCCGCCCGCCCACCCTCTCTCCATTCTAGTTATTATTTAATTGGAATCTTAGACAAATCTGTTACACCTGTGATGAGAAAATCGCCAACTTGTTCTACAAAGTGTCTAAAAAATATTAAATAGCTGTCAAATAAGCATACCAGACGCGAGAACCATATTTAAAATTATCGATGCTCCTCCCTCTCACACAAACTCCACCTTAATAAATTATTTCATTGGCCCAAAGAAGAGGGGCGGCGTTTACAAGAATTGTACGTCATTAATTCCAATTTATATGATTTTTTTATTTAATGCAAACGCTGACGGTGAAGCTGTTTTTCGAAAATAAAAAATGTAAGAAAAAATAAAATTTCATTAAAAAAAAGTGTAATCCTAGAATTTGTTATTTACCAGTATAAAATCCAACTTCAGACTCAGTGCCAATAAGAATGGGTGCCTAAAACGGAAGAGGGGTGGGTGGGCGGCGCCACTTTTGACTTTGTTTTAAATCTTAAATTCTACAGGTTATTAAGTGAAGTTAAGAAAGGAGGTGGGCGGGACTAAGTTTAGTTTTTTTCTACAGTCTTGTAACAAGCAGTAGCCCCGCCCACCTACTCCTTCTTCATTCCAGTGCCTACTCTTTAGGTAAGAGGGGAATAAAATTTAGGAAAAAATAAAATTTCATTAAAAAGTGTACCTAATCCGAGATTTTATTATTTATCAATATAAAATAAGACTTCGGTCTTAGAATCGACAAGAATGAGTGATTGAAACGGAAGAGGGTTGGGTGGGTGGGTGGGACCATTTTTTTTTTTTATTTCAAATACTACATTCGACTGCTTGTCAAAATAGAATTCAATGTCCATTTTATAATAAATAAAATAAGTCAGTGAAATGTAGAATCGAGGTGGAGGAGCTAAGATCGGCTTTTTTTTAGCCCCGCCTTCCCACCCCCTCTTTATTTTAGTGACCACTCTTAATAGTGTTAATTAATGACAATGATATTGTCTAAGAATCTTAGACAAAGCTGTTAAACCTTTAGTAAGAAAATAAGTAAATTGTTCCGCAAGGAATCTAGAAGCCATTAAGCTGGTGTTAAGTAAACATACCCGATGTTAGAATTATATTTAATAGTAAAATTATCGATGCTCCTCCCTCTCGCACAAGCTCCACCTGAATAAATCATTTCATTGGCTCGAAGAAGAGGGGATATAAAATCCGACTTCGATCTCGGAGCCAATAAGAATGGGTGACTAAAACAGAAGAGGAGTAGGTGGGCGGGGCCACTTCTGAATTTATTTTAAATCTTAGATTCTACCGGTTATTAAAATAGAATTGAACTCCCATTTTACAGTGAATAAAATAAGTTTGGCTTTTTTCTACAGTCTGGTGAAAAACACCCCGCCCACCCTCTCTCCATTCTAGTTATTATTTAATTGGAATCTTTGACAAATCTGTTACACCTGTGATGAGAAAATCGCCAACTTGTTCTACAAAGTATCTAAAAAATATTAAATAGCTGTCAAATAAGCATACCAGACGCGAGAACCATATTTAAAATTATCGATGCTCCTCCCTCTCACACAAACTCCACCTTAATAAATTATTTCATTGGCCCAAAGAAGAAGGGCGGCGTTTACAATAATTGTACATCATTAATTCCAATTTATATGATTTTTTTTATTTAATGCAAACGCTGACGGCGAAGCTGTTTTTCGAAAATAAAAAATGTAAGAAAAAATAAAATTTTATTAAAAAAAGTGTAATCCTAGAATTTGTTATTTACCAGTATAAAATCCAACTTCAGACTCAGTGCCAATAAGAATGGGTGCCTAAAACGGAAGAGGGGTGGGTGGGCGGCGCCACTTTTGACTTTGTTTTAAATCTTAAATTCTACAGGTTATTAAGTGAAGCGAAGAAAGGAGGTGGGCGGGACTAAGTTTAGTTTTTTTCTACAGTCTTGTAACAAGCAGTAGCCCCGCCCACTTACTCCTTCTTCATTCCAGTGCCTACTCTTTAGTTAAGAGGGGAATACAATTTAGGAAAAAATAAAATTTCATTAAAAAGGGTACCTAATCCGAGATTTTATTATTTATCAATATAAAATAAGACTTCGGTCTTAGAATCGGCAAGAATGAGTGATTGAAACGGAAGAGGGTTGGGTGGGTGGGTGGGTCCATTTTTTTTATTTCAAATACTACATTCGACTGCTTGTCAAAATAGAATTCAATGTCCATTTTATAAGAAATAAAATAAGTCAGTGAAATGTAGAATGAAGGTGGAGGAGCTAAGATCGGCTTTTTTTAGCCCCGCCCACCCACCCCTCTTTATTTTAGTGACCACTCTTAATAGTGTTAATTAATGACAATGATATTGTCTAAGAATCTTAGACAAATCTGTTAAACCTTTGGTAAGAAAATAAGTAAATTGTTCCGCAAGGAATCAAGAAGCCATTAAGCTGGTGTTAAGTAAACATACCCGATGTGAGAATTATATTTATAAAGTAAAATTATCGATGCTCCTCCCTCTCGTACAAGCTCCACCTTAATAAGTCATTTCATTGGCTCGAAGAAGAGGGGAGTATAAAATGCAACTTCGATCTCGGAGCCAATAAGAATGGGTGACTAAAACAGAAGAGGAGTAGGTGGGCGGGGCCACTTCTGAATTTATTTTAAATCTTAGCTTCTACCGGTTATTAAAATAGAATTGAACTCCCATTTTACAGTGAATAAAATAAGTTTGGCTTTTTTCTACAGTCTGGTGAAAAAGAATAGCCCCGCCCGCCCACCCTCTCTCCATTCTAGTTATTATTTAATTGGAATCTTAGACAAATCTGTTACACCTGTGATGAGAAAATCGCTAACTTGTTCTACAAAGTATCTAAAAAATATTAAATAGCTGTCAAATAAGCATACCAGACGCGAGAACCATATTTTAAATTATCGATGCTCCTCCCTCTCACACAAACTCCACCTTAATAAGTTATTTCATTGGCCCAAAGAAGAGGGGCGGCGTTTACAATAATTGTACATCATTAATTACAATTTATATGATTTTTTTTATTTAATGCAAACGCTGACGGCGAAGCTGTTTTTCGAAAATAAAAAATGTAAGAAAAAATAAAATTTTATTAAAAAAAGTGTAATCCTAGAATTTGTTATTTACCATTATAAAATCCAACTTCAGACTCAGTGCCAATAAGAATGGGTGCCTAAAACGGAAGAGGGGTGGGTGGGCGGCGCCACTTTTGACTTTGTTTTAAATCTTAAATTCTACAGGTTATTAAGTGAAGTGAAGAAAGGAGGTGGGCGGGACTAAGTTTAGTTTTTTTCTACAGTCTTGTAACAAGCAGTAGCCCCGCCCACCTACTCCTTCTTCATTCCAGTGCCTACTCTTTAGTTAAGAGGGGAATAAAATTTAGGAAAAAATAAAATTTCATTAAAAAGTGTACCTAATCCGAGATTTTATTATTTATCAAGATAAAATAAGACTTCGGTCTTAGAATCGACAAGAATGAGTGATTGAAACGGAGGAGGGTTGGGTGGGTGGGTGGGACAATTTTTTTTTTATTTCAAATACTACATTCGACTGCTTGTCAAAATAGAATTCAATGTCCATTTTATAATAAATAAAATAAGTCAGTGAAATGTAGAATCGAGGTGGAGGAGCTAAGATCGGCTTTTTTTTAGCCCCGCCTTCCCACCCCCTCTTTATTTTAGTGACCACTCTTAATAGTGTTAATTAATGACAATGATATTGTCTAAGAATCTTAGACAAATCTGTTAAACCTTTAGTAAGAAAATAAGTAAATTGTTCCACAAGGAATCTAGAAGCCATTAAGCTGGTGTTAAGTAAACATACCCGATGTGAGAATTATATTTATAAAGTAAAATTATCGATGCTCCTCCCTCTCGTACAAGCTCCACCTTAATAAGTCATTTCATTGGCTCGAAGAAGAGGGGAGTATAAAATCCAACTTCGATCTAGGAGCCAATAAGAATGGGTGACTAAAACAGAAGAGGAGTAATGGGTGTGGGCCACTTCTGAATTTATTTTAAATCTTAGCTTCTACCGGTTATTAAAATAGAATTGAACTCCCATTTTACAGTGAATAAAATAAGTTTGGCTTTTTTCTACAGTCTGGTGAAAAAGAATAGCCCCGCCCGCCCACCCTCTCTCCATTCTAGTTATTATTTAATTGGAATCTTAGACAAATCTGTTACACCTGTGATGAGAAAATCGCCAACTTGTTCTACAAAGTATCTAAAAAATATTAAATAGCTGTCAAATAAGCATACCAGACGCGAGAACCATATTTAAAATTATCGATGCTCCTCCCTCTCACACAAACTCCACCTCAATAAATTATTTCATTGGCCCAAAGAAGAGGGGCGGCGTTTACAATAATTGTACATTATTAATTCCAATTTATATGATTTTTTTATTTAATGCAAACGCTGACGGCGAAGCTGTTTTTCAAAAATAAAAAATGTAAGAAAAAATAAAATTTCATTAAAAAAAAGTGTAATCCTAGAATTTGTTATTTACCAGTATAAAATCCAACTTCAGACTCAGTGCCAATAAGAATGGATGCCTAAAACGGAAGAGGGGTGGGTGGGCGGAGCCACTTTTGACTTTGTTTTAAATCTTAAATTCTACAGGTTATTAAGTGAAGTGAAGAAAGGAGGTGGGCGGGACTAAGTTTAGTTTTTTTCTACAGTCTTATAGCAAGCAGTAGCCCCGCCCACCTACTCCTTCTTCATTCCAGTACCTACTCTTTAGTTAAGAGGGGAATAAAATTTAGGAAAAAATAAAATTTCATTAAAAAGTGCAGCTAATCCGAGATTTTATTATTTATCAATATAAAATCCGACTTCGGTCTTAGAGCCAATAGAAATGAGTGATTAAAACGAAAAAGAGATGGGTGGGCGGGCGGGCCACCTTTTATTTTATTTCAAATCAAATTAGATTCTATCGCTTGTCAAAATAGAATTCAGTTTCCATTTTACCGTATATAACGTAAAATAAGACAGTAAAGTGAAGAAAGGAGGTAGGCGGGGCCAAGTTTGGTTTTCTTCTAGTCTTATAAGCACGCCTTAGCCCCGCCCAGCCACCCCTTCTTCATTACAGAGACTACTCTTAATATTGTGAATTAGTAACAACGTCATTATCTTATTGAAAGCTTAGTAAAATTTGTGAAACCGTTGATGAAAAATTAGTTAAAATATACAACAAAGTATCTAGAAAGTATTAAGCTGATGTTAAATAAGCATACCAGACGATGGACTTATATTAAAAAAACAAAATTACCGACGCTCCTCCCTCACACACAAGCTCCACCTTAATAAATGATTTCATTGGCCCAAAGAGAGGGGCGGTGCTTACAAATGTGTCTCATTAAATATTATTTAACACAAGTGTACACAACTTCCTTCCCACAGCCAAATAAAATGTGTGACCAAAATAAAAGAGGGTGGGTGGGCGGGGCATATCCTTTACCAAACAAAGAAGCTTTAACGATGGTTGTGCTTCAGAGGCGAAGTAAGTTCCGGCTGAATAATTATTGTAGACCATTTTTTTAAACAAAAACTCGTTTCTCTGTTGTCTGAAAACTCTTGGTAAAAATAAACACAGACATACAATTACAAACCTTATAAACCCCCGCACACACACTAATGGATTTTGAGAATTAATTTGGCTGTGTATCAGAATAAAGAACAAAAAGTTGTTTGGTAAAGTCTACATTTTGCAGTCTTGTTTAATAAAGCAGAAACCGAAAAAAATTCAAACAAGTCCAAATCCCCTTCGAAAGGTCGTAAAATGATGTATTTGATCCACAGCGTACGCACAATCCGCCATCAAGCGCCACAAACAACTTAGTCTTTATTTGCGGCGCTATCGATTCGTCATAAGTCCGCTCCTGTATTGGTAATGGCGACGGTTATTTTTATGGACAGAAGTGGAGTGGCCATTATTTTGTTTCCGTCGTCGGTTTACGGAGCACGAAAAGCCGTATTTAATAAAAGCAAACAATCGGGACGAGACGATATGATTTATGGAGATTCCATCTCCCGGGAGCCTCGGCCCCTTTGTCCCGCTCTCGTTTCGACTTCTTCGCTGAGAAATAATGTACGTGCTGGCGCACGTTTATGTCTATATAAATTGCGCGATGCGGGGTCTCGTAACGGAATTAAAATTTCTCGGGGACAATTACAAGACGGGACGTTCCGTTTGAAGTCTTCGCGAGACGGGTTTTTGTCAGGCTGAGGTGTACAAATAAAGGGGTTGCCGGGTTGACAGTAAGTGAAAGGAGCGGCGCTGCCGCGTTTTTCTGAAAGGCTTTTTGGAGACGAGCTTTGCGACAAGTTTGGGGAGGGTTTAAAAATCGCTGCGGGGTTTAATTTATAGAAGTTAGCGGGCAGTTTTTGCCGGAAATATTAATAGGGTGAAAGGAAAGTCGTACACTAAACGGGACGTACTTCAAGGAGAAAAAATGAATAGCATCAAAGCTGATTCAGTGGCAGGAGGGAAATGATAAATGATGAACTTTGGTTAAACAGGCGGCGGTGGTGGAAGTCGGGCCGCTGAGAATTTTCGCGCTAAATTACCAGACTATCGTTTTAAACGGTTTGGTGGAGCTAAAGGCCAACAAAAACGAGATTTGGGTAAAAAATTGGTGGAGGGTTATTCCGACGGAAATACAGTTCCTGAAGTGCAGCATCAACAGAACTTCCGTCGCCCCTGAAGAGCAGCCCAACAAATCCCGCTTCATTGAAAAATTATAAACATTTTTTGCGATTTTTGTTTTCTGATCACCTCTGTGAAGGAAAAACCAGTGACTTAAATAACACTCCCGCAGCTTTTTTGACTTTTTCGATTTGCAATTTTTTGAGTTTTCAAGTTCAAATTTTTTAGTGTTCAAATTTTGAATTTTATTATTATTCGATTTGTCAATGTTTCGATTTTATAATTTCTCGTTTTTTCAATTTAATTTTTTTTAATTTTTTGTTTCTACAATTTTTAATTATTTTATTTATTCGACTTTCTAATGTTTCGATTTTATAACTTTTTGTTTTTACCAATTTCAATGTTTTCCATTTTTTTAATTCTTCAATTTTACAAGATGCAACTATCAAACTTCCATTTTTAAATCTTTCGACTTTTCAGTTTCGCAATTTCTAAATTTTCAGTTTTTCGACTTCTGTATTCTCGATTAATCGATATTTTGGTTTTCCATTTCTCTCTCTCTCTCTCTCTCTCTCTCCCTTTCCAATATTTCGATTTTCGGTTTTTCATTTCTTCAATTTTTCCATTTTTCAGCTTTTCAAATTGTCAGTTGTTTGATTTTTTTAAATTTTGGATTTTTCGAATTCGATTTTCCACTTTCAGATTTCTCAATTTTTCTATTTTCCTATCTCTAAATTTCTCGATGGTTTAGTTTTGGACTTCTCAATTTTTCGACTTTTTCTTGTTTCGATTTCTTGATTTTTCAATTTTCCGATATTTTTCATTTCTTCGTGATTTCAATTTGTCAATTATTTGGATTTTTAAACTTTCGATTTTTCAGTTTTTTGATGTTTCGGTTTTCGATCTCCCGATTTTTCGACTTCTTGAATTAAATTTCCCGGTTTTTAAAATTCTTTATTTTTCGATGTTTTTTGCTTTACAATTTTTCAGTGTCTCGACTCTTTAATTTTTCATTTTTAAATTTTTCAATATTTCGATTTTTCAGTTTTTCAATTCTTCAATTTATTGATTTTTCAATTTTTGATATACCACTTTTGAAATTTTTCAATATTTCGATTCAATTTTTCAATTTGTGGATTTTTTAAATTTTCGATTTTTCACTTTCAGGCTTCCCGATTTTTCTGTTTTCCTATTTCTAAATTTCTCAATGGTTCTGTTTCAATTCTTCCATTTTTTTTTATTCCATCCTTATTTCAATTTTTCAATTCTTTGAACTGTTAAATTTTCAATTTTTCAGTTTTTTTTTATTTTTAAAATTTTTGATTTTTCGATTATTCAGTTTTACGATTTTTTAATGTCTCGACTCTTCAATTTTGCGATTTCTCAATTTCCCGATTAATCGATTTTTTTATTTTTCCATTTCTCAATGTCTGGACTTTTCAATATTTCGATTTTTCAGTTTTTCAGTTATTCAATTTATCCATTTTTCAGGTTTTTGATTGTTCAGTTTTTTAAATGTACAATTTTTCGACGTTTCAGATTTTAAATTTTTCAATTTTTCCGGTCTTCAATTTTTTTTCCATTTTTCAATTTCTCGATTTTCACTTTTAGGCTTCTCGATTTTTTTATTTTCCTATTTCTAAATTTCTCGATGGTTCGGTTTTTGACTTTTCAATTTTTCGATTTTTTCTTATTTCGATTTCTCGATTTTTCAATTTTTCCATATTGTTTTTTATTTCTTCGTTACTTATTTTTAATTTTTCAAATATTCGAATTGTTAAATTTTCGGTTTCTCAGATTTTTTGATGTTTCCATTTCTGGATATTCGGATTTTTCAACTTCTCGAATTAGACTTTTGATTATTCAGTTTTACGATTTTTTAATGTCTCCGACTCTTCAATTTTGCGATTTCTCAATTTCACGGTTAATCGTTTTTTTTATTTTTTCATTTCTCGATCTCTTGACTTTTCAGTATTTCGATTTTTCAGTGTTTCAATTCTTCAATTTATCGATTTTTCAGGTTTTTTAATTTTTCAATTTTTAAAATTTTCAATTTTACATTTGAGATTTTAAATTTTTTAATTTTTCCTGTCCCCAATTTCTTTTTCAATTTTTGAATTTTTCGATATAGCAACTTTGGGATTTTTCAGTATTTCGATTCTTCAACTTATCGATTTTTCGATTGTTCGATTTTTCAATTTCTCGATTTTTTAATTTTTTCGATTTTCGGAATCCGATTTTTCAGTTTCCGATTTCTCGATTTTTCTATCTTCCTAATATATTTCTAAATTTCTCAATAGTTCAGTTTTTTATTTCGTGGCGATTTCAATTTTTCAATTATTCGAAAATTTTTCAGTTTTTTTTAATGTTTTTTGGTTTCTCAATCTTCCGATTTTTCGACTTTCCGGTTTTTAAAATTTTTTATTTGTCGAGGTTTCAGTTTTACGATTTTTCGATATCCGAACTCTTCAATTTTTCGATTTTTAAATTTTTCAATTTTGGTGTTTCTAAATTTTCTCAATTTCTCGATTAATCGATTTTTTAATTTTTCCATTTCTCGATCTCTAGACTTTTCAATATTTCGATTTTTCAGTTTTTCAATTCTTCAATTTATCTATGTTTCATCAGGTTTTTAATTTTTCGATTTTTTAAATTTTCCAATTTTTAGATTCTCCAATTTTTATTCAATTTTTCAACTTCGATTGTCCGATTTTTCAATTTCCCGATTTTTACATTTTCAACTTTATCAATTTCTCGATTTTTAAATTTTGGATTTTTTCATTATTCGATTTTTTGATGTTCCGTTATCTCGATTTTGCAATTTTTCCATATTTTACTTTTTCGATTTTTAAAATTATAGATTTTTCGAGAAGTGTTTGAGAGAATTTTCCAATGCTTATTTTCTATTTTCCGATTTTTCAGTGTCTCGACTCTTTAATTTTTCATTTTTAAATTTTTCAATATTTCGATTTTTCAGTTTTTCAATTCTTCAATTTATTGATTTTTCAATTTTTCGATTCTCCAATTTTTCTTTCATTTTTCAATTTTTGATATACCACTTTTGAAATTTTTCAATATTTCGATTCAATTTTTCAATTTGTCGATTTTTTAAATTTTCGATTTTTCACTTTCAGGCTTCTCGATTTTTCTGTTTTCCTATTTCTAAATTTCTCAATGGTTCGGTTTCAATTCTTCCATATTCTTTTTTATTTCTTCCTTATTTCAATTTTTCAATTCTTCGAACTGTTAAATTTTCAATTTTTCAGTTTTTTTTGATGTTTCGATTTTAGCGATCTTCCGATTTTGCGACTTCTCGGAGTAAATTTTTCGGTTTTTAAAATTTTAGATTTTTCGATTATTCAGTTTTACGATTTTTTAATGTCTCGACTCTTCAATTTTGCGATTTCTCAATTTCCCGATTAATCGATTTTTTTATTTTTCCATTTCTCGATCTCTGGACTTTCCAATATTTCGATGTTTCAGTTTTTCAGTTATTCAATTTATCCATTTTTCAGGTTTTTGATTGTTCAGTTTTTTAAATTTACAATTTTTCGACGTTTCAGATTTTAAATTTTTCAATTTTTCCGGTCTTCAATTTTTCTTCTACTTTTCAATTTCTCGATATAGCAATTTTGGGATTTTTCAATATTTCGAGTTTTCAATTTTTTGATTTTTCGACTGTTTGATTTTTCAATTTGTCGATTTTTTGCTTTTTCGATTTTATTAATTTTTCAGTTTTTAAATTTTATATTTTTCAATTATTCAATTTTTTGATGATTCGTTATCTCAATTTTGCAATTTTTCTATTTTTTTTTTTCGATTTTTAAAATCATAGATTTTTCCATTCTTCGATGTTTTCTATTTTTGATTTTTCAGTTCTTCAATATTTCAATTTTTGACGTTTCCAAGTTTTCTATTTTGCGATTTCTCAATTTCTCGATTGATCGATTTTTTTATTCTTTTATTTTTCTATTTCTCGATCTCTAGATTTTTCATTATTTCAACTTTTCAGTTTTTCAATTCTTCAATTTATCGCTTCAGATTTTAAATTTTCCAATTTTTCCAGTCTCCAATTTCTTTTCCATTTTTCAATTTCTCGATATAGGAGTTTTGAGATTTTTCAATATTTCGATTCTTCAAGTTTTCAATTTCTCGATCTTCACTTTTAGGCTTCTCGATTTTTTTATTTTCCTATTTCTAAATTTCTCGATGGCTCGGTTTTTGACTTTTCAATTTTTCGATTTTTTCTTATTTCGATTTCTCGATTTTTCAATTTTTCCATATTTTTTTTATTTCTTCGTTACTTATTTTTAATTTTTCAAATATTCGAATCGTTAAATTTTCGGTTTCTCAGATTTTTTGATGTTTCCATTTCTCGATATTCGGATTTTTTGACTTCTCGGATTAGATTTTTCGGTTTTTAAAATTTTTGATTTTTCGATTATTCAGTTTTACGATTTTTTAATGTCTCGACTCTTCAATTTTGCGATTTCTCAATTTCACGGTTAATCGATTTTTTTATTTTTTTCATTTCTCGATCTCTAGACTTTTCAGTATTTCGATTTTTCAGTGTTTCAATTCTTCAATTTATCGATTTTTCGGATTTTAAATTTTTTAATTTTTCAAGTCTCCAATTTTTTTCCAATTTTTGAATTTTTCGATATAGCAACTTTGGGATTTTTCAATATTACAATTCTTCAACTTATCGATTTTTCGATTGTTCGATTTTTCAATTTCTCGATTTTTTAATTTTTCGATTTTCGGAATCCGATTTTTCAGTTTTCGATTTCTCGATTTTTCTATCTTCCTAATATATTTCTAAATTTCTCCATAGTTCAGTTTTGGATTTTTGAATTTATCGATTTTTTTTTTGTTTCGATTTCTCGATTTTTCAGTTTTTCCATATTTTTTTATTTCATGGCGATTTCAATTTTTCAATTATTCGAACATTTTTCAGTTTTTTTTCACGTTTTTTGATTTCTCGATCTTCCGATTTTTCGACTTATCGGATTAGACTTTTCGGTTTTTAAAATTTTTTATTTTTCGAGGTTTTAGTTTTACGATTTTTTGATGTCCGAACTCTTCAATTTTTCAATTTTTGGTGTTTCTAAATTTTCTCAATTTCTCGATTAATCGATTTTTTAATTTTTCCATTTCTCGATCTCTAGACTTTTCAATATTTCGATTTTTCAGTTTTTCAATTCTTCAATTTATCTATGTTTCATCAGGTTTTTAATTTTTCAATTTTTTAAATTTTCCAATTTTTCGATTCTCCAATTTTTATTCAATTTTTCAACTTCGATTGTCCGATTTTTCAATTTCCCGATTTTTTACATTTTCAACTTTATCAATTTCTCGATTTTTAAATTTTGGATTTTTTCATTATTCGATTTTTTGATGTTTCGTTATCTCGATTTTGCAATTTTTCCATATTTTACTTTTTCGATTTTTAAAATTATAGATTTTTCGAGAAGTGTTTGAGAGAATTTTCCAATTCTTATTTTCTATTTTCCGATTTTTCAGTTCTTCGATATTTCCATTTTTGACTTTTTCGAATTATTAAATTTCCGATTGTTCAGTTTCTTGATGTTTCGAGCATTTCGTTCGATTTTCCGAGTGTTCAAATATTCGATTTTTCAGTTTTTCGATTTTTTGAATTATTGAAGTTTCGATAATTCGATTTTTTGTTGTTGAATTTCTCGATTTTTCAATTTTTTTATTCTTGAATTGGTCGCTATTTTACTTTTTCAATTTTTTAAATTTTAGACTCTTTCTATCGAAATAACCCTCGACCAATTTTTTGCTCGTCTCTGGCGATAAAATTTCATTTGAGAAAAGTTCAACTTTGATTTTAAAATCTCTAGAATTTTCTATTTCATGTTTTATTAACTCGCAAAAAAACCCTCAGAGTTGATTTTAGCGTCGACAAAACCATCCCACCATATTTTCATTTTATACAAAACACATCAATTACTTCCATTTATACCAGTACACTTTACATTTCATAATAAAAGCAGCGTTTCCATAGGCAGCCTTGGGGCATATCCGCTGTTTGTTGCTCCCCGGTGGCACTTCGAATCACACAGAAAATTAATAAAAACACAGTTTCCATTCAATTATCAGCGTCCGACGCTGTAAAATTCATAGCAGATTCCGTAACATAAGCAGCTTTTAATCGAAAACAAAGAAAACACGGTGAAATTATTACTAACAAGTGAATTAATAATTAACTTTAACAGAAACATGTTTACTTTAGTCATTATTGAAAATTACGTTCTCTTGATGTGTTGCCGTAAGCTAATAAGCTTCCCAGGCTTTGCTCCTACGTAATGTACTATGTGTCTTCCTACTTAACAATGTACGAGACATGGAGGAATTATGGTTGTCATTACCAAACGTTTTTACAAGGATTAAGGAAAACCGAGCCCCGGTAAACCCGACCAACACCATCCTTCAGTCTTTTTCACCCACGAAGACTCCACAGTTTTCCATTTTTCACTAAAATTAAAGCCTGTTTTCGCTTTGAAGCGCTTTGCGCAATATTTATTCTAGATCAGCCACAACGCAAACACAACCGCAATTACCGTTATTCCAAAATGTGCAAAATTTTCACTGAACCGAATTTTTCACGCAAGTCGATCAAAGTGTGCGCGTTCTTTATACGTGGGGCATGTTTTAATCAAACTGTGCCGAATTAAAACGCTCGTGCAGTTCCTGCACCCCAATTATATTTTAGCTTGTACCCACTCAAACAGATTAAATACACGCAAGTCAAACGTGGAAGCAAACAAGGGTTACGGAAATTGGACGAAGAGCGTCGTTTGGGTCAAGACGGAACTGGCGAAAGTCGCGTCTAATTATTGCAACCGCAACAATACTCCCCGCTTTAGTGAGCCTAAATGAAACGTCGCACCGTTAACACATACCATCTGCCGCCGCTTTCTTTTTAATTATCCGATATTATTTTTTCTGACTTCTTGCGTACTACGAGAGGTAATCTCGTAACGCAGTTCGCTCGGTTTAACACAATGGAGAATTTAAGTAACGCGGCGGCCATTTTGAATCCGCGCTACTAACGATTACGTTTACGGCCAGCCACCGTTCTGATTTAATTGTTAACATTCCAAAAGACATCCGAGTGGTATTAAAAGAGAGATTAAATCTTTGTGTCTGTTGTAAACTGGGAGATTTGTGTGACGAGGGTGGGGGAGGCTTGTGACACATAATTTTCTTTGATTGTAGTTTTTAGGCAAATAGAAGACGAATTTTGTTTATTAAATTGGAAAAGTTGCTTACATGGGTGGTGAATGTTAGGGGTGACATTTGAAAGTTGAAAATTGTGGAAGGTCAGTGGCGGGGTCGTTGCGTGATAGGTTATGTTTGCGATGAGTTTATTATGCGGATTGCAAATTATGCGCTTCCGGTGGATGCTTTTTTCTTGTTTGTTTTAAATGGGTGGGTGTCGTGATAAATCTGATTATTTTATTTGTGTAAACTTTGACTGGCTGATTTTCTGCCTTGTCGCACTATTATCGAATTTTAGTTCCCGAGTGTAAGGTATTCGAGTCCATCGACCGATTCCCTTATTTTTTTCTGACTTTTCATGACCCCTAGAATACGAAAAAATAGGTCTCCCGCTTCCGTCTGTCTGTCTGTCTGTCTGTCTGTCTGTCTGCCGTCTCCTGCACTTGTGGTGTATGAACCCGTGATGATTTTTCACCATAGTCATATATACAATTTTTTTAAAAAAGCTGGATTTATTTACCTTAGTTGATTTTACAATTTTTTTTATGACAATTTGTGTGTTTTCATTTTTTATGTTTTGCAACTTTTTCGTTTTTCAAAGTTTTGATTTCATAATTTTTCGTTTTTCAATCTTTTTTTTTCGTATTATTTTTCGTTTCTTCAATTTTTCGATTTTATATCATATACCTTCTTCGATTTTATTATTTCCCGTTTATTAAATTGTTCAAATTTTCAATCCTTGATTTTTCAGTTTTTCGATTTTCTAATTCTGCAAGTGTTGGATTTTCACTTATCCGATTTTCCGATTCTTTAATTTTCCATTTTACAAAAATGATAAATCATATTTCGTTTTTTTGGATTTTGTACTTTTTCGATTTTCAAGTAGCTTAATTTTAATTTTTCAATTTCTGAATTTGTTGTTTTAATTTCTCAAGTTCTTGATTTCTAATTTTTAAATTTTACAAGTTTGCATTTCATAGGAGTACTTGCTCGTTTTTTCAATTTTTGATTTTTCATTTTTTCAATTTTGCAAGTTTTCCATTTTTTTTATTCGAAAAGCTGAAAAATCGAGAAACGAAAAAATCGGAAAAATTAGAAACAACGAAAAACCAAAAAACCCGAAAAATCGCAAAATCGAAAAAGTGGAAAATCGAAGAAGTGAAGAAACAAAAAATTTAAATATCGAAAAACTAAAAATTGAGAAACTTGGAAATCGAAAAAAATTAATGAATTGGAAAATATTGGAAAATAGAAAAAATGAATCGATTAGAAAAAGTGGAAAACTCAAAAGTTTTAAAATCGAAAAATTAAAGATTCGTGAAAATTATAAAGTCGAAAAACTGTATTATTGACACATCGAAATATTGATAAAAAACAATTAATCAAATTTTCAATATGTCATTTCTAATGTCTATAATTTTTTGATTTTTCAATTTTTCGTTTCATCAATTTTTCAAGTTCCTGATTTCCAAATTTTTCTTTTTAGAATTATTCGCTTTTTCGCTTTTTAGTTTTCAATTTTCCCATTTTTTTATCGAAAAATCGAAAAATTAAAAAATGAAAAACTGGAAAAAATTTAAAAACTGGATAAGCGAAAAATTGCAAAATCAAAGAAGTCGAAAGTGGGAAAATTGCAAATCGAAAACCTGAAGAAATGAAAAAAGGAAACACTGAAAAAATTAAAATGGAGAAAATTAAAAATCGAAAAAAATTAATGAATCGAAAAATTTTAAAGAATCGAAAAATGTGAAAACCCAAAAATCGCAAAATCGAAAAATTATAGAATCCACAAAATTGTACAGTCTAAAATCTGTAACACTGAAATCGAAAAACTGAAAAATGAAAAAATCGAAACATCGAAATTTCTATAAATCGAGAAATCGAACAATTGAAAAATTGAACACACTGAAAAATAGAAAAATTTTAAACCGAAAAATTTGAAAATTTAAAACCGGGAAGTCGAAAAATCGAAAAACAGAAAACAAAGCATCAAAAACTGATAAATCTGAAACTCAAAGAATAAAATTGAAAGATCGGAAAATCTAAAGTCCAAAAATTGAAAAATTGAAGAACCTAAAAAGTAAAAATTATCCAGCAATTGAAAAATCGAAAAGTCGAAAAATGGAAGTCGACAAATCAAAAATTCAAAAACTGGAAAAATTGAAAACTAAAAACTAAAACATCGAAACATTGAAAAATGCAGAAATCAAGAAATGGGGAAACTTGGAAAATTTAAAGATAGAAAAATTGAAAAATCGCAAAACAGAAACTTCGGAAATTGAGTAATCGAAACATTGAAAAATTATAGAAAACTTCAGACACCGAAAAATCGAAAAATGGAACAATCAAAAAACAAAACATCGAATTTTCAGCAAATTAAGAAAGCGAAAAATCGTAAAATCGAAAAATAAGACATTTTAAAAATCGAAAAAATTTAAAACTGAAAATCTAAAACCAAGAATTCGAAAAATCGGAAGATGGAGAAATAGAAAAACTGAAAAATAGAAATATCGAAGAACTGAAAAAAACGAAACATTGCAAAATCGAAAAAGTGGAAAATCGAAGAAGTGAAGCAACAAAAAATTTAAACATCGAAAAACTAAAAATTGAGAAACTTGGAAATCGAAAAAAATTAATGAATTGGAAAATATTGGAAAATAGAAAAATGAATCGATTAAAAAAAGTGGAAAACTCAAAAGTTTTAAAATCGAAAAATTAAAGATTCGTGAAAATTATAAAGTCGAAAAACTGTATTACTTATTTTAATTATTCAAATTTTCAATATGTCATTCCTAATGTCTATAATTTTTGATTTTTCAATTTTCACTTCTTCATCTTTTCAAGTTCTTGATTTCCAAATTTTTCATTTTATAATTATTCGCTTTTTCGTTTTTTAGTTTTCAATTTTACAATTTTGCAATTTTCCCATTTTTTTATTCGAAAAATCGAAAAATTAAAAATTGAAAAAATGAAAAATTGGAAAAAATTTAAAAACTGGATAAGCGAAAAATTGCAAAATCAGAGAAGTCGAAAGTGGGAAAATTGCAAATCGAAAACCTGAAGAAATGAAAAAAGGAAACACTGAAAAAATGAAAATGGAGAAAGTTAAAAATCGAAAAAATTAATGATTCGAAAAATTTTAAAGAATCGAAAAATGTGAAAACCCAAAAATTGTAAAATCGAAAAATTATAGAATCCACAAAATTGTACAGTCTAAAATCTGTAACACTGAAATCGAAAAACTGAAAAATGAAAAAATCGAAACATCGAAATTTCTATAAATCGAGAAATCGAAAAATTGAAAAATTGAACACACTGAAAAACAGAAAAATTTAAAACCGAAAAATTGGAAAATTTAAAACCGAGAAGTCGAAAAATCGAAAAAACAGAAAACAAAGCATCTAAAACTGATAAATCTGAAATTCAAAGAATAAAATTGAAAGATCGGAAAATATAAAGTCCAAAAATTGAAAAATTGAAAAATCTAAAAAGTAAAAATTATCAAGTAATTGAAAAATCGAAAAGTCTAAAAATGAAAGTCGACAAAACAAAAATTCAAAAACTGGAAAAATTGAAAAACTACAAACTAAAACATCGAAACATTGAAAAATGCAGAAATCAAGAAATGGGGAAACTTGGAAAATTTAAAGACAGAAAAATTGAAAAATCGCAAAACTGAAACTTCGGAAATTGAGTAATCGAAACATTGAAAAATTATAGAAAACTTCAGACACCGAAAAATCGAAAAATGGAACAATCAAAAAACGAAACATCGAATTTTCAGCAAATTAAGAAAGCGAAAAATTGTAAAATCGAAAAATAAGACATTTTAAAAATCGAAAAAATTTAAAACTGAAAATCTAAAACCAAGAATTCGAAAAATCGGAAGATGGAGAAATAGAAAAACTGAAAAATAGAAATATCGAAGAACTGAACAAAACGAAACATTGCAAAATCGAAAAAGTGGAAAATCGAAGAAGTGAAGCAACAAAAAATTTAAACATCGAAAAACTAAAAATTGAGAAACTTGGAAATCGAAAAAAATTAATGAATTGGAAAATATTGGAAAATAGAAAAAATGAATCGATTAAAAAAAGTGGAAAACTCAAAAGTTTTAAAATCGAAAAATTAAAGATTCGTGAAAATTATAAAGTCGAAAAACTGTATTACTTATTTTAATTATTCAAATTTTCAATATGTCATTCCTAATGTCTATAATTTTTGATTTTTCAATTTTCACTTCTTCATTTTTTCAAGTTCTTGATTTCCAAATTTTTCATTTTATAATTATTCGCTTTTTCGTTTTTTAGTTTTCAATTTTACAATTTTGCAATTTTCCCATTTTTTTATTCGAAAAATCGAAAAATTAAAAATTGAAAAAATGAAAAATTGGAAAAAATTTAAAAACTGGATAAGCGAAAAATTGCAAAATCAGAGAAGTCGAAAGTGGGAAAATTGCAAATCGAAAACCTGAAGAAATGAAAAAAGGAAACACTGAAAAAATGAAAATGGAGAAAGTTAAAAATCGAAAAAAATTAATGATTCGAAAAATTTTAAAGAATCGAAAAATGTGAAAACCCAAAAATTGTAAAATCGAAAAATTATAGAATCCACAAAATTGTACAGTCTAAAAACCGTAACACTGAAATCGAAAAACTGAAAAATGAAAAAATCGAAACATCGAAATTTCTATAAATCGAGAAATCGAAAAATTGAAAAATTGAACACACTGAAAAATAGAAAAATTTTAAACCGAAAAATTTGAAAATTTAAAACCGGGAAGTCGAAAAATCGAAAAACAGAAAACAAAGCATCAAAAACTGATACATCTGAAACTCAAAGAATAAAATTGAAAGATCGGAAAATCTAAAGTCCAAAAATTGAAAAATTGAAAAACCTAAAAAGTAAAAATTATCAAGCAATTGAAAAATCGGAAAGTCGAAAAATGAAAGTCGACAAATCAAAAATTCAAAAACTGGAAAAATTGAAAAACTAAAAACTAAAACATCGAAACATTGAAAAATGCAGAAATCAGGAAATGGGGAAACTTGGAAAATTTAAAGATAGAAAAATTGAAAAATCGCAAAACTGAAACTTCGGACATTGAGTAATCGAAATATTGAAAAATTACAGAAAACTTCAGACACCGAAAAATCTAAAAATGGAACAATCAAAAAACGAAACATCGAATTTTCAGCAAATTAAGAAAGCGAAAAATTGTAAAATCGAAAAATAAGACATTTTAAAAATCGAAAAAATTTAAAACTGAAAATCTAAAACCAAGAATTCGAAAAATCGAAGATGGAGAAATAGAAAAACTAAAATTTTAAAAAGTAAAAATTAAAATATAGAAAACTCTAAACATTAAAAATTGAAAAATCTAATATTTAAAAATTGAAAAATTGAGAAAACTCGAAAAATTAAAAATTCGGAAAATCGAAAACTCAAAAAGCAGAAAAATCCTAAAATTGAAGAATACAAATACGGAAATATTCCAATATTGATAAATAGAAAAATTGAAAATAGAAGAAAAATTGAAGAATCGAAAAATTGAAATTTTTCAAAATTAAAACGTTGAAAAATGTTTAGATTGAAAAGTCGAAAAATCGAAGTAGAAAAACTGAAAATCTAAAAATTTGAAAAATTGAAAAATAGAAATATCGAGCAACTGAAAAATCGAAAAGTAGAATAATCGAAAAATTAGAAAATCTCAAAACTGGAACAACGAAAAACCGAGAAATAGATGAATCGAAAAGTCGAAAATCGAAGTCGAAAATCAAAAATGTAAAAATTAAAAACTTGAAAAATCGAAAAATAGAAACACTGAAAATTCGAGAAATCGAGAAATGAGAAAATCACAAAATCGATTAATCTTGAAATAGCGAAAATTTAAAAATCTAAAAATTGTAGAGACGACAAACTGAAAAAACATAAAACGAAAACATCATAAAACTAAAAAATCGAAAAATAGAAGAATTGAAAAACTAAAACATCGAAAAATGCAGAAATCAAGAAATGAGAAAACCAAAAGATCCATTAAACGAGAAATTGAAAAATCGAAAAATTAAAAATTTGGAAACGCCAAAAAAAAGAAAAATTTAAAAAATCCAAAAACTAAAAAATTGCAAAACTGAAACTTGGGAAAATGAGAAATCAAAAAATGAAAAACTCGAAAATTTGAAGAATCGAGAAATTGAGTAATCGAAAAATTGAAAAATTATAGAAAAATTCAGACATCGAAAAATCGAGAAATTAAACAATCGGAAATTTTAAAAATCGAAAAATAATTGAAAAACCGAAAAATCTAAAACTGAGAAGTCGAAAAATCGGAAGATCGAGAAACCGAAACATCAAAAAACTGAAAAATTGAAAAATTCCTAAATTAAAACGTTGAAAAATGTTTAGATTGAAAAGTCGAAAAATCGAAGTAGAAAAACCGAAAATCTGAAAATTCCAAAAATCAAAACAGAAATAGCGAAGAAATGAAAAACCGACAAAGGAAAAAATCGAGTAATTGAAAAATCGAAAAGTAGCATAATCGAAAAATTATAAAATCTCAAAGCTGGAACAACAACAAAAAACTGAAAAATACAGGAATCGAAGTCGAAAATCCAGTTCGAAACATCGAAAATTTTAAAAATTGAAAAATTGAAAAATCTAATATTTAAAATTGAAAAATTGAGAAAAATCGAAAAATTAAAAAATTGAGAAATCGGAAAAAGCAAAAAAAAATATAAAAAATTGAAAATGGAAGACAAATTGAAGAATGGAAAAATTGACAATTTACTAAATTAAAACGTTGAAAAATGTTTAGATTGAAAAGTCGAATAATTGAGAAATAGAACTATCGAAGAAATGAAAAATCGAATGGTAAAATAATCGAAAAACTAGAAAATCTCAAAACTGGAACAACAACAAAAAACTGAAAATAGAGGAATCAAAAAGTCGAAAAATCAAAAATTTTAAACATCGAAAAATTAAAAAACTAAAAATTTGAAAAATCGAAAATTAGAAGACGTAAAAAACTGAGAAACAGAAACATTGGAAATTCGAGATATCGGAAAATGAGAAAATCACAAAACCGATTAACCTTGAAATGGCGAAATCGAAACTCTGAAAATTTAAAAACGTTAAAAATTGGTAATGAAAAACTGAAAAATCGAAAAATTGTACAGTCGACAAATTGAAGAAACGTAAATCGGAAACTTCGTAAAACTAAAAAATCGAAAAATTATTATATCTATAAAATTCAAACGGAATCCACAAGCCATAAGATAACCTTAAAACCTTTGAAAGATTTCCAAATGGTTTTTGCGATTTTAAAGTTAAAATTTAAGTTCAAACTCAACACGAATTCATAAAACATGAAAGTAGCCAGTCGCCCGATGGACACAATACTTCCTTAGATTACGCTCGAAAAGTAAAAACTTCCTTGAAGCTATTTCAGCTCAAATAATGGGTGAAAATCTTTAAAATTAGTATTTCTTAGCGACACAAACAAATTTTATAACGAATGTGTCGAAAAAACAGACGTTCTTTATTATAACTTATAACTTCAAGCAAACTGAAATACAATTCCAACGCACTTTTTGCGCTTTATTTATTTCAAATTAATCAAAATCATCCTTGAAGCACGCCTAACAAAATTAGCAGCGAAAGGCAACGATCAAACTTTCAGCAATTTACTTAACGACAATTCCAACTCAAGCCTCAAACTTAAAACTTATTGTCATCTCACCACTCCGCTCGCTTCGTTTATCCCTAAAGAACCCAGACACCTCATAAATTCGAAAAAAAAAGCGAAAAATTGTAAAATCGAAAAAAAGACATTTTAAAAAAAAATTTAAAACCGAAAATCTAAAACCAAGAATTCGAAAAATCGGAAGATGGAGAAATAAAAAAACTGAAAAATAGAAATATCCAAGAACTGAAAAATCATGAAATTTAAAGATCTAGAACTAGAGAAATCGAGAAATCGATAGATCGAGGAATCAAAAAATCTAAAATTTTAAAAAGTAAAAATTAAAATATAGAAATCTCTAAACATTAAAAATTGAAAAATCTAATATTTAAAAATTGAAAAATTGAGAAAACTCGAAAAATTAAAAATTCGGAAAATCGAAAACTCAAAAAGCAGAAAAATCCTAAAATTGAAGAATAGAAATACGGAAATATTCCAATATTGAAAAATAGAAAAATTGAAAATAGAAGAAAAATTGAAGAATCGAAAAATTGAAATTTTTCAAAATTAAAACGTTGAAAAATGTTTAGATTGAAAAGTCGAAAAATCGCAGTAGAAAAATGGAACAATCAAAAAACGAAACATCGAATTTTCAGCAAATTAAGAAAGCGAAAAATTGTAAAATCGGAAAATAAGACATTTTAAAAATCGAAAAAATTTAAAACCGAAAATCTAAAACCAAGAATTCGAAAAATCGGAAGATGGAGAAATAAAAAAACTGAAAAATAGAAATATCCAAGAACTGAAAAATCATGAAATTTAAAGATCTAGAACTAGAGAAATCGAGAAATCGATAAATCGAGGAATCAAAAAATCTAAAATTTTAAAAAGTAAAAATTAAAATATAGAAAACTCTAAACATTAAAAATTGAAATATCTAATATTTAAAAATTGAAAAATTGAGAAAACACGAAAAATTAAAAATTCCGAAAATCGAAAACTCAAAAAGCAGAAAAATCCTAAAATTGAAGAATAGAAATACGGAAATATTCCAATATTGAAAAATAGAAAAATTGAAAATAGAAGAAAAATTGAAGAATCGAAAAATTGAAATTTTTCAAAATTAAAACGTTGAAAAATGTTTAGATTGAAAAGTAGAAAAATCGCAGTAGAAAAATGGAACAATCAAAAAACGAAACATCGAATTTTCAGCAAATTAAGAAAGCGAAAAATTGTAAAATCGAAAAATCAGACATTTTAAAAATCGAAAAAATTTAAAACCGAAAATCTAAAACCAAGAATTCGAAAAATCGGAAGATGGAGAAATAAAAAAACTGAAAAATAGAAATATCCAAGAACTGAAAAATCATGAAATTTAAAGATCTAGAACTAGAGAAATCGAGAAATCGATAAATCGAGGAATCAAAAAATCTAAAATTTTAAAAAGTAAAAATTAAAATATAGATAACTCTAAACATTAAAAATTGAAAAATCTAATATTTAAAAATCGAAAAATTGAGAAAACTCGAAAAATTAAAAATTCGGAAAATCGAAAACTCAAAAAGCAGAAAAATCCTAAAATTGAAGAATAGAAATACGGAAATATTCCAAAATTGAAAAATAGAAAAATTGAAAATAGAAGAAAAATTGAAGAATCGAAAAATTGAAATTTTTCTAAACTAAAACGTTGAAAAATGTTTAGATTGAAAAGCCGAAAAATCGAAGTAGAAAAACTGAAAATCTAAAAATTCGAAAAATTGAAAAATAGAAATATCGAAAAATTAGAAAATCTCAAAACTGGAACAACGAAAAACCGAGAAATAGATGAATCGAAAAGTCGAAAATCGAAGTCGAAAATCAAAAATGTAAAAATTAAAAACTTGAAAAATCGAAAAATAGAAACACTGGAAATTCGAGAAATCGAGAAATGAGAAAATCACAAAATCGATTAATCTTGAAATAGCGAAAATTTAAAAATCTAAAAATTGTAGAGTCGACAAACTGAAAAAATGTAAAACGAAAACATCATAAAACTAAAAAATAGGGAAATAGAAGAATTGAAGAACTAAAATATCAAAACATCGAAAAATGCAGAAACCAAGAAACGAGAAATTGAAAAATCGAAAAATTAAAAATTTGGAAACGCCAAAATTAAAAGAAAAATTTAAAAAATCGAAAAACTGAAAAACTGCAAAACTTGGGAAAATGAGAAATCAAAAAAGAAAAACTCGAAAATTTGAAGAATCGAGAAATTGAGTATTCGAAAAATTGAAAAATTATAGAAAAATTCAGACATCGAAAAATCGAGAAATTAAACAATCGGAAATTTTAAAAATCGAAAAATAATTGAAAAACCGAAAAATCTAAAACTGAGAAGTCGAAAAATCGGAAGATCGAGAAACCGAAACATCAAAAAACTGAAAAATTGAAAAATTCCTAAATTAAAACGTTGAAAAATGTTTAGATTGAAAAGTCGAAAAATCGAAGTAGAAAAACTGAAAATCTGAAAATTCCAAAAATCAAAACAGAAATAGCGAAGAAATGAAAAACCGACAAAGGAAAAAATCGAGTAATTGAAAAATCGAAAAGTAGCATAATCGAAAAATTATAAAATCTCAAAGCTGGAACAACAACAAAAAACTGAAAAATACAGGAATCGAAGTCGAAAATCCAGTTCGAAACATCGAAAATTTTAAAAATTGAAAAATTGAAAAATCTAATATTTAAAATTGAAAAATTGAGAAAAATCGAAAAATTAAAAAATCGAGAAATCGCAAAAGCAGAAAAATGTTAAGATTGAAGTATAGAATTAGGGAAAAATTCCAATATTGAAAAATATAAAAAATTGACAATGGAAGAGAAATTGAAGAATGGAAAAATTGACAATTTCCTAAATTAAAACGTTGAAAAATGTTTAGGTTAAAAAGTTGAAAAATCGAAGTAGAAAAACTGTAAATTTAAAAATTCGAAAAATTGAAAAATAGAACTATCGAAGAAATGAAAAATCGAAAGGTAGAATAATCGAAAAACTAGAAAACCTCAAAACTGGAACAACAACAAAAAGCTAAAAAATAGAGGAATCAAAAAGTCAAAATTTTAAAAAATCGAAAAATTAAAAAACTAAAAATTTGAAAAATCGAAAAATAGAAGACGTAAAAAACTGAGAAACAGAAACATTGGAAATTCGAGATATCGGAAAATGAGAAAATCACAAAATCAATTAACCTTGAAATGGCGAAATCGAAACTCTGAAAATTTAAAAACGTTAAAAATTGGAAATTTAGGTAATGAAAAACTGAAAAATCGAAAAATTGTAATTGTAAAATTCAACAGGAATCCACAAGCCATAAGATAACCTTAAAACCTTTGAAAGATGTCCAAATGGTTTTTTGCGATTTTAAAGTTAAAATTTAAGTTCAAACTCAACACGAATTCATAAAACATGAAAGTAGCCAGTCGGCCGATGGCCACAATACTTCCTTAGATTACGCTCGGGAAGTAAAAACTTCCTTGAAGCTATTTCAGCTCAAATAATGGGTGAAAATCTTCAAAATTAGTAGCGACACAAACAAATTTTATAACAAATGTGTCGAAAAAACAGACGTTTGTTATAACTTATAACTTCAAGCAAACTGAAATACAATTCCAACGCACTTTTTGCGCTTTATTTATTTCAAATTAGTCAAAATCATCCCTGAAGCACGCCCAACAAAATTAGCAACGAAAGGCAACGATCAAACTTTCAGCAATTTACTTAACGACAATTCCAACTCAAGCCTCAAACTTAAAACTTATTGTCATCTCACCACTCCGCTCGCTTCGTTTATCCCTAAAGAACCCAGACACCTCATAAATTCATCTTCGACGTCTAACACGAGAAAAATTACATCAAAAGTGTTCGACTCGCTTTACCAAGTAATAACCGGCCGGGAATGGCAATTTCGTTACATAATGAAAAACGATACCGAAGTGAAAAGATTCCAGATCTAATCATAGCAAGTCTCTCTCTTCATATCTTTATTTATTAGCTATTAAAGCCAAGGATAACGACACTCGCGCCACGCCGCCCCTTTTAAACAATCAAAAAACCGATTTTTCCGGAACGATTTTCCAGGGGTGCATTTCCTTGATGCGAAACAGCTTTCAACCGCACAATCGGAAAAATCCGCCTCGTCCAATTTGCTAATTCGCGCTGCATTCTTGCCAAGTTTTCGGGCAAAACACTGGAGATTCTTCCGGAGTTTCCAGAGTTCGGTGTAGGGGTAGTTGTGAAACTTGTTTGCAGAGGCGTGTGAAGTTTCCCAAAAAAATTTACAGGGGTAAGAAAGTTAAATAAACACCCTGACGCAGGCCGAACAAGAAAAGGGATTTTTAGGGAGACGGCGGTTTATTTACGTCTTCGAACTCGAGCGGATATTTGGGAAACTTTCAGGTTTCCGGAATTAATAGTTGATCTGTTTTAGGTACCAAACACTCTAGATTTCTTCTTGAATATTTCTAGACTGTTTTTTAATTTCCACCCCCACGCAAATTCGAGCGGTTTGAAAGTGATCAATTTTACTTTTATCGCGACGGATTGAGCCGCCCCCGATTCTGTCTGTCGCCGCCAGAAATTGTTTGATTGTGTTTAACACAAAGGCGATTTTTTCCGCCATCTCAGGAAGATCGGAGCAGTCGGATTCGGCCACAAAAGTTATAAATCACCGAAAGTGGGTTAGGAGATGGGGTCAGATGATATTACAAGTACAATGCACCCTCGAATCGATATACGCATAGCCTCCTTGACGCCGCGGCTGTTGTCTGTTATAGAAGGAGTTTTATTCGTGGGTTTAACGAACTCGCTCTTTGTCGGCTGCAGCGACCGGAAAAAAGTAGTTGCCGGATCGACCGGAGGCTTTACAGCGGGGGCGATGATGGGATTAATTTGGAAGAAAGGGGTTAATTTGGAATTTGACTTTGAAATTGCGGAGGGGCGAAAGCAAACATTCCGAACTCGCGCTTTTAAAGGGTGGAGAACAAACGTTTTTACGAACTTTTGTGGATTTTCTTAGTTCTTGCGATACTAGAGACTTTTTAGAATTGTTTGTTTTAACAACTCCCCCATTTCATTAGGTGAAAAGTGTGTCGTGCAGTTGTAAAAGAGCAATTTAATTATAATTTGTCCTTTCAGGCTGCGATCCCTCAATTTCTTAGCGTCCAATTAGAGCATGACGTAAATTCTGCACAAAACCGTCCTTTGTCCACAAAGCCATTTTATTGTAACCAGTCGACACAATGACGTAACCGGCGTCTAACAACTTTCCAATCACCATTATAACTCCCAACTCACCCCTAATCATTTTCTTAATGGGGTGTCAAACGTGGAGTAATTCTACTAAATCCGAATAAACATAAATCAGAGCTGCGTCGAATGCAAAAGCGATCGGAAAAGCTCTATAATCGTGAAAGCGCTGTCTGTTTTACCAATTACGGATTTCGAATTGGCTCATTTGAGCGATCTCATATTCTAGGAAGCCAGTAATGTTCTCTGAAGCTGCTTTATATCAGTTCGAAGAAATTGGGGACGACTTTCAGGCTTGCGAATGGAGAATTATTTAATAAGGATAAACCAAGAATAAATTAAATAAAGACGGTTTTGAAATATTGGCGTCGAGTTTGAATTATCTCATAAAACATTAAATTATCTACTTAATTCTCTCAATACACCAAAAATAAGCACAGATTATTAATCTTGAGAAAATTTCCTAAAGCAGAGATCCATTTTCAGACAAACTTAAAACATGTATCGTTTTTGGCGCGAAATGGTGGATGCGCCGGGATAATAAATTATTTTAGAATCATCTCTTCAAAATTTTTACGAAACTTTATGTAAATGTAAAACTTTTTTAAAAACTTGTGGACAATGACGTAACCTGTGTCGAACAAATTTCCAACCACCATTATAACTTCCCGTCGCCCCAAATCATTTTCTTAATGACGTGTCAAACGTAGCATTATTCTACCAAATTCGAATATACATGGATCAACACAGGAAAATCAGTTACGTCGAGTGCAGAACCGGCTCGATAGGCTCTATAACCTCCAAAACACTATATGCGGAAGAAAAAGGAATTACGGATCTGGAGTTGGCGCATTTTTATTTGCCCATGTTTGAGGAACAGAGTAAGGGTAAGTTTTGGAAAAAAATTAAGAGAAAAATAATTTAGTGAAGATGCAAATTAAAAAAAACGAAAATTCGAAATCAAAAAAGCGAAAAATTGAAATATTCCCAAAATTGAAATGTTGAGAAACTGAAATATCGAAAATTTGAAAAATCGAGATATCTAAAACTGGAAAAAATTAAAAAAAAATTAAAAATTTGAAATTTAAAAACAGAAAAATTGAAAAATTGGAAAGTAAAAGAATCGAAAAACTGAAAAATTGAAAAATTCCAAAACTGAAATAATAGAAATCGAAAAATCGAGAAATCGAAATAAGCCAAAATCAAAAAATTGAAAAAGTTAAAATAAGAAAAATTAAAATTGACATGAAAAATCGAAACATTTAAAAAGCGAGAAATTATAAAACCGAAAAATCTGACACCCAGAAGTCGAAAAATCGGAAAAACGAGAAATTGGAACTTCAAAAAACCGCAGAATCTAAAATTTAAAAATTAAAAATTCGAAAATTTGAAAAACAGAAATTTCCAAGAACTGAAAAATCGAGAACTCGACAAATCGAAAAATTGAAAAATCTAAGATTTAAAAATCGGCATTTGAAAAATCGAAAAGTCGAAAAATCGAAAAATTGAACAATCCGAGAAATCGAAAAATTCAAAACTTCAAAAATTGAAATATTGAAAAGTGTAAAAGTTAAAAATCGAGCATTTGAAAAATCGAAAAGTCGAAAAACTGAAAAATTCCAAAACTGAAATGATGAAAAATTGGAAAATAAAAAACTGATAAATCGAAACATCGGAAAATTGGAAAAAGAAGAATTGAAAAGTCGAAAATCAAAAAACGGAAAAATCGAAACATCGGGAAATCTAGATATCAAATGATCGTGAAATCGGAAAATTGAAATCAGTCAAAATCGAAAAATTGAAAAAGTTAAAATAAAAAAAACTAAAAACTGACAATCTGAAAATCCGAAAAATTGAAAAATCGGAAAACCAAATATTTTAAAAAGCGAAAAATTGAAAAACCGAGAAGTCCAAAAATGGAAAGATCGAGAAATTGAAACATCAAACTCAAGAATATAAAATTTAAAAATTCAAAAAATTGAAAAATAGAAATTTCGACGAACTGAAAAATCGAGAAATGGAGAAATCTACAAATGGAAAAATTGAGCACTTTAAAAACCGAAAAGTTGAAAAAGCGAGCATTTTAAAAATCGAACAGACGAAAAATCGTAGATTGACGAATCGAAATACGTATTAAAAAATTTCAAAACACAAATATCGGAAACTAAAATGTGAAAAATCCCTCACCTAAAACATCGAAAAATTAATAAATCGAAAAAGTGAAAAATCGAAAAACCAAAATGTCGAAAAATCAAAGATGAAAAATCTAAAAGTTAAAAATTCAAAACCTAAAAAATTGAGAATTAAAAAATTCAAAAAATCGAAAAACTGAAAAAGTAAAATAGAGAAATTGAAAAATCGAAATATTGATAAATCCCAAAACTGAAACATCGAAAACAAAAAACAGAAAAATCCCAACCTGAAAGATCGAAAAATTAAGAAATCCAAATAACTGAAAAGTCGAAAAATAAAAGCTGAAAAATCTAAAAGTTAAAAATTCAAAACCTAAAAAATTGGAAAATAAAAATTCGAAAAATCGAAAAATTGAAAATTCGGAAAAGTAAAATCGAGAAAATGAAAAATTCAAAAATCGAAAAATGGAAATATCGAAAAATCCCAAAACTAAAAAATCGAAAAACTGAGGAATCGAAAAATTGAAAAATCGAGAAATATAGAAATGAGAAAATCAAGAAATCATTGAAAAGTCTAAAAATTAAAAAGTTAAAACTGGAAAAATTGAAAAACCAAAATTTTTAAAAAGTGAGAAAATGTAAATCCGAAAAATCGAGGAATTGAAACATCAAAAAATTAAAAATATATAAAAAATAGGAATTTCGAAGAACTGAAAAATCGAGAAATCGACAAACCGGAAAATTGAAAAATTAAAATTTAAATTCGAGCAATTGAAAAATCGAAAAGTTAAAAAATCGAAAAATTGGAGGATCGAAATATTGAAACAAACCAAAACTGAAACATCAAAAACAAAAAATTGAAAAATTCCAAACCTGAAAGATCGAAAAATTAGGAAATCGAAAATTGCAAAATCGAAAAACCGAAGGGTCGAAAAATCAAAGTTCAAAAATCTACAAAATTCATAACCTAAAAAATTTTCTAGATTTCCCCATTTTCAATTTTTCGGGATCTCGATTTAAATTTTTCGAATACTCAATTTTTCCGTATTTCAGTTTGGGGATTTTTCAATTTATAGATTATTAAATTTTTCTATTTTTCCATTGCTCGATTTTTCAATTTTTCGATTTTTCGTTTTTTTCAATTTTTCGATATTTCAATATTTTGAATTTTTTTTTCGATATTTCCATTTTCAGTTGTTTGAAAATTTCGATATTTTAATTTCTCTATTTTTCCACTTTTCGCTTTTTCAACTTTTCGATTCTTGATGTTTCAGCTTTTCAATTTCGATTGCCCGATTTCTCAGTTCTTCAATTTTTCCATATTTTCGTTGTTCGATTTTTAATTTTTCGAATACTCAACTTTTCGGTATTTGAATTTGGGGATTTTTCAATTTGTGGATTTTCAAATTTCAACATTTCTATATTATAATTTTTCGATTTTTTTAAATTGTAGATAATTGGATTTTCCGATTTTTCGACTTTTCGATTTTTTCATTTTCCACTTTCCCTTTTTTCAATTTTTCGAATTCTCAGTTTTTCTATTTCTCTCATTTTTGGTATTTTTCAATTTTGAAACTTTCAATATTTCGATTTTTTTAAATATTTGCACTTTCTGGGTTTTTTAATTTCTCAATTTTTCACCATTTCAATATTTTGAATTTTCGTTTTTTAAAATATTTCCATTATAAGTTTTTTTAAATTTTAGATTTTTAAAATTTTAGATGTTACCTCGATTCTTCGATATCTCGCTTTGTTTTTTCGGTTTTTTAATTTTTCGATTTTTAAAATCTTTGATTTTTTGATTTTTCAGATTTTCAATTTCCATTACACGATTTCTCGGTTTTTTAATTTTTCGATATTTTCATTTTACGAAGTTTTGAATTTTACATTGATTTTTTTAATGTTGGATTTTGTTTATTATGATTAAAATTTAGTTATTTTTCTGTTGTTCATGATGTTAATGATTTGATTTTAAATTGACCTTGATTTTCGGATTTCGATATTTCGATTTTTAAAATATTTTGGTTTTCCGATTTTTCGAAAAGCATTTTTCGAAATGGGGAACGAGGGAAATTCTGTGGAAATAATCTTCGACCAACTTTTTTTCCATGGACCTCCAACAGTTCTCCAACATAAATCAGATCATCAATATTAATTCAGAAACTTTGTTCATGCAGGATTAAAATTGTTTTTTCTTGCGTGTTTAATTTTAAAGTAAGTCCCAAATATTCAAGCAAAGTTTTTCTTGAAGGACGAAAAGGAATTAAATTTAATTTCTGTAGGTTGTAGTACGTGGATGGAACGGTTTAATAATAATACGCGTTCATACTTCGACACCTCATTTTCGTTTAATTTATTTAATTATTAATAAATTGTTTTTAATTAATTAATAGCAAAAGAATAACTAAAAAGATTTAGCGTTCTTGAATTACTATTGTTCTTGTTTAAAATAAAGTGCAGTTTCAAACGTTTTATCCTATTTTGGGTTGCTCAAGATGTTTTTTTTTTCACTCCATGGTGGAAATCCTCTGAGAAAATTTCAAATTGCCACTTTTTAAAATCAAATCAATATTTGTTTTCCATCTGTCCGCATTCCAGTTGATAAAATCCATTTCCTCGAAAACACTTTTGGGACGAGGTTTGATCAAGGTTAGATTTGTATATAAAAACGCGTATTTTACCATTGTTTGACGAAACGCAGTGAAAATGAACACGGATTCATAATCCTGAGAAAATTTCATTTGAAAGAGTTAAACAAGTTTGATTTTTAATAAAAAAGTATAATTTCAGTCGCTCTAGAACGATCGTTTCGTCGCTGTACAGTGAAAAACCTGCGAAAAACTACAACTTGCCACTTTTCTAAATCAAATCAATATTCATTTTCCCTCGCCTGAACTTCCAGTTGATAAAATCCATTTCCCCGAAAACATATATTTCGAAGGAATCACCGCGAAAGTTGCGACGCAGTGTCAACACCACTTTATCGCAAGAAATATGGGAAACTCAGTTCCACAATGACACTTCTCCCGCCACTCCGAACTCCGCTAAATCCAACATTTAACTCACATAATTCCCATCCCCCTGTGATCGGTCCAAAGAAAGAAGTATAAACCGCCACAAAACCACTAAAGCCCCCAAAAATACACTTTTGTTAAGCTGCCAAGACACATAAAAGACATCAAAACCCTCGAAGAATCACTTAGCAACAAGTGCTCAATTCACGGCAAATTTCTTATAAATCAGAGGTCGCCCATCCACCTCGGAATATCGATACGAAGAACGCGACCACACGAAAGCCAACAATGTTTTTCGCGTTGAAATAAATTCTCGGGTTTCCGTAATTCTATCGCGAATAAATCTTATTACGTGGAGTCTAACTCGACTGATACGGATATTCGACAAACACTCTCTTATCAGAAGTCACCAATCTCGGGACACAAAACCACCCTTGCAAGCGGATTACAAATATTCCTCCGAGGGGGAAATAATAGATTTGGGGGTATCGGATGTAGGATTTGTGTACACGGAAAAATAAGATTTTCCGTTTAATTTTAATTCAAGTCAGTGTTAAAACCGCCCCAGACACACTTCTTCTTGTTTTCGCCATTAAATCCTCCCCTTTAAAAACCCCGACATATTGACATTCAATAAAACCGCATTTTCTCTCTTTCCAATCCAGCCAACTCATGCGTTATTAATCTCCTTATCCACCCTTCCGCCCCCGTTTGATCGCTCACCTGTTTATTACAAATCCGACGAAACGAAAATTACTCGTGACGCGAACATTTTATTACTCCTCATACAAAACTACCCCTTGTTAGCAAAGTTAACCATCCTGTATCGATTACCTGCTGGAGGGATGCGTGTAATTAAGCAGAACTTTGTCAACTTCAACTACCGGAGGCTTTGGCGTGAAAATCTGCCGCGACGTATTCAATTTCTCGTATTATGTCACGTACAAGGGGCTTAGCCGCCATTGATTTTTCTCTTCTTTGACATTTACACCGGGACGTTTAAAAATCAACGGGGAAATCGTTCACGAATTTACAAGAGAAAACTGAATATGGATATATAAAAATATACTCTACAGGGATTTCGTCATTATTATCCCGGCGCATCCACCATTTTTCGCAGGACAACGAATTCGTGCTTATTTTTGCTTTATCTGTTCCAAATGCTCGGCAGTAGGGGTCCTTACGCAAATAAACTGAAGCTGATTAAATTTAATTAAAATAGGCTCTTCAATCTTCATTTAATTCCGTGTTTATTTTCTTATTTTGCTCGTATTTCCAGATTATTAAAAGAATGCAGAGTGACGTTGGATTAGGAACCTGCGAGATAAATTCGTTTCTGTGCAAAATAAAAAAATTGAAAATTTGGAAAATCAAAAAGTCGCAAAATAGAAAAACCAAAAAATAATAAAAATTAAATTGCACGAAGTCGTCTCTAGGGTGTATAATATGTTGCCTATCCAAAAATTGTCAGGTGTGGACAGATAAAGTGAACAGATAAAATGAACACCCTGTATAGTACTTGTAATTTAAGACAAACAGCCAGTGTTATGGCTATCAACCTGTAGCAAAATTTTAAGGTGACGTTATTTTTTTTTAGGGGGGGGGATGAGCAAATACATTTTGACTAAAAATGTAGCATGCTTACAATAACTTTAAAACGTGTGCAAGATTTCAAAGCATTCGGTTTTGCAGATTCAAAATTAAATAGCAAAATGTTGTTTCATAATTTTGATTTTTTTTCCAAAAATCTGGACGTTTCGGGTAAAAACTCAATTCGGAATCATGTTATTTTATACAATTTAAAACCCATTTACTATGTACAATTTTGAAGTGACGTCATCGCATTAGTGGTGGGGATGATCTGACAAATTTTAGTTAGCGTTTTACCATCTACATGATATTCCTAATATAAGTACAAAATTTCACAGTACTTTTGGAAATTATATGTCTAATAAAAATCCGAGACGTCAGATAGACGGACAGACAGACGGAAACGGGGACCTATTTTTTCGTCCTCTAGGGGTCATGAAAGGTCGAGAAAACGTAAAAGTAAAGAGTCTGCCGATGGATTCGATTACAATACTTCCTTTGCTTACGTTCGGGAAGTAAAAAGCGAAAGTGGAAAATCAAAAAATCAAATCGAGTCGAAAAATCGGGAAATCCAAATGTCCAGAATTTAAAAAATCGAAAAATTAAGATATCGAAAGCCGAAAAATCAAAAAATTAAAAAATCGAATAATCGAAAACCGAAAAATTGAAAAATCCATAAATTGAAAAATTCCTAAACTGAAATACCGAAAAATTGAGTATTCGTAAAATTGAAAATCGAGAAATTGAAAAATTGAAAAACTCAAAAATGTCGAAAATCGAAAAATGAAATATCGAAAAATTTAAGAACCAAAAAATTTAAAAGCAAGATATCGAAAAATCGAGCCAACATAAAAAAAAAACTAAAACTAAAATATCGAAAAATAGAAAAATCGAAAACTCGAATAATTGAGAAATTAAAAAAACCAAAAATTGCAATTGAGTATTCGTAAAATTGAAAATTTGAAAACCGAGTAATCTAAAAATTGAAAATCGAAAAATTGAAAAACCGAAAAGTCGAAAAATCGAAAAATGAAAATATTGAAAAATTGAAGAACCGAAAAATTTAAGAGCAAGATGTCGAAAACCCGAGTCAACATCAAAAAATAAAAAAAAAAGTAAAACTAAAATATCGAAAAAAAGTAAAACTAAAATATCGAAAAAACGAAAAATTCAAAATATTGAAATGTTGAACAATTGAAAAATCGAAAACTCGAAAAATTGAAAAATTGAAAAAACCAAAAAGTGCAAATATTTTATAAAAACGAAAAACTAAAATGTTGAGAACTCGAAAATTTGAAAAATCGAAGAATTGAAATACACGTTAAAAATTTTAAATCGAAAAATGGAAAATCTCAAATGTGCAGTTTTTAGAAAAGAAAAATCTAGAACTTGAGAAATTTAAAAATTAAAAATTTTAAAAATTAGAAAAATAAAAAATTAAAAATCGAAAATCTGAAAAATGAAAAATGGAAATTATGAAAAATCGAAAAGTGAGAAATTAGAGAAAATAACATCGAAAATTTAAAAAACTGAAAATGGAAACATCGACAAAAAATTCAAAATATTGAAATATTGAGAAATCTAAAACAGCAAAAATCGAGAAATCGAAAAAATCTCAAAGTGCAAATACTTTAAAAACTGAGAAATCGAAAAATTGAAAAAGGCGAAAATGGAACTCAAAAAATCGAAACGTTGAAAAATCCAAAAATCCAAATGTCTACATTTTAAAAAATCGAAAAATTAAAACATGGAAAAGCCGAAAAATGAAAAAAATTAAAAAATCGAATAATCGAAAAATCGAAAAATTTAAAAATCCATAAATAGAAAAATTCCTAAACTGAAATACCGAAAAATTGAGTATTCGTAAAATTGAAAATCGAGAAATTGAAAAATTGAAAATAGAAAAATTGAAAAACTCAAAAATGTCGAAAATCGAAAAATGAAATATCGAAAAATTTAAAAACCAAAAAATTTAAAAGCAAGATATCGAAAAATCGAGCCAACATAAAAAAAAATAAAAAAAAAACTAAAACTAAAATATCGAAAAATAGAAAAATCGAAAACTCGAATAATTGGAAATTAAAAAAACCAAAAAATGCAATTGAGTATTCGCAAAATTGAAAATTTGAAAACCGAGTAATCTAAAAATTGAAAATCGAAAATTGAAAAACTGAAAAGTCGAAAAATCGAAAAATGAAAATATTGAAAAATTGAAGAACCGAAAAATTTAAGAGCAAGATGTCGAAAACCCGAGTCAACATCAAAAAAATAAAAAAAAAGTAAAACTAAAATATCGAAAAAAGAAAAATTCAAAATATTGAAATGTTGAACAATTGAAAAATCGAAAATTCGAAAAATTGAAAAATTGAAAAAACCAAAAAGTGCAAATATTTTATAAAAACGAAAAACCAAAATGTTGAGAACTCGAAAATTTGAAAAATCGAAGAATTGAAATACACGTTAAAATTTTAAATCGAAAAATGGAAAATCTAAAATGTGCAGTTTTTAGAAAAGAAAAATCTAGAACTTGAGAAATTTAAAAATTAAAAATTTTAAAAATTAGAAAAATAAAAAATTAAAAATCGAAAATCTGAAAAATGAAAAATGGAAATTATGAAAAATCGAAAAGTGAGAAATTAGAGAAAATAACATCGAAAATTTAAAAAACTAAAAATGGAAACATCGACAAAAAATTCAAAATATTGAAATATTGAGAAATCTAAAGCAGCAAAAATCGAGAAATCGAAAAAAATCTCAAAGTGCAAATATTTTAAAAACTGAGAAATCGAAAAATTGAAAATGGAACTCAAAAAATCGAAACGTTGAAAAATCGAAAAATCCAAATGTCTACATTTTAAAAAATCGAAAAATTAAAACACGGAAAAGCCGAAAAATCAAAAAATTAAAAAATCGAATAATCGAAAAATCGAAAAAATTTAAAAATCCATAAATTGAAAAATCCCTAATAATTGAGTATTCGTAAAATTGAAAATCGAGAAATTGAAAAATTGAAAATCAAAAATTGAAAAACTGAAAAGTTGAAAAATCGAACAATGAAATATCGAAAAATTTAAGAACCGAAAAATTTAAAAGCAAAATATCGAAAATCGAGCCAACATAAAAAAATTAAAAAAAAACTAAAACAAAAATATTGAAAAAATGAAAAATTCAAAATATTGAAATGTTGAACTATTGAAAAATTGAAAACTCGAAAAATTGAGAAATTGAAAAAAACCAAAAAGTGCAAATATTTTAAAAAAACGAAAAACCAAAATGTTAAGAACTCGAAAATTCGAAAAAGCAAAGAATTGAAATACACACATTAAAAGTTTTAAATCCAAAAATGGAAAATCTAAAATGTGAAATTTTTAAAAAAGAAAAATCTAGAACTTGAGAAATTTAAAAATTAAAAATTTTAAAATCAGAAAAATAAAAATTTTAAAAATCGAAAATCTGAAAAATGAAAAATCGAAATATTGAAAAATCGAAAAGTGAAAATTAGAGAAATTAACATATAGAAAATTTAAAAAACTAAAAATGGAAACATCGAAAAAAAATTCAAAATATTGAAATATTGAAAAATTAGAAATCTAAAACAGGAAACATCGAAAAATCGAAAAAATGTTAAAAGTGCAAATATTTTAAAAACTGAAAAACCAAAATATTGTGAAAACAAAAAATCCCAAAACTGAAACACCGAAAACGTGATAAATAGAAAAACTGAGAAATCGAAAAATTGAAAAAAGCGAAAGTGGAAATCAAAATGTCGAAAAGTTGAAAAATCGGGAAATCCAAATGTCTACATTTTAAAAAATCGAAAAATTAAAATATGGAAAAACCGAAAAGTCGAAAAATTGAAAAATCGAAACTACGAAAAATTTTAAAATTCATAAATTGAAAAATTCGTAAACTGAAATACCAAAAAATTGAGTATTCGAAAAATTAAAAATCGAGAAACCTAAAAATTGAAAATCATGAAATTCAAAATTTGAAAAGTCAAAAAATTGAAGAACTTAAACATCAAGAATGGAAAAATTAGGAAATCGAAAAAGCGAAAAAATAAAAAATTCAAAGTTGAAAAATTTAACTTCAAAAACTTACATCGAAAAATTGAAAAATCAAAAAATTTAAAATCGAAAAATTGAAAATCTAAAATGTGAAATTTTTAGAAAAGAAAATCTAGAACTTGAGAAACGCAAGATTCTAAAATTTAAAAAATACGAAAATTGAAAAATCAAAAAATTGAAGAATCGAAAAACTGAAATATCGAGATATTACATATTCCCAAAACTGAAATGTCGAAAAATAGAAAAACTGAAAAATCGAGTAATTGAAATATGAAAACTGAAACATCGAGAAATTGAAAAATCGAAAAGTGAAAAATTAGAAAAATGAAGATATCGAAAATTTAAAAAAATTAAAAATGGAAACAAAGAAAAAAAATTCAAAATATTGAAATATTGAAAATTTGAAAAATCTAAAACAGGGAAAATCGAAAATAGAAAAAATCAAAAAGTGCAAATATTTTAAAAACTGAAAAACCAAAATGTTGTGAAATCGGAAAATCCCAAAACCGAAACATCGAAAACGTGAGAAATCGAAAAGTTGAAAAATCGGGAAATCCAAATGTCTACATTTTAAAAAATGGAAAAATTAAAATATGGAAAAGCTGAAAAGTCAAAAAATTGAAGAACCGAAACATCAAGAATCAAAAAATTAGGAAATCGAAAACGCGAAAAATTAAAAAATTCAAAGTTGAAAAATATAACTTCAAAATCCTTACATCGAAAAATTGAAAAATCGAAGCTGAAATCTCGACAAATCGAAAAATTGAAAAATCAAAAAATTGAAGAATCGGAAAACTGAAACATCCAGATATTACATATTCCCAAAACTGAAATGCCGAAAAATAGAAAAATCGAAAATTTGGAAAGTTGAAAATTCGAAAAGTCGAAAAACAGAAAAACCGAAAAATCGAGTAATTGAAATATGAAAACTGAAACAACGAGAAATTGAAAAATGGAAAAGTGAAAAATTAGAGAAATTAAGATATCGAAAATTTAAAAAACTAAAAATGGAAATAATGAAAAAAAATTCAAAATATTGAAATACTGAAAATTTGAGAAATCTAAAACAGGAAAAATCGAAAATAGAAAAAATCAAAAAGTGCGAATATTTTAAAAACTGAAAAACCAAAATGTTGCGAAATCGAAAAATCCCAAAAGTGAAACACCGAAAACGTGAGAAATAGAAAAACTGAAAAATCGAAAAATTTAACTTCAAAAATCCTTACGTCGAAAAATTGAAAAACGAAGCTGAAATCTCGACAAATCGAGAAATTGAAAAATCAAAAAATTTAAAATTGAAAAATTGAAAATACAAAAAATTAAAGATATTAAAAATCGAAAAATCGAGAAATTGAAATACAAGAACTGAAACACCGAGAAATTGAAACATCAAAAGATCAAGAAATCGAGGAGTCGAAAAATTGAAAAATTGAAAAATTCAAAATTGAAAAATTTAAACGTAAAAAATCGACAAATCTAAAATTTAAATTCAAAAAAATAAAATATGAAAAAATCGAAAAATCGAGTAAACAGAACATCAAAAAATCAACAAATTTAAAAATGAAATATTTTAAAATCAGAAAAAAACAATTAAAAAATCGAAAATCTGAAAAATGAAAAATCGAAATATTGAAAAATCGAAAAGTGAAAAATTAGAGAAATTTAAAAAACTAAAAATGGAAACATCGAAAAAAAATTCAAAAAGTGCAAATACATTAAAAACGGAAAAACCAAAATGTTGTCAAATCAGAAAATCCCAAAACCGCAACACCGAAAACATGAGAAATAGAAAAACTGAGAAATCGAAAAATTGAAAAAAGCGAAAATGGAACTCAAAAAATCGAAAAATTGAAAAATCGGGAAATCCAAATGTCTACATTTAAAAAAATTGAAAAATTAAAATATGGAAAAGCTGAAGAGTCGAAAAATTCAAGAACCGAAACATCAAGAATCGAAAAATTAAAAAAATTCAAAGTTGAAAAATGTAACTTCAAAAATCCTTATATCGAAAAATTGAAATATCGTAAAACTGAAAAATCAAAAAATTTAAAACCGAAAAATTAATAAATCAAAAAATTAAAGATATTAAAAATCGAAAAATCTTACACATCGAGAAATTGAAACATCAAAAATTCAAGAAATCGAGAAGTCGAGGAGTCGAAATTTAATCGTAAAAAAATCAAAACATCAACCAAAAGATTGAAAAATCAAAAATTTAAAAAGTCAGAAAGATAACAACTAAAAAAATATCGAAAATCTGAAAATTGAAAAATCGAGAAATCCCAAAACCGCAACATTGAAAACTTGAGAAATCAAAAATTGAAATATGGAGAAATTGGAAACACGAAAAGTCAAAAAGTGGAAAAATAGAGAAATTAAAATATCGAAAATTTAATAAATCCAAAAATTAAAATAGCGAAAAATTGAAGAACCGAAACATTGAAAAATTCCAAAATTGAAAAATCCCAAAACTGAAACACCGAAAACGTGACAAATAGAAAGATTAAGAGAAAATTGAAAAGTCAAAAAATTGGGAAATCGAAGTATCCACAATTTAAAAAATTGAAAAATCATAGAATCGAAAAATTTTAAAAATCCATAAATTGAAAAATCTCGAAACTGAAATTAATTAATTTTAGAAAAGAACTGGATTTTAGCTGCGAGCAGACAAAGAAAATAACCAAGATTGAGAAAACAACGAAATCAGCCGGTGGAACCTATTTGAATTAAAAGTCGCTAACAGAGAGAAGGTAACTTTTTTATCGAAAACCATAAAATCCTAAGCGTGAATTCGTAATCCGACATCGTAAAATCTAGACCCCCCCATAAAAAGAAGTTAAACAAGACAGAATAACTTTAGTTTTCTTACTTTACCTCCCGTCTGAATAAAAAAAATTGTGCTTTTTACACCAAATCAAAACTTTGTTTATAATTTGATTCGTGCTGATAAATGCGCCTACATTCGCCGAACTAACAACATTACTAATGTTGTTTTGGGTAAACTTCCAAAGCTAATAAATTAATGTATGTAATAATGACTATTATGAGTTGAAAACAAAAACAGCTAGTTTAAATTACCCTCTCCATTTATCCGTAAAATGTAGTACTTAGAAAAACAAAGTCGTTTGATTAAGTCAACGACTCGTGGCGTAACGCACGTCTATAAAAACCGCATTTTTTGCGTCCACAGAACACCACTCAACCTTCTCTCTTCCAATTTTCGCAAGAATAAAAGTCCCGCACCAATCTCTTTGAGTGTCGTCCTGTAACGTCTTACTCCAAACCAGACGCTTTCACAGGCCACAAATGCCACATGTTTGCCCTAAAACAAGCAAATTAATTTTCCAGTGAAACAAACACCCAAAAAATGCAAAACCCTAAAAAATCTCGTTAGCAAATTGAAAATTGTTTGTTTAAGATCAGTTTTAATTATACGTGCTTCTATCGCAAAAAATCTCTCTAGAAATTGAATAACGTAGTGAACAAAGCAGCGACGTACTTGTAAATCTAGTTGAGCGAATAGGGCGAAATCTCCACTTTTAACAGTTTTTGGTGGCAAAATTCCGCGCCACAGCCGCCCCCGGCGATCAATCATAAATTATGCATCAATCATTCACCCTGCGCGCCGCCAAAATAATTATTACATCCAGCGATAAAAGCGATTACACGCGTCATAAATACACGAAAACACGCGTTAAAAAGCGTCCTGTGGGCATTAAAGCTTTTCAATTTCGAGCCGGGATCGGCATATTCAAGCCAGATAAATATTAATACCGTAATAAAAAGCCGGCAGAATCATATTTGGGGACATGTTTAATTCATCCGCGCGACTCTAATCCACCTCATAAGTTTAGAACTGCAAGGGTTAGCCTCAAGTAATTGAACTTGAGTTTAGTTAAATTACGTCATGTGCCTCTCCACATCGTCGTAATCGCTTTAATGCGGAGTAGAAATAGAAATTTAATTCGGTTATCGTTCGGATGGCAAGATGGGAATAATTGGGGGCATTGATTTGCATTTAGATGCTGGAGAGCCGGGGGCATGCGTGGGAAATTAGGTCTAAGTCATAGAAAAATTGCTCAAACCGAGATTTTAATTGACGGTAAAATCGTTTGGTACAACTTGTTTGCGTAGAAGTGCTTGTGTTGCCAAAATACAGCCGAGTTTTCAAATGATAAACAAATTTATTCTCTAAATGAGCTCGCTTCTGCAAACCAAAAAAAAGTAATGAGCCTTAAATCAATAAATACACAACAAAAGCTCACTGAAAAGCGCAGCAGCACTCATCAGAGCTTAACGAGGTCAAAACTCCTTTCATTCTCACTGGCGCGTCCTGAAAAGCTCTTTTAATCAACTATTCATTCCAAACCGCGCTCTCATGCAGCTCGATTTTTTCGCTCACCGCAAAACCACCCCTAATCTGTTATTAACCCTATACCCGAACAGCATGCACCTCAAGGATTATTTGGAAATAGGGGTTTATGTGGGAATTTTTTTATACAATGTTGGCAGTTTGATTAACGAAAATTGGTCCCCAGACTCTGCGCAGAAAAATTGAAAAACTGAAAAAAAAACGGGAAATTGAACAACCGAAAAACAAAAACATAGAAACAGAAATATTTTAAAAATCAGCAATTTTAAAAATCGAAATATCGAAATAGAAAAAGTCGATTATCAAAAGATCGAACAATCAAAACATCAAAACATTGAAAAATTCATAAAATTGATATTTTGAAAAATTGAGAAATCGAAAAATTAGAAAATCGATAAAATGAAAAGTTGAAAAATCGAAAAACCGACAGATCGGCAATCAAAACTGAAAAATTGAAACATCGAAAAATCGAAAAAAGAAATTGGAAAATTGACAGATTGTGAAACAAAGATTTTAAAAATCATAACATCGAAACATTAAAAAATCCAAAATTTCAAAAATTGAAAATTTTAAATCGGAAAATCAGTAAAACAAAAATTTGGAAAATAGGAAAAATTTTCAAGTAAACACAAATTCTGCAACTTTTGACTTTGATTTTTCAATTCCTCAATTTTAATGTTTGCACTTTTTTATAATTTTTAGAATTGTCCAGTTTAAATTTTTGAGTTCTTCAATTTCCAACTATTGAATTTTTCAGTATTTTGACTTTGCAAATTTTTCAACTTGTAATTTTTCGCTTTAATAATTTCGATTTTATAATTTTTTGTTTTTACAATTTTAATTCTTCAGTTTTTCTTTTGATCATTTTTTGATTTGCGATTTTTCAATTTTTCGATTCTTTAATTTTTCATTTCTTCACATTTTCGATTTACAATTTTTCATTTTTTTTTATTCCTTTTCTACGATATGCAATCTTCGTGTTTCATTCTAAATTTTTCAATTTTTCGATATTCCTACTTTTGGATATTTCAATTTTTAAGATTTTGCCAATTTTCTGCTTGCAATTTCACGAGTTTTCAATTTTTAATATTTCAATTTTTCGATTTTTTCAATTTCAAGTTTTTCAGTTTTTCCTTCAATTTTTGAGTTTTCATTTTTAATTTTCCAACTTTTAAGTGTTTGAATTTTTAGATTATACGATTTTTCGATTTGCAATTCGAGAGCTTGCAATTTTAATTTTTCGAGTTTTTCGATTTTTTAATGTACTTTTTTGGTTTTTCTTTTTTTCAATTTTTCGATTCAATTTTTCATTTTTTTTGTTTCCTCAATTTTACGATTTGCAGCTTTTCGAGGTTTCATTTTTAAATTTTTCAATTTTTCTATTTTCCAACTTTGGGTGTTTCAATTGTTTTTTTTTTGTTGCTTTCTCTTCAAGTTTTCATTTTAAAATTTTCAGTGTTTCAATTTTCGTACTTTTAGATATTTCATTTCTAGATTTTGCAAATTTTCTATTTGCAATTTCAGAGTTTTCAAATTTTAATACTTTTACTTTGTTCAAGTTTTTATTTGCAGTTTTTCATGTTTTTCTTTACTCAGTTTTACGATTTACAACTTTTCGAGTTTTTATTTTTCAATTTTTCGGTTTCACAATTTTTCTTTTTTCAATGCGAAATTTTTCAATTTTTAGATTTTTCGTTTCAAGTTTTGATTTAAAATTTTTCTAATTTTCTTTTCAAATGTGTAATAAAAATATATATTTATATAATTTTTTACTTTCTCGGTTTTCGTTTCGGTTTTTTATTTTCTTTATTTCGTTCCATCAATTTTTCGATTTAGTTTTTTCAATTTTTCATTTTTCTTGTTACTTCAATTTTTAAAATTTGCAATTTTTCAATTTAGAATTTCTGAGTTTTCAATTTTTAATGTATCAATTTTTGGATTTTCCAATTTTCCATTTTGTATTTCTTCAATTTTTTCTAATTTTTCGAATTTTCAAATGTAAATTTTCCAGTTTTCCCAATTTTCTATTTGAATTTTTCAATTTTTATTTTTTGTAATTTTCGATTTAAATATCTCGAATTTTCAATTTCTCATTTTCCATTTTTTCTATTAGGAATTTTTCGTTTCATTTCTTTATTTCTTTTTTTTTATTATAATTTTTCGATTTTTCAATGTTCCAATTTTATAATTTTTTATTTTTTGAACTTCAATTTTTTTCAGTTATAAATAGAAGAAACGACAAGCTGAAAAAATTTGAATTTAAAAAAATAAAAAATTATAAAACTGGTACATTGAAAAATCAAAAAGTTGTAACAAAAAAGGAAAATGAAGAACCGAAACGAAAAATTGCAAATAAAAAAAAATGGATAATTGAAAATTCGGTAAATTTGAATCGAAAAATTGCAAAATACAAAAATTGAAAAATTGAAAAACTGAAAACTTGAAAATTCGAAAAATTAGAAAAAAAACTAAAGAAACACAAGCTTGAAAATTGAATAATTAAAAAACTGAGACACTAAAAATTGAAAACTCGAGAAATTCTAAATCGAAAAATTGGAAAAGTTAAAACTGCAAAACAATATCTTCAGAAAATCTAAAAATAAAAATAATGAAAATAAAAAACTGAAACGAAAACTAAGAAAGGAAACAATTATATAATTATGCATTATTACCACATATTTGAAATGAAAATTAGAAAAATTTTAAATCAAAACTTGAAACGAAAAATTACAATTCGAAAAATTCACAAATCTAAAAATTGAAAAATTTCGCATTGAAAAAGAAAAATTATAAAACCAGAATACCGATAAACCGAAAAATTTTAAAAATAAAAAAATAAAAATTGCAAAATCTAAAAAATGAAAACTTCAGTTGGAGAATAGAAAAACTGAAAAATTTGAAAATAAAAATTCGAAAAGTTGCAAATCGTAAAATTCAGGAATAAATAAAAAACTGCAAATCAATTAAATTTTTAGATTTTTAGAATTTGTGTTTTAATTTTTCAGTTCTTTCATTTTTTTCAATTTCTGGCTTTTTCAATTTTACACGACTTTAAATTTTTCCATTTTTCGATTATTGGATATTAAAACTTCTTCATTTATTCGATTTTCCAATTTTCCGATTCGTTAATTCTTTTGATTTTCCAAATCTTTCCGATTTTTTTGTTCTTCGATTTTTGGTTTTGGCAATTTTTCGATTTAGAATTTCTGAAGTTTCAAATTTTTAATGTTTCAATTTTTGGATTCTCCAATTTTCTGTTTTGTTTCTTTAGTTTTTTTCTAATTGTTCGAATTTTCAAGTTTTCAGTTTTTCAATTTTCTAACTTTTGAATTTTTCAATTTTTATATTTTGCAATGTTTCGATTCAAATTTCCCCAATTTTCAATTTTCAATTTTCCATTTTTTCGATTTGCAAGTTTTCGTTTCGGTTCTTCATTTTCCTTTTTTGTTGCAATTTTTTGATTTTTCAATGTATCAGATTTATATTTTATTTTTCAAATTCAATTTTTTTCAGTTTTTCGTTTCTTCAATTTTCTGATCTCGCCGAGTTTTCATTTTTAGATTTTTCAGTTTTCCGATTTTCCAACTTTTCGACGTCTCAGTTTTTAGATTTTGGAATTACACGAACTTTCAATTTTGACTTATCAATTTTTTTTGATTTTTTAATTTCTGGGTTTTCCAATTTTACACGATTTTCAAATTTTTCCATTTTTCAATTATTGGATTTTAAAACTTCTTCATTTATTCGATTTTCCAATTTTTCGATTCATTAATTTTTCGATTTTCCAAATCTTTCCGATTTTTTGGTTTTTCGACTTTTTAACTTTTCGAATAAAAAAAAACTGAAAAATTAAAAATTGAAAACACGAAGAAGTAGAAAACGAAAACTCTTTAAATCTAAAAATTGCGAAAAATTCAAAAATCGAAAGATTAAAAATTAACGAAATTAAAAATTAAAAAAACGCAAAATCCAAGAAATGAAATATGTATTGTAAAATAGAAATATTGAAAATTAAAGAAATCGGAAAACGGACAACTGGAAATCCAAAAATTGCAAAATTGAAAAATTTTAAAACTGAAAAAAAAATTGTGACATAAAATCGAGAAAATGAAAACTGAAAATCAGGAACACGAAAAATTGGGGAAACGATAAAATTGAAAAATCAAAAAATGAAAACTTGAGAAACTGAAAAAACGATAAATGGAAAAATTGAAAAAATTAAAGTTGAATAAACGAAAAATTATGAAACCGAAACAGTGAAAAATGAAAGAAAATAAAACAAACGAAAAATTGCGATAAAAAAAAATAAAATCGGAGAAAAAGAACAAACGAAAATTTGTGGTATCAAAAATTGGTCGAAGATAAGGAAATCTAGACTTTTCGGAAAATTATAAAATTTGATTTTGTGAATTTATTTTTTTATGATAATCCTAAAGTTAAAATTAAGATGTGTAAATAAGGTTAAAGTAAAAACAAGCGAGTTTTTCCACCATCGGGAAAATGGATTATTGCTTAATTCCTTAATCTAATAAATACAGTACACTACCTGATTCATTAATTTTTTTTAATCACCTTGTATAAATAATTCTAAAAACTGTGAGAGACTGTGTCTAATAAAAATTGATTCAGACGACCGACAGACAGACAGACGGAAGCTTGGTTAATTAAGATACGGAGGTCATTAAATTGTAAAAGTTCCATCAAAGAAACTGGAAAACGAGGAAAATATGAAAGAAATCGTCAAATGACCTTTCGACTTTCCCCGCTCGCTCATCCCCCGGGAACAAAATATCCCGAACCATCCAAAGATCTGTTCACAACTCGTGAATATTTATGTAGTCCCCAAGTTTAAATTTGCCCTGCTTCTTAGCCTAAGCGCTGCCCGCCAAGATTGTAAACTCCATGTTGTTAAATTTCATCCAACTTTGGAGTGGATTACCTCAAAGAGTAAATTTCGCAGCAGTTTTAATAAGCCATGTGCGCGAACAGACTCCAAGTTGCGATTATCGATTCCGGAAATGTCGAAGAACGACTTAATAATGCAACGATCTGATGTTTGGCGGAAGAAGAGGTGCCGCGGTCGGGCCGATGAATAATTGCTGAGAATTGCGGAGTACGGACCTGCGCCGGGGCGGGGAGGTCAGGCGTGCGGCAGGGAAAAAAATGGGGGTTGGTGGAGACAAGATGATGGGAATTTGTTAAACGAACACGATAAAAAAAAAGAGGAAAAAATTCACAGAGCGAGAGCAAAAATTTAAAAGTTGCGAAGGTTTACAATGTGCGCTGGAATAATTGACGGGGTTTTTTCGGGTTGTTTCATTTCCAACAACATTTTGTTAAAAAAAAATCTAACTTAAAATCATGACGACGACCTCTCGAAACTCATCTCGTTTATTGACTTAAAAAACAGGCCCACTTGACACAATATTCTTGTTTATTACCGAAAAACCCGACACCTCTCCCGTTTCAGCCATCTGCTGCAGCGCAATTTCCCCGGAATCGCAATTCCAGTTAAAACATCAACTTTTCCCCCCATCCTCCGGGCATTCTCCCAATAATTAAAATTTAAAATCGCCCATAAACACACCGAATTCTTGTCGAGCATAAAATATGCACGAGACCGATTTCAAAGCGGCAAGTAAAAGCGCCACTTAAAGCAAACTCGATTATTTTCTTTTGAAAAACAAACTCGACCTCTACGTCTGAAAAATTTGAGAGAGCGAGCTCTGCGATACAGACGGAGAATAAACATTCTTTATGAATTATGGCAGAGAGGGCTCAAGATGACTCGAATCTGAATAAGGCCCCGGGCCCGGATTAATGTGTATTTGCTTAAATAAACCAAATTATTATAGAAGCAGAGGGTTTAAGCTTCGGTCAATATTTATCGTAGCCTCTTACGGGAGCTTTTTCTCAAAATCATGCAAATTCACCGCTGAAAACCCGAAAACGATTTATAGCGGAGTCGACTTGTTCTTGTGTTGGTTCACCTTTTTGCCGGCTTATTTACGGTTAGCGCGCCTCGGGGGAGGGCCGCGCCGCCCCTTTCGGACTTTTTGACGGTGCGAAGCGATTAAATTTCCGAAAAGGAGGTAATTTTTTATTTTAATTCATACACGGGATTTCCTTTGAGAGCGAACTGAAGGAAATTTTCATAGAAACAATTACAATACAATCGAACCACCAACAAAGCTAATAATTAAATTTCAGCGCCTGGGGGCAAGAGGAACTTTGACCTTTTCTAGACAAAATAATGAAGGAAAATGTAAAAATTGGGTCCGAAAAGATCAAAGGACAACAACTATGTAGTAATCATTTTAATCCAGAAAAAAAAGAACAGAAATCCTACTATGATGGTTGTTGCTCCCTTGGGTAATTCTCACTAATTCTAATAAAAGACATTAGACCTTTTACCCCATTTATTATATTACAACGCTCGACGACTCTATGTACTAATAAAATTTAACACTACATCTCCCTCCGCTGCAAAAAATAAAACTTTTATAAATTTTTATTTCACATCAAAAACAATTCCTAATACACAACTCTTTTTCTACTATGTTTTGATCATTCATTTTATTGGATCTGAACGAAAGTTTGATTTTATATTGATAAAGGTTTGGATTACACTTCTTTTTTAAAAAAAGACACAATGAGGCACAATTGTAAACACCACCCTTCTTCTCTAGGCCAATGAAATGATTTATTAAGGTGGAAGTGGAGCTTAGAGTGGGAGGAGCCTAGTAATAAAAAATCATGTAAAGTAGACACAATGAGGATAATTGTAAACGCCGCCCTTCTTCTTCGGGCCACTGAAATGGTTTATTAAGGTGGAGATGGAGCTTAAAGTGGGAGGAGTTTCGATAATGTTGCTTCATTACAAAGAAATTCACATTTTTGATCTGTGACAATTTCATGAAGTACTCTAAACCTCAATGTGAAATTTCTTCTTTCAGTGTGGTCGAGATTTTATTGACTCTGAGAAGGAATCTGGATTTTATAAATATTTAACAGAGCCTAGGATTACACTTGTGTTAGATAATATTTACGTTTACACTTAAATAATAAAAAAATTATAGAAAATAGACACAGTGAACACAATTGTAACGCCGCCCCTCTCCTTTGGGCAATGAAATATTTATTAAGGTGGAGCTTGTGATCGAGGGAGGAGCGTCGGAAATTTTGCCTTTTAATATGATTCTATCATCTGGTATACTTATTTAACGTCAACTTAGTACTTTCCAGATACTTTGTTGAACAATTTATCTAATTTCTCACCAAGGTTTAATGGATTTTAAGATTTAATAAGATAATAACGTTGTAATTAATTAACTGTATGAAGAGTAGTCACAAATAAAGACTGGGTGGGTGGGCGGGGCTACTGTTTTTTAACAAGTCTCTAGGAAAAACCTAAACTTAAACAAAGTGTGAGAAACTGTTTCAAGCAAAATTTTCCCAGGATCACGAATCTGTCCTTATTTTTCCTATACGTTGTTACATAAGGAAACATGAATTTTTATTTTGGCGCCTTCACCATTTTTATACAAAATTAAAATTTGCTGAAATCCTTAAAATCCTTAGTGAAACCATCAGCCTGAACCAAAATTTTCAAGGATCACGGAATCTGTATTATTTTTCCTCTACGGCGTCAAATAAAGAAATTTGAATTTTTATTTTGCGCCTCCACCATTTTTTTCAAATATTTAAAATTCGCTCAAATTTTCGGAAGAGGCATCGGTTTCAACCAAAATTTTCCCAGGATCAGAATCTGTCTTATTTTTCCTATATGTGTCAAATAAGGAAGACATGATTTTTATTTTGGCGCATCCACCATTTTTATACAAAATTAGAAATTTGCTGAAATCCTTAAAATCTTATGAAAGCCTCAGCCTGAACCAAATTTTTCTAAGGATCACGATCTGAATTATTTTTCCTCTACGGCGTCAAATAAGGAGATTTGAATTTTTTATTTTGGCGCCTCCACCATTTTTCACAAAATTTAAAATTCGTCTCAAATTTTCCAAAGAGGCATCTGTTTCAACCAAAATTTCCAGGATCATGAATCTGTCCTTATTTTTCCTATATTCGTCAAATAAGGAAGACATGAATTTTTATTTTGGCGCCTCCACCATTTTTAAATACAAAATTAGAAATTTGCTGAAATCCTTAAAATCCTTAGTGAAACGCATCAGCCTGAACCAAAATTTTCTAAGGATCACGAAATCTGTCATTATTTTTCCTCTACGGCGTCAAATAAAGAAGATTTGAATTTTTATTTTAGCGCCTCCACCATTTTTTTACAAAATTTCAAAATTCGCCAAATTTTCAGGAAGAGGCATCTGTTTCAACCAAAATTTTCCCAGGATCAAGAATCTGTCTTTATTTTTCCTATATGTGGTCAAATAAGGAAGACATGAATTTTTATTTTGGCGCATCCACCATTTTTATACAAAATTAGAAATTTGCTGAAATCCTTAAAATCTTTACTGAAATGCATCAGCCTGAACCAATTTTTTCTAAGGATCACGGATCTGTAATTATTTTTCCTTACGGCGTCAAATGAAGGAATTTGAATTTTTATTTTGGCGCCTCCACCATTTTTTCACAAAATTAAAAATTCGTCTCAAATTTTCCGAAAGAGCATCTGTTTCAACCAAAATTCTCTCAGGATCATGAATCTGTCCTTTTTTTTCTATACTCGTCAAATAAGGAAGACTTGAATTTTTATTTTGGCGCCTCCACCATTTTTTACAAAATTAAAAATTTGCCCATTTTATACAAATTGAATTGCTGAATCGTTAAAATCCTAGTTTAACGCATCAGCCTGAACCAAAATTTTCTAGGATCACAAATCTACCATTATTTTTCCTTTTACGGCGTCAAATAAAGGAGATTGAATTTTTATTTTGGCGCCTCCACCATTTTATCACAAAATTTAAAATTCGCTCAAATTTTACGAACAGGCATCTGTTTCAACCAAAATTTTCCAGGATCATGAATCTGTCCTTATTTTTCCTATAGTCGTCAAATAAGGAAGACATGAATTTTTATTTGGCGCATCCACCATTTTTATACAAAATTAGAAATTTGCTAAATCCTTAAAATCCTGAGTGAAACGCATCAGCCTGAACCAGAAATTTTTAAGGATCACGAATCTGTCCTTATTTTTCCTTTACGTTGTCACATAAGGAAGACATGAATTTTTATTTTGGCGCATCCACCATTTTTACACAAAATTAGAAATTTGCTGAAATCCTTAACATCCTTAGTGAAACGCATCAGCCTGAACCAAAATTTTCCAAGGATCACGAATCTGTTATTATTTTTCCTCTGCGGCGTCAAATAAAGGAGATTTGAATTTTTATTTCGGCGCCTCCACCATTTTTCACAAAATTAAAAATTCGCTCAAATTTTCCGGAAGAGGCATCTGTTTCAACCAAAATTCTCTCAGGATCATGAATCTGTCCTTTTTTTTCCTATATCTTGTCAAATAAGGAAGACATGAATTTTTATTTTGGCGCCTCCACCATTTTTATACAAAATTAGAAATTTGCTGAAATCCTTAAAATCCTTAGTGAAACTCATCAGCCTGAACCAAAACTTTCTAAGGATCACGAATCTGCCATTATTTTTCCTCTACGGCGTCAAATAAGGAGATTTGAATTTTTATTTTGGCGCCGCCACAATTTTTCACAAAATTTAAAATTCGCTCAAATTTTCCGGAAGAGGCATCTGTTTCAACCAAAATTTTCCCAGGATCATGAATTAGTCCTTATTTTTCCTATATGTCGTCAAATAAGGAAGACATGAATTTTTATTTTGGCGCCTCCACCATTTTTATACAAAATTAGAAATTTGCTGAAATCCTTAAAATCCTTAGTGAAACGCATCAGCCTGAACCAAAATTTTCTAAGGATCACGAATCTGTCATTATTTTTCCTCTACGGCGTCAAATAAAGGAGATTTGAATTTTTATTTCGGCGCCTCCACCATTTTTTCACAAAATTTAAAATTCGCTCAAATTTTCCGGAAGAGGCATCTGTCTCAACCAAAATTCTCTCAGGATCATGAATCTGTCCTTTTTTCCTATATCTCGTCAAATAAGGAAGACATGAATTTTTATTTTGGCGCCTCCACCATTTTTATACAAAATTAGAAATTTGCTGAAATCCTTAAAATCCTTAGTGAAACGCATCAGCCTGAACCAAAATTTTCTAAGGATCACGAATCTGTCATTATTTTTCCTCTACGGCGTCAAATAAAGGAGATTTGAATTTTTATTTCGGCGCCTCCACCATTTTTTCACAAAATTTAAAATTCGCTCAAATTTTCCGGAAGAGGCATCTGTCTCAACCAAAATTCTCTCAGGATCATGAATCTGTCCTTTTTTCCTATATCTCGTCAAATAAGGAAGACATGAATTTTTATTTTGGCGCCTCCACCATTTTTATACAAAATTAGAAATTTGCTGAAATCCTTAAAATCCTTAGTGAAACGCATCAGCCTGAACCAAAATTTTCTAAGGATCACGAATCTGTCATTATTTTTCCTCTACGGCGTCAAATAAAGGAGATTTGAATTTTTATTTCGGCGCCTCCACCATTTTTTCACAAAATTTAAAATTCGCTCAAATTTTCCGGAAGAGGCATCTGTCTCAACCAAAATTCTCTCAGGATCATGAATCTGTCCTTTTTTCCTATATCTCGTCAAATAAGGAAGACATGAATTTTTATTTTGGCGCCTCCACCATTTTTATACAAAATTAGAAATTTGCTGAAATCCTTAAAATCCTTAGTGAAACGCATCAGCCTGAACCAAAATTTTCTAAGGATCACGAATCTGTCATTATTTTTCCTCTACGGCGTCAAATAAAGGAGATTTGAATTTTTATTTCGGCGCCTCCACCATTTTTTCACAAAATTTAAAATTCGCTCAAATTTTCCGGAAGAGGCATCTGTCTCAACCAAAATTCTCTCAGGATCATGAATCTGTCCTTTTTTCCTATATCTCGTCAAATAAGGAAGACATGAATTTTTATTTTGGCGCCTCCACCATTTTTATACAAAATTAGAAATTTGCTGAAATCCTTAAAATCTTTAGTGAAACGCATCAGCCTGTACCAAAATTTTCCAAGGATCACGAATCTGTTATTATTTTTCCTCTGCGGCGTCAAATAAAGGAGATTTGAATTTTTATTTTGGCGCCTCCACCATTTTTTCACAAAATTTAAAATTCGCTCAAATTTTCCGGAAGAGGTATCTGTTTCAACCAAAATTTTCCCAGGATCAAGAATCTGTCTTTATTTTTCCTATATGTGGTCAAATAAGGAAGACATGAATTTTTATTTTGGCGCATCCACCATTTTTATACAAAATTAGAAATTTGCTGAAATCCTTAAAATCCTAAGTAAAACGCATCAGCCTGAACCAGAAATTTTTAAGGATCACGAATCTGTCATTATTTTTTCTCTACGGCGTCAAATAAAGGAGATTTGAATTTTTATTTTGGCGCCTCCACCATTTTTTTACAAAATTTAAAATTCGCTCGAATTTTCCGGAAGAGGCATCTGTTTCAACCAAACTTTTTCCAGGATCATAAATCTGTCCTTATTTATCGTATATGTCGTCAAATAAGGAAGACATGAATTTTTATTTTGGCGCCTCCACCATTTTTATACAAAATTAGAAATTTGCTGAAATCCTTAAAATCCTTAGTGAAACGCATCAGCCTGAACCAAAATTTTCTAAGAATCACGAATCTGTCATTATTTTTCCTCTACGGCGTCAAATAAAGAAGATTTGAATTTTTATTTTAGCGCCTACACCATTTTTTCACAAAATTCAAAATTCGCTCAAATTTTCAGGAAGAGGCATCTGTTTCAACCAAAATTTTCCCATGATCATGAATCTGTCCTTATCTTTCCTATATGTCGTCAAATAAGGAAGACATGAATTTTTATTTGGGGCATCCACCATTTTTATACAAAATTAGAAATTTGCTGAAATCCTTAAAATCCATAGTGAAATGCATCAGCCTGAACCAAAATTTTCTAAGGATCATGAATCTGTCACTCTTGTTCCTCTACGGCGTCAAATAAAGGAGATTTGAATTTTTATTTTGGCGCCTCCACCATTCTTTCAGAAAATTTAAAATTCGCTCAAATTTTCCGGAAGAGGCATTTGTTTCAACCAAAATTTTCCCAGGATCATGAATCTGTCCTTATTTTTCCTATATGTCGTCAAATAAGAAAGACGACATGAATTTTTATTTTGGCGCCTCCACGATTTTTATACAAAATTAGAAATTTGCTGAAATCCTTAAAATCCCTAGTTAAAAACATTAACCTGATCCAAATTTTTTTAAGGATCACGAATCTGTCATTATTTTTCCTCTATGGGGTCAAATAAAGGAGATTTGAATTTTTATTTTGGCGCCTCCACCATTTTTTCACAAAATTTAAAATTTGCTCAAATTCTCCGGAAAAGGCACCTGTTTCAATCAAAATTTTCCCAGAATCACGAATCTGGCATTATTTTTCCTGTACGTCGTGAAATAAGAAAGATATTAATTTTGTTTCACCTTCACCATTTTTATACAAAATTGGAAATTTTATTGAAATCCTTAAAATCCTTAATGAAAAGCATCATCCTGAACCAGAATTTTCTAAGGATGACGAATCTGCGATTATTTTTCCACTACGGCGTCAAATAAAGAAGATTTGAATTTTTATTTAGGCGCCTCCACCATTTTTACACAAAATTTAAAATTTACTCAAATTCTTCGGAAAAGGCATCTCTTTCAACCAAAATTTTCCCAGGATCACAAATATGACATTATTTTTCCTGTGCGTCGTGAAATAAGGAAGGTATGATTTTTTTTTCACCTTCACCATTTTTATACAAAATTGGAAATTTTATTGAAATTATTAAAATCCTTAGTGAAAAGCATCAGCCTGAACCAGAATTTTCTAAATATAACGAATCTGTGATTATTTTTCCACTACGGGGTCAAATAAAAGAGATTTGAATTTTTATTTAGGCGCCTCCACCATTTTTTCACAAAATTTTAAATTTGCTAAAATTATTAAAACCCTGAGTGAAAAGTATCAGTCTGAACCGGAATTTTTTAAATATCACGAATCCGTCCTTATGTTTTCTGTACGTCCTCAAATAAGGGAGATGTGAATTTTTATTTTAGCACCATTTTCATGCAAAATTTGAAACTTGCTGAAATATCAAGGAAAAACGTTAGTCTAGTCCAAAATTTTTTCAGAATCACGAATTGAACCTCATTTTTCCTATAAGTAAAAAAATGGTCGGTGGGCGGACAGGACTATTGCTTTTTACAAGACTGTAGCAAAAGGCTAAACTTAGGCCCACCCACCTCCATTCTCCATTTCACTGACTTATTTTATTTATTGGAAAATGGGAATTGAATTCTATTTTGACGATCGGTAGAATCTGATAAGATTCAAAACAAAGGCAAAAGTAATAATTAATTTTCCTAATTCAACCAACGAACTGATTCTCTCATTTAGAATTCTCTTATATCTAATAACAAGTTTAACTCGTTTTTGGTTTGATTATTTTTAATGTACAAGGTACCCCGTTACAAAATAGAGTCATTCAAACAAAAACAATTAATTTGGTACACGAAAATTCCTCAACCGCACAAAACGAAATCCGCAACTTTCCAGTGAGGGGATCGCAGACATTTCAATCTCCCAGCAATCGGATCATGTAAGTCGAATCAGCAAGTAATCTAGCCTGAAAATCGTCCATTGCGGGGAAAAATTCCGCTTTCTTTCTTAGACAAACCGTCCGAAAGCACTCGCTCTAATTAAAATCTAATAAACCCTCCTCCAAAGAACGTAATTTACAAGAACACACGCTCGTGTTTAACTTTTAACCTAATTGTTCCGCAGAGTTTTGGGTGATCGGGTTGTTTTTGTACGATTTTCCCATTAGAGGAAACCTATCTTTATTAAACAGAAATCTTATTTTTCAATCGATCACGAGGGTGAGCGAAATCTGAGCTGGCGGATAAGAGGGTAATATTTTTAAGGGTTTACGAAAGCCATGATTGTCAAGATTTAATTTTAAATTTTAATTAAGGAGTGCGTTTGAAATGGGAGTTGAACTTTAACCGGTGAATATTTTAGGCGATTAATGAGCTACCTGCAAATAAAGTGAGATTTTTAGCACTCGTAAAATAAACAACTACGGCTTTATTAAAGCTGTGCTATGTTGGTAACGACCGTCAGCGATACGACTCGGAAACATTTATAGATTTGCAGTTAATAAAATGTTTGCAACAAGTTTTCTCCGGTCTTTTGTTGGTTGAATATGACGACCGATGGATATAAAGGCGTTTTGATTAAAATGGAGTTTCCATTTGTTGTGACTATAAATCGGTGTGTAGGAAATAAAACATTAAATAAAACTGGCATTCGGAGCTGTAAATTACCTGTAAAGTCAATTCCATTCCACGAAAAGCTAATGTTATTGGTCAAATAAAAATATTCATCGTGCTTTGTAAGGAACTAGCAGACATCCATATTACAGTTAACAAATATTAAAACTCAAGTAATTATTTAGAGCGAAAAGTTCGTGTCCTACTTTATCTCTTTTGTGAAAATACATAAAGATCATGAAATTTAATGGAAAAGCCTTCATTAAAAGAGATTCAATACAAGCTTAACATTTTTTGCCGGAAATAATAAATCAGTGGAATTTAGCTTGCTTTCGAGATTTTCGTTTTTTAACTCAGACAGAATATAATATTACCACCCGAATATGTTTCATAACTCACGTAATGTGTGGGATAAGTAAACTTTGTTCATCCAAAATATTAAAATAATGTAGCGTTAAATGAAGTCGAGCTAATATTACAACATTAACAGTTATCACTATTTTAAGTTAGCAGATTTTCGCGAACGCCCACAAAGAAGACACTCTCTTCGCGCCAATTCCGCTGACACCCGGAATGTACAACTTTTACATTCCGCCCGGAAACATCGCCGCGGAAGACGAAAGTCGTATCTCGCCCGACTTCACAACAAAGTTTTATCGCGAAACCGGGCCAGACAATGCCAAATATGGCATCGCATCGGAATTTAAACGAATAAGCGTCTCCTAAATTAGCATCTAATTAACAAATTCCACTTAATTTCGCTGTAAATACCAACATTTATTATGATAATTGGGGCGTTCGGCATGTGGGTGTCTTTGTGCGCTGTCTAAACGAAGCAAATGGCTCGTGTTGATTCTCAAAGAACTTTATTAATTCCGAGTGTTTAATTTCGCTTCTTATTGTTATTACTTTGCGACGTCTCAGCTACTTAGCGCAACTCGAAGCTCATTTAATAAGAGTTTGGCAAGGTGGTAAATCGAAACAAGGGCTATTTGAATTTTGTCCTGTTTTGGAAAAGTCGCCGACGAGATATTAGCTGCGGTAATAAAGAGCCGAAGCGTAATGAGCTTTAAAGAAATTAAAAAAGTAATAAATTTCAGATGGAAAGATTTAGATTAATTTCTTTACCGGTGAAGAATGGGATTTTTTGCGGCCGCTCGACAACGACAAGATTAAATTTGGTTCGTAATTAATTTTTTATCCTTTGGGGAGAAAATTACTGTTTATTGAGCGGAAGTGTTGAAAATATGAGGACGGATTTACTGGGTCAGCGAAAAACCTTTGTGAAAAGTGTCATAAACTTAATAAGTATGTGGAGAGGGTGTGGAGCGTTTTGCGCACAAATTACCATGAGTGTTTTGAATTTTATGTGCACTGACTTGCACGACTTCAAAGAACTTAAGGAGTTTAACAACAAAATTGTATTTTCTGAAATCGTCGCTCCAAGTGAAAAAATTGGTCTAAAGAGTTTAGACAGTACTTCCCTCGCTGTCGGAAACTTGACGACTGCATGCCTATTGTGTTTTTTTTTCTCATTACATTTTTGTAGTGGGAATTTAAAAAAAAATTGTGATGACGTCATCAACATTTTTGCAAGGACACGTATATCAGTTGGGATAGATGTAGTGTAATACTAAGAATAAAATTATTGTATTCCCAAATTTTCGGGAAAATGAATTGGGTCGTTTTGAATATTGATTTCTTATAATCAATAAAATAACGAAACAATTTACTCAGGTATACGGCGCCGGTGTGTAATATCTAGAGAGCGGATTTCTGTCGGGCTAGGCAAGGCCAAACTCGGTACGGCTCGTGCGGGATGCCAATTCATTGTGGTTGCGGACTGCACTTCGTGTATTTGAGATTAGAATAACGCTGTTTCGTTGCACTCTGCTGTTAATTCCCGTTCTCATTTACTTAGTCGTTTGATTAATAAATCGTTAATTATATTTATGGAATTAGTACCGATTAAACGTGACGTAGCCCGACAAAAATCCGCTGTCTGGTAATATGAAAGGCAACTGAAAATCGTTTATGTATAAACATTCTTAATTTAAGATGACAAGCGTAACAGCATACGTGAGAGTCAAACAGAGAAACTGTAAACAAAACGAACATCGGTTTTATTGCTTCGACTTCCGCTTATTATATAAAACATTGGGTTTTATTTTAATTCTTGACGGTGAAATTCACAATTGGTTGATTATAAACATGTCTATTCCACATTCGCGGAACCAAGTGAGCGCATAAAACAAATGCAGGTCTGTAATGTTAAAGTCGATGTAAATAAGCGTGCTACCCTTATGTTTCAACCGAGTTTTTCCTTTAACAAATTTTGTGTCTACTAAATTGGGTTGGTTGTGGTGTAATACTAATAATAAGTGTTGCCTTTAATTTAATCAATAAAATAAATTGACTTCATTAATTTTTTTGAACCACCTCTTAAGAAAATCTAAAAAATATGAATGGAATGATATATCACAAGTACAAACTCATCATATTTTTTGCATTTTAGATAGGATTTATTCAGCAAAATTTAAGGGTGACGTCATCAATTTTTTTAGGAGGGATGAACAAATACATTTTGAACAAAACTTTACCATGCTTATAATAACTTTAAAATATTCCCAAGATTTCAAAGCATTCGGTTTTGTAATTCCTGATTAAATCGATAAAATAAATTCACGCCTTCATTAATTTTTTTGAGTCACCCTGCATATGCAAATCCAAAAATATGAATGGAATGATAAATCACAAGTACAGACTCATCATATTTTGTACATTTTAGATACGATTTATTCGGCAAACTTTTGAGCTGACGTCATCAGTTTTTTGTAGAAGATAACCAAATATATTTTGACTAAAAATTTATTATGCTCTTTATAACCTTAAAACATCTGCAAGATTTCAAAGCATTCGGTTTGGTAGTTCCCGATTAAATCAATAAAATAAATTTACGCATTCATAAATTTTTTTGAGTCACCCTGTATATGCAAATCGAAAAAATTTGAATGGAATGATAAATCACAAGAAGAGACTCACCATATTTTGTACATTTTAGATAGGAGTTATTCAGCAAAATTTTGTGGTGACGTCATAAATTTTTTAGGGGGGACGACCAAATACATTTTGATCAAAAATTTACCATGCTTATGATAATTTTAAAATATCTTCAAGATTTCGAAGCATTCGGTTTTGTAGTTCCTGAGTAAATCAGTAAAATAAATTTACGCTTTCATTTATTTTCTTGAATCACCCTGTATATGCAAATCCAAAAAATATGAATGGAGTGATAGATCACAAGTACAGACTGATCATATTTTGTACATTTTAGATATGATTTATTCGGCAAATTTTCGAGCTGACGTCATCAAGTTTTTGGAGGGGATAAGCAAATATATTTTGACTAAACATTTATTATGCTCTTTATAACCTTAAAACATCTGCAAAATGTCGGAGCATTCCGTTTTGTAGTTCCTGATTAAATCAATAAAATATATTTACGCATTCATTAATTTTTTTGAGTCACTCTGTATATGCAAATCCAAAAAATATGAATGGAGTGATAAATGACAAGTACAGGCTCATCATATTTTGTACATTTTAGATATGATTTATTCGGCAAACTTTCGACCTGACGTCATCAAGTTTTTGGAGGGGATAAGCAAATATATTTTGACTAAACATTTATTATGCTCTTTATGACCTTAAAACATCTGCAAGATTTCAGAGCATTCGGTTTTGTAGTTCCTGATTAAATCAATAAAATATATTTACGCATTCATTAATTTTTTTGAGTCACCCTGTATATGCAAATCCAAAAAAATATGAATGGAGTGATAGATCACAAGTACAGACTCATCATATTTTGTACATTTTAGATATGATTTATTCCACAAACTTTTGAGCTGACGTCATCAAGTTTTTGGAGGGGATAAGCAAATATTTTTTGACTAAAGATTTATGATGCTCTTTATAGCCTTAAAACATCTGCAACATTTCAAAGCATTCTGGTTAGCAGATTAAAAAAAATTGGTCTAAAGAGTTTAGACAGTACTTCCCTCGCTGTCGGAAACTTGACGACTGCATGCCTATTGTGTTTTTTTTCTCATTACATTTTTGTAGTGGGAATTTAAAAAAAAATTGCGATGACGTCATCAACATTTTTGCAAGGACACGTATATCAGTTGGTATAGATGTAGTGTAATACTAAGAATAAAATTATTATATTCTCAAATTTTCGGGAAAATGAATTGGGTCGTTTGAATATTGATTTGTAATAATCAATTTAATAACGAAACAATTTACTCACGTATACCTACGTATCAGAGGCAACTGAAAATCGTGTATGTATAAACATTGTTAATTTAAGATGACAGGCGTAACAGCATACGTGAGAGCCAAACACAGAAACTGTAAACAAAACGACCGTCGGTTTTATTGCTTCGACTTCCGCTTATTATATAAAACATTGGGTTTTATTTTAATTCTTGACGGTGAAATTCACAATTGGTTGATTATAAACATGTCTATTTCACATTCGCGGAATCAAGTGAACGCATAAAACAAATGCAGGTCTGTAATGTTAAAGTCGATGTAAATAAGCGTGCTACCCTTATGTTTCAACCGAGTTTTTCCTTTAACAAATTTTGTGTCTACCAAATTGGGTTGGTTGGGGTGTAATACTAATAATAAGTGTTGCCTTTAATTTAATCAATAAAATAAATTGACTTCATTAATTTTTTTGAACCACCTCTTAAGAAAATCTAAAAAATATGAATGGAATGATAAATCACAAGTACAAACTCATCATATTTTTTGCATTTTAGATAGGATTTATTCAGCAAAATTTAAGGGTGACGTCATCAATTTCTTTAGGAGGGATGAACAAATACATTTTGAACAAAAGTTTACCATGCTTATAATAACTTTAAAATATTCCCAAGATTTCAAAGCATTCGGTTTTGTAATTCCTGATTAAATCGATAAAATAAATTCACGCCTTCATTAATTTTTTTGAGTCACCCTGCATATGCAAATCCAAAAATATGAATGGAATGATAAATCACAAGTACAGACTCATCATATTTTGTACATTTTAGATACGATTTATTCGGAAAACTTTTGAGCTGACGTCATCAGTTTTTTGTAGAAGATAACCAAATATATTTTGACTAAAAATTTATTATGCTCTTTATAACCTTAAAACATCTGCAAGATTTCAAAGCATTCGGTTTTGTAGTTCCTGATTAAATCAATAAAATAAATTTACGCATTCATTAATTTTTTTGAGTCACTCTGTATATGCAAATCCAAAAAATATGAATGGAGTGATAAATGACAAGTACAGGCTCATCATATTTTGTACATTTTAGATATGATTTATTCGGCAAACTTTCGAGCTGACGTCATCAAGTTTTTGGAGGGGATAAGCAAATATATTTTGACTAAACATTTATTATGCTCTTTATGACCTTAAAACATCTGCAAGATTTCAGAGCATTCGGTTTTGTAGTTCCTGATTAAATCAATAAAATATATTTACGCATTCATTAATTTTTTTGAGTCACCCTGTATATGCAAATCCAAAAAATATTAATGGAGTGATAGTTCACAAGTACAGACTCATCATATTTTGTACATTTTAGATATGATTTATTCCACAAACTTTTGAGCTGACGTCATCAAGTTTTTGGAGGGGATAAGCAAATATTTTTTGACTAAAGATTTATGATGCTCTTTATAGCCTTAAAACATCTGCAACATTTCAAAGCATTCTGGTTAGCAGATTAAAAATTAAATTTCAAAATGTTGTTTTATAATTTTGATTTTTTTTCCAAAAAGCTGGACGTTTCGGGTGAAAAGTCGATTCAGAGTTGTAAACTACATGTGTAGGACTATGTTATTTTATACAATTGAAAACCCATTTACTATGTACAATTTTGAAGTGACGTCATCGCTTTAGTGGTGGGGATGATTCGACAAATTTTGGTTAGCGTTTTACCATCTACATGATATTCTTAATATAAGTACAAAATTTCACAACAATCGGTCGAGTACTTTCGGAGATTATCTGTCTAATAAAAATCCGTGACAACAGACGGACAGACGGACAGACGGACAGACGGACGGACAGACGGACAGACGGACAGACGGACAGACAGACGGAAATGGGAGACCTATTTCTTCGTCTTCTAGGGGTCATGAAAGATCGAGAAAACGTAAAAGTAGAGAGTCGGCCGACGGACTCGATTACAATACTTCCTTTGCTTACGCTCGGGAAGTAATTAAATTTCAAAATGTTGTTTAATAATTTTGATTTTTTTTTCAAAAATCTGGACGTTTCGGGTGAAAAGTCGATTCAGAGTTGTAAACTACATGTGTAGGACTATGTTGTTTTATACAATTGAAAACCCATTTACTATGTACAATTTTGAAGTGACGTCATCGCATTAGTGGTGGGGATGATTAGACAAATTTTGGTTAGCGTTTTACCATCTACATGATATTCTTAATATAAGTACAAAATTTCACAACAATCGGTCGAGTACTTTCGGAGATTATCTGTCTAATAAAAATCCGGGACAACAGACGGACAGACGGACGGACAGACGGACGGACAGACAGACGGAAATGGGAGACCTATTTCTTCGTCTTCTAGGGGTCATGAAAGATCGAGAAAACGTAAAAGTAGAGAGTCGGCCGACGGACTCGATTACAATACTTCCTTTGCTTACGCTCGGGAAGTAAAAATATTGTTTTACGAAGATTTTATAACCATTTTTGTAATATATTGTAATAATTTGTTAATTAAAGCGACACCTCCACCTTTTTTATCGAATAAATTAAAGTTGTTCAGCCAGGAAGGTTACGCTTAGTTGCAATTTTTTCAGGACCATGAATTTGCTCAAAACCACACCGAAAGTCGTCAGTAAGAACCTAAATTTTCTCAGATTTACAAATCTGTCTTTATTTCTTCTGTACGACTTCAAATAAAGAAAATATGAATTTTTCTTCTGGCGCCTCCACCATTTTTACACATAATTTAAAATTTGCTCAAATTCTTCGGAAAACACACCTATCTCAACCAAAATCTTCTCAAAATCACGAATCGGTCCTTATTTTTCCTGTAGGTCGTCAAATAAGGGAGATATTAATTTTTATTCAAGTGCCTCCATCATTTTTATACAAAAACAAAAACAAAATTTAAATTTGTTATAATCCTCAAAACTCTTAAGGAAAAGTATCAGTCTGAGACAGAATTTTCTAAAGATCACGAATCTGTCTTCATTTTTCCTATACGGCCTCAAATAAACGAGATAAGAATTTTTTATTTGGGGCCTCCACCATTTTTACACAAAGAGTTTAAACTTGCTCAAATCTTGTCGGAAAAATATCCGTTTGAACCAAAATTTTCCCGGGATCACGAATCTGTCCTCATTTTTCCTGTGGGTCGTCAAATAAGGGAGATATTAATTTTTATGCGAGTGCCTCCACCATTTTTATACAAAAACAAAATTTAAATTTGTTGTAATCTTCAAAATTCTTACGGAAAAGCATCGGTTTGAACCAGAATTTTCTAAAGATCACGAATCTGTTTTCATTTTTCCTATTCGGCCTCAAATAAACGAGATAAGAATTTTTTATTTGGGGCCTCCACAGTTTTTACACAAAGAACTTGCTCAAATCCTCTCGGATAAATATCCGTCTGAACCAAAATTTTCTCAGGATCACGAATCTGTCCTCGTTTTTCTTGTAAGTCGTTAAATAAGAGAGATACAATGTTTTCTTCTGGCGCCTCCACCATTTTTAAAGACAATTTAAAATTTGCTCAAATTCTTCGGAAAACACACCTATTTCAACCAAAATTTTCTCAAAATCACGAATCTGTCCTTACTTTTCCTGTGGCTCGTCAAATAAGGGAGATATTGATTTTTATTCGAGTGCCTCCACCATTTTTATACAAACACAAAATTTAAATTTGTTGTAATCCTCAAAACTCTTAAGGAAAAGCATCAGTCTGAACCAGAATTTTCTCAGGATAACGAATCTGTCTTTATTTTTCTTGTAAGTCGTTAAATAAGGGAGATATAATTTTTTCTTCTGACGCCTCCACCATTTTTACACCAAGAGTTCAAACTTGCACAAATTCTCTCGGAAAAATATCCGTCTGAACCAAAATTTTCTCAAAATCACGAATCTGTCCTTATTTTTCCTGTGGGTCGTCAAATAAGGGAGATATGAATTTTTATTCGAGTGCCTCCATCATTTTTATACAAAAACAAAATTTAATTTTTTTGTAATCCCCAAAACTCTTAAGGAAAAGCACCAGTCTGAACCAGAATTTTCTAAAGATCACGAATCTGTTTTCATTTTTCCTATACGGCCTCAAATAAACGAGATAAGAATTTTTTATTTGGGGCCTCCACCGTTTTTACACAAAGAATTTGCTCAAATCCTCTCGGATAAATATCTGTCTGAACCAAAATTTTCTCAGGATCACGAATCTGTCCTCGTTTTTCTTGTAAGTCGTTAAATAAGAGAGATACAATGTTTTCTTCTGGCGCCTCCACCATTTTTAAACACAATTTAAAATTTGCTCAAATTCTTCGGAAAACACACCTATCTCAACCAAAATTTTCTCAAAATCACGAATCTGTCCTTATTTTTCCTGTGGCTCGTCAAATAAGGGAGATATTGATTTTTATTCGAGTGCCTCCACCATTTTTATACAAACACAAAATTTAAATTTGTTGTAATCCTCAAAACTCTTAAGGAAAAGCATCAGTCTGAACCAGAATTTTCTCAGGATCACGAATATGTCTTTATTTTTCTTGTTAGTCGTTAAATAAGGGAGATATAATTTTTTCTTCTGCCGCCTCCACCATTTTTAAACACAATTTAAAATTTGCTCAAATTCTTCGGAAAACACACCTATCTCAACCAAAATTTTCTCAAAATCACGAATCTGTCCTTATTTTTCTTGTAAGTCGTTAAATAAGGGAGATATAATTTTTTCTTCTGGCGCCTCCACCATTTTTAAACACAATTTAAAATTTTCTCAAATCTTCGGAAAACACACCTATCTCAACCAAAATTTTCTCAAAATCACGAATCTGTCCTTATTTTTCCTGTGGCTCGTCAAATAAGGGAGATATTGATTTTTATTCGAGTGCCTCCACCATTTTTATACAAACACAAAATTTAAATTTATTGTAATCCTCAAAACTCTTAAGGAAAAGCATCAGTCTGAACCAGAATTTTCTCAGGATCACGAATATGTCTTTATTTTTCTTGTTAGTCGTTAAATAAGGGAGATATAATTTTTTCTTCTGGCGCCTCCACCATTTTTACACAATTTAAAATTTGCTCAAATTCTTCGGAAAACACACCTATCTCAACCAAAATTTTCTCAAAATCACGAATCTGTCCTTATTTTTCTTGTAAGTCGTTAAATAAGGGAGATATAATTTTTTCTTCTGGCGCCTCCACCATTTTTACACACAATTTAAAATTTGTTCAAATGCTTCGGAAAAGACACCTATCTCAACCAAAATTTTCTCAAAATCACGAATCTGTCCTTATTTTTCCTGTGGCTCGTCAAATAAGGGAGATATTGATTTTTATTCGAGTGCCTCCACCATTTTTATACAAACACAAAATTTAAATTTATTGTAATCCTCAAAACTCTTAAGGAAAAGCATCAGTCTGAACCAGAATTTTCTCAGGATCACGAATATGTCTTTTTTTTCTTGTTAGTCGTTAAATAAGGAGATATAATTTTTTCTTCTGGCGCCTCCACCATTTTTACACACAATTTAAAATTTGCTCAAATTCTTCGGAAAACAAACCTATCTCAACCAAAATTTTCTCAAAATCACGAATCTGTCCTTATTTTTCTTGTAAGTCGTTAAATAAGGGAGATATAATTTTTTCTTCTGGCGCCTCCACCATTTTTACACACAATTTAAAATTTGTTCAAATGCTTCGGAAAAGACACCTATCTCAACCAAAATTTTCTCAAAATCACGAATCTGTCCTTATTTTTCCTGTGGCTCGTCAAATAAGGGAGATATTGATTTTTATTCGAGTGCCTCCACCATTTTTATACAAAACAAAATTTAAATTTATTGTAATCCTCAAAACTCTTAAGGAAAAGCATCAGTCTGAACCAGAATTTTCTCAGGATCACGAATCTGTCTTATTTTTCTTGTAAGTCGTTAAATAAGGGAGATATAATTTTTTCTTCTGGCGCTCCACCATTTTTACACCAAGAGTTCAAACTTGCACAAATTCTCTCGGAAAAATATCCGTCTGAACCAAAATTTTCTCTGGATCACGAATCTTTATTTATTTTCTTGTTAGTCGTTAAATAAGGGAGATATATTTTTTCTTCTGGCGCCTCCACCATTTTTACACACAATTTAAAATTTGCTCAAATTCTTCGGAAAACACATCTATCTCAACCAAAATTTTCTCAAAATCACGAATCTGTCCTTATTTTTCCTGTTTGTGTCAAATAAGGGAGATATGAATTTTTATTCGAGTGCCTCCACCATTTTTACAGAAAAACAAAATTTAAATTCGTTGTAATCGTCAAAATTCTTAAGGAAAAGCATCAGTCTGAACCAGAATTTTCTAAGGATCACGAATCTGTCTTCATTTTTCCTATACGGCCTCAAATAAATGAGATAAGAATTTTTTATTTGGCGCCTCCACCATTTTTACACAAAGAGTTTAAACTTGCTCAAATCCTCTCGGAAAGATATCCGTTTGAACCAAAATTTTCTCAGGATCACGAATCTTTCCTTATTTTTCTTGTAAGTCGTTAAATAAGGGAGATATATTTTTTTCTTCTGGCGCCTCCACCATTTTTACACACAATTTAAAATTTGCTCAATTTCTTCGGAAAACCACCTAACTCAACCAAAATTTTCTCAAAATCACGAATCTGTCCTTATTTTTCTGTGGGTTGTCAAATAAGGGAGATATGAATTTTTATTCGAGTGCCTCCATCATTTTTATACAAAAACAAAATTTAAATTTTTTGTAATCCTCAAAATTTAAGGAAAAGCATCAGTCTGAACCAAAATTTTCTCAAGGATCACGAATCTGTCCTTATTTTCCTATACGGCCTCAATAAAGTGATATAAATTTTTTATTTTGGCGGCTCCACCATTTTTACACAAAAGTTTAAAACTTGCTCCAATCCTGTCGAAAAGATATCCTCTGAACCAAAATTTTCTCAGATCACGAATCTGTCCTATTTTTCTTGCAAGTCGTTAAATAAGGGAGATATAATTTTTTTTCTGGCGCCTCCACCATTTTTACAACACAAATTTAAATTGTTGTCAAATTCTCCGGAAAACACGCCTATCTCAACCAAATTTTCTCAAAATCATGAATCTGTCCTTATTTTTCCTGTGGGTCTTCAAATAAGGGAGATATTAATTTTTTTTCGAGTGCCTCCACATTTTTATACAAAACAAAATTTAAATTTGTTAATCTTCAAAATTCTTACGGAAAACATCGGTTTGAACCAGAATTTTCTAATGATCACGAATCAGTCTTCATTTTTCGTATACGGCCTCAAATAAATGGAGTAAGAATTTTTTATTTGGCGCCTCCACCATTTTTACACAAAGAGTTTAAAACTTGCTCAAATCCTCTCAGAAAGATATCCGTCTGAACCAAAATCTTCTCAGGATCACGAATCTGTCCTTATTTTTTTTTAAGTCGTTAAAAGGGAGATAAAATTTTTTCTTCTGGCGCCTCCACCATTTTTACACACAATTTAAAATTTGCTCAAATGCTTCGGAAAAGACACCTATCTCACCAAAATTTTCTAAAATCACGAATCTGTCCTTATTTTTCCTGTGGGTCGTCAAATAAGGAGATATGAATTTTTATTCGAGTGCCTTCATCATTTTTAAACAAAACAAAATTTAAATTTGTTGTAATCCTCAAAACTATTAAGGAAAAGCACCAGTTTGAACCAAATTTTCTCAGGATCACGAATCTGTCCTTATTTTTCTTGTAAGTCTTGAATAAGGGAGATATAATTTTTTCTTCTCCTGCCTCCATCATTTTTACACACAATTTAAAATTTGCTCAAATTCTTCGGAAAACACACCTACCTCAACCAAAATTTTCTCAAAATCACGAATCTGCCCTTATTTTTTACTGTATGTCGTCAAATAAGGGAGATATGAATTTTTATTCGAGTGCCTTCATCATTTTTAAACAAAAACAAAATTTAAATTTGTTGTAATCCTCAAAACTATTAAGGAAAAGCATCAGTCTGAACCTGAATTTTCTAACGATCACGAATCTGTCTTCATTTTTCCTATACGGCCTCAAATAAATGAGATAAGAATTTTTTATTTGGCGCCTCCACCATTTTTACACAGAGTTTAAACTTGCTCAAATCCTCTCGGAAAAATATCCGTCTGAGCCAAAATTTTCTCAGGATCACGAATCCGTCCTTATTTTTCTTGTAAGTCGTTAAATAAGGGAGTATAATTTTTTCTTCTGGCGCCTCCACTATTTTTACACACAATTTAAAATTTGTTCAAATTCTCCGGAAAACACACCTATCTCAACCAAAAATTTCTCAAAATGCCGAATCTGTCCTTATTTTTCCTGTGGGTCTTCAAATAAGGGAGATATTAATTTTTCTTCGAGTGCCTCCAGCATTTTTATACAAAAACAAAATTTAAATTTGTTGTAATCCTCAAAATTCTTAAGAAAAAGCATCAGTCTGGACCAAATTTTCTAAGATCACGAATCTGTCTTCATTTTTCCTATACGGCCTCAAATAAATGAGATAAGAATTTTTTATTTGGCGCCTCCACCATTTTTACACAAAGAGTTTAAACTTGCTCAAATCCTCTCGGAAAGATATCCGTCTGAACCAAAATTTTCAGGATCACGAATCTGTCCTTATTTTTCTTGTAAGTCGTTAAATAAGGGAGATATAAATTTTTCTTCTGGCGCCTCCACCATTTTTACACACAATTTAAATTTTTTTCAAATTCTTCGGAAAACACATCTATCTCAACCAAAATTTTCTCAAAATCACGAATCTGTCCTTATTTTTCCTGTGGGTCGTCAAATAAGGAAGATATGAATTTTTATTCGAGTGCCTCCACCATTTTTATACAAAACAAAATTTAAATTTGTTGTAATCCTCAAAACTCTTAAGGAAACACATCAGTCTGAACCAGAATTTTCTAAAGATCACGAATCTGTCTTCATTTTTCCTATACGGCCTCAAATAAATGAGATAAGAATTTTTTATTTGGCGCCTCCACCATTTTTACACAAAGATTTAAACTTGCTCAAATCCTCTCGGAAAGATATCCGTCTGAACCAAAATTTTCTCAGGATCATGAATCTGTCCTTATTTTTCTTGTAAGTCGGTAAATAAGGAGATACATTTTTTCTTCTGGCGCCTCCACCATTTTTACACACAATTTAAAATTTGCTCAAACTGTTCGGAAAACACGCCTATCTCAACCAAAATTTTCTCAAAATCATGAATCTGTCCTTATTTTTCCTGTGGGTCTTCAAATAAGGGAGATATTAATTTTTCTTCGAGTGCCTCCAGCATTTTTATACAAAAACAAAATTTAAATTTGTTGTAATCTTCAAAATTCTTACGGAAAAGCATCGGTTTGAACCAGAATTTTCTAATGATCACGAATCAGTCTTCATTTTTCGTATACGGCCTCAAATAAATGAGATAAGAATTTTTTATTTGGCGCCTCCACCATTTTTACACAAAGAGTTTAAACTTGCTCAAATCCTCTCAGAAAGATATCCGTCTGAACCAAAATCTTCTCAGGATCACGAATCTGTCCTTATTTTTTTTGTAAGTCGTTAAATAAGGGAGATAAAATTTTTTCTTCTGGCGCCTCCACCATTTTTACACACAATTTAAAATTTGCTCAAATGCTTCGGAAAAGACACCTATCTCAACCAAAATTTTCTCAAAATCACGAATCTGTCCTTATTTTTCCTGTGGGTCGTCAAATAAGGGAGATATGAATTTTTATTCGAGTGCCTTCATCATTTTTAAACAAAAACAAAATTTAAATTTGTTGTAATCCTCAAAACTATTAAGGAAAAGCACCAGTTTGAACCAGAATTTTCTCAGGATCACGAATCTGTCCTTATTTTTCTTGTAAGTCCTTGAATAAGGGAGATATAATTTTTTCTTCTCCTGCCTCCATCATTTTTACACACAATTTAAAATTTGCTCAAATTCTTCGGAAAACACACCTACCTCAACCAAAATTTTCTCAAAATCACGAATCTGCCCTTATTTTTACTGTATGTCGTCAAATAAGGGAGATATGAATTTTTATTCGAGTGCCTTCATCATTTTTAAACAAAAACAAAATTTAAATTTGTTGTAATCCTCAAAACTATTAAGGAAAAGCATCAGTCTGAACCTGAATTTTCTAACGATCACGAATCTGTCTTCATTTTTCCTATACGGCCTCAAATAAATGAGATAAGAATTTTTTATTTGGCGCCTCCACCATTTTTACACAGAGTTTAAACTTGCTCAAATCCTCTCGGAAAAATATCCGTCTGAGCCAAAATTTTCTCAGGATCACGAATCCGTCCTTATTTTTCTTGTAAGTCGTTAAATAAGGGAGGTATAATTTTTTCTTCTGGCGCCTCCACTATTTTTACACACAATTTAAAATTTGTTCAAATTCTCCGGAAAACACACCTATCTCAACCAAAAATTTCTCAAAATGCCGAATCTGTCCTTATTTTTCCTGTGGGTCTTCAAATAAGGGAGATATTAATTTTTCTTCGAGTGCCTCCAGCATTTTTATACAAAAACAAAATTTAAATTTGTTGTAATCCTCAAAATTCTTAAGAAAAAGCATCAGTCTGGACCAGAATTTTCTAAAGATCACGAATCTGTCTTCATTTTTCCTATACGGCCTCAAATAAATGAGATAAGAATTTTTTATTTGGCGCCTCCACCATTTTTACACAAAGAGTTCAAACTTGCTCAAATCCTCTCGGAAAGATATCCGTCTGAACCAAAATTTTCTCAGGATCACGAATCTGTCCTTATTTTTCTTGTAAGTCGTTAAATAAGGGAGATATAAATTTTTCTTCTGGCGCCTCCACCATTTTTACACACAATTTAAATTTTTTTCAAATTCTTCGGAAAACACATCTATCTCAACCAAAATTTTCTCAAAATCACGAATCTGTCCTTATTTTTCCTGTGGGTCGTCAAATAAGGAAGATATGAATTTTTATTCGAGTGCCTCCACCATTTTTATACAGAAACAAAATTTAAATTTGTTGTAATCCTCAAAACTCTTAAGGAAACACATCAGTCTGAACCAGAATTTTCTAAAGATCACGAATCTGTCTTCATTTTTCCTATACGGCCTCAAATAAATGAGATAAGAATTTTTTATTTGGCGCCTCCACCATTTTTACACAAAGAGTTTAAACTTGCTCAAATCCTCTCGGAAAGATATCCGTCTGAACCAAAATTTTCTCAGGATCATGAATCTGTCCTTATTTTTCTTGTAAGTCGGTAAATAAGGGAGATACTATTTTTTCTTCTGGCGCCTCCACCATTTTTACACACAATTTAAAATTTGCTCAAACTGTTCGGAAAACACACCTATCTCAACCAGAATTTTCTCAAAATCACGAATCTGTCCTTATTTTTCCTGTGGGTCGTCAAATAAGGGAGATATGAATTTTTATTCGAGTGCCTCCATTATTTTTATACAAAAACAAAATTTAAATTTTTTGTAATCCTCAAAATTCTTAAGGAAAAGCATCAGTCTGAACCAAAATTTTCTAAGGATCGCGAATCTGTCTTCATTGTTCCTATACGGCCTCAAATAAATGAGATAAGAATTTTTTATTTGGCGCCTCCACCATTTTTACACAAAGAGTTTAAACTTGCTCAAATCCTCTCAGAAAGATATCCGTCTGAACCAAAATCTTCTCAGGATCACGAATCTGTCCTTATTTTTTTTGTAAGTCGTTAAATAAGGGAGATAAAATTTTTTCTTCTGGCGCCTCCACCATTTTTACACACAATTTAAAATTTGCTCAAATGCTTCGGAAAAGACACCTATCTCAACCAAAATTTTCTCAAAATCACGAATCTGTCCTTATTTTTCCTGTGGGTCGTCAAATAAGGGAGATATGAATTTTTATTCGAGTGCCTTCATCATTTTTAAACAAAAACAAAATTTAAATCTGTTGTAATCCTCAAAATTCTTAAGGAAAAGCATCAGTCTGAACCAGAATTTTCTAAGGATCACAAATCTGTCTTCATTTTTCCTATACGTCGCCAAATAAATGAGATAAGAATTTTTTATTTGGCGCCTCCACCATTTTTACACAAAAAATTTAAACTTGCTCAAATCGTGTCGGAAAGATATCCGTCTGAACCAAAATTTTCTTAGGATCACGAATCTGTCCTTATTTTTCTTATAAGTCATTAAATAAGAGAGATATAATTTTTTCTTATGGTGCCTCCACCATTTTTACACACAATTTAAAATTTGTTCAAATTCTCCGGAAAACACACCTATATTCAACCAAAATTTTCTCAAAATCACGAATCTGTCCTTATTTTTCCTGTGGATCGTCAAATAGGGATTCAAATCAAAATGTATTATTTTATTTTATTATATTAAGTACATAGAATAACATTTGTCCTAGTTTAAATCTGTACTTGGGAGAATATAATTATTTTAATCAAAAATTTAACCGGCGTAAATCAGTCTGAAGCGAGTTTTTTTTTAAGTAAAATTTTCTCACCATCGTAAATCTCAGCTTATTTTCGTTGCATCTAAGAAAAATGCACAAAATTAATTTTTGAAAAATCACTTAAATTCGTATCAGAATGTTTTAAGAACGCGACGTTGTCCTGATGTGGCTCTAGTGCTGGAAGGGTGAGAAAATTACTGTTTATTGGGCGGAAAGTGCTGAGAAACCTTTGTGAAAAGTGTCATTAACTTAATAAGTAAGTTGAGGGGATGTGAATTTTCTCTCGGACAAATTACCCCGAGTGCTTTAAATGTTTGTGAAAGGTTTATTATCCACCCTTCAGCCAGTTCTAAAATCTTCATGAAAAAATAATATTCCTCCAAGTAAACACCAGTTCGTGCCCACATCCCATGATTAATTCCTCCGGAATGTCAATTTTCCTTTACCCTCCATTACCAACCAACATTATGCACTCCAGGCCTTCAATTAAACCAAAACTCCCGCCATGTCCACCCCATAATCCCCACATCGCCTGACCTGCCATAAAAGCCGCCGCGTTCGTCGTGCTTTTAATGAAAGCGCGATTTATGTTCGAATTCGTAAAAAAATTCATTGTTCCATTCCGGCCCCTAATGTAGCCGAAACAATTAATCCTCCCCCACCCCATCCATCTCCTTAATGCACGCATTACCAACGCAACAATAAAACTAAATTGTATCCATCGAAAAGCTCTCAGTCAACGCACTTATCCACACTAAATAATTAACAGCGCAATAAAGCCGCAAGCTACATCATTCGCCACTTGAACAGGGGGGCGCTTTTTACGCAATCAAGACGTCAAATACTGCCCGATAAAATCTGACGATCTCGACTTAATTAACGAGCGACAAATCAGGCTTCTTGGCGCCTAATTGGCATCCGAGGGTTAATTTCATTAGGACGGAAGTTATGCGTGATGCATACTGCGACGGGCGGAGGGCACTTTATGCAGGTGCTATGAGTTTCGATGTGGTGGGGGAATGGGGCTCGAAACTCGTGATGGGTGTGTTAACTTGCAAACTCTAAGCGAACATAATACCGAAATAGAACTGAACACGACTTAGATTTTTGACAGTGACGGCTGGAAGTTTCAACATTTGATATGTGTGCAACAACAGTTGGGAGATAATTTGATAATTTTGATCACTGAAGTATTCACGAAATGGCAGTCGTAAAGAACGTGAAATTTGTTATTGAAAATGTTCAACATTGTTAAGAATCTATTTTATTTAGCTGTATCATTTTATTCAGGTCAACAGATACTTAAAGGAATGTATCAAGAACTCTGAAATTTAAATTTTTTTATTTATTTGGTATCCATTATTTTCAAATTAAATCAGCCGGACAATGGGTTGTACATAAGTGAAATTCTCTCGAAACTATGAATCTCGGTCTTATTTCACTATTGTTATTTTTATTCAAATCACGTCTGATAAAAACTATTTTATGTTGGTTAAAATGTGTACTCGATATACTAAACCGTTCAAGTATGAAAAAAAAAAACAATTTTGTCTTGAATATGTTTATTTTCTATTTTCTAATTTTCTTACGATTTCGAATTTGCCCTTTTTTGCATTGTATGCCTTCAAATACCGAACTAAAGCTCCTTTTATTCCCAGAAAAAAACATTGAAATTATTTGCTTCAAATTTTTATTGGATGTATTATTCTCCTCGGATGCCCAGATACTTAAAATAATCTATAATTTTTCTTTAAAGATGTAAATTTACATGTGATTTTCGCAAATATTTTTTCAATAACTTTTAAATTTACTTATTATCCCGGCGCCTCCACCATTTTTATCGAAAAGTTAAAACTTCTCCAAATTAGCAGAAATTAAGTCTATTCTTATTGAAAATTCTCCCGAGATTATGAAACTGGCGTTTTTTTTATTGTATGCCTTTAAATGACCCTGCAAAACTAATTTTATTGAAAGAAAAAATGTTATTGAAATCACTTCTCAAAAAAACCAGTTTATTTTGGTTCAAATCTTTATTGGTTGTATTATTGTCTTCGGATGTCCAGATACTTAAAGAAAGCTATAATTTCTCTTTAAAGATGTAAATTTACATGTGATTTTCGTAAAGATTTTGGCAATAAAAATTTTTAAATTTATTTATTATCCCGGCGCCTCCACCATTTTTATCGAAAACTTAAAACTTGTCCAAATTAGCAGAAATTAATTCTATTCTAATTGAAAATTCTCCCGAGATTATGAAACTGGCCTTTTTTCCATTGTATGCCTTTAAATAACGCTGTAAAAGTCATTTTATTGACAGAAAAAATGTTATTAAACTCACTTCTCAAAAGAACAATTTTATCTTGGTTGAAATCGTTATTGGTGGTATTATTGCCTTCGGATGTCCTGATACTTAAAGAAAGCTAAAATTTCTCTTTAAAGATGTAAATTTACATGTGATTTTCGCAAAGATTTTGGCAACAAAATTTTTTAAATTTATTTATTATCCCGGCGCCTCCACCATTTTTATCGAAAAGTTAAAACTTCTTCAAATTAGCAGAAATTAACTCTATTCTTATTTAAAATTCTCCCGAGATTATGAAACTGGCCTTTTTTTCATTGTATGTCTTTAAATAACTCTGCAAAACTAATTTTATTGAAAGAAAAAATGTTATTGAAATCGCTTCTCAAATAAACCATTTTATTTTGGTTCAAATCTTTATTCGCTGTATTATTGTCTTCGGATGTCCAGATACTTAAAGAAAGCTATAATTCCTCTTTAAAGATATAAATTTACATGTGATTTTCGCAAAGATTTTGGCAATAAAAATTTTTACATTTATTTATTATCCGGCGCCTCCATCATTTTTATCGAAAACTTAAAACTTGTCCAAATTAGCAGAAATTAACTCTATTCTTATTGAAAATTCTCCCGAGATTATGAAACTGGCCTTTTTTTCATCGTATGCCTTTAAATAACTCTGAAAACTTAATTTTATTGAAAAAAAAAAGTTATTGAAATCACGACTCAAAAGAACCATTTTATTTTGGTTCAAATCTTTATTGGTTGTATTATTGTCTTCGGATGTCCGGATACTTAAAGAAAGCTATAATTTCTCTTTAAAGATGTAAATTTACATGTGATTTTTGCAAAGATTTTGGCAATAAAAATTTTTAAATGTATTTATTATCCCGGCGAATCCACCATTTTTATCGAAAAGTTAAAACTTGTTCAAATTAGAAGAGATTAACTCTATTCTTATTGAAAATTCTAACAAGATTATGAAACTGGCCTTTTTTCCATTGTATGTCTTTAAATAACGCTGTAAAAGTGATTTTATTGACAGAAAAAATGCTATTGAAATCACTTCTCAAAAGAACCATTTTATCTTGGTTCAAATCTTTATTGGTTGTATTATTGTCTTCGGATGTCCAGATACTTAAACTAATCTATAATTTTCCTTTAAAAATGTAACTGTGATTTTCGCAAAGATTTTTGGAATAAAAATTTTTTAATTTATTTATTATCCCGGCGCATCCACCATTTTTATCGAAAAGTTAAAACTTGTTCAAATTAGCGTAAATTAAGTTTATTCTTATTGAAAATTTCCCCAGGATTATGAAACTAGCCTTTTTTCCTTTGTATGCCTTCAAATAACGTTGTAAAAGTGGTTTTATTCAAAGAAAAAAACGTTATTGAAATCTTTTCTCAAAAGAACCATTTTATCTTGGTTCAAATTTTTATTGGTTGTATTATTATCTTCGGATGCCCAGATACTTAAAGAAAACTATGAGTTCTCTTTAAAGATGTAAATTAACATATGATTTTCGCAAAGATTTTGGCAATGAAAATTTTTGAATTTATTTATTATCCCGGCGCCTCCACCATTTTTATCGAAAAGTTGAAAATTGTCCAAATTAGCAGAAATTAACTTTATTCTTATTGAAAATTCTCCCGAGATTATAAAATTGGCCTTTTTTTTCATTGTATGCCTTTAAATAACTCTGCAAAACTGATTTTATTGAAAGAAAAAATGTTATTGAAATCACTTCTCAAAAGAACCATTTTATTTTGGTTCAAATCTTTATTGGTTGTATTATTGTCTTCGGATGTCCAGATACTTAAAGAAAGCTATAATTTCTCTTTAAAGATGTAAATTTACATGTGATTTTTGCAAAGATTTTGGCAATAAAAATTTTTAAATGTATTTATTATCCCAGCGCATCCACCATTTTTATCGAAAAGTTAAAACTTGTCCAAATTAGCAGAAATTAACTCTATTCTTATTGAAAATTCCCTCGAGATTATGAAACTGGCGGTTTTTTCATTGTATGCCTTTAAATAACGCTGTAAAAGTGATTTTATTGACAGAAAAAATGTTATTGAAATCACTTCTCAAAAAAACCATTTTATCTTGGTTGAAATTTTTATTGGTTCTATTATTCTCTTCGAATGCGCAGATACTTAAAGAAAGCTATAATTTCACTTTAAAGATGTAACTTTACATATGATTTTCGCAAATATTTTTGCAATAAAAATTTTTAAATTTATTTATTATCCCGGCGAATCCACCATTTTTATCGAAACGTTAAAACTTGTTCAAATTAGAAGAAATTAACTCTATTCTTTTTGAAAATTCTTCCAAGATTATGAAACTGGCCTTTTTTCCATTGTATGCCTTTAAATAACACTGTAAAAGTGATTTTATTGACAGTAAAAATGTTATTGAAATCACTTCTCAAAAAAACCATTTCATCTTGGTTGAAATTTTTATTGGTTTATTATTCTCTTCGGAATGCGCAGATACTTAAAGAAAGCTATTAATTTCACTTTAAGATGTAAACTTTACATATGATTTTCGCAAATATTTTTGCAATGAAAATTTTTAAATTAATTTATTATCCCGGCGCCTCAATCCACCATTTTTATAGAAAAGTTAAAACTGTTCAAATTAGCAGAAATTAAGTCTATTCTTATTGAAAATTTTGCCAGGATTATGAAATTGGCCTTTTTTCCATTGTATGCCTTTAAATAACACAGTAAACTGTTTTTTTTTTAAGAAAAAACGTTATTGAAATCACTTGCTCAAAAAGAACCATTTTATTTGGTTCAAATCTTTTTGGTTGTATTATTGTCTTCGGATGCCCAGATACTTAAAGTAACCTATAATTTTACTTTAAAAATGTAACTTTTACATGTGATTTTGCAAAGATTTTTGCAATAAAAATTTTTTAAAATAATTTATTATCCCGGCGCCTAAACCATTTTTATCTAAAAGTTAAAATTTTCTCAAATTAGCAGAAATTAAATTATTCTTATTGAACATTTTCCCAAGATTATGAAACTGGCCTTTTTTCCATTGTATGCCTTTAAATAACGCTACAAAACTGAGTTTATTGAAAGAAAAAATGTTAATGAAATCACTTCTCAAAAAAAAACCATTTCATCTTGGTTGAAATATTTTTATTAGTTATATTATTCTCTTCGGATGCGCAGATACTTAAAGAAAGCTATTATTTCTCATTTAAGATGTAAATTTACACGTGATTTTCGCAAAGATTTTTGCAATAAAATTTTTTAAATTAATTTATTATCCCCGGCGCCTCAACCATTTTTATCGAAAAGTTAAAACTTGTCCAAATTAGCAGAAATTAAGTCTATTCTTATTGAAAATTTGTCCAGGATTATGAAATTGGCCTTTTTCCATTGTATGCCTTTAAATAACACAGTAAACTGTTTTTTTTTTAAGAAAAAACGTTATTGAAATCACTTGTAAAAGAACCATTTTATCTTGGTTCAAATTTTGTTGGTTGTATTATTGTCTTCGGATGCCCAGTACTTAAAGTAACCTATAATTTTACTTTAAAAATGTAACTTTACATGTGATTTCGCAAAGATTTTTGTAATAAAAAATTTTTAAATAATTTATTATCCCGGCGCCTAAACCATTTTTATCTAAAAGTTAAAATTTCTCAAATTAGCAGAAATTAAATCTATTCTTATTGAACATTTTCCCAAGATTATGAAACTGGCCTTTTGTCCATTGTATGCTTTAAATAACGCTACAAAACTGATTTATTGAAAGAAAAAATGTTAATGAAATCACTTCTCAAAAAAACCATTTCATCTTGGTTGAAATATTTTTATTAGTTATATTATTCTCTTCGGATGCGCAGATACTTAAAGAAAGCTATTATTTCTCATTTAAGATGTAAATTTACACGTGATTTTCGCAAAGATTTTTGCAATAAAAATTTTTAAATTAATTTATTATCCCGGCGCCTCCACCATTTTTATCGAAAAGTTAAAACTTGTCAAATTAGCAGAAATTAAGTCTATTCTTATTGAAAATTTGCCAGGATTATGAAATTGGCCTTTTTCCATTGTATGCCTTTAAATAACACAGTAGAAACTGTTTTTTTTAAGAAAAAACGTTATTGAAATCGCTTCTCAAAAGAACCATTTTATTTGGTTCAAATTTTTATTGGTTGTATTATTGTCTTCGGATGCCCAGATACTTAAAGTAACCTATAATTTACTTTAAAAATGTAACTTTACATGTGATTTTGCAAAGATTTTGCAATAAAAATTTTTAAATAATTTATTATCCCGGCGCCTAAACCATTTTTATCGAAAAGTTAAAATTTTCTCAAATTAGCAGAAATTAAATGTATTCTTATTGAACATTTTCCCAAGATTATGAAACTGGCCTTTTTTCCATTGTATGCCTTTAAATAACGCTACAAAACTGAGTTTATTGAAAGAAAAAATGTTAATGAAATCACTTCTCAAAAAAACCATTTCATCTTGGTTGAAATATTTTTATTAGTTATATTATTCTCTTCGGATGCGCAGATACTTAAAGAAAGCTATTATTTCTCATTTAAGATGTAAATTTACAAGTGATTTTCGCAAAGATTTTTGCAATAAAAATTTTTAAATTAATTTATCCCGGCGCCTCCACCATTTTTATAGAAAAGTTAAAACCTGTTCAAATTAGCAGAAATTAAGTCTATTCTTATTGAAAATTTTCCCAGGATTATGAAATTGGCCTTTTTTCCATTGTATGCCTTTAAATAACACAGTAAAACTATTTTTTTTTTAAGAAAAAACGTTATTGAAATCACTTCTCAAAAGAACCATTTTATCTTGGTTCAAATCGTTATTGGTTGTATTATTGTCTTCGGATACCCAGATACTTAAAGTAACCTATAATTTTACTTTAAAAATATAACTTTACATGTGATTTTCGCAAAGATTTTTGCAATAAAAATTTTTAAAATAATTTATTGTCCCGGCGCATCCACCATTTTTATCGAAAAGTTAAAAATTGTTCAAATTAGCAGAAATTAAGTCTATTCCTATGTAAAATTTTCCCAGGATCGACAAACTGTTTCGATTTTTTTAAATTTTCGTTTTTTAGTTTTTTGTTTTTTCATTTTTGATTATTCAGTTTTACAATTTTGCAACTTTCCCATTTTTTTGATTCCAAAAGTTGAAAAATCGAAAAATAAAACATCGAGAATCTAATATTCCAATCTAACTATATTTCAATGTTTAATTTTGAAATTTTTCATTTTTTTGATTTTTCAAATTTTTGATTTTACAATTTTTCCTTTTTTTTGTTTCTATTTTTCAATGTCTGATGGTTCAATTATACAATAAATTTAAGATCTATTTTCCGAATTTATAATGTCTGGATTTTTTAATTCTTCGATTTTCCAATTATCCAGGTTTCCAATTTAGGAATTATCAGATTTCTCAACTTTCAATTGTTTACATTTTTTGGTATTTCGATTTTTATTTTTTTTTTAATTTATCCGGTTTCACTTCGATTCTTCAGTTTGTGAATTTATAATTTTTGGTTATTCTAATTTTTCTATGTTGAATGGTTCAATTTTTTAATTTCACATTTCCTAATTTTTCGATTTTTCAATTTTACAATTTGTCCGATTTTTTTTTCCATTTTTAAATGTCTGACTTCAATTTTTTGATTTATCAATTTTTCGTTTTGTAAATTTTTAATTTTTCAATATATCTATTTTTCAATCTTTGATTTTTCAGTCACTGGATTTTTCAGTTTCATGATGTATCAGTTTTTCGATTTTTCAATTTCACAATTAATTTTACGATTTCTCAATTTTACAAATTTTCCTTTTTCCATTTTCTTCATTTTTCAAAATTTGATTTTATATTTCTCGATTTTTCAATGCTTAATTTTTCAGTTTGCCGATTTTAAAATTTTTCGACTTCCAAATTTTACGATTTTGCTATTTTCCAATTTCATAATTTCCAATTTTTCAAATTCTCGACATGTAATTTTTCGATTTTTTGATTTTTCAATTCCGTAAATTTAGTATTTTCCTATTTTAAATTTTTCAATTATTCTCGATTTATCAAGTTTTATTGCAATTTTCCAGTTTCACAATAATCCAATTTTTAAATTTATGAACTTTCGCATTTGTTTTTAATTTATGAATTTTTCAATTTTCCGCTGCTTCAGTTTTACAAATTTTTTTTTTCATTTTCTTCATGTTTCAAAATTCTAATTTCTCGATTTTTCAATGCTTAATTTTTCAATTTCTCGATTTTTCGATTTTTAAATTTTTCAATTTTATAGTTTTGCTATTCTCCGATTTCACAATAATCAGGCTTAAATCCATGAATTTGTAATTTTTTTTCAGTTTTTTATTTTTTTTTTCAGTTTTTTAATTTTAGTTTTTGAATTTTTTAATTTTCCGATTTCTCAATTTTACAATTTTTCTTTTTTCCAATTTCTCCATTTTTCAAAATTTGATTTCTAATTTCTCCATTTTTCAATGTTTAAATTTTTTCAACTTCACGGTTTTTCTATTTTCCAATTACACAGTTTTTCATGTTCCGAATTTTAAACAAAAAACGAAAAATTGCAAAATCGCAAAAGTCGAAAATCAAAAAATTACAACTCAAAAAACCTTTTTCAAATTCTTAATATCCATTGATTAAATTTTTCAGAGTTTTAATTTTATTTCCATTTTTTCATTTTTGATTTTCCAGTGTTTTAAATTTGCAATTTTTCGATTTTATAATGGTTTATTTTTCTATATTTCAACTTCCCAGTTTTAATTTTTCGATTTTTTAATTTTCATTTCTTCAATTTTATATCACAATTCTTTGTTTCTTCATCTTATAATTTTTCGTTTACTCAATTTTTCAAATTTTCAATTTTTGATCCTTCAGTTTCTCGGTTTTCGAATTTTCTAATTTTTCAATTTTGTGATTTTTGGTTTTCTCATTTATCCGATTTCCGAACTTTAATTTTAAATATTTCGTTTTTACAATATTTTGTTTTTTTCGATTTTGCACTTTTTTAATTTTTAAATTGCTCAATTTTTAATCATCCGGTTTTCCAATTTTCCGTTTCTTCAATATCGAATGTTTAGATTTTTTAAAATTTTCCTTTTAAACTTTTTCGTTTTTTCATTTTTGATTATTCAGTTTTATAATTTTGCAACTCTCCCATTTTTTTGATTCCAAAAGTTGAAAAATCGCAAAATAAAACGTCGAGAAACTAAAAAAATATGTTTTTGAGTATCGGGTCGTGCAAAAAATACGATATATATTAAGAAAAAAAAAGCAAAATATATACATATCATATCTACAAGAAATAAAAAATTTGTTTTTGAGTATCGTATCGTTGAAAGAATACTACGTATACTAAAAAAAACAAGCCAAAAATTAAGGCCCACCCATACCTGCCCTGATCTAAACAGTAATGGCTTTTAATTTTTTTATTCTTAGAAACTTAAAACAGGTTTAAACTGGTAAATTTTTATAAAAAAGTATCGATTTTGCAATTAGGCTCCGCCCCTCGGTCTGACAACGAATGAAAAATGCATCTCGATCTCAATCGTGGGGCTTCTTTTTTGGTTTTCTTTTTAATTAACACATTCAGTTTTCTCTGTATAACACGATTACTTAAGGACATATTTCAAATGGTAATTTTTCCTAAAAAAATAAATATTTTACAATTAAGCTCCGCTCCTCGGCTTATGACGAATAAAAAAAAGATCACATATGACATAACCATCTTTTCACAACAAGAAACTTAGAACATGGTTAAAATGGTACATTTTTGCAAGGAAATATGGATTTTACAATTATGGGGCGGAGTCTCATTGTAAAATCGATATTTCCTTATACAAATTTTCAATTTTAAACATATTTCAAATTTAGTGTTGTGAAAAGAAGTCTACACATATTAAAACACAAAGACAAAATGTCAGGCCATTTTTTCCATCAGGATTATGAATTTGGACTTTCTTTCACTGTATGCCTTCAAATAACGCAGTAAAACTCATTTTGTTACAAGCAAAAACGTTACTCAAAAGAACCATTTTATCTTGACACAAATCTGCACTGGATGGGTCCCCAGATACTTAAAAAAATCTATAATTTCTCCTTAAAAATACCTACTCCCACCCTTATCCCCAGCCCTGCAAAAACTTCGGTTTCCAATTTCGTTAAATCATGTATCACTTCATATAAATGTGATCTCCGTTAACTCCAACAACGAATTCCATTCTCGTTCAAACTTTTTTTCTCCTAGACGGCGCTGATATAACTTTTTATATATAAAACAACAAACCAACTTACAAATAAGTTTTAAGTTAGCTCACAAACTTTGCCTTCCAGCTATTGATTTGGAATAACGCTCATAGCGCTTTATTTATGATACCTAGACCAACGTGAAGGAGAGCGCGATTAAGAAAATTAATTTACCCACAGGAGCTCTTCGTATTTGCCTTTTAAATTACAACTTTTTGCACATGTTGTTCTCCAGTATGGGGAACGCAATAAATAACAGACGTACAAAAAATTTTAAAAATAATCGCGCAATTTAGATGCCTCTAGAAAGCCAGCTAGTCGAGTAGGACGCGCATAACAGGCAAATTTGTTTCAGGAGATTATAGAGCATAAAATTAAATTCGCATTGTTTCTCGTCTAATATCCATAAACAAGTAGTGAATTTGCTTGGCGTTATCGCAAAAAAGTAAAAATCGTTTTTGAGTCAGTCTGAAGAAGAGTTTAATTTTCTCTAATCTATTTTAAAGTCTAGTTTCCACAAACTCCATTGTTTAATCAAATCTGAATTGTTCGAAATGCAGCTAAGCGATTATTATTAATCGCGTTTCAATTAAAATTGAATGCTTAACTGAATAACATCGATGTAATTCCGCAGTTTTGGTAAACCAAATTGTGCATATTTAATAAATAGTTCGGTTTCTTTATTCTAGACGAATTCGCGAAGTTTTGCAACATCCGAACTACGCGTGTTACATTCACGTTTAATTTGGTTCATTCAACAAACTACATCACCGCATTGTTGTACAAATTAGTAACTTCCGGGAAACGACAAGTAATTAAAATTTAATATCGTCAAGCGCTCCAGTTACATGACTAATACAACATAGAGGTTTTTCGACATTAACTATTCGATCCCGGCAGTGAAATTTTCACTGCGTGTTTCTCTAGTGTTTGCCATAAACCACCCTGTTCCGATCCAATCGAACAAATTTAAACGCAAGCAAACACAAATCCCAGCAGTAAACGTCACAATAACGCTCCAAACAAATACTCAGCGCCTATATTAAAAATAACGCCCTCCATAAACGTCCGAATGTCCAAGCTCCCCAATAAAATCCCTAACTATCCCCCAAGTCCCTCCGGAGCGACACGCAACTATCAACTTCGACCACACCGGATCAACTTTATAACCGCCCTTCGACCCTTATTTCCCGTTTCTATAGGAACATTCCGAGCACGCACGAACCGTGTGCGTTTTTAAATAGACTCGCGAATACAAAAGAGCCAAATCCCGTAAATCCCCCAAATATTAAAAATACCCGGAGCGGCCTTGAAACTACCCGCACTCATGTACACGAAATAAAATTGATAAAATCGGGCAACGGCTTATGTAAATCTTAAGCAATAATAACATGCAATAGTGCGATTTAGACGTCTGACGTCAAAAAAGACTCGATATGGTTATCTAATGGAGCTCGGCCGACTGTGAAATGAACGGAGACAATGAGTTGTCATTTATCAAAGTCCAGGCTCGTTTATAAACATTATTCATACAAAATTTAATATGTGTCGACTCAATTCAAACGAATGTGATGGTTTTAATGCATCGGGATGAAGATAGAGATGTGGCGGCTTAAGACGGCCGCGCTGTCATTTGTAATAAAAAAACTTAATTAAATTGGGAATGCGGCACGTGGGAGACTCGTAAACTAGAGGAATGTTATAATTCGGAACTTTATTGATGTTGTTAGGCTTGTATTTCTCTCAGGTTGCTTGCAAATTTTAGCAAAAATTCGTCCGACGCTTTTGAAATTTTTTTTCGATAATTCAGAAGCAAATGAAACGGCGGAAAATTAACTAAGTCGTAATTCCTAGCGTTAATAAAACAGTAAGACTTTCCATTATTCCGTCTTTCGCCCATTTATAAAGCTATTTAAAACCGTCAAGCAACTTTGAGCAAGTTAATTCAAAATTTGCATCAGAAATGTGGAATAGACTACCTGTAAAATCTAAAGATTACACGTTATTGTGCTTCGAATAAGTCCATAATTTATTTTAAAGTACATTGACAATAAATTTTGTTCTATTATCCCGGCGCCTCCACCATTTTTATCAAAAACTTATGTGAAATTTCCTCGGGTGTCAGACTTTTCAAATAAGGAAGAAAAACAACTTTAAACCCAAATATTACATGTTATTTCGTGAGACAACTAAAAATATGTGTTTGCATACAACGGAATAGTCTTACTCGGGCTATTAGCATTTTAAAGACCAATTTACTGCTGTGCCGGCAGGAAATTTGATGTGTTATAATTTAGCCAACGATTAAGTTACTCGAGCCAAAAGAGTAAAAAGCGCTAATCGTAAATTTTTTAATTAAATATATACTATTTGCTATAAAATTTATTTCTTATTTCATGTACCTGACCAGACTTGGAATAATTTTCGAAAATAGTTGAAAAATGGGCGAAAATGTCAAAAGTGCCGAAATGAGTCTTACCTTATCAAATACTAGCCCCGCCCACCCACCCTCTATTTTCTAGGAAGATATGTCATTTGCCAAAATCAGTCTTATCTTAGCAAGTAGTAACCCGCCCACCCGCCCTTTTTTTTTAAGGCTCTGTCATTTGCCAAATTCAGTCTTATCTTATCAAATACTAGCCCTGCCCACCCGCCCTCTATTTTCTTGAAGGCTATGTCATTTGCCAAAATCAGTCTTATCTTAGCAAGTACTAGCCTGGCCCATCCGCTCTCTTCTCATTCTAATGACTAATTTTATTTCTGTTCAGTATAAGATAATTAATTTCATTCAGATCGGATAAAATAAATCACTGATAAGAAAACAGGGTGGGTGGGCGGGGCTAATTATGTTCTTCTGTCGAGTGGGAGTGGAAACTAATAGAGTCTAGGATGTGAAAAAAATTAAAAAAGACCTGACCAGACTCTGGATAATTTTCGAAAATAGTTGAAAAACGGCCGAAAATGTCAAAAGTGCCAAAATCAGTTTTATCTTATCAAAAGCTAGCCCCGCCCACCCGCCCTCTATTTTCTTGAAAGTTATGTCATTTGCCAAAATCAGTCTTCTCTTAGCAAGTACTAACCCCGCCCACCCGCCTTCTTCTCAATCTAGCGACTAATTTTATTTCTGTTCAATATAAGATCATTAATTTTATTCAGATCGGATAATATCAATCACTGAAAAAAAAACAGGGTGGGTGGGCGGAGCTAATTATGTTCTTGTGTCGAATGGGAGTGGAAACTAATAAATCTAGGATGTGAAAAAAATTAAAAAAAGCGATGATCGTATTTTTTTGTTATATACTATTTGCTATAAAATTTATTCGATTTTCCAGTTTTTTCCGATTTTTTGGTTCTTCGATTCTTCAATTTTTCAACTTCTCGAATTAAAAAAATTGAAAAATCCAAAAACAAAATCAAAAAATAAACAATTACTAGTTTCAATTTTAATTATTTAAATTTTTCGCTTATTCAGTTTTGCGATTTTTCTATTTTTCTTTTTTTTGCTTCAATTTTTACTCTTTCAGTTTTTCGCTTTTTAAATTTTCAATTTTTTTTTTTCACTTTTTAATTTTCAATTATTCGCTTTTAATTTTCGACTTCTTGAAATTTTCGATTTGTAATTTTTCGTTTCGGTGTTTTATCTTGTAATTTTTTTCAATTATTCGGTTTTTCAATGTTCTGACTTTATTATAATTTTTCTTTTTTCGAAGTGAAATGTTTCAATTTTTCTAACTTTTTAATTTTTCGAATTTTCAACTTCTCGAATAAAAAAAAATGAAAAAATCTAAAAACAAAATGAAAGATAGAATAAGTAAGTACAAAATGAAAACTTTGAAAAATCTCTGGAAATCAAGAATTTGAAAAATTGAAGATTGAAAATTTGAAAAATTACAAAACATAAAGGAAAGAGGAAAGAAAAAAGAAGAAATTGCTATACGAAATGGAGAAAATGAAATTAAATTAATTGAAAAAATGAAAAATAAAAATTAAAAAAAAACAAATGAAAATAAAAATTAAAAAATTGAAAAAATGGAAAATAAAAATCAAGGACTTGGAAAATTGCGGAGAAGAAAAATCGAAAAATTAAAAAATTAAGAATTGCCAAACTGAAAAACCGAAAAACTGTAACATCGGGACATTGAAAAATTTCTTTTTTTTGCTTTAATTTTGAATTTTTCACTTTTTTATTTTTTAATATTGTTTGTTTCTTCAAATTTCAATTTTCAATTTTTCGCTTTTTTCATTTTACATTTCTTCACGTTTCCGATTTGTGATTTTTCGTTTCGGTTTTTCATTTTCTTTGTTTTTACAAATTTTCGGTTTTTCAGTGTTTTGATTTTATTGTAATTTTTCTTATTTCAATGTGAAAATCTGCCATTTTTGGATTTTTAAAATTTTCGGTTTGCAATTTTTGGTTTTCCAGCTTTTGGATTTTTTAATTTTTCGTTTTCTCGATTTTAGATTTTTCAGTTTCTCGATTTTCGATTTTTCGTTTCTTCATTTTTGTTTGGAATTCAATCAAATTTTTCACATTTTCAGTATAACGATTTCAGAATTTTGAGGATTCTATAATTTTTCGATTTTACTATTTTTGCGTTTTCCAATTTTTCGATACATTAATTTTTTTCGATTTGTAAGCTTCTCGATTTTTATTTTTTTATTGTTTCGATTTTTCGTTTCTTCAGTTGGATTTACAAATTTTCGATTTTTAAAATTGTAAAATTGAAAAATAAAAAATGAAAAATACGAAAAAATATAAAAAACTGGAAATCAAGAGCTTGCCAAATCGAAGACACGAAAAATTGGAAACAGAAAGATTAAAAATTGAGAACCTTAAAAATCGAATCCAGAAAATGTAAAATTGATAAAATGAAGAAATTGAAAAATCAAAGATTGAAAATTTGAAAAACTGAATAAACGAAAAATTATAAAATTGAAGGAAACATTGAAAAAGTAAAGGAAATGAAAAAGCGAAAAATTGTGAAATAAGTAAAATCGAAAAAATAAAACTGAAAAATTAAGCAATTACTTGATTTTTCAATGTTTCGATTTTATAAATTTTTGTTTTTTTTTTTAATCTCTTTATTAATACAAAGTTATCAGGAAAAAACCACCACACTACTCCCCACTAAAAAGTAAAAAGCGTGCAATTTACCCGTTCTAAACCGACAGTTGGATACAAGTAAGTCTAAAACTTGTTCTGTGTTCCAAAAAAAGCGAAATTGTGCTTCAAACTTCTAATAACGAACTTTTATGGTCGAGCAAAAAATATTTAACGATTCCAGCTAACAGCCCGTAAACATTAATTAAAATGTTCCGGCAAGAAATTTACATTTAAAATTTCCTCCATAACTACTTTCACAACTTAATATTCAAATATTTAACTTCCAGCTTTTAATATAAAATAAAGGTGAACTCCTCCAGAGCACGCTGTCATTATCAGTTCTCCGGCAAGGTGAAACGCGTCACATTTAATAACAAGCACAAATAATTCTGTCCGCACCCATTCTAATTATGTAGCACTAATTACAAAATATTGTTGCCCGGTCACATCCACCCCATTACAAAAACACCACTATTTTAACGAAATTACTACATCAATGTCATGAAAATCCGCCAATCCGTCTGTCAATATGAAACATCTGTAAACAAATTTATTCATACTGTGTCTCCCCCAGCAAATTATCCAATACAGCAATAGTTATTTAGTATTTGTGTATAAATTATTCACGCACGATCCCACTCACTTCAGCAGCATATCGCCCTGTACACCAGACACAGCCTAACTTAATTAACGTGTTCAGATCGAAGTTACAGACAGGAGCAGGATAATAAACAAGAGCACACAGCGCTCCTGCTGCGGTCATTTCATCAAGATCCGGGATAATTGGTGGTATTCCTGCAAATCTCCACTCGAAACCGCACACCATTTTTCCTGAAAGAAAAATTGTGAAAGGAAATTTATTTCATTACGAATGTAAACATATTTGATGTGGTGGCAACGCGGTGATTTGAGCCACCACAACACTCCCCGCTTGAAAGTAAAAAACTACGGGATCAAGTTGCAATGAAGTTCTATTGTTTTACTTTTAGCACTACTCCGTTATCATTCAACCCACAGCACTCCAATTATAACCAGCTACAGCTTTATCAAACTCTTCAGCGTATGCACAGCAGGCATCGATTGGATATCTCCCTCCAGTTCCAAAGTTTGATCGCAAACCGCCAATTTACTTTGTTTCCAGTCAAACTCCTTCATTTTACAAAGTTTAAACATGAACAGTGTGCCGAGACTCAATTGTGGAAAAAATCCACTCTGTGGCTGCGACTCCACATTTAATCAGTGAGTATTAAAGTAATTACTCGACCGACTAATTGCGACAGGGAATGGAATCGAAACGAGTTCGTCGACTGCAAATTCAACTTTATTTAATTTCCCATGATCGCGTCTGCTGTTCCTCGTATATGATAGAGAGCAAACTCACGAAAAATCCATTAAGATCATTTCGATCAAACTTTGGTGACGGCTGCGATAGTGGAGCGAAGGATCAGAATAATTAATTGACGAAGATCGAGTTATGGAGTTGTTATAACTCGAATTTGCGAAAAAACGAAGTGTGCTGTGGTAATATTGATTTTGAGAATGATTATCTTGTGGTTATTTCGAGAACAGTCTATAACGTGTCGCCACAACACTCCCACCAAAAAGCGAAAATTTGAGCAGACAATTCTCTATCTCATAAGAGGCAACCGAAGTTTAAATAATGAGTTCTGTAGACACCAGAACACAATATTTAATTAACTATAATAAGTAAACTTAAATTTGAAATTTTCTTTATCAAATATTTAACTTTCAGCTTTTATTTCAAAACCAAACAAGTGAATTCCGGGAAGCTGCTTCCTGCATAAAACTGACATCGAACACACATTTTCCATTCTAGGATGTCTAGATGTTGTCAATTTTTTCGTTTTCTTCCAGAACAGCAAAACGTTTGTTATTTTAACTGAAAATGGAAAAATCCTGAATTATTGATCGAACTTTCAAAACCAATTGAATTGAATTGTTCAGTTTGATAACCTCCTTTGCACTACAGCATTAAAAGCCACTTAAACTCTCCGTAGCAACAAAACTAAACCAAACAAAAAAATAGAACAACCCCGGCTCTTCTATCAAACTCTGAAACTTTTAATGACTTTTCCGTTCATCTTAACGCTGCCATTCATACTTGATGACCGAATTTGCATTGAACGGTCCTCAGTACACAACTTCCACGCTCCGACTGACTCTGCACTTCTGCCACTTTATCACCTCTTCGTCCCCATGCACCCCAACAGTGCAAAATTTGCATAGTTCTTTCACCCTCCCTCTTAAAAATTCGCACTCGTGTCTCCGAGAAATCGCTCGTGTGGCTTAAACGCCAGGGAAATCGAAGTCTTTGAGGAAAAACCCCGCAATTACGGAACTTTCCCAGCCGCCACACGAATTTCCACTCGGTAAATGTAATAATTTTTCGTTTAAGTAAAGCGAATGCAACCGCTTTTTGCAGTGGAGATTTCTTCATACTTGGAGCACAAATCACTTCGCAACACGCTCCAAACTTTCACAATCACTTTGCGTGCGCCGAGAAATATGGCAAGGGGTAGCTCGGTATTCATGAGGTTTGTGAGGGAGAGCTTACGCTGCAAATTTTTATTAACGGGGGTTTTTGACGCTTACGAAGTGCACGCATTTTAATAGAAAGTGAAAATCTTTGAGGTTTAGGGTAATTTTTTCGAGCGGCCGCCACAACACTCCCCACTAAAAAGTAAAAAAAGTGCGCGATTGGTGTACTTTTTGCTCCTGAAGATGTCTACGGAAAAAATTACAGTTCATAACTGTGTTGGTATGCAGCTGCATCCAGTGGAGACATAATTCTCCGCTGAGAACAAATTCACTATTATTATTATTATTATTATTATTATTATTACTAAATAAAACGCTAAACTTGAAACAGCTTTACGCATTTTTACAAAACCCACAACCATCACCACGAGATGGAGTCGCTTCTGTCGACGACTTACTTGAAAGACTCGATTTTGACGATCTATAACTTTTAAAATAGATGAGTTATTTGGATGAATTTTTTTTTTCTCAAAAACAGATCAGACATTATAACTACAAGGGCTTACATTTTGCCCTTTTACTTGTCTTTTTCTTAATATACATAGTATTCTTTGAACAACACGATACTCAAAAACATGTTTTTTTATTTTTTGTAGAGAAATAAGGTATTTGCAATTAAACTCCGCCCTCTTGGCTCACGACGAATAAAAAAAATCATTAGAATTGAGACAGGGCGGGTGGGCGGGGCTTATGTTTTGCCTAATTGCAAAATTGATATTTCCTTATACAAATTTTCCATTTTAAACCTGTTTAAGTTTCATGTTGTGAAAAGAAATCTACACATATTAAAACAAAAAGGCAAAATGAAAGAACGCATGAATTTAAAATAAAAACGGGAGTAAAAGAGATGTGTGCTCAATTTTTCAGCTCTTCAATTTTACGATTTTCCCATTTGTTGACTTGCGACGGTTTCGATTTTTCAGTTTTTCAGTTCTTCAATTTTTCAGGTATTTTTTTAATTTTTCAATTTTTTAAGGTTTTGATTTACGATTTGAGTTTTCTGACTTCCTGATTTCTCAATTTTTCAATTTTATAATATGTCAGTTTTTAGATATTGCAGTTTTGAGATTTTTCAGTTTTTCCATTTTTCAGTTTTTCTTTCATTTTTCAATTTTTCGAAATTTCAGTTTTGGGATTTTTCTGATTATTTATTATACAATTTTTTGAATTTACAATTTCTCAGTTTTTCAATTTCTCGAATTTCAATTTTCCGATGTTTCAGTTTTACGTTTTTTCAATTTTTCTCCTCTTCAATTTTACGATTTTTAAATATTTAGATTTTCCAATTTTTCAAAACTGACTTTTATAAATTCTGTTTAATTTTTTTGGTTTCTGATTTTTTAATTTTTCAATTTTTTATGGTTTCGATTTTTCGACTTCACTTTTTGATTTTTCGATTTCTCAATTTTTCTTTTTTTTTAATTTCTCAGTTTTTTCAACTATCCAATTTTTAAATTTTTCAAGTTTTTGATTTTCAATGTTTTTATTTTTTAAATTTACGATTTTTCGACTTCACTTTTTTGATTTTTCGATTTCTCAATTTTTTAATTTCTGAATTTTTGGTTATTTCAGTTTTGTTATTTTTTAGTATTTCTTTCATTTTTCAGTTTTTCGAAATTTCAGTTTATTTATTATTCAATTTTACGATTTTTCAATTTTCAACTTCGCGATTTTCAATTTTATCGATTTTTCAATTTTCCGATGTTTCAATTTTACGTTTTTCAAATTTTTCTCCTTTTGCGATTTTTAAATATTTCGATTTTTCAATTTTTCAAATTTGACTTTTGTTACATAGGCCTTAAGCCCGTAGGGCACTGTATTGAAATAAATAAATTTTATATATACACTATTTTTCGATTTTTCATTTCTCCAATTCCTCAATTTTTCAGTTTAATTTTTTAGATTTTGTTGATTTTTAATTTTTCAATTTTTTAATTTCTCAGTTTTTGGATATTTCAGTTTTGGGAGTTTTCAGATTATTACAATTTACAATTTCTCTTTTTCTCTATTTCTGGATTTTCAATTTTTCGATGTTTCAGTTTTACGTTTTTTTCAAGTTTTCTTCTCTTCAATTTTACGATTTTTCAATTTTTGTCTTTTCTAAATTCTCAATTTTTCGTTTTTTTCAGGTTTTTGTTTTTTCAGTTTTTCGATTTTTCGACTTCAGTTTTTTGTTTTTCTTTTGATTTTTCAATGTTTTAATTTCTCAGTTTTTGGATATTTCAGTTTTTGGCTTTTTTAATTTTTCTTACATATTTCAATTTTTCGAAATTTCAGTTTTGGGATTTTTCAGTTTATTTATTATGCAATTTTTCAATTTTTCAATTTCGCGATTTTCAATTTTTCGATTTCTCAATTTTTCAAATTTGACTTTTATATATTTTATAACTGTTTTTCGATTTTTCATCTCTTCAATCCTTCGATTTTTTAGGTTTTTGATTTTTTAATCTTTCAATGTCTCAAGGTTTTGATTTTCGACTTCACTTTTTTGAATTTTTGGTGTCTCAATTTTGCAATTTTTTAATTTCTCAATTTTCGGATGTTTCGGTTTTTCCATTATTGAGTTTTTCTTTCATTTTTCAATTTTTCAAAATTTCAGTTTTGTGATTTTTCAGGTTATGTATTTTATTATTCAATTTTTCGATTTCTCAATTTTTCAGTTTCCCGATTTTCAATTTTCCGATGTTTGAGTTTTACGTTTTTTCAATTTTTCCCCTCTTCAATTTTACGATTTCTAAATATTTGTGATGATTTTTTTAATCGCCGTGAACCAGTTATTTCTTCACAAAAAATTAAAAACATGTTTTTGAGTATCGTGTTGTTCAAAGAATAATTAATTAATCAAAGTATAATTAAAACAAAGACAAAATATAAACCCCGCCCACCCACCCCATCTCAATTGTGATGATTTTTTTTTCTTAGAAACATAAAACACATTTAAAATTGTAAATTTTTGTAAGAAAAGATGGATTTTGCAGTTAAACTCCGCCCTCTTGGCTCACGATGAATAAAAAAATCATCAGAATTGAGACAGGGAGGGTGGGCGGGGCTTATATTTTGCCTTTTCTTTCTTAACATACATAGCCATTTTTTCACAAGAAAACTTAAAACATGGTTAAAATGGTACATTTTTGCAAGGAAATATGGACTTTGGGATTCTTGAGCCTAATTGCAAAATCAATATTTCCTTGTACGAATTTTTCATTTTAAATATGTTTTAAGTTTCATGTTGTGAAAAGAAGTTTGCAAATATTAAAACAAAAAGGAAAAATTTAAGCCCGCCCACCCGCCCTGTCTCAATTGTGACGATTTTTTTATTCGCCGTGAACCAAGAGGCGGAGCTTAACTGCTAAATAGATAAATTCTTCACAAGGAATTAAAAACAGGTTTTTGAGTAGCGTGTTGTTTAAAGAATACTATGTATAGACAAAAGACAAAATCTGAACCCCATCCACCCACCTCATCTCAATTGTAATGAATTTTTTCTTACAAGTTTAAAACACATTTAAAATGGTACATTTTTTGTAAGGAAATATGGATTTTGCAGTTAAACTCCGGCCCCTTGGCTCACGACGAATAAAAAAATCATCAGAATTGCGACAGGGTGGGTGGGCGGGGCTTATATTTTGTTTTTTCTTTATTGACGTACATTACCATCTTCTCACAACAAGAAACTTAAAACATGGTTAAAATGGTAAATTCTTGATGACAAATATGGATCTTGCAATTAAGCCCCGCCCTTCGATCTGACAACGAAAGAAACATTCATCACAGTTAAGAATTGAGATCGGGGCGGGGTCTTTAATTTTTTCTTAATGTACATAGTATTCTTTGGACAACACGATACTCAAAAACATGTTTTTAATTTCTCGTAGAGAAATAAGGATTTTGCAGTTAAGCTCCGCCCTCTTGGCTCACGACGAATAAAAAAAAAACATCACAATTGAGACAGGGCGGGTGGGCGGGCTTATGTTTTGCCTAATTGCAAAATTAATATTTCCTTATACAAATTTTCCATTTTAAACCTGTTTAAGTTTCATGTTGTGAAAAGAAGTCTACACATATTAAAACAAAAAGGCAAAATGTAAGATCGCATGAATTTAAAATAAAAACGGGAGTAAAAGGGATGTGTGCTCAATTTTTCTGCTCTTCAATTTTACGATTTTTAAATATATATTTCGATTTTTCAATTTTTGACTTTTATAAACTCTCAATTTTTCGATTTTCCCATTTGTTGACTTCGATTTTTCAGTTTTTCAGTTCTTCAATTTTTCAGGTATTTTTTAATTTTTCAATTTTTTAAGGTTTTGATTTACGATTTGAGTTTATTGACTTCCTGATTTCTCAATTTTTCAATTTTTTAATTTGTCAGTTTTTAGATATTTCAGTTTTGAGATTTTTCAGTTTTTCCATTTTTCAGTTTTTCTTTCATTTTTCAATTTTTCGAAATTTCAGTTTTGGAATTTTTCTGATTATTTATTATTCAATTTTTTTGAGTTTACAATTTCTCTGTTTTTCAATTTCTCGAATTTCAATTTTCCGATGTTTCAGTTTTACGTTTTTTCAATTTTGCTCCTCTTCAATTTTACGATTTTTAAATATTTAGATTTTCCAATTTTTCAAGTCTGACTTTTATAAATTCTGTTTAATTTTTTAGGTTTCTGATTTTTTATGGTTTCGATTTTTCGACTTCACTTTTTGATTTTTCCATTTCTCAATGTTTCTTTTTTTTAATTTCTCAGTTTTTGGATATTTCAATTTTGGGATTTTTCTGATTATTTATTATTCCATTTTTCGAATTTACAATTTCTCAGTTTTTCAATTTCTCGAATTTCAATTTTCCGATGTTTCAGTTTTACGTTTTTTCAATTTTTCTCCTCTTCAATTTTACGATTTTTAAATATTTAGATTTTCCAATTTTTCAAATCTGACTTTTATAAATTCTGTTTAATTTTTTTAGGTTTTTGATTTTTATGGTTTCGATTTTTCGACTTCACTTTTTGATTTTTCGATTTCTCAATGTTTCTTTTTTTTAATTTCTCAGTTTTTGGATATTTCAGTTTTGAGATTTTTCAGTTTTTCAATTATCCAATTTTTAAATTTTTCAAGTTTTTGATTTTCAATGTTTCTATTTTTTAAGTTTACGATTTTTCGACTTCACTTTTTTGATTTTTCGATTTCTCAATTTCTTAATTTCTGAATTTTTGGTTATTTCAGCTTTGGTATTTTTTAGTTTTTCTTTCATTTTTCAGTTTTTCGAAATTTCAGTTTATTTATTATTCAATTTTACGATTTTTCAATTTTCATCTTCGCGATTTTCAATTTTATCGATTTTTCAATTTTCCGATGTTTCAATTTTACGTTTTTTTCCAATTTTTCTCCTCTTCAATTTTGCGATTTTTAAATATTTCGATTTTTCAATTTTTCAAATTTGACATTTATTACCTAGTCCTGTTATTGGGCCTTAAACCCGTAGGGCACTGTATTGAAATAAATAAATTTTATATATAGTCTATGTTTCGATTTTTCATTTCTCCAATTCCTCAATTTTTCAATTTATTTTTAGATTTTGTTGATTTTTAATTTTTCAAATTTTTATTTCTCAGTTTTTGGATATTTCAGTTTTGGGAGTTTTCCGATTAATATAATTTACAATTTCTCTTTTTCTCGATTTCTGGATTTTCGATTTTCCGATGTTTCAGTTTTACGTTTTTTTCAATTTTTCTTCTCTTCAATTTTACGATTTTTCAATTTTTGTCTTTTCTAAATTCTCAATTTTTCGATTTTTCAATTAATCGATGTTTTGATTTTTCAGTTTTTCGATTTCTCGACTTCAGTTTTGTGTTTTTTTGATTTTTCAAGTTTTTAATTTCTCAGTTTTTGGATATTTCAATTTTTGGCTTTTTCAGTTTATTTATTATGCAATTTTTCAATTTTTCAATTTCGCGATTTTCGATTTTTCGATTTCTCAATCAATTATATATTCTCTGTTTTTCGATTTTTCATCTCCTCAATCCTTCAATTTTTTAGGTTTTTGATTTTTTAATTTTTCAATGTTTTAAGGTTTTGATTTTCGACTTCACTTTTTTGAATTTTTAATGTCTCATTTTTCAATTTTTTAATTTCTCAATTTTCGGATGTTTCGGTTTTTCCATTATTGAGTTTTTCTTTCATTTTTCAATTTTTCAAAATTTCAGTTTTGTGATTTTTCAGGCTATGTATTTTATTATTCAATTTTTCGATTTCTCAATTTTTCAGTTTCCCGATTTTCAATTTTCCGATGTTCGAGTTTTACGTTTTTTTCAATTTTTCTCCTCCTCAATTTTACGATTTCTAAAGAATACTATGTATAATTAAAACAAAGACAAAATATAAACCCCACCCACCCACCCCATCTCAATTGTGATGATTTTTTTTTTCTTAATAACGTAAAACACATTTAAAATTGTAAATTTTTGTAAGGAAAGATGGATTTTGCAGTTAAACTCCGCCCTCTTGGCTCACGACGAATAAAATAATCATCAGAATTGAGATAGGGTGGGTGGGCGGGGCTTATATTTTGTCTTTTCTTTCTTAACATACATAGCCATTTTTTCACAAGAAACTTAAAACATGGTTAAAATGGTACATTTTTGCAAGGAAATATGGATTTTGGAATTCTGGAGCGTAGCCTAATTGCAAAATCAATATTTCCTTGTACGAATTTTTCATTTTAAATATGTTTTAAGTTTCATGTTGTGAAAAAAGTTTGCAAATATTAAAACAAAAAGGAAAAATTTAAGCCCGCCCACCCGCCCTGTCTCAATTGTGACGATTTTTTTTATTCGCCGTGAACCAAGAGGCGGAGCTTAACTGCTAAATAGATAAATTCTTCACAAGAAATTAAAAATAGGTTTTTGAGTAGCTTGTTGTTTAAAGAATACTATGTATAATTAAAACGAAGACAAAATATAAACCCCATCCACCCACCCCATCTCAATTGTGATGATTTTTTTTTCTTAGAAACATAAAACACATTTAAAATTGTAAATTTTTGTAAGAAAAGATGGATTTTGCAGTTAAACTCCGCCCTCTTGGCTCACGACGAATAAAAAAAATCATCAGAATTGAGACAGGGTGGGTGGGCGGGGCTTATATTTTGTCTTTTCTTTTTTAACATACCTAGCCATTTTTTCACAAGAAACTTAAAACATGGTTAAAATGGTACATTTTTGCAAGGAAATATGGATTTTGGAATTCTGGAGCGTAGCCTAATTCCAAAATTGATATTTCCTTGTACGATTTTTTCATTTTAAATATGTTTTAAGTTTCATGTTGTGAAGAGAAGTTTGCAAATATTAAAACAAAGAGGAAAAATTTAAGCCCGCCCACCCGCCCTGTCTCAATTGTGACGATTTTTTTTATTCGCCGTGAACCAAGAGGCGGAGCTTAACTGCTAAATAGATAAATTCTTCACAAGAAATTAAAAATAGGTTTTTGAGTAGCCTGTTGTTTAAAGAATACTATGTATAATTAAAACAAAGACAAAATCTGAACCCCATCCACCCACCCCATCTCAATTATGATGATTTTTTTTTTTTCTTAGAAGCTTAAAACACATTTAAAATGGTACATTTTTTCGTAAGGAAATATGGATTTTGCAGTTAAACTCCGCCCTCTTGACTCACGACGAATAAAAAAATCATCAGAATTGAGATAGGGTGGGTGGGCGGGACTTACATTTTGTTTTTTCTTTCTTGACGTACATAGCCATCTTCTCACAACAAGAAACTTAAAACATGGTTAAAATGGTAAATTCTTGATGACAAATATGAATCTTGCATTAAGCCCCGCCCTTCGATCTGGCAACGAAAGAAACATTCATCACAGTTAAAAATTGAGATCGGGACGGGCCTACATTTTACCTTCTTTTCTTAATATGTGTGGACTTATTTCGACAATAAGAAACTTAAAACATGTCCAAAATGGTAAATATTTGTAGTAATCTACTTAAATCCTCCACTTTTCTACAACCCCTTTAAATGCGGCCATCTACGTTTGCAATGAGGAATGTTTTTAGTTTTTTCGCTAGAATTTGAAAAACTCGAATTTGATGATCTATAACTTTTAAACTAGACGAGCTATTTGGATGAGTCTTTTTTTCTTAATCCTTCGGATGTCTTCTTTCCATCTCTACCGCGTTTGCAATTAGGAATGTTTTTAGGTTTTTCGACCGAAATTCCGCTCTTTCGCGTAAAAATAATCTTTAATAATTAAAATAAACAGCCCTCAAGCCCTCATTAGAATTTCGCCGCTAAGAAAATTTAAATTTACAATTTTCCCCGTCAACGGGCAGCTAACTTAAAAAATAAATATTGAAATTCTGGTTTCGAATTTCGAAACGGATCCTCCACGACTGGAACATGTTGTACCTGCACCCCTTCCTGTAACTGCGGCTCCCCAGTTCGCGGATTCATAAACCGCCCGAAAACATAAAAATGCAAATTATCTTCCCCCAGGAAAGAAAAACCATAGCAAGAACGTCGAAATGATTAATGTTTGCTAAAAGCAGGAACAACAAGTCTGGCCGAACGGAAAATATTTTATAGAACAAGGAGAATGTTCAATAACGAGAACAGAATAAAAACAAGACGGCTTCTTTTGCTCTAGTGAGCTCGTAAAATACAGCAAGATGAATCCTGTCGCGTTCTCCGAGTTTTAATGTAATTAAGAGACATTTTTGATTGGACTGGTGCCGGAGTTAAACGACACTTTAGGGAACAGCGGATGTTTTTCTTTTTTGAGCTGGAAATTCGGCGATGTTTTATTGAAATCTTGTTACGCGATTCGCTCGTGGATTCGTGGGAAACTATTAAACTGCGTAGTGTAAATAATTCCGCTAGGAGCGACTTTGAAAGATTGCTTATCAAGCGAGTAAAAATTACGGCCGAGAAAGTGGAAGTTTTAATACGTTTGCAAGGAGTGCAGTCGTTCGGCTCAAATTTAATTATACGTTTGCTCCTCGAGCTGTATATTCGGTTGCATACATTCCGCTTTTTGTGTGCTCATACCTTAATCAAAGCAATTTTAATGGTTGTTTCGGCGGAAACTCCCGACTTCTGTTGGAATTCGCTGTACATAAATGAAATATGTCATGCGAAATGGCAAGTTGGAACGTCGCTCGAATGCTAATCATTTCTATAGAACATGTGGATTGCGAGTAGTTGGGAACTAGTGGGTGGAACGCTTGGCATGCAGATGTTTATCACGAAAGGAGTCATCAAAGAGTCGAAACTTTTTTTTAGCTCATTTAGGTACGGAAATTTAAAAATGTTATACGAGCTGTTGTCACCCCGGCTCGAGCAATAAACTTCACCGGAGCTCTCGTCATGGGCGTACAAAGCCTCACCTTCCCTCCACTAGTATCTAGAAAGCGGCATTTCAGGAGGACTAAACAAACGGATTTAAGTAATCTCATAACCCCGAAGACGACACAAATGAAAATGTAAATTTCCGTTATCCGGGCCCTTAAGTGTGCTCATTTTTTGGATATTTCAGTTTTGGGAGTTTTCAGATTATTACAATTTACAATTTCTCTTTTTCTCGATTTCTGGATTTTCAATTTTCCGATGTTTCAGTTTTACGTTTTTTTCAATTTTTCTTCACTTCAATTTTACGATTTTTCAATTTTTGTCTTTTCTAAATTTTCAATTTTTCGATTTTTTTCAGGTTTTCGATTTTTCGACTTCAGTTTTTTGTTTTTTTCATTTTTCAATGTTTTAATTTCTCAGTTTTTGGATATTTCAGTTTTTGGCTTTTTTAATGTTTCTTACATTTTTCAATTTTTCGAAATTTCAGTTTTGGGATTTTTCAGTTTATTTATTATGCAATTTTTCAATTTTTCAATTTCGCAATTTTCACTTTTTCGATTTCTCAATTTTTCAAATTTGACTTTTATATAATCTCTGTTTTTCGATTTTTCATCTCTACAATCCTTCAATTTTTAGGTTTTTGATTTTTTAATTTTTCAATGTTTTAAGGTTTTGATTTTCGACTTCACTTTTTTGAATTTTTGATGTCTCAACTTTTCAATTTTTTAATTTCTCAATTTTCGGATGTTTCGGTTTTTCCATTATTGAGTTTTTCTTTCATTTTTCAATTTTTCAGAATTTCAGTTTTGTGATTTTTCAGATTATGTATTTTATTATTCAATTTTTCGATTTCTCAATTTTTCAGTTTCCCGATTTTCAATTTTTCGATGTTTGAGTTTTACGTTTTTTCAATTTTTCTCCTCTTCAATCTTGCGATTTCTAAAGAATACTATGTATAATTAAAACAAAGACAAAATATAAACCCGACCCACCCACCCCATCTCAATTGTGATGATTTTTTTTCTTAGACACTTAAAACACATTTAAAATGGTAAATTTTTGCAAGGAAATATGGATTTTGCAGTTAAGCTCCGCCCGCTTGGTTCACGACGAATAAAAAACTTATCAGAATTGAGATAGGGTGGGTGGGCGGGGCTTATAAGTTGTTTGTTATAGTTATCTATTTTTAATTCAGTTTGATTTTCAGTATCTTTCAATTCTTTTTCCATTCTGATTCAATTTTGATGTTAGTTACTTTTTCAATTTTTCTCACTTCTTTACAATTGTTCATTTTTGCAGTTTTAAATTATTTTTCGATTTTTAGTTTCGAATTTTCTTCGTTTTTGTTTTTCTTTATGTTTAATTCTCATTTGATATTCATTTTTGCTTTTAATGTTCTTACATTTTCAATTTTTCAATTTCATTTATTTTCGTTTATTATTATCATTTTCAATTTTTCAATTATTTCGCTTTTCGTTTCTATTTTCAAATTGACTTATATATTGTTTCGTTTGTCATCTTACAACTCAATTTTAAGGTTTATTTTAATTTTTAATGTTATAGCTTTTGTTTCACTTCACTTTGAATTTGTCTCAATTTCATTTTTAATTTTTTTTCATGTTCGTTTTCCATATGGTTTTTTTTTAATTCAGAATTCAGTTTGCTGATTCTTCAATCTGTATTTTATTATTAATTTCAATCTCATTTTTCATTTCCCGATTCAATTTTCGATGTTGAGTTTACGATTTTTCAATTTTTCCCTCAATTTGTTTTAAAGAATACTATGTATAATTAAAACAAAGACAAAATATACCCACCCCCCTCCCACTCTCAATTATTTTTCTAGACACTAACCTTTAAGAAAGCGGCAATTTTTCAGAGCGGACCGTAAAACAAACGTGATTTAAGTAATCTCATAACCCCGAAGACGACACAAATGAAAATGTAAATTCCGTTATCCGGCCCTTAGGTGTGCTCAGTTTTTGGATATTTCAGTTTTGGGAGTTTTCAGATTATTACAATTTACAATTTCTCTTTTTCTCGATTTCTGGATTTTCAATTTTCCGATGTTTCAGTTTTACGTTTTTTTCAATTTTTCTTCACTTCAATTTTACGATTTTTCAATTTTTGTCTTTTCTAAATTTTCAATTTTTCGATTTTTTCAGGTTTTCGATTTTTCGACTTCAGTTTTTTGTTTTTTTTCATTTTTCAATGTTTTAATTTCTCAGTTTTTGGATATTTCAGTTTTTGGCTTTTTTAATGTTTCTTACATTTTTCAATTTTTCGAAATTTCAGTTTTGGGATTTTTCAGTTTATTTATTATGCAATTTTTCAATTTTTTCAATTTCGCAATTTTCACTTTTTCGATTTCTCAATTTTTCAAATTTGACTTTTATATAATCTCTGTTTTTCGATTTTTCATCTCTACAATCCTTCAATTTTTAGGTTTTTGATTTTTTAATTTTTCAATGTTTTAAGGTTTTGATTTTCGACTTCACTTTTTTGAATTTTTGATGTCTCAACTTTTCAATTTTTAATTTCTCAATTTTCGGATGTTTCGGTTTTTCCATTATTGAGTTTTTCTTTCATTTTTCAATTTTTCAGAATTTCAGTTTTGTGATTTTTCAGATTATGTATTTTATTATTCAATTTTTCGATTTCTCAATTTTTCAGTTTCCCGATTTTCATTTTTCGATGTTTGAGTTTTACTTTTTTTTCAATTTTTCTCCTCTTCAATTTACGATTTCTAAAGAATACTATGTATAATTAAAACAAAGACAAAATATAAACCCCACCCACCCACCCCATCTCAATTGTTATGATTTTTTTTCTTAGACACTTAAAACACATTTAAATGGAAATTTTTGCAAGGAAATATGGATTTTGCAGTTAAGCTCCGCCCTCTTGCTCACGACGAACAAAAAACTCATCAGAATTGAGATAGGGTGGGTGGGCGGGGACTATAGATTTTTGTTATTTTCTCTTCTTAACGTACCATAGCATTCTTTTTCACAAGAACTTAAAACATGGTTACAAAATGTTACATTTTTGCAAGGAATATGGATTTTGGAATTCGTGAGCGTTAGTCTACATTCAACAATCAATATTTCCTTTACGAATTTTTCATTTTAAATTGTTTTCGTTTCATTTGTAAAGAAAGTTTGCAAATATTAAAACAAAAGGAAAATTTAAGGTCGCCACTCCCTTGTCTCAATTTGTGTATTTAATTTTTTTTTATTTTCGCGTGACCAATGAGGCGGACATTTCAACTGCTAAATAGATAAATTTTCGATCAAGTAATTAACAACAGTGTTGTTTAAAGATACTATGTATAATTAAAACAAAGACAAAATTCTCACCTTCCCTCCACTATTATCTAGAAAGCGCATTTTTAGGAGGACTTAACCACGGATTTAAATAATCTATAACCCCGAAGACGACACAAATGAAAATGTAAATCTCCGTTATCCGCCCTTAGGTGTGCTCAGTTTTTGGATATTTCAGTTTTGGGAGTTTTCAGATTATTACATTTAAATTTCTCTTTTCTCGATTTCTGATTTTCAATTTTCCGATGTTTCAGTTTTACGTTTTTTTTCAATTTTTCTTCTCTTCAATTTACGATTTTCAATTTTGTCTTTCTAATTTTCAATTTTTCGATTTTTTCAGTTTTCGATTTTTAACTTCAGTTTTTTGTTTTTTCATTTTTCAATGTTTTAATTTCTCAGTTTTTGGATATTTCAGTTTTGGCTTATTTAATGTTTCTTACATTTTTCAATTTTTCGAAATTTCAGTTTTGGATTTTTCAGTTTATTTATTATGCAATTTTTCAATTTTTTCAATTTCGCAATTTTCACTTTTCGATTCTCAATTTTTCAAATTTGACTTTACATAATCCCCGTTTTTCGATTTTTCATCTCTACAATCCTTCAATTTTAGGTTTTTGATTTTTTAATTTTTCAATGTTTTAAGGTTTTGATTTCGACTTCACTTTTTTGAATTTTTGATGTCTCAACTTTTCAATTTTTAATTTCTCAATTTTCGATGTTTCGGTTTTTCCATTATTGAGTTTTTCTTTCATTTTTCAATTTTCAGAATTTCAGTTTTGTGATTTTTCAGATTATGTATTTTATTATTCAATTTTCGATTTTCAATTTTTCAGTTTCCCGATTTCATTTTCGATGTTTGAGTTTTACGTTTTTTCAATTTTTTCCTCTTCAATTTTACGATTTCTAAAGATACTATGTATAATTAAAACAAAGACAAAATATAAACCCACCCACCACCCATCTCAATTGTTATGATTTTTTTTCTTAGACACTTAAACACATTTAAATGGAAATTTTTGAAGGAAATATGGATTTTGCAGTTATCCGCTCTTGCTCACGACGAACAAAAAACTCATCGAATTGAATAGTGGGTGGGCGGGCTTATATTTGTTTTTCTTTCTTAACGTAATAGCCATCTTTTCACAAGAAACTTAAAACATGGTTAAAATGTACATTTTTGCAGGAAATATGATTTTGGAATTCTGGAGCGTACTAACTGCAAAATCAATATTTCCTTGTACGAATTTTTCATTTTAAATATTTTTTAAGTTTCATGTTGTGAAAGAATTTGCAAATTAAAACAAAAAGAAAAATTAAGCCCGCCCACCCCCCTGTCTCAATTGTGATGATTTTTTTTTATTCGCCGTGAACCAAGAGGCGAGCTTAACTGCTAAATAGATAAATTCTTCACAAGAAATTAAAAACAGGTGTTTTTAAGAATACTATGTATAATTAAACAAAGACAAAATCTCACTCCTCCACTATATCTAGAAAGCGGCATTTAGGAGGACTAAACAAACGGATTAAGTAATCTCATAACCCCGAAGACGACACAAATGAAAATGTAAATCTCCGTTATCCAGGCCCTTAGGTGTGCTCAGTTTTTGGATATTTCAGTTTTGGGAGTTTTCAGATTATTACAATTTACAATTTCTCTTTTTCTCGATTTCTGGATTTTCAATTTTCGATGTTTCAGTTTTACGTTTTTTTCAATTTTTCTTCACTTCAATTTTACGATTTTTCAATTTTTGTCTTTCTAAATTTTCAATTTTTCGATTTTTTCAGGTTTTCATTTTTCGACTTCAGTTTTTTGTTTTTTTCATTTTTCAATGTTTTAATTTCTCAGTTTTTGGATATTTCAGTTTTTGGCTTTTTTAATGTTTCTTACATTTTTCAATTTTTCGAAATTTCAGTTTTGGGATTTTTCAGTTTATTTATTATGCAATTTTTCAATTTTTCAATTTCGCAATTTTCACTTTTTCGATTTCTCAATTTTTCAAATTTGACTTTTATATAATCTCTGTTTTTCGATTTTTCATCTCTACAATCCTTCAATTTTTAGGTTTTTTATTTTTTAATTTTTCAATGTTTTAAGGTTTTGATTTTCGACTTCACTTTTTTGAATTTTTGATGTTCAACTTTTCAATTTTTTAATTTCTCAATTTTCGGATGTTTCGGTTTTTCCATTATTGAGTTTTTCTTTCATTTTTCAATTTTTCAGAATTTCAGTTTTGTGATTTTTCAGATTATGTATTTATTATTCAATTTTTCGATTTCTCAATTTTTCAGTTTCCCGATTTTCAATTTTTCGATGTTTGAGTTTTACGTTTTTTCAATTTTTCTCCTCTTCAATTTCGATTTCTAAAGAATACTATGTATAATTAAAACAAAGACAAAATATAAACCCACCCACCCACCCCATCTCAATTGTGATGATTTTTTTTCTTAGACACTTAAAACACATTTAAATGGAAATTTTTGCAAGGAAATATGGATTTTGCAGTTAAGCTCCGCCCTCTTGCTCACGACGAACAAAAAACTCATCAGAATTGAGATAGGGTGGGTGGGCGGGGCTTATATTTTGTTATTTCTTTCTTACGTACATAGCCATCTTTTCACAAGAAACTTAAAACATGGTTAAAATGGTACATTTTTGCAAGGAAATATGGATTTTGGAATTCTGGAGCGTAGCTAACTGCAAATCAATATTTCCTTGTACGAATTTTCATTTTAAATATGTTTTAAGTTTCATGTTGTGAAAAGAAGTTTGCAAATATTAAAACAAAAAGGAAAAATTTAAGCCCGCCCACCCGCCTGTCTCAATTGTATGATTTTTTTTATTCGCCGTGAACCAAGAGGCGGAGCTTCACTGCTAAATAGATAAATTCTTCACAAGAAATTAAAAACAGGTGTTGTTTAAAGAATACTATGTATAATTAAAACAAAGACAAAATCTCACCTTCCCTCCACTAATATCTAGAAAGCGGCATTTCAGGAGGACTAAACAAACGATTTAAGTAATCTCATAACCCCGAAGACGACACAAATGAAAATGTAAATCTCCGTTATCCAGGCCCTTAGGTGTGCTCAGTTTTTGGATATTTCAGTTTTGGGAGTTTTCAGATTATACAATTTACAATTTCTCTTTTTCTCGATTTCTGGATTTTCATTTTCGATGTTTCAGTTTTACGTTTTTCAATTTTCTTCCTTCAATTTTACGATTTTCAATTTTTGTCTTTTCTAAATTTTCAATTTTCGATTTTTCAGGTTTTCATTTTTCACTTCAGTTTTTTTTTTTTTCATTTTTCAATGTTTTAATTTCTCAGTTTTTGGATATTCAGTTTTGGCTTTTTAATGTTTCTTACATTTTTCAATTTTTCGAAATTTCAGTTTTGGGATTTTTCAGTTTATTTATTATGCAATTTTTCATTTTTCAATTTCGCAATTTTCACTTTTTCGATTCTCAATTTTCAATTTGACTTTTAATAATCTCCGTTTTTTCGATTTTCATCTCTACAATCCTTCAATTTTAGGTTTTTTATTTTTAATTTTTCAATGTTTTAAGTTTTGATTTCGACTTCACTTTTTGAATTTTTGATGTTCAACTTTTCATTTTTTAATTTCTCAATTTTCGGATGTTTCGGTTTTTCCATTATTGAGTTTTCTTTCATTTTTCAATTTTCAGAATTTCAGTTTTGTGATTTTTCAGATTATGTATTTTATTATTCAATTTTTCGATTTCTCAATTTTTCAGTTCCCGATTTTCATTTTTCGATGTTTGAGTTTACGTTTTTTCAATTTTTCTCCTCTTCAATTTTACGATTTCTAAAGAATACTATGTAAATTAAAACAAAGACAAAATATAAACCCACCCACCCACCCCATCTCAATTGTATGTTTTTTTTTTCTTAGACACTTAAAACACATTTAAATGAAATTTTGCAAGGAAATATGGATTTTGCAGTTAAGCTCCGCCCTCTTGGCTCACGACGAACAAAAAACTCATCAGAATTGAGATAGGGTGGGTGGGCGGGCTATATTTTGTTATTTCTTTCTTACGACATAGCCTCTTTTCAAAGAACTTAAAACATGGTTAAAATGGTACATTTTTGCAAGGAAATATGGATTTTGGAATTCTGGAGCGTAGTCTAACTGCAAAATCAATATTTCCTTGTACGAATTTTTCATTTTAAATATGTTTTAAGTTTCATGTTGTGAAAAGAAGTTTGCAAATATTAAAACAAAAAGGAAAAATTTAAGCCCGCCCACCCGCCCTGTCTCAGTTGTGATGATTTTTTTTTATTCGCCGTGAACCAAGAGGCGGAGCTTAACTGCTAAATAGATAAATTCTTCACAAGAAATTAAAAACAGGTGTTGTTTAAAGAATACTATGTATAATTAAAACAAAGACAAAATCTCACCTTCCCTCCACTAGTATCTAGAAAGCGGCATTTTAGGAGGACTAAACAAACGGATTTAAGTAATCTCATAACCCCGAAGACGACACAAATGAAAATGTAAATCTCCGTTATCCGGCCCTTAGGTGTGCTCAGTTTTTGGATATTTCAGTTTTGGGAGTTTTCAGATTATTACAATTTACAATTTCTCTTTTTCTCGATTTCTGGATTTTCAATTTTCCGATGTTTCAGTTTTACGTTTTTTTCAATTTTTCTTCTCTTCAATTTTACGATTTCTCAATTTTTGTCTTTTCTAAATTTTCAATTTTTCGATTTTTTCAGGTTTTCGATTTTTCAACTTCAGTTTTTTGTTTTTTTCATTTTTCAATGTTTTAATTTCTCAGTTTTTGGATATTTCAGTTTTTGGCTTATTTAATGTTTCTTACATTTTTCAATTTTTCGAAATTTCAGTTTTGGGATTTTTCAGTTTATTTATTATGCAATTTTTCAATTTTTCAATTTCGCAATTTTCACTTTTTCGATATCTCAATTTTTCAAATTTGACTTTTACATAATCTCCGTTTTTCGATTTTTCATCTCTACAATCCTTCAATTTTTAGGTTTTTGATTTTTTAATTTTTCAATGTTTTAAGGTTTTGATTTACGACTTCACTTTTTTGAATTTTTGATTTTCTAACTTTTCAATTTTTTAATTTCTCAATTTTCGGATGTTTCGGTTTTTCCATTATTGAGTTTTTCTTTCATTTTTCAATTTTTCAGAATTTCAGTTTTGTGATTTTTCAGATTATGTATTTTATTATTCAATTTTTCGATTTCTCAATTTTTCAGTTTCCCGATTTTCAATTTTTCGATGTTTGAGTTTTACGTTTTTTCAATTTTTCTCCTCTTCAATTTTACGATTTCTAAAGAATACTATGTATAATTAAAACAAAGACAAAATATAAACCCCACCCACCCACCCCATCTCAATTGTGATGATTTTTTTTCTTAGACACTTAAAACACATTTAAATGGTAAATTTTTGCAAGGAAATATGGATTTTGCAGTTAAGCTCCGCCCTCTTGGCTCACGACGAACAAAAAACTCATCAGAATTGAGATAGGGTGGGTGGGCGGGGCTTATATTTTGTTATTTCTTTCTTAACGTACATAGCCATCTTTTCACAAGAAACTTAAAACATGGTTAAAATGGTACATTTTTGCAAGGAAATATGGATTTTGGAATTCTGGAGCGTAGCCTAACTGCAAAATCAATATTTCCTTGTACGAATTTTTCATTTTAAATATGTTTTAAGTTTCATGTTGTGAAAAGAAGTTTGCAAATATTAAAACAAAAAGGAAAAATTTAAGCCCGCCCACCCGCCCTGTCTCAATTGTGATGATTTTTTTTTATTCGCCGTGAACCAAGAGGCGGAGCTTCACTGCTAAATAGATAAATTCTTCACAAGAAATTAAAAACAGGTGTTGTTTAAAGAATACTATGTATAATTAAAACAAAGACAAAATCTCACCTTCCCTCCACTAATATCTAGAAAGCGGCATTTCAGGAGGACTAAACAAACGGATTTAAGTAATCTCATAACCCCGAAGACGACACAAATGAAAATGTAAATCTCCGTTATCCAGGCCCTTAGGTGTGCTCAGTTTTTGGATATTTCAGTTTTGGGAGTTTTCAGATTAATACAATTTACAATTTCTCTTTTTCTCGATTTCTGGATTTTCAATTTTGCGATGTTTCAGTTTTACGTTTTTTTCAATTTTTCTTCACTTCAATTTTACGATTTTTCAATTTTTGTCTTTCTAAATTTTCAATTTTTCGATTTTTTCAGGTTTTCAATTTTTCGACTTCAGTTTTTTGTTTTTTTCATTTTTCAATGTTTTAATTTCTCAGTTTTTGGATATTTCAGTTTTTGGCTTTTTTAATGTTTCTTACATTTTTCAATTTTTCGAAATTTCAGTTTTGGGATTTTTCAGTTTATTTATTATGCAATTTTTCAATTTTTCAATTTCGCAATTTTCACTTTTTCGATTTCTCAATTTTTCAAATTTGACTTTTATATAATCTCTGTTTTTCGATTTTTCATCTCTACAATCCTTCAATTTTTAGGTTTTTTATTTTTTAATTTTTCAATGTTTTAAGGTTTTGATTTTCGACTTCACTTTTTTGAATTTTTGATGTGTCAACTTTTCAATTTTTTAATTTCTCAATTTTCGGATGTTTCGGTTTTTCCATTATTGAGTTTTTCTTTCATTTTTCAATTTTTCAGAATTTCAGTTTTGTGATTTTTCAGATTATGTATTTTATTATTCAATTTTTCGATTTCTCAATTTTTCAGTTTCCCGATTTTCAATTTTTCGATGTTTGAGTTTTACGTTTTTTCAATTTTTCTCCTCTTCAATCTTGCGATTTCTAAAGAATACTATGTATAATTAAAACAAAGACAAAATATAAACCCGACCCACCCACCCCATCTCAATTGTGATGATTTTTTTTCTTAGACACTTAAAACACATTTAAAATGGAAAATTTTTGCAAGGAAATATGGATTTTGCAGTTAAGCTCCGCCCTCTTGGCTCACGACGAACAAAAAACTCATCAGAATTGAGATAGGGTGGGTGGGCGGGGCTTATATTTTGTTATTTCTTTCTTAGCGTACATAGCCATCTTTTCAAAAGAAACTTAAAACATGGTTAAAATGGTACATTTTTGCAAGGAAATATGGATTTTGGAATTCTGGAGCGTAGCCTAACTGCAACATCAATATTTCCTTGTACGAATTTTTCATTTTAAATATGTTTTCAGTTTCATGTTGTGAAAAGAAGTTTGCAAATATTAAAACAAAAAGGAAAAATTTAAGCCCGCCCACCCGCCTTGTCTCAATTGTAATGATTTTTTTTTATTCGCCGTGAACCAAGAGGCGGAGCTTCACTGCTAAATAGATAAATTCTTCACAAGAAATTAAAAACAGGTGTTGTTTAAAGAATACTATGTATAATTAAAACAAAGACAAAATCTCACCTTCCCTCCACTAATATCTAGAAAGCGGCATTTCAGGAGGACTAAACAAACGGATTTAAGTAATCTCATAACCCCGAAGACGACACAAATGAAAATGTAAATCTCCGTTATCCAGGCCCTTAGGTGTGCTCAGTTTTTGGATATTTCAGTTTTGGGAGTTTTCAGATTAATACAATTTACAATTTCTCTTTTTCTCGATTTCTGGATTTTCAATTTTGCGATGTTTCAGTTTTACGTTTTTTTCAATTTTTCTTCACTTCAATTTTACGATTTTTCAATTTTTGTCTTTTCTAAATTTTCAATTTTTCGATTTTTTCAGGTTTTCAATTTTTCGACTTCAGTTTTTTGTTTTTTTCATTTTTCAATGTTTTAATTTCTCAGTTTTTGGATATTTCAGTTTTTGGCTTTTTTAATGTTTCTTACATTTTTCAATTTTTCGAAATTTCAGTTTTGGGATTTTTCAGTTTATTTATTATGCAATTTTTCAATTTTTCAATTTCGCAATTTTCACTTTTTCGATTTCTCAATTTTTCAAATTTGACTTTTATATAATCTCTGTTTTTCGATTTTTCATCTCTACAATCCTTCAATTTTTAGGTTTTTTATTTTTTAATTTTTCAATGTTTTAAGGTTTTGATTTTCGACTTCACTTTTTTGAATTTTTGATGTGTCAACTTTTCAATTTTTTAATTTCTCAATTTTCGGATGTTTCGGTTTTTCCATTATTGAGTTTTTCTTTCATTTTTCAATTTTTCAGAATTTCAGTTTTGTGATTTTTCAGATTATGTATTTTATTATTCAATTTTTCGATTTCTCAATTTTTCAGTTTCCCGATTTTCAATTTTTCGATGTTTGAGTTTTACGTTTTTTCAATTTTTCTCCTCTTCAATCTTGCGATTTCTAAAGAATACTATGTATAATTAAAACAAAGACAAAATATAAACCCGACCCACCCACCCCATCTCAATTGTGATGATTTTTTTTCTTAGACACTTAAAACACATTTAAAATGGTAAATTTTTGCAAGGAAATATGGATTTTGCAGTTAAGCTCCGCCCTCTTGGCTCACGACGAACAAAAAACTCATCAGAATTGAGATAGGGTGGGTGGGCGGGGCTTATATTTTGTTATTTCTTTCTTAACGTACATAGCCATCTTTTCAAAAGAAACTTAAAACATGGTTAAAATGGTACATTTTTGCAAGGAAATATGGATTTTGGAATTCTGGAGCGTAGCCTAACTGCAACATCAATATTTCCTTGTACGAATTTTTCATTTTAAATATGTTTTCAGTTTCATGTTGTGAAAAGAAGTTTGCAAATATTAAAACAAAAAGGAAAAATTTAAGCCCGCCCACCCGCCTTGTCTCAATTGTAATGATTTTTTTTATTCGCCGTGAACCAAGAGGCGGAGCTTCACTGCTAAATAGATAAATTCTTCACAAGAAATTAAAAACAGGTGTTGTTTAAAGAATACTATGTATAATTAAAACAAAGACAAAATCTCACCTTCCCTCCACTAATATCTAGAAAGCGGCATTTCAGGAGGAGTAAACAAACGGATTTAAGTAATCTCATAACCCCGAAGACGACACAAATGAAAATGTAAATTTCCGTTATCCGGGCCCTTAGGTGTGCTCAGTTTTTGGATATTTCAGTTTTGGGAGTTTTCAGATTAATACAATTTACAATTTCTCTTTTTCTCGATTTCTGGATTTTCAATTTTGCGATGTTTCAGTTTTACGTTTTTTTCAATTTTTCTTCACTTCAATTTTACGATTTTTCAATTTTTGTCTTTTCTAAATTTTCAATTTTTCGATTTTTTCAGGTTTTCAATTTTTCGACTTCAGTTTTTTGTTTTTTTCATTTTTCAATGTTTTAATTTCTCAGTTTTTGGATATTTCAGTTTTTGGCTTTTTTAATGTTTCTTACATTTTTCAATTTTTCGAAATTTCAGTTTTGGGATTTTTCAGTTTATTTATTATGCAATTTTTCAATTTTTCAATTTCGCAATTTTCACTTTTTCGATTTCTCAATTTTTCAAATTTGACTTTTATATAATCTCTGTTTTTCGATTTTTCATCTCTACAATCCTTCAATTTTTAGGTTTTTTATTTTTTAATTTTTCAATGTTTTAAGGTTTTGATTTTCGACTTCACTTTTTTGAATTTTTGATGTGTCAACTTTTCAATTTTTTAATTTCTCAATTTTCGGATGTTTCGGTTTTTCCATTATTGAGTTTTTCTTTCATTTTTCAATTTTTCAGAATTTCAGTTTTGTGATTTTTCAGATTATGTATTTTATTATTCAATTTTTCGATTTCTCAATTTTTCAGTTTCCCGATTTTCAATTTTTCGATGTTTGAGTTTTACGTTTTTTCAATTTTTCTCCTCTTCAATCTTGCGATTTCTAAAGAATACTATGTATAATTAAAACAAAGACAAAATATAAACCCGACCCACCCACCCCATCTCAATTGTGATGATTTTTTTTCTTAGACACTTAAAACACATTTAAAATGGTAAATTTTTGCAAGGAAATATGGATTTTGCAGTTAAGCTCCGCCCTCTTGGCTCACGACGAACAAAAAACTCATCAGAATTGAGATAGGGTGGGTGGGCGGGGCTTATATTTTGTTATTTCTTTCTTAACGTACATAGCCATCTTTTCAAAAGAAACTTAAAACATGGTTAAAATGGTACATTTTTGCAAGGAAATATGGATTTTGGAATTCTGGAGCGTAGCCTAACTGCAACATCAATATTTCCTTGTACGAATTTTTCATTTTAAATATGTTTTCAGTTTCATGTTGTGAAAAGAAGTTTGCAAATATTAAAACAAAAAGGAAAAATTTAAGCCCGCCCACCCGCCTTGTCTCAATTGTAATGATTTTTTTTTATTCGCCGTGAACCAAGAGGCGGAGCTTCACTGCTAAATAGATAAATTCTTCACAAGAAATTAAAAACAGGTGTTGTTTAAAGAATACTATGTATAATTAAAACAAAGACAAAATCTCACCTTCCCTCCACTAATATCTAGAAAGCGGCATTTCAGGAGGAGTAAACAAACGGATTTAAGTAATCTCATAACCCCGAAGACGACACAAATGAAAATGTAAATTTCCGTTATCCGGGCCCTTAGGTGTGCTCAGTTTTTGGATATTTCAGTTTTGGGAGTTTTCAGATTATTACAATTTACAATTTCTCTTTTTCTCGATTTCTGGATTTTCAATTTTCCGATGTTTCGGTTTTACGTTTTTTTCAATTTTTCTTCACTTCAATTTTACGATTTTTCAATTTTTGTCTTTTCTAAATTTTCAATTTTTCGATTTTTTCAGGTTTTCGATTTTTCGACTTCAGTTTTTTGTTCTTTTCATTTTTCAATGTTTTAATTTCTCAGTTTTTGGATATTTCAGTTTTTGGCTTTTTTAATTTTTCTTACATTTTTCAATTTTTCGAAATTTCATTTTTGGGATTTTTCAGTTTATTTATTATGCAATTTTTCAATTTTTTCAATTTCGCAATTTTCACTTTTTCGATTTCTCAATTTTTCAAATTTGACTTTTATATAATCTCTGTTTTTCGATTTTTCATCTCTACAATCCTTCAATTTTTAGGTTTTTGATTTTTTAATTTTTCAATGTTTTAAGGTTTTGATTTTCGACTTCACTTTTTTGACTTTTTGATGTGTCAACTTTTCAATTTTTTAATTTCTCAATTTTCGGATGTTTCGGTTTTTCCATTATTGAGTTTTTCTTTCATTTTTCAATTTTTCAGAATTTCAGTTTTATGATTTTTCAGATTATGTATTTTATTATTCAATTTTTCGATTTCTCAATTTTTCAGTTTCCCGATTTTCAATTTTTCGATGTTTGAGTTTTACGTTTTTTCAATTTTTCTCCTCTTCAATTTTACGATTTCTAAAGAATACTATGTATAATTAAAACAAAGACAAAATATAAACCCCACCCACCCACCCCATCTCAATTGTGATGATTTTTTTTCTTAGACACTTAAAACACATTTAAAATGGTAAATTTTTGCAAGGAAATATGGATTTTGCAGTTAAGCTCCGCCCTCTTGGCTCACGACGAATAAAAAAATCATCAGAATTGAGATAGGGTGGGAGGGCGGGGCTTATATTTTGTTATTTCTTTCTTAACGTACATAACCATCTTTTCACAAGAAACTTAAAACATGGTTAAAATGGTACATTTTTGCAAGGAAATATGGATTTTGGAATTCTGGAGCGTAGCCTAACTGCAAAATCAATATTTCCTTGTACGAATTTTTCATTTTAAATATGTTTTAAGTTTCATGTTGTGAAAAGAAGTTTGCAAATATTAAAACAAAAAGGAAAAATTTAAGCCCGCCCACCCGCCCTGTCTCAATTCTGATGATTTTTTTTATTCGCCGTGAACCAAGAGGCGGAGCTTAACTGCTAAATAGATAAATTCTTCACAAGAAATTAAAAACAGGTTTTTGAGTAGCGTGTTGTTTAAAGAATACTATGTATAATTAAAACAAAGACCAAATCTCACCTTCCCTCCACTAGTATCTAGAAAGCGGCATTTCAGGAGGACTAAACAAACGGATTTAAGTAATCTCATAACCCCAAAGACGACACAAATGAAAATGTAAATCTCCGTTATCCAGGCCCTTAGGTGTGCTCCATCTCCCGACTCATTTTTCCGACACGACATTCCCTCAAACAAACAACTCTTCAGAGAACGAACATACACAGTTTTCAATTATTTCGATCCTCGGGCTAATACCACGTTTTCCGGCTTTGTTTTCTCGTAATGACTTTTTTGGCAATGATTTCTTCCATCTCCGTTAATGTGCCGTTTTAATTAAGCGACAATGCAACCCGATCGATTCTCATTTAACTTTGGCCGGAGTCGTTCTTATCGAACTACTAAAAGCAGATTAAAGCCGTTTTGAGCACCAGAAGTTTCTTGTCATACCTTGACTCTAAGATTTTTTATTGTTTCAAGGAGACGTGAAAACGAATCTAGAGTGTACTCGGAGCGCCAGACGGGTGTATTATTAAAGTGTTTCGTGAGAAACTGCTGTTATATTTCGAGATTGTAGACAGCTAATCGCTCGAGCAGAAACCTCGTGTTCGCGTTATGAAGAAAAACGCCCCACCGATATTTCGGGTGTAAACTTGGTAATGCGACGCTGTAAATACAGTGCACAGCTGCATCCAACTCTGAATATTATAAAAGTTACAGTAACCGCCACAATACTCCCCGCTTTAAAGTAAAAATCCGCACCAATCTCGCTGCAATATTTTCTTAAATGAAACAACAACAGATAGACTAACCCTCGCACAAATTAACTGAGCATCGAGAATACTAAATACCCGTTTTCTTCCAGAGCCGGCTCGATCATCCATCACCGCCAGATGTCACCCTTCTGAGCTAATTGCTCCGAAATTGGCAAACCTGAATAAATCGCCAGCACTTGCCACAACCCTTCTGGAATCCCCACGCCCAGTATGCTGAAATGAAAGTTTGAGAAACCCCGGACGACAGTCAGTTCAATGAACAACAACGGAACTACCATGTCCGACTACGAGCGCATTCGCCTGGTCATCCTGGGCGGTGCTGGGGTCGGCAAGAGCTGCATCATCAAGAGGTTCCTTATGAATACCTACACGGACAAGTACAGGAGCACCATCGAGGATCTGTACAATCGCGAGTACGACCTGGGGCACATGACCCTAAAGGTACTTTACTAGTTTGCATGCCCTTTAAATTCAGAAAGGAAAGCAAAAACTCTTGACATAGTATATATTGGCGTTTCAAGGTGTTTTTTTAAGGAGCCATCACAATACTCCCTTCCAAAAACTAAAAATGTGTGCATTTTTCTGTTTTTTTTAACAAGTCAAAAGTATGAATCCGTCTTGAGTTTTCACTCTAGACGTCCAGATTTTCGGAAAAAAATCAAAATTGTATAACTGCGAAATCGAATGCTCTAAGCTGCTAATTTTTTCAACTTCAATTTTTCTTTTCAAGTTCTTGATTTCGAATTTTTAGATTTTTCATTTTATACATTTCGTTTCTTCATTTCTGAATTCTCAGTTTTTCGATTTCCTTTTTTTTTTTTTTTGAAATATCGAAAACTTGCAAATCGAGGAACTAATGAAACGAAAAACTGAAACACTGAAAAACAAAAATTTGAAAAAACTTTTACATTTTTCAATATTTCGATTTTTCTTTTCGATTTTCATTAATTTTTTAGTCTCCGAATTTTTACATTTTTGTGAGATTTTTCACATTTCTGATTTTTTGACTTTCCAAATTGACGATTTTGCAATTTTTCGATTTTTCAGTTTTTCAATTTGTCAACTTTTAGATTTTAACTTTTTTTTTCTTAATTTTTAATGTTCCGATTTTTCAATTTTCGTTTCTTTAATTTTTCAGTTCTGCGATTTTGGAGTTTCCCGTTTTTTTTTATTTGAAAACTTGAAAAATCGAGAAACTGAAAAAACGAAAAATTCCAAAATCGAAAAATTCCGAATCGAAGAACTAACGAAACGAAAAACTGAAACACTGAAAAACAAAAAACTGGAGAAAACTTTAGCCATTTTTTCAATTCATTTTTCAGTGTCGTAATTTTTAGATCTTTCACATTTTTGACTTTTCGACTTTTCAAATTTACGATGTTCCATTTTTTCGATCACCATTTAAAAATTTAAACTTTCGATTTTTCAGCTTTTCAATTTTTTATTTTACAACTACGCAATTTGTAAATTTTCAAATTTTCAAATTTTGTATTATTCAAATTTTCGTTTCTTCACCTTTTCGAGTTTTTTTTTGATTTTGCAATTTTTAATTTTTCATTTATGAGATTTTCAACGTTTTTGACTTTTCGATTTGTCCAATTGGCGATTTTGAAATTTTTCGATTTTTCATTTTTTCGATTTTTCCTTTTTTTTATATTTCAATTTTTCGATTTTCCGATCCATATTTTGTTTTTGCAATTTTTAAGTTTCCCAATTTTTAATCTTCCGATTTTTCAATTTTCGTTTTTTAATTTTTTAAATTCTTGATTCCCAATTTTTACATTTTTCAAACTTTTCATTATATACTTCGTTCTTAATTTTTGGTTTTTACTACCTTGCAGTTATTCCGTTTTTATATTGGAAAATTTGAAAAATTAAAAAATCGAAAAACTTGAAAAACGAAAAATTCTAAAATCAAAAAATTGGAAAACTCAAAAATTGTAAAATCGAAAAATTTTAGAATGTCAAAATTATAAAGCCAAAAGCTGTAACATTGAAAGATCGAAAAACTGAAACATTAAATAACAAAAAATTAAAAAAAAATGAATGTTTTAAGATGCAGTAATTGAAATAACATTGAAAGAACGAAAAATTGACACACTGAAAAACAAAAATTTGACAAAACTTTTACATTTTTCAATATTTGGATTTTTTTTAATTTCCTTGTTTCTGGGCTTTAATTAATTTTTCAGTCTGGACTTTTAAATGTATGTGAGATTTTTCAGATTTTTGATTTTCTGACTTTTCAAATTATCGATTTTACAATTTTTCGATCAACATTTAGAAATTTTGACTTTTCGACTCTTCAGTTTTTCAATTTTTTAATATTACAACTATGCAATTTTTAAATTATCAAATTCTCGATTTTTCAAATTTTTGTTTCCTCGACTTGTCAGCCTTTTGAATTCACGAATTTGCCATTTGATATTACAATGTTTAATTTTTTTTATTTTTTCAATTTTTAATTTTTTGAATTTTCAATTATATTTCAGGTATGGTTTGACTTTTCGATTAGTCAAATTGACTATTTTGCAATTTTTGGATTTTTCAATTTTTAATCTTTCAATTTTTAGATTTTCCGATCCATATTGTGTTTTTCCAATTTTTACGTTTCTTTAGATTTTTCAGATTTCATTTTATCCTTTTCGTTTTTTCATGCCTGAATTTTCAGTTCTACGATTTTGCGGTTTTTCATTTTTTTTATTTAAAAAGCTGAAAAATCGAAAAACTGAAAAAACAAAAAAATTGCAAAATCGAAAAATTGGGAATCGAAGAACTAATGAAAGAAAAATTGGAACACTGAAAAACAAAAACTCGAGACAACTTTTGCATTTTTTTCAATATTTCGGTTTTTCTTTTTTATTTTCTTGTTTCTTGACCTGAATTAATTTTTCAGGCTCTTAATTTTTAAATTCTTGTGACATTTACCATATTTTTGACTTTTTGACTTTTCAAATTTACGCTTTTCCAATTTTTCAGTTTTTCAATTTTTTTATTTTACATTTATGCAATTGTTAAATTATCGAAATTTCAAGTTCTCGATTTTTCAAATTTTCGTTGCTTCAACTTTTCGAGTTTTTTTGAATTCACGAATCGGCCATATTTCGGTTTTCTACAATTTTCCAATTTTTTAAATCTTTGATGTCTAAATTTTTAATTTTTCGATTTTTCAGTTACGAAATTTTCAACATTTTTGACTTTTCGATTTGTCATATTGACGATTTTAATTTTTTGATTTTTCAATTTTTTGATTTTTCAATCTTTTGATTTTTAAATTTTTCAATTTTTAATCTTCCGATTTTTCAATTTTCGTTTCTTTAATTTTTAATTTTTTGATTTCCAATTTTTAGATTTTTCAAATTTTTCATTTTATATTTTTCCTTATTTTAAGTTTTGATTTTTACTATTTTGCAATTTTTCAATTTTTTTTGTTCGAAAAGTTGAAAATTTGGAAAATCGAAAAACTGAAAAAACGAAAAATTCCAAAATCGAAAAACTGCAAATCGAAGAACTAATGATAATGAAAAATTCAAACACCGAAAAACAAAAACTCCAGAAAATTTTTGCATTTTTCAATATTTAGATTTTCTTGTTCTCCGAATTTAATTAATTTTTCAGTCTCTAAATTTTTAAATTTTTTTTCACATTTTTGGTTTTTCGATTTTTCAAATTTACGATTTTGCAAGTTTTCGATCAACATTTAAAAATTTAAACTTTTCGATTCTTCAGTTTTTCGAATCTTTAATTTTACAATTATGCAATTTTTAAATTATCAAATTTTCAAGTTCTCGATTTTAAAAATTATCGTTTTTTCAACTTTTCGAGTTTTTTGAATCCACGAATTTGCCATATTTCGATTTTCTACAACTGTATAATTTTTAAAATTTTTGACTTTTCGTTTTGTCAAATTAACGATTTTAATTTTTTGATCTTTAAATTTTTTGATTTTTCAATTTTTCGATTTTCTAATCCATATTTTATTTTTTCAATTTTTAAATTTCTCAATTTTTAAGTTTTCAATTTTTTAATCTTCCAATTTTTCAAATTTCGTTTGTTTAATTTTTTAAGTTTTTGATTTCCAATTTTTAGATTCTTCAAAATTTTCATTTTATACATTTCCGTTTTTTAATTTTTGATTTTTAATATTTTGGTTTTTAATTTTTTTTTATCCGACAAGTTGAAAATTGGAAAAATCGGAAAACTGAAAAAACGAAAAATTGCAACATCAAAAAATGGCAAATCGAAAAATTGGAAAACCCGAAAATCGAAAAATTTTAGAATCATCAAAATTGTAAAATCAAGAAACTGTAAGATTGAAAAATCCAAAAATTGAACAATCGAAAAAGTGAGAAAGTTTTAAAACTCTATAACTGAAAAATGGAAAAATTCTCGAATGGTAAAATTGAAAACCTAATTTTTTTTTAAATTACTATTAATTATTACATATAAATGAAAATTAGAAAAACTGGAAATCAAAAATTGAAGAAACGAAAAAATAAAATGTCTAAAAGTTGAAAAATTGTAAAACTAAATAGAATAAAAACCGAAACGAAAAATTGCAAGGCGGAAATTTCAAGAAATGAAAAACGAAGAATGACAAAATTGAAAACTAAAAAAATTGAAAATCAAAAATTGAGGAACCGAAAAATTAGAAAATCTAAAAGTTGGGAAATCGAAAAATTAAAAAATTAAAAAGTGGAAATTTGTCATGGTACAAAAAAAAATTGCAAAAACTAAAAATTGAATCACCGAAAGTTGGAAAATCGAAAAATTGAATAATGAAAAGTTGTAAAAATAAGGAAAATAAAAACGCGAAACTAAAAATCGCAAATCGAAAATTTGAAAAAATGAAAGATTGAAAAATGGAAAAATTGAAAAATTAAAAATCCAAAAATTGAAAACTCGAATGAATGAAAAAGTTTTAAAACTCAGTAATTGAAAAATGGCAAATATTCTAAAATCGTAAAATTGAAAAAGTGAAAAAAAATTAAAATTATTATTATTATTAGATACCTATAAATGAAAATTAACCAAACTGGTAATCAAAAATTGAAGAAACGGAAAATGAAAAAATCTAAAAATTGAAAAATCCGAACACTAAAAACGCGAAAAATTGTAAAAGTAAAAACAATAAAAAACTGAAACGAAAAATTGCAAATCGCAAATTAGAGAAACGAAAAATTGAATTTGAAAAAACAAAAAACTACAAAACCAAAACATTGAAAAATCGAAAAATTGTAAGAGTAAAGGAAAGAAAAACCGAAACTAAAAATTGCAAAATGAAAATATAAAGAAATGAAAACTTGAAGAATCAAAAAATTGGAAAATTGAAAAGTCGAATAAATGGAAAAGTTTTAAAATCCAATATTTGAAAAATAAGAACATTCTAAAATCGAAAAATTTAAAGTGCAGGATTTTAATAGTTATTATTATTATTATTATTACCCATTTAACATAAAAAGCAGAAACACTGCAAATCGAAAAACTGAAGAAATGAAAAAATTTAAAAATTTAAATTGGAAAAACAAAAATTATAAATTGGAACATCAAAAAATTGTAAAAATAAAGTAGGAGAAAACCGTAACGAAAAATTGTAAAGCGAAAATTTGCTAACTCGAGAAATTAAAAAAATCGCAAAATCTACAAATTGCAGAAACAAAAATTATGATTAAAAGAATTGAAAAAACCAAAAATAATAAAATCGAAACATTGAAGAATCGAATAATTGAAAAAATAAATACAATAAAAGGATCTGTACAGCCACGAGCACGACCAGGACCGCGTGACCCTAGTCCCTAAATAGAATAGAATAGTTTATTGATCATATAACGTACAAATCGCCCACATAGGACATACAGTACAAAAGGCAGATACGAACAAACAATATAATTAGAACTTCCTCAAATAATAATCGACAGTAATTCTAAGCCTAAAAGTTTTAGTATAACGCTAATTTAACACCAGCAATAAAGTTACCTTGCCAATTTCATGTCCTTCAGAAAGTGAAAGTAAAAAATCGTCCATATATAATCCTTCCAAGGTAATTTTGTTGAACGAGCCACCACAATACTCCCTACCAAAAAGTAAAAATGCATACTTTTTGCTAATTTTCTTCTTAATAAATAACAAATCAAAACTACAACAACCTGAAATAGCCTCTCTATATTTCAAACAACACGCCAAACTTGAAATTGACAACAAACACGAATTTTCACCCCGATCCTGCCCACTTCCTGAATCCCTAAAAGAAAACCGCTCGATGTCCCGCCTCCCGGCAATGTTAATCCACTTAATTTCCATACCAGGTCGACATCCTGGACACCGCCGGCGACATGCAATTTCCTGCCATGCGGCGGCTCTGCATCGCCACCGCTCACGCCTTCCTGCTGGTGTACGCCGTCACGTCGGCGCCGTCGTTCGACTGCATCAAGCAGTGCTTCGAGGAGATCAGGGAGCAGCGGGGCGACTACCAGGACATCCCGATCGTGGTCGCCGGGAACAAGCTGGACCTGACCTCGACGCACCGGGAGGTGCGGATCGAGGACGTGTCGGAGTGGGTCTACTGCGAGCTGCCCAAGCTCAGGTTTGTTGAAAACTTGATGATAAGTTGGGCTTTGTTGCCTAGGAGTTGGAGCGATTAACGGATGAAGTGGGGCGCGTTGTTGCACACCTGAGGTTTGATGTAAATCGGCGGAAAGTTTGAGTGGAGATGTTCGGGAGTTGCTTGGAGGTTTAAGGGATTTGGAGCGGTATCGGGGGACGGTTATGTGTTTGGGTGGGGGGAGTGGGTATTGGGCTATGGAAAAAGAAATCGATAAAGTTGGACAAGTGAGGTAATTTGGAGATGATTGGGGGGGATTAGAGGATTATCAGTATCAGCATTACACGAAGACTTGTTTATTGGGTAAATAATAGGCTTACATGCAAGTAGGTTGGGGTTTTGAAGTGAAACTAGTGCATTTGAAATCCAAAATTAATCTTGTTAAAATATGACGCAGACTGACTCCACCGGCTGTTGATAGTATTTTTTTAATTGGCACCAATTTTTTAATTTTTTACTTTTTCGATTTCTGGATTTCGAATTTTTCAGTTGTTTCGATTTTTCGTTATTTAAACTTTTTGATTTTTCAAATTTTCAAGTCCTCGAACTTTAATTTTCATTTCATCAATTTTTAGTTGATCGATTTTTCCAACTTTCAATTTTTTCAATTTTTCAACTATTAGATTTTTCAGTTTTTCAATTTTGCGAATATTTCTGTTATAAATTTTTTGATTTTTCAAGTTTTAAGTTTTTGAAGTTTCCAATTTTTTAAATTTTCATATTTTTCATTTTATCGAGCTTTAGTTTTTCAATTTCTCGATTTTTAATTTTTCAATTTATCCGATTTTTCGTTATTTAAACTTTTTGATTTTTCAAATTTTCAAGTCCTCGAACTTTAATTTTCATTTCATCAATTTTTAGTTGATCGATTTTTCCAACTTTCAATTTTTTCAATTTTTCAACTATTAGATTTTTCAGTTTTTCAATTTTGCGAATATTTCTGTTATAAATTTTTTGATTTTTCAAGTTTTAAGTTTTTGAAGTTTCCAATTTTTTAAATTTTCATATTTTTCATTTTATCGAGCTTTAGTTTTTCAATTTCTCGATTTTTAATTTTTCAATTTATCCGATTTTTCGTTATTTAAACTTTTTGATTTTTCAAATTTTCAAGTCCTCGAACTTTAATTTTCATTTCATCAATTTTTAGTTGATCGATTTTTCCAACTTTCAACTTTTTCAATTTTTCAACTATTAGATTTTTCAGTTTTTCAATTTTGCGAATATTTCTGTTATAAATTTTTTGATTTTTCAAGTTTTAAGTTTTTGAAGTTTCCAATTTTTTAAATTTTCATATTTTTCATTTTATCGAGCTTTAGTTTTTCAATTTCTCGATTTTTAATTTTTCAATTTATCCGATTTTTCGTTATTTAAACTTTTTGATTTTTCAAATTTTCAAGTCCTCGAACTTTAATTTTCATTTCATCAATTTTTAGTTGATCGATTTTTCCAACTTTCAATTTTTTCAATTTTTCAACTATTAGATTTTCAGTTTTTCAATTTTGCGTATATTTCTGTTATAAATTTTTTGATTTTTCAAGTTTTAAGTTTTTGAAGTTTCCAATTTTTTAAATTTTCATATTTTTCATTTTATCGAGCTTTAGTTTTTCAATTTCTCGATTTTTAATTTTTCAATTATCCGATTTTTCGTTATTTAAACTTTTTGATTTTTCAAATTTTCAAGTCCTCGAACTTTAATTTTCATTTCATCAATTTTTAGTTGATCGATTTTTCCAACTTTCAATTTTTTCAATTTTTCAACTATTAGATTTTTCAGTTTTTCAATTTTGCGAATATCTCTGTTATAAATTTTTTGATTTTTCAAGTTTTAAGTTTTTGAAGTTTCCAATTTTTTAAATTTTCATATTTTTCATTTTATCGAGCTTTAGTTTTTCAATTTCTCGATTTTTAATTTTTAGATTTATCCGATTTTTAATCACTTCATCTTTCAATTCTTGTCTCGATTTTTAATTTTTGAAATTTTCAAAATCACTTTTCACGCTTTGTTCGAAAAAATATCTTGACTGCGATTTCGGATTTGCAATTGGCAGACGATTATCTGCAATCTGACACCAATTTTGAATCGATTAAGGCCAATGTATAACTATTTTTTTGGAAAATCACATTTCACGTTTATTTGAAAAAATATCTTGACCGCGTTTTCGGATTTGCAATTGGCGGATATTTATCAACAATTTGACACCAACTTTGATTCGATTAAAGCCATTTTAAGAATTTTTTTGGAAAATTTTTCAAAATTTTAAAATTTTTGAAAATTTCTAAATCACTTTTCACGTTTATTTGGAAAAATATCTTTATAGAGTTTTCGGATTTGCAATTGGTGGATGATTATCTACAATTTGCACCAACTTTGATTCGATTAAAGCTTTTTTAAGAATTTTTTTGGAAAATTTTTGAAAATTTTAAATACATCTCTTAAGTTTATTTGAAAAGATCTCTTCACGGCGTTTTTGGATTTGCAATTGGCAGATGATTATCTGCAATTTGACACCAATTTTGAATCGATTAAAGCTATTTTAACTATTTTTTTGGAAAATTTTTGGAACTTTCTAAACCACTTTTCACGTTTATTTGGAAAAATATCTTTATAGAGTTTTCGGATTTGCAATTGGTGGATGATTATCTACAATTTGCACCAACTTTGATTCGATTAAAGCCATTTTAAGAATTTTTTTGGAAATTTTTGAAAATTTTAAACCTAACTCTAGTTTATTTGAAAAAATATCTTCACGGTGTTTTTGGATTTGCAATTGGCGCATGATTATTTACAATTTGAGATCAATTTTGAGTAGATCAAAGCTACTTTAACTATTTTTTTGGAAAATTTTTGAAAATTTTAAACCTATATTTGAAGATTATTTGAAAAAATTTCGTCACGGCATTACCGGATTTGCAATTGACATATGATTATCTACAATTTGACACCAATTTTAAGTCGGTTAAAGCTGTTTTAAGTATTTTTTTGAAAACTTTTCGAAAATTTGAAAGCTACATTTTACGTTTATTTGGAAAAATATCTTTACAGCGGTTTCGGATTTGTAATTGGTGGATGATTATCTACAATTTGACAGCAACTTCGACTCGATTAAACCTATTTAAGTATTTTTTTGGAAAATTTTTGAAAATTTTAAATGTATCTCAAGTTTATTTGAAAAGATGTCTTCACGGCATTTTTGGATTTGCAATTGGCAGATGATTATCTGCAATTTGACACCAATTTTGAGTAATTTAAAGGTATTTTAACCATTTTTTTGGGAAATTTTTTACAATTTCTAAACCACTTTTCACGTTTATGGGAAAAAATCTCTAGACAGTGGTTTTGGATTTGCAATTGGCGGATGATTATTTACAATTTGGCACCAATTTTGAGTTGATTAAAGCCATTTGAACCATTTTTTTGGAAAATTTTTGAAAATTTTTGAACCTTTCAAGTTGTCTACAATTTGACACCAATTTTGAGTCGATTGAAGCTATTTAAAATATTTCTTTGGAAAATTTTTGAAAATTTCTAAACTACTTTTCACGTTTATGGGAAAAAATCTCTAGACAGTGGTTTTGGATTTATAATTGGCGGATGAATATCTACAGTTTGACAACAATTTTGAGTCGATTAAAGCTATTTTAACTATTTTATTGGAAAATTTTTGAAAATTTCAATACCACTTTTGACGTTTATTTGAAAAAATATCTTGACAGCGGTTTTGGATTTGCATTTGGCGGATGATTATCTACAATTTGGCACCACTTTTGAGTTGATTAAAGCCATTTGAACCATTTTTTTTTAATTTTTGAAAATTTTTGAACCTTTCTTTCAAGTTGTCTACAATTTGACACCAATTTTGAGTCGATTGAAGCTATTTAAGATATTTCTTTGGAAAATTTTTGAAAATTTCTAAACCACTTTTCACGTTTAGGGGAAAAAATCTCTAGACAGTGGTTTTGGATTTGCAATTGGCGGATGATTATTTACAATTTGGCACCAATTTTGAGTTGATTAAAGCCATTTGAACCATTTTTTTTGGAAAGTTTTTGAAATATTTTTAACCTTTCTTTCAAGTTGTCTACAATTTGACACCAATTTTGAGTCAATTGAAGCTATTAAAATATTTCTTTGGAAAATTTTTGAACTTTTCTAAACCACTTTTCACGTTTATTGGAAAAAAATTTCTAGACAGTGGTTTTGGATTTATAATTGGCGGATGAATATGTACAGTTTGACAACAATCTTGAGTCGATTAAAGCTATTTTAACTATTTAATTGGAAAATTTTTGAAAATTTCAAAACCACTTTTGACGTTTTTGAATGAAATTTTGAAAAATTCTCTTAACTTTATTTGAAAATCTATCGTCACGGCGTTTTTGGATTTGCAATTGGCGAATGATTATCTACACTTTGACATCAATTTTGAGTCGATTAAAGCTATCTGAACAATTTTTTTGGAAAATTTTTGAAAATTTCTAAACCACTTTTCACGTTTCTTTGAAAAAATATCTTGACAGCGGTGTCGGATTTGTAATTTGCAGATGATTATCTACAATTTGACCACCAATTTCGATACGATTAAAGCCATTTTAAGAATTTTTTTGGAAAATTTTTGAAAATTTTAAACCTATCTCTCAAGTTTCTTTCAAAAGATGTCGTCGCGGCGTCTTCGGATTTCCAATTGGCGCATGATTATCAACAATTTGACACCAATTTTGGGTCGATTAAAGCTATTTTAACTATTTTTTTTTTTTAATTTTTGAAAGTTTCAAAACCACTTTTCACGTTTATTTGAAAAAATAAATTGACCGCGTTTTCGGATTTGTAATTGGCAGATGATAAACTACAATTTGACACTAACTTTGATTCGATTGAAGCCATTTTAAGAATTTTATTGAAAAATGTTTGAAAATTTTAAACCTATCTTTCAACTTTATTTAAAAGATATCCTCATGACGTTTTCGGAAATGCAATTGGCTGATCAATTTTGAGTCGATTAAAGGTATTTGAACTAATTTTTTGGAAAATGTTTGAAAATTTCAAAATCACTTTTCACGTTTAGTTGAAAAAATATCTTGACAGCGTTTAGTTGAAAAAATATTTTGACAGCGTTTTGGATTGTAATTTTCGGATGATTATCTACAATTTGAGACGACTTTTGAGTCGATTCAACCGATTCTAACTACTTTTTTGGAAAATTTTTGAAAATTTTAAAACCACTTTACACGTTTCTTTGAAAAAATATGTTGACAGCGTTTTCGATTTGTAGTTGGCAGATGATTATCCAGAATTTGACATCAATTTTGACTCGATTATTATTACTATTTTAACAATTTTTTTGGAAAATTTTCGTAATATTTAGAGCTACCTTTCAAATTCATTTGAAACAATGTCGTTTCGGCGTTTTCGGATTTGCAATTGGCGAATGATTATTATCTACAATTTGACACCAACTTTGATTCGATTCAAGCCATTTTAAGAATTTTGTTGGAAAATTTTTGAAAATTTTAAACCTATCTTTCAAGTTTATTTGAAAAGTTATCGTCACGACGTTTTCGGATTTGCAATTGGCAGATGATTTTACACAATTTGACACCAATTTTCAGTCGATTAAAGCTATTTAAATTATTTTTTTGGAAAATTTTTGGAAATTTCAAAATCACTCTTCACGTTTGTTTGACAAAATATCTTGACTGCGTTTTCGGATTTGCAATTGGCGGATGATTAGCTACAATTTGACACCAACTTGAGTCGAATGAAGCTATTTTAAATATTTTTTTGGAAAATTTTTGAAAATTTCTAAACCACTTCACGTTTAGTTGAAAAAATATTTTAACAGAGGTTTCGAATTTATAATTGACGGATGATTATCAACAATTTGACACCAATTTTGAGTGATTTAAAGGTATTTGAACTAATTTTTTGGAAAATTTTTGAAAATTTCTAAACCACTTCACGTTTAGTTGAAAAAATATTTCAACAGAGGTTTCGAATTTATAATTGACGGATGATTATCAACAATTTGACACCAATTTTGAGTGATTTAAAGGTATTTGAACTAATTTTTTGGAAAATTTTGAAAATTTCAAAATCACTTTTCACGTTTAGTTGAAAAAATATCTTGACAGCGTTTTGGATTTGTAATTTGCTACAATTTGACACGACTTTTGAGTCGATTCAACCAATTCTAACTACTTTTTTTGAAAATTTTTGAAAATTTCAAAACCACTTTACACGTTTCTTTGAAAAAATATGTTGACAGCGTTTCCGATTTGTAATTGGCAGATGATTATATAGAATTTGACATCAATTTTGACTCGATTATTATTACTATTTTAACAATTTTTTTCGAAAATTTTTTAAAAATTTAAAGCTACCTTTCAAGTTCATTTGAAACAATGTCGTCTCGGCGTTTTCGGATTTGCAATTGGCGAATGATTATCTACAATTTGACACCAACTTTGATTCGATTAAAGCCATTTTAAGAACTTTTTGGAAACTTTTGGAACATTTTTGAAAATTCTAAACGTATCTCTCAGGTTTATTTGAAAAGATGTCTTCACGGCGTTTTTGGATTTGCGATTGGCAGATGATTATCTAGAATTTGACATCAATTTTGACTCGATTATTATTACTATTTTAAGAATTTTTTTGGAAAATTTTTGTAACATTTAGAGCTACCTTTCAAGTTCATTTGAAACAATATCGTCTCGGCGTTTTCGGATTTGCAATTGGCGAATGATTATCTACAATTTGACACCAACTTTGATTCGATTAAACCCATTTTAAGAACTTTTTTGGAAAATTTTGGAATATTTTTGAAAATTCGAAACGTATCTTTCAGGTTTATTTGAAAAGATGTCTTCACGGCGTTTTTGGATTTGCAATTGGCAGATGATTATCTGTAATTTGACACCAATTTTGAATCGATTAAAGCTTTTTTTAACTATTTTTTTGGAAAATTTTTGAAAATTTCTAAACCACTTTTCACGTTTATTTGAAAAAATATCTCTACAGCGGTTTCGAATTTATAATTGACGGATGATTATCAACAATTTGACACCAATTTTGAGTGATTTAAAGGTATTTGAACTAATTTTTTGGAAAATTTTTGAAAATTTCAAAATCACTTTTCACGTTTATTTGAAAAAATATCTTGACAGCGTTTTGGATTTGTAATTTGCGGATGATTATCAACAATTTGACACGACTTTTGAGTCGATTCAACCGATTTTAACTACTTTTTTGGAAAATTTTTGAAAATTTCAAAACCACTTTACACGTTTCTTTGAAAAAATATGCTGACAGAGTTTCGGATTTGATTTATAATTGGCAGATGATTATCTAGAATTTGACATCAATTTTAACTCGATTATTATTACTATTTTAACAATTTTTTTGGAAAATTTTTTAAAAATTTAAAGCTACCTTTCAAGTTCATTTGAAACAATGTCGTCTCGGCGTTTTCGGATTTGCAATTGGCGAATGATTATCTACAATTTAACACCAACTTTGATTCGATTAAAGCCATTTTAAGAATTTTTTTGGAAACTTGGAACATTTTTGAAAATTCTAAACGTATCTCTCAGGTATATTTGAAAACATGTCTTCACGGCGTTTTTGGATTTGCGATTGGCAGATAATTATCTGTAATTTGACACCAATTTCGAGTCGATTTTAACTATTTTTTTGGAAAATTTTTGAAAATTTCTAAACCACTTTTCACGTTTAGTTGAAAAAATATTTCAACAGAGGTTTCGAATTTATAATTGACGGATGATTATCAACAATTTGACACCAATTTTGAGTGATTTAAAGGTATTTGAACTATTTTTTTGGAAAATTTTTGAACATTTCAAAATCACTTTTCACGTTTATTTGAAAAAATATCTTGACACCGTTAAGAATTTGCGGATGATTATATACAATTTGACACCAATTTTGAGTCGATTCAACCGTTTTTAACTACTTTTTTGGAAAATTTTTGACAATTTCAAAACCACTTTACACGTTTCTTTGAAAAAATACGTTGACAGCGTTTTGGATTTGTAATTGCCAGCTGATTATCTACAATTTTATATCAATTTTGACTCGATTATTATTACTATTTTAATAACAATTATTTTGGAAAATTTTTGAAAAATTTAGACCTACCTTTCAAGTTCATTTGAAACAATATCGTCTCGGCGTTTTCGGATTTGCAGTTGGTGGATGATTATCTACAATTTGACAATAATTTTGAGTCGATTAAATCTATTTTAAACACTTTTTTGGAATTTTTTTTTAATTTTAAACCTACCTTTCAACTTTATTTGGAAGGATATCGTCACAGAGTTTTCAGATTTGCAATTGGCAGATGATTATCTACAATTTGACATCAATTTTGAATCGATCAAAGCTATTTTAACAATTTTTTTGGAAAATATTTGAAAATTTCAAAACCACTTTTCACGTTTATTTGAAAAAAATATCTTGACACTGTTTTCGGCTTTGTAATTGGGGAGTGATTATCTACAATTTGACACCAATTTTAAATCGATTAAAGCTATTTTAATCATTTTTTTGGAAACATTTAAAAAATATTTTCAAAACCACTTTTCATGTTTATGCGAAAAAATATCTTGAGTGTTTTCGGATTTGTAATTTGCGGATGATTACCTAGAATTTGACACCAAATCTAAGTCGATTGAAACCATTTTTAGAATTTTTTTCGAAAATTTTTGAAAATTTCAAAACCACTTTTGACGTTTATTTGAAAAAATATCTTGACAGCGGTTTTGGATTTGCAATTGGCGGATAATTACCTACAATTTGGCACCAACTTTGAGTTGATTAAAGCCATTTGAACCATTTTTTGGAAAATTTTTGAAAATTTCTAAACCACTTTTCACGTTTATGGAAAAAATCTCTAGACAGTGGTTTTGGATTTATAATTGGCGGATGAATATCTACAATTTGACAACAATTTTGAGTCGATTAAAGCTATTTTAACTAATTTTTCGGAAAATTTTTGAAAATTTCAAAACCACTTTTGACGTTTATTTGAAAAAATATCTCGACAGCATTTTGTATTTGTAATTTATGGATGATTTTTGAAAATTTTAAAACCACTTTACACGTTTCTTTGAAAAAATATGTTGACAGCTTTTTGGATTTGTAATTGCCAGATGATTTATTTACAATTTGACATCAATTTTGACTCGATTGTTATTATTTTAGCAATTTTTTTGGAAATTTTTTGAAAAATTTAGACCTACCTTTCAAGTTCATTTGAAACAATATCGTCTCGGCGTTTTCGGATTTACAGTTGGCGGATGATTATCTACAATTTGACAATAATTTTGAGTCGATTAAATCTATTTTAAACACTTTTTTGGATTTTTTTTTTTAATTTTAAACCTATCTTTCAACTTTATTTGGAAGGATATCGTCACAGAGTTTTCAGATTTGCAATTGGCAGATGATTATCTACAATTTGACATCAATTTTGAATCGATTAAAGCTTTTTTTAACTATTTTTTTGGAAAATTTTTGAAAATTTCTAAACCACTTTTCTCGTTTATAAGAAAAAAAATATCTTGGCCGCGTTTTCGAATTTTTAATTGGCGTCTGATTATCTACAATTTGACACCAATTTTGAATCGATTCAAGCTATTTTAATAATTTTGTTGGAAAATTTTTGAAATTTTCAAAACCACTTTTCATGTTTATTCGAAAAAATATCTTGAGTGTTTTCGGATTTGTAATTTGCGGATGATTACCTAGACTTTGACACCAATCTAAGCTAATTGAAACCATTTTTAGAATTTTTTTCGAAAATTTTTGAAAATTTTAAAGCTATCCTTTACGTTTATTTGAAAAGATGTCGTCACGGAATTTTCGGATTTGTAATTGGTGGATGATTATCTAGAATTTAACAACAATTCTCAGTCGTTTGAGACCATTTTAACTATGTAATTTTTAAAAAATTTTGAAAATTTGAAGCCCGCCTTTCACGTTTATTTGAAAAAATATGCGACCGTGTTTTCGAATTTGTGACTGGCGCATAGTTAACTATAATTTGACATAAATTCTCTGTCAATTGACCCAATTTTAACAGTTTTTTTGAAAAATTTTTGAAATTTAAAAAAAATATTTTTCACGATTATTTATAAAGTTGTAAAAGACTATCTATAATTTAACATTAATTTTCGGTCAATTGAACCATTTTTCTGTGTTCCGATTTTTCAATTTTTTGACTTTTAAATTTTACAATAATGCAACTTTTAGATTTTTTTAATTTGGAAGTTTTTGATCTTTAATTTTTCATTTTCTCGATATTTAGTTTTTCAGCAGTTTAACAAAATTAATAAATTTGGTTAGACTAAAATTTTGAAAAATTGTAAACTAAGATATTTGGTTCATTTTCTCTGGTAGAATATATTACATTACATTCCTTCGCAAAGAGGATTTTTCAAGTTTCCTCGGTATTTTCGATGTTCGCCTGTTCTTTGAAAAATTTAAACATATAAAAATTGAGAAATCGAGAAGATAAAAAAATCGGGAAATTGAAAAATCAAAATTCCAAAAATTAAAAAATTTTAAATTGAATACGGATTGGAGAGCGCTTAAATTAACGTATGCTACCGCCGCTGATAGTGTGGTGTTTACAGCGCCCCTTTACCCTATATTACCATTCTGACATCACCTTAGTCAAAACTTTCAAGCTTTCCTCCGCACTTAAAGCTTATTTACCGAATCCATTAAAACTTCCACAATTCGAACCGAACAAAAACCGCCTGATTACACCAATTTCGCCTAATTTCTCTGTCGCAACCGTGCGTTATTCCAATCATGCAACCATACACGTCTGCCCTACAAAAACAAACCCCTAAATGTCTACTTTTTGCCGCTTTTTCCCCCTGATTAACCTAATAACAGTTATTTAAGCCAGCTAGTGCACGAGAACAGCTAATTAATAAACATACTACACTGTCGTGGTGTCAACAACTGAGCCCGTACTCGCTTATTAAAAGCTAATTAAGTCAAGCTTTAATATGCGAGCTTTCGTAATCCTCCAACTAAGCATCATCCTACGGATTTATGTTGGGGCGTTAATTTCCATTCGTACCATGATATGGCGGACATCGATTTGCCTCCGGCTATTAACAGCTTTATTTGGCCTGCAGTCATTAGTTACCAAAAACAATGGTGTGGGAATCGATTCGGCTAAAAATACAGATTCGATTGCGTTTTTTGATGAAGCAAACGCGTACAACCGCACAGACAGGAAATCGAATTTTTCCACGAAATGTAATGGTATTTAGTTTGATGCAATCTCGTTAAGCGGTTCGAACAAAGTTGATTTCGTGTAGGTGGTAAAGAGGGACGGCGTTGTAAATTTAAAAGAGTAATTATGCTCAAAGCTCAAAATTTGAAAAGGTTAAAATTAATTGAAATTTCTTGAAATATTGAATCATAATTATAATAATATACTTAACTCTTTAGTTCCTAAGCGTAAGCTTTCTCGATGTTTCATGACCTCCAGAGTGCGAAAAAAATTGTCCCGTTTCCGTCTGTTTGTCTGTCTCTCGTCTATGTCAATTTATATTAGATACATACAAATTTGGCCAATCATCCCCACCACCTCTAAAACGTACCATAAATTTATTTTAATTATCATAAAAAAATATAAATAAATCGCAAAATCAAATCTTATAATTTTTCGAATAATCTGGATGTATTTACTTAATTTTTATTTTTTTTTAATTTTTCAATTTTTCAAATTTTCGTTCCCTCAGTTTTTCAAATTCTTGATTTTTACTTTTCGTTTTCTCGATTTTATCCTTTTTCGTTTATTTATTTTTAATTTTTTTAATTTTCAATCTTTGATTTTTCAATTGCTCGATTTTCCCATTTTTAAATTTCTCAATTTTGCAATTTTTGGATTTCCAGTTATCCGCTTTTCCGATTTTTTTTATTTCCAATTTTTGATTTTCCAGTTTTACAATTTTGCTATTTTCCATTTGATTCGAAAATTTGAAAAATCAAAATATTGAAAAATTAAAAAGCAGAAAACCCCAAAATCGGAAATAATTAAAAAATCAAAAACTGAAAAAACAAAATCGAAAAAGCGAAAAATCGAAGAACTGAAGAAAAACGAAAAATTGAAATATAGAAAAACTAAAAATCGATAAACTAGAAAATCGAAAAAAATTAATGAATCGAAAAATTGGAAAAACGGAAAATTGTAATATATCGCAAAACTGAAAAATAGAAACAGGTATAAAAAAATTGAAAAATTCAAAAATCTAGAAAGAAAAATCGAAAAATGAAAAAACCGGAGAATCGAAAAATCGAAAAGCGGAGAAATCGAAAATCCAAAATTCAAAAACTGAAACTTCGAGAAATCGAGAACTCGAAAGTCGAGAAGTCGAAAAATCGAAAAACTGCAAAATAGAAAAATTAACAAATCGAAGAACTGAAGAATCAAAAAATTGAAATATTATAAACTAAGACTCTAGAAAATTAATCGAAAAATTAATCAGTCGATAAATTGGGATAACCAAAAATTGTAAATTCCAAAAAGTCGTCAAAATTGTAAAGTCGAAAAATTGCAAGATAAAAGATCGAAAATAAAAAAATTTTTACAATGGATATCCGAAAATTTGAAAAATCAAAAGATTGAACAATCGAAATATCAAAATATCAAAAAATTAAAATATGGAAAAATTGAAACACCCAGAAATTGAAAAACTGCCAAAATTGGAATGCTAAACAATTATGAAAACGAAAACTTGAAAATGGAAAAGTAGAAAAATTTTAAAAATCGAAAAACTAAGACGTCAATAAATCGAAAAATCAGAAAATCATAAAATTGAATAATTGAAGAAGGGCAAAACTTAAAAATCAAACATTTAAAAATTCAAAAAACTGGAAAAATTGAAAAATTCAACCGAGAAATCCAGGAAACATCGAAAAATTTAAAAACTGAAACATCGAGATCTCGATATATCAAAAGATCAAGAAATGTTGAGAAGTCGAAAAATCGAAAAACTGAGAATTCAAAATAGGCCAAAATAAAAAAATCGAGAAATTTAACAATCAAAAAATCGAAACATTGAAATCTTGATAAATAAACACTACGAAAAATTAGAAAAAAAAAAACTGGAAAATCGAAAAATTTAAACACCGAAAAACTAACACGTCAATAAATCGAAAAATCAAAAAATCATAAAATAGAAAAATTGAAGAAGCGCAAAACTTAAAAATCAAAAATTTAAAAATTCAAAAAACTGAAAAAATTGAAAAATTCAACCGAGAAATCCAGGAAACATCGAAAAATTTAAAAACTGAAACATGGAGAAATCGAAATATCAAAAGATCCAGAAATGGAGAACTCGAAAAGTTGAGAAGTCGAAAAATCGAAAAATTGTTAATTCAAAATAGCCCAAAATCGAAAAATCGAGAAATTTAACAATCAAAAAATCGAAACATCGAAATCTCGATAAATAGACACTACGAAAAATTAGAAAAAAGAAAAACTGAAAAATCGAAAAATTTAAAAACCGAAAAATTGAAAATTCGAAAAACGACAAATTTATAAAATTGAGAATCGAAAATCCGAAAAATCTAAAACTTAAAAACCGAAAATTTGAAAAATTGAAATATCAAAAAACTGAAAAATCGATAATTTTAAATTTTAAAAATTAAAAAAAAATATTGAACAAATGAAAAATTAAAAAATCGAAAATGTTGAAAAGCGAGAAATTGTAAAATCGAAAATATCGAAAAATGAAAGAATTAAATATCGACAAACTGAAAATTTAAGAAACGAAAAATTAAAAATCGAATAATTTAATGAAATAAAATTTAAAAATTCTAAAATTGCAAAATTGAAAAAGGGATTTTTTTAATTATAATTGTTGTTACATATTTGAAATCAAAACTAGAAAATTTTTAAATCTAAAATTGAAGAAAGGAAAAACTGAAAAATCTAATAATATCTATGAAAATCTAACATTGAAAAATCGAAAAATTGATAAATCCAAATATTGAAAAATTCCACAATGAAAAGAGAAACAAAATCAGAACATTCAAAAACCGACAAATTGGAAAAATAAAGAAAATAAAAAGCCGAAACGAAAAATTAAGAAATTCAACCGAGAAATCCAGGAAACATCGAACAATTTAAAAACTGAAACATCGAGAAATCTAAATATCAAAAGATCAAGAAATGGAGAACTCGAAAAGTTGAGAAGTCGAAAAATCGGAAAATTGAGAATTCAAAATAGGCCAAATCAAAAAATTGAGGAATTTAACAATCAAAAAATCGAAACATCGAAATCTCGATAAACAGACAGTACGAAAAATTAGAAAAAAGAAAAACTGGAAAATCGAAAAATTTAAAAACCGAAAAACTAATACGTCAATAAATCGAAAAATCAAAAAATCATAATATTGAAAAACTGAAGAAGCGCAAAACTTAAAAATTAAAAATTTAAAAATTCAAAAATCTGAAAAAATTGAAAAATTCAACCGAGAAATCCACGAAACATCGAGAAATCGATATATCAAAACATCGAAAAATCGAAAAATTGAGAATTCAAAATAGGCCAAAATCAAAAAATCGAGAAATTTAACAATAAAAAAATCGAAACATCGAAATCTTGATAAATAAACACTACGAAAAATTAGAAAAAAAAAACTGGAAAATCGAAAAATTTAAACACCGAAAAACTAACACGTCAATAAATCGAAAAATCAAAAAATCATAAAATAGAAAAATTGAAGAAGCGCAAAACTTGAAAATCAAAAATTTAAAAATTCAAAAAACTGGAAAAATTGAAAAATTCAACCGAGAAATCCAGAAAACATCGAAAAATTTAAAAACTGAAACATGGAGAAATCGAAATATCAAAAGATCCAGAAATGGAGAACTCGAAAAGTTGAGAAGTCGAAAAATCGAAAAATTGGGAATTCAAAATAGGCCAAAATCGAAAAATCGAGAAATTTAACAATCAAAAAATCGAAACATCGAAATCTCGATAAACAGACACTACGAAAAATTAGAAAAAAGAAAAACTGAAAAATCGAAAAATTTAAAAACCGAAAAATTGAAAATTCGAAAAAACGACAAATTTATAAAATTGAGCATCGAAAATCCGAAAAATCTAAAACTTAAAAACCGAAAATTTGAAAAATTGAAATATCAAAGAACTGAAAAATCGATAATTTTAAATTTTAAAAATTAAAAAAAAATATTGAACAAATAAAAAATTAAAAAATCGAAAATGTTGAAAAGCGAGAAATTGTAAAATCGAAAATATCGAAAAATTAAAGAATTAAATATCGACAAACTGAAAAATTAAGAAACGAAAAATTAAAAATCGAATAATTTAATGAAATAAAATTTAAAAATTCTAAAATTGCAAAATTGAAAAAGGGATTTTTTTTAATTATAATTGTTGTTACATATTTGAAATCAAAACTAGAAAATTTTTAAATCTAAAATTGAAGAAAGGAAAAACTGAAAAATCTAATAATATCTATGAAAAATCTAACATTGAAAAATCGAAAAATTGATAAATCCAAATATTGAAAAATTCCACAATGAAAAGAGAAACAAAATCAGAACATTCAAAAACCGACAAATTGGAAAAATAAAGAAAATAAAAAGCCGAAACGAAAAATTGAGAAATTCAACCGAGAAATCCAGGAAACATCGAAAAAATTAAAAACTGAAATTAGAATCCAAAATAGGCCAAAATCAAAAAATTGAGAAATTTAACAATGAAAAAATCGAAACATCGAAATCTCGATAAATAGACACTACGAAAAATTATAGAATCGTCAAAATTGTAAAGTTGAAAAACCGCAACATTGAAAAATGACCGAACAAAAATTTAAGAAAACCAATTCCGAAAAGTCGAAAAATCGAAAGCAATTGAAACATCAAAACATCGAAAAATTAAAATATCGAAAAACTGAAAAATCCAGAAACTGAAAAATTTTCAAATTAGGAATGTTGAACAATTGAGAAATCGAAAACTTGAAAAGTCGAGGAGTTTAAAAATAGAGAATTAGAAAAATTTTGAAAATCGACAAATCAAAATGTCAAATTGAAAAATTGGAAAATCGAAAAACTGAAAAAACAAAATAGTGCGAAATCGAAAAATTAAGAAACCGAAGAACTGAAGAAACAGAAAAATGGAGAAACTCAGAATCGAAAAAAAATAATGAATCGAAATTTGGAAAATCCAAAAACTCTAAAAACAAAAAATTATAGAATCCTGAAATTTATAAGATAAATCAAAAATTTTAAAAATCCAAATCCGAAAAGTCTAAAAATCCAAAGCAATCGAAACATCAGAAAATCTAAAAATTTAAATATGGAAAAACTGAAACATGCAAAAGTTGCAAAATTTTCAAAAATGGAATGTTGAACAATTGACAAATTGAAAACTTGAAAATTTTTTAAATTGACAAACCAAAGTGTCATTAAATCGAAAGACTAAAAATCGAAAAATTACAAAATCACAAAGCTGAAAAATCAAACATTTAAAAGTTCGTGAAAACAGAGGAAAAAAAATCCAAAATTAAAAGCTTCGTAGAAACATCAAAAAATTCAAAAACTGAAACATTGAAAAATCGAAATATCAAAAGATCGAGAAATCCAGAACTCGGAATTCGAGATGTCGAAAAATCGAAAAATTGGGAAGTCGAAATACGCCAAAGTCGAATAATTGAAAAGCGAAAATTCGAAGAATTGAACAGTCAGAAATGAAAACAGCGAAATCTCGACAAATATACACTATGAAAAATTAGAAAATCGAAAATTCGAAAAATTAAAATATCGACCAATTGAAAAATTCAGAAATTGAAAGATTTTCAAAATTGGAATGCTAAACAATTGCGAAAACGAAAACTCGAAAAATTTAGGAGTCTGAAAATGGAAAAGTAGAAAAATTTTAAAAATCCAAAAACCAAGATGTCAATAAATCGAAAAATCAAAAATTCATAAAATCGAAAAATTGAAGCAGCGCAAAACTGAAAAATCAAAAATGTTAAAATTTGAAAAACTGAAAGAATGGTAAACAGGTACCGAAAAAATTGGAAAATTCAAAAATGTAAACTTTAAAAATCGAAAAATTGAAAAATCGGAAAGTCAAATAATCGAAAAACTGAGAAATTGAGAAACCGAGAATCCAAGATTTAAAAAATCGAAAAATTAAAAAACTGAAACATCGAGAAAACGAAATATCAAAAGATCAAGAAATGGAAAACTCGAAAAGTCGAGAAGTCGAAAAATCGAAATAGACCAAAATCGAAAAATCGGGAAATTTAACAATCAGAAAATAGAAACATCGAAGTTTCCATACGTAGACACTACGAAAAAATAGAAAGAGAAACTGAAAAATCGAAAAATTTAAAAACCGAAAAATCTAGAAATTCATCAAAAAAATGAAAAATCTAAAATTTAAAAATCCGAAAAATTGAAAAATTAAAATATCGAAGAACTGAAAAATCGATAAATCTGAAATTTTTAAATTGAAAAGAAAAATCGAATGAATGAAAAATCGGGAAATCGAAAAAATTAAAAACAGAAAAATTTTAAATTTAAAAATCGAAAAATTAAGAAACGAAAAATTAAAAATTGAATAATAAATGAAATAAAATGTGAAAATTATAACATTGCAAAATTGGAAAAAGGAATTGTTTTTAAATTATAATTATTATAAGATACCAAAAACTGAAAAATCTAACAGTGAAAAATCGAAAAATTGAAAAATCACTATTATTACATACTTAAAATGAACACTAGAAAAATTGCAAATCAAAAACCGAAGAACCGAAAAATTACAAAATCTTAAAGTTGGAAAATCGGGAGAATCGAAAAGTTGAAAACTCGAGAAATTTTAAATCGAAAAATTACAAAATTTAAAAATTGAAGAAACAACGGAATTGAAAAATTTTAAAGTCGCAAATTGAAAAACTTGAGGAACCAAAAAAATAAAAAATGGAAGAATTGAAAAATTCAAGCCATAAAATCTGTGCGAATTTTATTTACGCCACTGGTTTTTACTTTATAGAGGTTATCAGAAAACAAAAATCGCAAACAATTTTTATAAATCACAAAGAAGCCGGATTTGTTGGGCTGCACTTCAGGGCTGAGGCCAGTTTTATCGAAATAACCTTTGACCGATTTTTCTTCTTTGAGACAATTCCACGACCAGGAGCTCTGAAATTTTTTGTGTTACTTTTTGTGCCAAACTCCAGCCGCTTTTTTCCCGTTTTTTCCGAGCAACATTTCCTGTCTGCACGTGTTCGGTTTGTTCCAAAAAAATAACACTTCGTTTCAGGAAGCTCCCTTGGAACCCGTCGTAACAGCGGAACAGAAATTCCCCATTCCCGAATCGCAGAAATTAGCACTTACCTTAAACACCCTCGCTCCCGTCAATTTGTTGATAAGAAAATTAACTTTTCGCCACCCCGAATTTCCAGCCCAGCTCCAGCTCCCACCCTTTGTCTTCCAATGAAATCAAAGCGCTTTCGCCTCCTCAAAGCGTCTTTATCAAACATTCAAAAAAACCGAATTATGCTGCTACAACTTTAACCTTTGCTCCGATCCGTTCCCTAATGTCCCGTGGGCGTATACATATAACTACCCTCCGAAAACTCCCGGATTTACAACAAGCAAAAAACAAATGTTGTGAGTTCATCAAAGCTCCACCTACAGCCCTAAAACGCTCGCGAGATGGCTCGAAATCGAGTTAGGAGAACGTTTCGTTTTGTTGCACGCTTATTTCGTCATCAAGAAAATTGGTTTTTACCTTTTCGTCTAATTAGAAAGAGAGGCGGAGGGCGAAAGCCCCGAAATTGCCCGAGGACAGACAGACTTGTCAACAGGCAAAGAGACAAATTAGACAAAGGTGTCTCCGCCCCCGAAATCCTCAGACTTTCGAGCTCGAGAACTCGAAACAAAGTGGATTAGTAAAATTTTAGAAATGATAGAAATAATAACGAAATATCCTAAAACTGTACGCTTCATAAGCACTCCTCCAGGAAGTTAAAAATAATCTCGCAACATCAAAGTGTTTATCTGGCAATTCAAAATTAAAAAACGTCCACCTGAAAGCCCGATCCTGTTTACATCCCCCCATTTCGATCCATTACGGAGCACCCTTTGATCCCGATTTGGAAGGGTGTAATTCCAGATCCAGCGGATAAGGCTTAAAATGAGCCATCACTTTAATCCCGGACGTTCTTCTTATTCTCACATTTTTTCGGGATTAGCAACCTTCAACCCTTTTTTCGTGCAGAGATTAAAAAGGACGAATGCAAAAATTCGCCCTCATAAACTTACATGTTTGCTCGGAGTTGACGCAACCCCTTATTATAATTAACAGAACTTTGGTCCTTGTTTCACGTTTATGGGGGCGGAAGTGTGCGGAAACGTATAGAGGATTTTTTGGGTTGGGGTGGCTCCAGCTAATGGGATTCAGCTTGTTATGGATAACGAGAAGGTTTAATTTAGGCTCGTGTTTGCCGAATTCTGCGAATTTCGTCCTCGGCATTTAGATATATAGGGCCATGCGTCAAATTTTGGGGGATGCCGGCGGTTTCTTTCGCAGCCGAAGGGCTAGACAAAGCCGTGGGTTCGGGTTGTTTATCGCCGTTTCTGGCTTTTAGGGGAAAAGTGCCGCCTTAACACCATCCACGCTCTGGTAATTAAGATTTACACTCACCAGATCCTGTTACAAAAAATTAAAGTCAGTGCACGCTTCCTGCACTGTTAATAAAGAACCAATTTTAATAGAAATTACAAAGTCTTGCCTATATACAACTGTTTAAAAGAAAATTTTAAAGGAGAATTGCCACCACAACACTCCCTATTCAAAAGAAAAAATTGGTCGAAAGTTGGTTCGACAAAACTTTCCTCAATTTTCGCCCTGAAGTGCAGCCTTAATCACACTTCTTTGAATTTTTCATTTTTTATTCCTTTTTGATTCTTCGGTTTTTCGATTTGTAATTTTTCGAGTTTTCAAGTTTAAATTTTTCAGTTTTACAATTTCCAACTTTTGAATCTTTCAGTTTTCGTTTCTCAGTTTTTAGACTTCCTTGGTCTTCGATTTTCCAATTTTCATATTTGATTTTTTGTGTTTTCGTTTTATTGAATTTTTTCATTTTTTCGCTTTTCAAAATTTTTCTACTTTTCCATTGTTAACTTCCCGATTTTTCAGTTTTTTACTTTTTTCAATTGTTTTTCCATTTACAATCTTTCGGTTTTCGGTTTTTCAATATTAAATTTTTCTAGTTTTGATTTTAAACATTAATAATAATTATTCCTATAATTTTAAAAAATATTCATTTTATTATTTTTCAATTTGAATTTTTATTTTTACATTTCTCTACTTTTAGCATTTTCAATTTTATTTTTCAATTTTTGCGTTTAATTTTCATATTTTCATTTTTCGATATTTTAAATTTTCAATTTTTAATTTTACATTTTTCAGTTTTTCAATTTTTCGATTTTAAAATTTTTTCAATTTTTCGATTATAATTTTTGTTTGTCGTTTTACTGATTTCATTTCTCATTTTCCGACTTCTCGCTTTTTCCTTTTCGATTTCTCATCTTTATATGTTTTGGTTTCTTCGATAATTCGTTTTTGAATTTTCGATGTTTTTTATTGTTAAATTTGGATTCGGACTTCTCGTATTTTTCGATTTTTCCGATTTTTCAATTTTTCGATTTTAAGATTCAATTTTTGAATTTTTTATTTTCATACTGTTTTTTTTGTTTTTGAATTTCAATTTTTTTTTTTTTCAGTTTTTGCAATTTCTCGATTTTAGATTTTTGGTCTTTCGAATTTTTGACTTCTTGTTTTTTCATTTTTAAATTTTTTGTTAACTTCTCGATTTTTAGGTTTACATTTTTCAATTGTTTTCATTGCAATTTTCGGTTTTGATTTTTTCACTATCAAATTTTTTTTAGTTTTAATTTAAATATTAATATCAATTACTCTATAATTTTAAAATATTTCATTTATTTGTATTTTCAATTTTTCGATTTCAATTTCACAATTTCTCTAATTTTTAGCCTTTTTAATTTTTTGAATTTTCGAATTTTTGATGTCTCGATTTTCCTTTTCTAATTTTGTCAATTTTTAGAATTTTTAAAATTTCATTTTTCAGTTTTGATTTTTTTTCTGATTGTTTAATTTCTTGCACTTTTTCAATTTTCGACTTCTCGACTTTTCGATTCCTGTTTCTCATCTTTGATATTCAGTTTTTAATTTTTCGATGTTTCTTAATTTTTTAAATTTTGGATTTCGATTTCTCGATTCGCGGATTTTCGATTTTTGGACTTTCCGATTTTTCAATTTTTTGATTTTTAAATTTTAATTTTTAATTTTTTTTTTTTCTATTTTCACGAATTTTTAAATTTTATTTTTCAGTTTTGCGATTTTGTATTTTCATTTAGATTTTTGGTTTTCGATTTATTGAATTGATTTCTAATATTTAATTTTTTCAATTGTTCCATTTTAAAACTCTCGATTTCCCGTTTTCAATTTGTCAATTGTTCAACATTCCAATTTTGAAAATTTTGCAACTTTCGGATGTTTCAGTTTTTCCATATTTAAATTTTTCGATTTTCTGATGTTCCAATTGCTTCGATTTTTCGGAATTGGATTTTTAAAATTTTTAATCGTTCGATCGTTTTTTTCGACTTTACAATTTTGACGATTCTATAATTTTTCTGGGTTTTCCAATTTTTCGATTCATTATTTTTTTTCGATTTTCCGTTTCCAATTTTTAGTTTTTCAATATTTCAATTTTTTATTTCTTCAGTTCTCCGATTTCTTAATTTTTCGATTTGACATTTTGGTTTGTGGATTTTCAAAATTTTTCTAATCCTCTATTTTTAAACTCCTCGACTTTTCAAGTTTTCGATTTCTTAATTGTTCGACATTCCAAATTTGAAATTTCCAATTTCTGGATTTTCAGTTTTTTCATATTTTAATTTTTCGATTTCGCGACTTTTCGAGTTCTCAATTTCTCAATCTTTAGATGTTTCGATTTCTCACTGTGTCAGTTTTTGAACTTTCGATGTTTCATTACTTGTTTCCATTTTTTCAGTTTTTCGATTTTTTAAATTTTTTGATTTTCCAGTTTTGCGATTTTTCAGTTTTTCGATTTTTGGTCTTTCAATTTATTGAAATCTTGGTTCCTCGTCTTTTAAAATTTTCTACTTTTAAATTTTTTAGACTCCTCAATTTTTCAGGTTTTAGATTTTTGAATTGCTCAACATTGCAATTTTCAAAATTTTTCAATTTATGGATTTTTCAGTTTTTCGATAGTTTATTAATCTTTCGATGTTGTTTTGATGTTTCGACTGCACGATCATTTCTACTTTTCGGATTTCGATTTTCAAAATGTTTGATTTTTGGATTTTTTAATTTTTCGTTTTTTCAACTTTTGAAATAAAAAAATGAAAAACTGCAGGTTTATAAAATAGAAAAATCAAAAATTGAAAAAACTAAAAAGTATAGAATGAATCGAAATGAAAACTTTGAAAAATTCAAAACAAAACATTTAAATCAAGAATTTGAAAAATTGAAGAAACGAAAAATTCAAAAATCGAAAAATGAAAAATCCAAAAAACGAAATATGAAAATTAAAGAAATCGGAAAATCGGATAACTGGTAATCCAAAATTGCAAAATTCAAAAACTTGAAAATCGCGAAATTGAAAAAACAAAGATTGAAAATTCAAAAATCGAAAAAGAATATGTATTTCAAATTGAAAAATTGAAAATTGAAGAATTGAAAATAAAAAATGCAAAATATGAAAAATTGAACAAACTAAAAATTAAAAACTGGAAATTGAAAAATCGAAAAGTGAAAAACTGTAAAACCGAAAAAGTGCAAAATTGAATAATTACAAACCGAAAAACTGAAAAAACTCAAAACTGAAGAAACGAAAAATTATGAAAGCGAAGCATGAAAAATAGAAAAATTCAAATGAGAGAAAATGAAACATCGAAAAATTGTGATATCAAAAAATTGGTCGAAGGCAAATAAATCCAGATTTTCGAAAAATTGTAACATTTGATTTTGCGAATTTAATTTTTTTATGATAACCTATAAGTTGAAATAAAAATATGTATATAGTATTAAAGTAAATGTCAAGAAGAGGATTTATTAGGCAAAATTTTAAGCGGACTTCATCAATTTTTTGGAAATAAATTTTGATCACAAATGCAGGGATCGCAAACCGAGAGACAGACGGGCAGAAATGGTGGACCTATTTTTTGTACTCTAGAAGTCATAAAAGACGAGAAAACATACACTTACACTCGGGATGTACGCGTTTCGCGCATTTTTTGTTACAAATACACTTTGTAAATAAAAAAAGAAATCAGAAATACAACAAAACAAAAATAATCTCTTTATTATATTAAAAAAAAATACGACAAAGCTACGCCTAGCCGAAATCAACCCCAAACTTTCTAGAAACCATTTTACAATATTCTTGATCACATGTTCGCCACGCCACCATTAACCCCTCCCTTTTCCGCAGGGTGAAGGTCCTCGAGTGCTCCGCAAAGGACGACATCAACATCAAGGAAATATTCCGTTCGTTTCTGACGCTGTCTCGGATATTTCCTCGAGATACCGAAGATTCCAGCGGCTTGAAACGTCGATCCAGCGCGTACGTCTCGGCGAGCAAGGGCGGCCGCAGGGCGGCGAGTCCCGCCCCCGAGAAGGACAAGCAGGCCGGCTCGTCCGAAGTCCGCGAGGGCCTGTCCAAGCCCAGATCGCGCTCCCTCATCCGGCGGGCCAGCAGGAAGACCAAGCAGCAGATCAGGGACGCTCACAACGGGGTGGAGGAGTGCATCGTCTCGTAAGGACCGAGGGCCAAGGGCACGATGGAAGGGTCGAATTTACTGCGGGGTCAGCGGGTTGCGGATCGACTAACGTGTGAAGGCTGGGGAGGAATTCAAACGGGGGGAGATTTATGCGTGCTCATGAAGTGCTCCAAGATATAAAAATGCTTTTAGGAGTGATAAAAGGTGATTTAGGGGCGTGTTTCTTGTGATAAGGGGTGAGGCGAGGTGCAGATGGGATTGTTATTCAAAACAGGGGTTGTGCTTTCTATTGAGGATTTTAGAAACGAAAAGATAGAGAAATGTTTCCAAAAAATATATATACGTTTTGTAATGGTCAGAGAAGTTCGGATCTGCACCCAGTCGCTTCACTTCTTTCCAACTCACGCCATTAGAGAGAGAGAGATGATGATCAGATTTTGTTACCTTGTATGTATATCTGAGGAGCAAAGTAAATAGTTGGAAGGAAGTAAGGGTCTGGGAGACCACTAGAGTGTTAAAGCTTTTCCTACGCTAGTCGAGTGGGCAGCCCCCAATTCATTCGTCGTTGTAAACTGGTGTACCAGTGATAATACGAGTGATCTACCTAGACCTATGTAGTAGTTTGTAACCGCACAATATCAACAAATAACGAATTTTACTCTGGATGTTTTATATCATGTAACCGGCAGTTAGAAAACCGTCCCATCTCAGATGTCTTCATACATGTAGTATCTAGAGGAACTGTTTTTCGTTCGTTTTGCCCTTGTTTGTAACCACAGTAACCAGATGTCTTCAGTTGTCATTATCACGAGAAACAAGAACATTGCGGGTACCAATGTACATAACTATAGTTGTTAATGTCATTTTGTACTAAGACCACCATCCGTTTGACAGAGAAGTGGTTCTCTGGGTGCGAAAACGAAGTGGGGCTCTTTGGAATTGACAGTTGACAGTTGACGTTTGACATTTGATGATAGCGCGCGCGCGCGCCCCACCGCCCCATATCGTTGGTCAACAAGGTATACCTAGCACGACTAGACTCTAGCGTAGTTTAATGTTAGTACTTTGTATGTCGTTTGAGTTGGTATTTTATAATTTCGACAATATCGTTATGCCCAACAATGCATTAGTGAATTTCTGTAAATAGTAAATAGAACTTCTGCGTATTGTGATACAGTAAGTATTGAGGCTAAATCGCCGAATCAACTGTAAAAACAAGGTCACGAGCCGCTCCAGAAGTCTAGTTTCTTTTAAGTATAAGTTCCTAAGCGAAATGTTTGAAAATAAAATCAAAAACGGGGGCAGCGCCCCCTATACTACACATTAAGGGATCATGAGCTACTACGATTAAATTTTTTATGATTTTATACTGAGGGTGTGTACATAAGCATTTGTGGATTGACGTTTCCAGTTTACATTTCCAAGCTTCGAATTTCGGGAGAGTCTCGCATCTACATGGAGTTTTCTGTCTGTGCTTTTCATTGCTTGTGTACTAGTTATAATCTCGATTTATGCGTGTCTATCTTAACATTTATTATGTCCATAGCACTTTAACCGTTATAGCACCGAAATAGCTGTTAATGTTCTTCGGGGAAATTGGATTTTTATTGTTACACTTGATTGGTCACCATTAAGACTCTGTATTGTTGCTAAATTGAGAAACATGACGGAGCACAAGAGTCTGTTATTTTTCTAGACATATGCCAATACAAAAATTGTTGTTACGTATAACAAAATGACGCTTATATTATAAAGTTTGTATGTATATAAGCAGGGTCTAGCAAGTTGACTGAGCGACGTCACACGTTGAGTTTATAGTCATGTTGTTAATACTTGAAGTATTGTTGTGTAATTTTGTATTATTGTGTTTATGCTAAATGGAATGTTTTTTAAAAATTATATGGAAAGACGCTGAGTGATAATATATCATTATTCAAAACACTAGAGTTTCATTTCAACCCTACGTCTATGCGTCACTGTTGCCAAAGCTGCACTATACCACGTTTACCGAACAGATGGAGTTGAAAAATAGCGGGATTTACACCTGTTCAGTAAACGGACTATAGACACAAATAAAAAATTGGTGGAATGTAATTTAGACAGAACTTCTCTCGCCCCTGAAGCACAGCCCAACAAATCCCGCAAGACCAATGGCGTAAAGAAAAGATTTTTTTGAAATACCACCCCTGCAGGGGTCGAAAAAAACAACCAAGTTTAAAAGAAGCTATTATGAAATATGTTTAAAGCATATAACCGATGGAAAAAAACTATTTCGAAAAATAGAAAAACTGGAAAATCGAAATATCTAAAAATTGAAAAATTGGAATATGGATAAGATGTGAAATTGAGCAAACAAAAAATTTTAAAAATCAAAAATTGAAAAATCGAAAGGTCAAGTAAACGAAAGATTAAAATATCGAAAAATTGAAAAATCCAGGAATTAAAAATTTCCAAAATTGAAGTGTTGAAAAATCAAGAAATCTAAAATTTGAAAAGTCGAAAAATCTAAAAAATCGAAAACCGAAATATCAGGAAACTGAAACATCAAAAAATTGAAAAATCGAAAATTTAAAAACCCGAAAAATTGATAAGTAGAAATCTCAAAGCACTGAAAAATCTAAAAATTGAGAAATCGGGAAATAGAAAAATCTAAAATATAAAAAAGTGAAAAATTACAATATCGAAACACTAAAGGACCGAAAAATTTAAAAACGAAGAATTCGAAACATCAAAAATCGAAAAATCGAAAAATCCAAAATTTAAAAAATTGAAAAATGAAAAATCGGAAAACTGAACCTAATAGAAACTCCGAAAAATCGAAAAATAAAGAAAAATCAAAACTGAAATGACGAAAAATTGGGAAATCGCAAAATTGAAAAATTGGAACATCCAAAAATTTGAAAATCAGAAAGCCGAAAAGTTAAAAAATCCAAAAAATCAAAAAATTTAAAAATTGAAACATCGAAAAATTCAAAAACTGAAACATCGAAGAATCGAAACATCAAAGGTCGAGAAATCGAGAAGCCGCAAAATCGAAAAATTGAGAAGCCAAAATCAAAAGTTAAAAATTGAAAAATCAAGATTTCAAATTGAAAAATCAAAAAATCGAGAAATTGAACAATCAAAAAATCGAAATCTCGATAAATCGAGACACTAAAATAGCGAAAGATTTTAAAAATTAAAAAATTGAAAAGCCGAAAAAGCGAAATCCGAAAAATCGCAAGATCGAGCAATCCAAACATCAAAACATCGAAAAATTAAAATACGGAAAAATTGAAACATCAAAAAATTGAAAAATGGAAAATTTAAAAATCGAAAAATTGAAAAGTAGAAATATCAAAAAACTGAAAAATATCGGGAAATAGAAAAATTTTAAATTTAAAAAAGTGAAAAATTACAACATCGAAAAATTGAATTTAAAAACCACGAAATCGAAACATCAAAAAATCAAAAACTTGAAAACTTCAAAAACCCAATGTATAAAAATCGAAAAATTGAAAAATCAAAAAATCGAGAAATTGAACAATCAAAAAATCGAAATCTCGATAAATCGAGACACTGAAAAAGCGAAAGATTTTAAAAATCAAAAAATTGAAAAGCCGAAAAAGCGAAATCCGTAAAATCGCAAGATCGAGCAATCCAAACAATCGAAAAATTGAAAAATCGGGAAGTCGAATAATCGAAACTCTGAAAAATCGAAAAATTAAAAAAATCCCAAAACTGAATTGACGAAAAATTGGGAAATCGCAAAATTGAAAAATTGGAACATCAAAAAATTTGAAAATCGAAAAGCCGAAAAGTTAAAAAATCCAAAAACCAAAAAATTGAAACATCGAAAATTCAAAAACTGAAACATCGAAGAATCGAAACATCAAAGGTCGAGAAATCGAGAAGCCGCAAAATCGAAAAACTGAGAATTCGAAATAGGCTAAATCGAAAAGTTAAAAATTAAAAAATTAAAAAAATTCAAATTAAAAAAAATTGAACAATCAAAAAATCGAAATCTCGACAAATCGAGAAACTGAAAAATTAAAAAATCGAGATACTGAAAAATCGAAAAATTTAAAAACCGAAAAATTAAAAAGAACTGAAAAATCTAAAACCAAGAAATCGAAACAAAAAAAAATAAAAAATCTAAAATTTAAAAATTCGAAAATTTTAAAATAAAAATATCGAATAACTGCAAATTTGAAATATCGAGAAAACGCAAAATCTATAATTTTAAAAATCGAAAAACTTAAAATAGATATTGAAAAAATGAAAAATCGAGAAATGATGTTTCGATTTCGTAACAAATTCGAAAAATTGAGAAACTGAAAAATTTAAAATTTAAAAATTAAAAAAACTGAAAAATCGAAAAAGTAACAAATGGAGAAATTGTAAAATCGAAAAGTCGAAAAATCACAAAATTGAAGAATCAAATATTGAAAATAATCCAAAACTGAAATATCAAAAAATGAAATGGAAAAGAATTGGATCAAATAAAGAAATTCCGAAAATGAAAATTCAAAAATGAAAATAGATCTAAAACTGAAGTGGCGAAAATGAAAACGTAAAATGAACATAAGAAATGAAAATTCGAAAAATTTGAAAATCGAAAAATGAAGAATGAAATATGAAAAATCCAAAATTGAAATCGAAAAATTGAAAAATGTAAAAAAATGAACTTAGTAAAATGAAAAACTCGAATCGAAAATGAAAAATTCAAAAAAAAGAACGAAACTGAAAGTGAAAATTAGAAAAATCGAAAAAATGAAAATCCAAAATGAAAAATCGAAAAATTGAAGAATGAAAAATTAAAATCGAAAATTTAAAATCGAAAAATTGAGAAAATGAGAGAATCGAAATTAGACAAAATCGAAGTAAAATGAAAATTAAAGAGCAATGAAAAATCAAAATTGATAAATAGAAACTGAAAATTAAAAAAAATGAAATTGAGAATGGAAAATCGACAAATTAAAAATTAAAAGAATTAAAAAAATTTTGAAAACAAAATGAAAATATAAATATGAATAAATCGAAAATTAAATTAAATAAAATAATTGAAAAATCGAATAAATTGAAAGAGAAATCGAAAAATCCAAACTTTTAAAAATTAAAAAAATAAAACATCGAAAAATGCAAAATTAGGAAACACTAAAAAATCTAAATTTGAAATTGAAAATTAAAATCCAAAAAAAAATGTCAAAAATTGCAAAAATGGAAATCGAAATATGAAAAATTGAAAACTGAATTATCGAAAAATTGATGAATGGAAGGAAAATTGAATAATGGGAAAATTGAGTAACTATAACATAGAAAAATTAAAAAAAATTTTAAAATTGAAAAACTGAAGAGGCGAAATATTGAGAAATCGTAAAACTGAAACAAAAAAATTGAAAATTCAAAAATTTGAAAAATCGAAAATTTGAAGAATCGAAATACTGAAAAATACCAAAATTGAAATATCGAAAAATTGAAAAATGGGCGGAATATTAAAAAACCTTAGCATCGAAAAATTCAAAAACTGAAGAACATCGAGAAAACGAAACATAAAAAGATCGAGAAATCGAGAAGTCACAAAATCGAAAAAATTGAGAAATTCAAATAGGCCAAAATCGAAAAATCGGAAGTTAATAATTGAAAAATTTAAAGATTTCAAATTTAAAAAAAATAAAAAAATTGAGAAATTTAATAATCAAGAAACCGAAAACTCGATAAATCCAGAAACTGTAAAACTAAAAAATTGATAAACTGAAAAACCAATAAATTTAAAATCGAAAAATTGAAACATCTAAAAATTAAAAATTTTACAAATGGAAAAATTAAAAAACCCAAAAATCTAATAATAAGAAGTTGAAAAATCGAAAAATCGAGACATCGAAACAAAAAAAATATATATAAAAATTCAAAAAATTGTAAATAGAAATATGGAAGAACTGAAAAATTTAAAGATCGGAATTTTTGTTTTGAAAAAAAATCGAAAAATTGAAAAACTAAAAAATCTAAAATGTTAAAATTGAAAAACTGAAAAATCGAAGAAGTTAAAAAATGGAGAAATATTAAAGTGGAAAAGTCGAAAAATTGAAAAATTGAAGAATCGAACTACTAAAAAATTCCAAAACTAAATTATCGAAAAATTGATAAATAAATGAAAAATTGAAGAATCGAAAATTGGGACATCCCAAAAGTATAACATAAAAAATTGAAATATTTTAAAATCGCAAAACTGAAGAGCCGAAATACTGAGAAATCGTTAAAACGGAAACATAAGAAAATTGAGAAATTGAAAATTTGAAAAATAGAGGAATCGAAGTCAAAATGTCGAAAATTTGAAAAATCGAAATACTGAAAATCCACGAATCGAAAATTGGTGAATTGAAAAACTGAAAACTCGCAATATTTAAAACTCAAAAAATTGAGAAATAGGACAATTAAAAAAACAATTAATCGTGAAATTAAGAAATCAAAAAATTAAAAATTTAGAAACATCAGAAATTGAAAATTCGAAGAGTCGAGAAATTGAAGAATTGGAAAACTGAAAAATCCTGACACTGAAATATGGAAATATTGAAAATCGAGAAACTGAAAAATTAAAAATCAATAAACTGAAAAATCGATAAATTTAATACCGAAAAATTAAAAAATCTAAAAATTAAAAATTTTAAATGGAATTGAAGAACCGAAAAATCAAAGAAGTCGAAAAATCGAGAAATCGCAAACATCAAGACTGAAAAATCTAAATTTTAAAAATGTGAAAAATTGAAAATAGAAATATCCGAATAACTAAAAAATTGAAAGATCCAGAAATCTAAAAATCTAAACTTTTAAAATAAAAAAAATAGAATATCGAAAAAATGCAAAATTGGGCAATCAAAACATCAAAAAATCGAAAAAATGTGAAACTAAAAAATCTAAAATTTTTAAATTGATAATTTTGAAAAATCGAAAAAAAGTTAAAAAATTGAGAAACTGTAAAATATCGAAAAAAATGAAAAATAGAAGAATGGAAATACTAAAAAATCTCAAAACTGAAATATCGAAAAATTGATAAATGGAAGGAAAATTAAAATCGAAAAATTGTGTAACCCCAAAACTCTGAAAAAATTGAGAAATCAAAAATTTGATGAAACGAGAAACTGAAGAATCGAAATATTGAAAAATACCAAAATTGAAATATCGAAAAAATTGAAAAATGGAAGAAAAATTTTAGAAACGAAAATGCGGAAAGGCGAAAAAATTGAAAAAGATAAAACTGAAACATTTGAAAATTGAAAAATCGAAAATCTGAAGAATCGAATTATTGAAAAATACCAACATTGAAATATCGAAAAATTGAAAAATAGAAGAAAAAATTGAAAAATAGAAGAAAAATTGAAAAATAGAAGAAAAATTGAAAAACCGAAACATCGAAAAATTCAAAAACTGAAACATCGAGAAAACGAAACAAAAAGATCGAGAAATCGAGAAGTCACTAAATCGAAACATTGAGGAATCGAAATAGGCCAAAATCGGAAAATTAATAATTGAAAAATTTCAAATTAAAAAAAACCAAAATATCGAGAAATCCAGAAACTCTAAAACAAAAAAATTGATAAACTGAAAAATTGATAAATTTAAAATCGAAAAATTGAAAAATCTAAAAATTAAAAATTTTAGAAACAGAAAAATTGAAAAACCGCGAAATCTAAAACCAAGTTGAAAAATCTAAAAATCGAGATATCGAAACAACAAAAAATATAAAAATTCGAAAAATAGTAAATAGAAATATGGAAGAACTGAAAAATTGAAAGATGAAATCGAAAAATCTAAAATTTTGAAAATTGAAAAAATACAATATCGAAAAAATGAAAAATTGGAAAATCGAAACATCAAAAAATGAAAAATTGAAAAACTAAAAAATCTAAAATTGAAAACCTGAAGAATCGAAAAAGTTAAAAAATAGATAAATTGTAAAATGGAAAAGTCGAAAAATTGAAAAATTAAAGAATCGAACTACTGAAAAATCCCAAAACTAAAATATCGAAAAATTGATAAATAGACGAAAAATTGAAGAATGGAAAATTGAAAAATCCCAAAACTATAATATGGAAAAATTCAAAAATTTTAAAATCGAAAAACTGAAGAGCCGAAATATTGAGAAATCGTAAAACTGAAACACAAGAAAATTGAGAATTCGAAAATTTGAAAGATCGAGGAATCGAAGTCGAAAAGTCGAAAATTAAAAAATCAAAATACTGAAAAACCACGAATCGAAAATTGGAGAATTGAAAAACTGAAAACTCGCAATATTTCAAACTCAAAAAATCGAGAAATGGGACAATCAAAAAATCAGTTAATTCCGAAATTAAGAAATCAAAAAATTGAAAATTTAGGAACATCAAAAATGGAAAATTCGAAGAGTCGAGAAATTTAAGAATTAGAAAACTGAAAAATCCTAACACTGAAATATGGAAATATTGAAAATCGAGAAACTGAAAAATTGAAGAATAAAAAAAATGAAAATTTCCAAAACTCAAGTATCGAAAAACTGAGAAATCAAAAATCGAAAAGCTGGAAAATCAAACATTCCAAAACTTTCTAAAAATCTCGATGTCTATGATAAAAATTCAAGACGGATTCATAAACCACAAGTTCTATGTTATTTTTTACATGCTTTATATTAGCTTCACTTGTACATGTAAACGCATATCGGTTTTTTCTGAATTCGAAAGCACTGTTAGCAAAAGTTGAAAATAATTTGACTCTTACAATTAATTTTTTCATAATTTTGATTAATGATTTATCATAATTTTACATTTTTAAAGTTAAATTGTAAAATGTTGTTAGACAACTTTGATATTTTTTTAAATCTGGATGCCCAAAAACTGAACACAAATTCACAAACCACAAATGGAAGAGTACGTTAATTTTATAAAATTTAAATAACACTTACTCTGTAAAATTTGAAGATCCGGTCATTCCATGGGTGTTGGGGATGACGCGATGGACTTATCTTACGTTCGGAAAGTAGAAATTCATTGGAAAAGCAATGACATTTTTATTATAAAAATTTCGAAAATACAAAATAGTGAATATATACAATCAACGCTTGAAAATCTCCACGCTAAACTTGATCGCTCCCCTACTCTCTATTCCGTTTGGCTTCAGACGTACCAACTGTTCTACAAAAAAATAACTAGCGTATCTCTTCGCCACATCTTCATCAGAGTGATCGCACCCAAAACAAATCTGCCTCATCGCAGCCAGAAAACTACCATCTTCGGCATCAAAAACGCTAATTTCATAATTAAACTGCTGCGCCGTGGGCACAAACGGTCGAACAACCCACATAAGTCTCTTCTCGTTCACTTCACAAACCGTCTTAAACAAAAGTTCGCCAAACCTGAGTACTCCTTGGTGAAACCCATCCTCCCGCAGCGAAACCTCCACTTTGGTACCTAAACCAACCATGAACTCTGAATGTTCGCGAACACGTGGTCGTTCACATCTTTGAACGTACCGCTCCACTCGCACGAAATATTAAAAATGGGACACTCCGTGGTTTCGTAGTGGCAGAATTTTTGGTGACGGACCATTTCAGTGTGAGTGGAAACGTATCTGCAGCCGTCCCTCCGGTACATACAAGGGTAGTTTTCTAAAACCACGAACTGCTCTAAAATGCGGTCGCGGGCTCTTTTGTGGATATTGCAAACAGGGCAGCGACGTCCGGCTCCTCCACACGACGAACAAATCACGGACATGTCGCAAGTTCGTCGGTAAATGGGTGGGAGAGCGAGGTTCGAACAATATATACAAGTGAAACCTGCACGATCTGCGATGTTGCTCCGCTCCCTATCCAAACCCCATCGCCATATCATTATTCAAAACACTAAACTTTCATTTCAACCTTACGCTTATGCGCCACTTTTGCCATACCTGAACTATAAAACGTTTACCAAACAGATGGAGTTGAAAAAGTGCGTGATTTCCACCTGTTCAGTAAACGGACTATAGACACAAATTAAAAATCGGTGGAAGGTAATTTAGACAGAACTTCCCTCGTCCCTGAAGCACAGCCCAACAAATCCCGCAAGACCATAATAAACCTGAAATTTAATATGTAGGTTAAAAATGTCTAACTTCTCTTCTAAAAATCAAAAGTAGGTACTTCGGAACATAGAACAACCAAGTTCAAAAGAATCGAAAAATTAAAATATGGAAAAATTGAAACATCCAGAAATCGAAAACCGAAATGTCAAAAATTGAAACATCAAAAATTGAAAGATGGAAAATTTAAAATTCGAAATTTGAAAAAGTAGAAAAATCAGAACTGAAACAACGACAAGCAATCGAAACATCAGAAAATCGAAAAATTGAAAACTTCAAAAACCCAATGTTTAAAAATCGAAAACTGAAAAATTCAAAATTTAAAAAATCGAAAATTGAAAAATCGGAAAATTGGGAAATCGCAAAATTGAGAAATCAAAACATGGAAAAATTTGAAATCTAAAAACGAAAATTTAAAAATCGAAACATCGAAAAATTCAAAAACTGAACATCGAGGAATCGGAACATTAAAATCGAGAAATCGAGAAGCCGCAAACTCAAAAAATTGAGAAATTGAAATAAGCCAGAACCGAAAAGTTAAAATTAAAAGATTTCAAATTAAAAAATCGAAAAATCGAGAATTGAGCAAAAAATCGAGAAATTAAACAATCAAAAATCGAAATCTCGATAAATCAGATACTGAAAAAGCGAAAAATTTAAAATCGAAAAAATCGAAATCCGAAAATCGCAAGATCAAGCATCGAAACATCAAAACATCGAAAAATTAAATACAGAAAAATTGAAACATCAAAAATTGAAAAATGGAAAATTTAAAAATCGAAAAATTGAAAAGTAGAAATATCAAAAAACTGAAAAATATCGGAAAATAGAAAAATCTAAAATTTAAAAAAGTGAAAAATTACAATATCGAAAAATTGAAGGACCGAAGAATTTAAAAAACAAGAAATCGAAATATCAAAGATCAAAAACTTGAAACTTCAAAAACCCAATGTATGAAAATCGAAAAATTGAAAATCCAAAATTTAAAAAATCATAAAAATTTAAAAATTCAAAACTAAATTGCCGAAAAATTGGAAATCGCAAAATTGAAAAATCGAAACATCCAAAATTTGAAAATCGACAAGCTGAAAAGTTAAAAATCCAAAAACCAAAAATTTAAAAATTGAAACATGGAAAAATTCAAAAACTGAAACATCAAAGAATCGAAACATCAAAAGATCGAGAAATCGAAAAACCGCAAAATCGAAAAAACTGAGAATTCGAAATGGGCTAAATCGAAAAGTTAAATTTAAAAAATTTTAAAAATTCAAATAAAAATAAATAAAAAAATCGAGAAATTGAACAATCAAAAAATGGAAATCTCGACAAATCGAGAAACTGAAAAACTGAAAAATTAAAAACCGAGATACTGAAAAATCGAAAAATTTAAAAACCGAAAAATTAAAAAGAACAGAAAAATCTAAAACCAAGAAATCGAAACAAAAAAAATAAAAAATCTAAAAATTCGAAAATTTTAAAATAAAAATATCGAATAACTGCAAATTTGAAATATCGAGAAAACGCAAAATCTATAATTTTAAAAATTGAAAAACTTAAAAATCGAGAAATGATGTTTCGATTTCGTAACAAATTCGGAAAAATTGAGAAACTGAAAAATCTAAAATTTTAAAAATAAAAAATTGAAAAATCGAAAAAGTAAAAATTGGAGAAATTGTAAAATCGAAATGTCGAAAAATCACAAAATTGAAGAATCGAAATATTGAAAATAATCCCAAAACTGAAACAGCAAAAAAATGAAGAATGGAAGAAAAATTCAAGAATCCAAAAATTTTAAAATCCGAAAACACCGAAAGATTGAAAAATTAAAAAATTGAAAAATGTAGAATCTAAAAACTGAAGTGGCGAAAAATTGAAAAATCGTAAAACTGAAACATACTGAGAAATCGAAAATTTGAAAAATCGAAAAATTGAAGAATGGAAATATTGAAAAATCCCAAAATTGAAATATCGAAAAATTGAAAAATGAAAGAAAAATTGAACTATAGAAAAATTGAAAAATCTCGAATCTGAAATATGAAAAATTCAAAAATCGAGAAAACGAAGACGAAAAGTCGAAAATTAAAAAAAATCGAAAAACTGAAAATCCAAGAAGCTGAAAAATCGAAAAATTGAAGAATTGAAAAACTTAACACTCGAAACATTTAATAGTCGAAAAATTGAGAAATTGAGAAATCGAAGTAGGCCAAAATCGAAAGTTGAAAATTAAAAAATTTAAAGAGCAATCAAAACATCAAAATCTCGATAAATTGAGAAACTGAAAAATTAAAAAATCAATAAATTGGAATGGAAAATCGACAAATTTAAAAATCTAAAAGTTAAAAATTTTACAAATGTAATATAAATATCGAATAACTAAAAAATTGAAAAATGGAGAAATCGAAAAATCCAAACTTTTAAAAACTAAAAAAATAAAACATCGAAAAAATGCAAAATTAGGAAATCAAAACATCAAAAAATCGAAAAATTGAGAAAATAAAAAATCTAAAATTTTTAAATTGAAAATTTGAAAAACCAAAAAAAAAATGTCCAAAAATTGAAAAATGGAAGAATCGAAATACTGAAAATTCTCAAAATTGAATAATCGGAAAATTGAGTAACTATAACAAAAAAATTAAAAAAAATTAAAATTGAAAAACTGAAGAGGCGAAATATTGAGAAATCGTAAAACTGAAACAAAAAAATTGAAAAATAAAAAATTTGAAAAATCGAAAATTTGAAGAATCGAAATACTGAAAAATACCAAAATTGAAATATCGAAAAATTGAAAAATGGGCGGAATATTAAAAAACCTTATCATCGAAAAATTCAAAAACTGAAACATCGAGAAAACGAAACATAAAAAGATCGAGAAATCGAGAAGTCACAAAATCGAAAAATTGAAAAATCCAAATAGGCCAAAATCGAAAAATCGGAAAGTTAATAATTGAAAAATTTAAAGATTTCAAATTAAAAAAAAATTGAGAAATTGAAATAAGCCCAAATCTAAAAGTTAAAAATTAAAAAAGATTTCAAATTAAAAAATCGAAAAATCGACAAATTGAGCAAAAAATCGAGAAATTGAACAATCAAAAAATCGAAATCTCGAAAAATAAAAATACTGAAAAAGCGAAAAATTTTAAAAATCGGAAAATTGAAAAGCTGAAAAATCGAAATCCGAAAAATCGCAAGATTAAGCAATCGAAACATCAAAACATGGAAAAATTAAAATACGGAAAAATTGAAAAATAGAAAATTTAAAAATCAAAAAATTGAAAAGTAGAAATATCAAAAAACTGAAAAATATCGGGAAATAGAAAAATCTAAAATTTAAAAAGGTGAAAAATTACAATATCGAAAAATTGAAGGACCGAAGAATTTAAAAACCAAGAAAAATTAAAAAATTCCAAAACTGAATTGACGAAAAATTGGGAAATCGCAAAATTGAAAAATCGAAACATCCAAAAATTTGAAAATCGAAAAGCTGAAAAATTAAAAAATCCAAAAACCAAAAAATTTAAAAATTGAAACAACGAAAAATTCAAAAACTGAAACATCCAAGAATCGAAACATCAAAGGATCGAGAAATCGAGAAACCACAAAATTGAAAAACTGAGAATTCGAAATGGGCTAAATCGAAAAGTTAAAAATTTAAAAATTTAAAGAATTCAAATAAAAATAAATAAAAAAAAATCGAGAAACTGAACAATCAAAAAATGGAAATCTCGACAAATCGACAAACTGAAAAATTAAAAAACCGGGATACTGAAAAATCGAAAAATTTAAAAACCGAAAAATTAAAAAGAACAGAAAAATCTAAAACCAAGAAATCGAAACAAAAAAAATTAAAAATCTAAAATTTAAAAATTCGAAAATTTTAAAATAGAAATATCGAATAACTGCAAATTTGAAATATCGAAATATGTACATATATATGACTTATGCAAAAAACTTGTATGTTTATATGCATTAATAAATTATTATTATTAAATTATTATTATCGAGAAAACGCAAAATCTATAATTTAAAAATGGAAAAACTTAAAATAGATATTGAAAAAATGAAAAATCGGGAAATGATGTTTCGATTTCGTAACAAATTCGGAAAAATTGAGAAACTGAAAAATCTAAAATTTTAAAATTAAAAAATTGAAAAATCGAAAAAGTAAAAATTGGAGAAATTGTAAAATCGAAATGTCGAAAAATCACAAAATTGAAGAATCGAAATATTGAAAATAATCCCAAAACTGAAATATCAAAAAATGAAGAATGGAAGAAAAATTGAAAAATCCAAAAATTTTAAAATCCGAAAACACCGAAAGATTGAAAAATTCAAAAATTGAAAAATGTAGAATCTAAAAACTGAAGTGGCGAAAAATTGAAAAATCGTAAAACTGAAACATAAGAATACTGAGAAATCGAAAATTTGAAAAATCGATAAATTGAAGAATCCGAAATTGAAACATTGAAAAATTGCAAAATGGAAGAAACATTGAACAATCCAAAAATTGAAAAATCCCGAACTGAAACATTGAAAAAATTCAAAAATCGAGAAATCGAAATTGAATAGTCGAACACATAAAAAATCGAAAAACTTAAAATTCAAGAAGCTAAAAAATCTAAAAATTGAAAAACTGAAACCTCGAACCATTTAAAAAGTCGAAAAATTGGGAAATTGAACAATCAAAAAATTGAAATCTCGATAATCATGGAGACACTGAAAAATTAAAAAATCGATAAACTGAAAAATCGATAAATTTAAAACCGAAAAAGTAAAAAATCTAAAAATTAAAAATTTTACAAATGTAAAAATTGAAGAACCGAAAAATCTAAAATCAAGAAATTGAAAAATCAAGACTGAAAAATCTAAATTTGAAAAATTTGTAAAATTGTAATTAGAAATATCGAATAAATAAAAAATTTAGAGATCAAGAAAATGAAAAATCTAAACTTTTAAAAATTAAAAAAATAAAATATCGAAAAAATGAAAAATTGGGAAATCAAAACATCAAAAAAATCGAAAAATTGGGAAACTGAAAAATCCAAAATTTTTAAATTGAAAATTTGAAAAATCGAAAAAATTAAAAAAATGGAAAAGTTGAAAAATAAAAGAACCGAATTGATGAAAAATCTCAAAAGTGAAATATCGAAAAATTGATGAATGAAAGGAAAATTGAATAATCGAAAAATTCAGAAATCCCAAAACTATAACATGGAAAAAATTAAAAAAATTAAAATCGAAACAAAGAGAGAAATCGAAAATTTGAAAAATCGATAAATTGAAGAATCCGAAATTAAAACACTGAAAAATTGCAAAATGGAAGAAAAATTGAACAATCCAAGAATTGAAAAAGCCCGAACCTGAAACATCGTAAAATTCAAAAATCGAGAAATCGAAGTTGAAAAGTCGAACATTTAAAAAATCGAAAAACTTAAAATCCAAGACGCTAAAAAATCGAAAAATTGAAAAACTGAAACCTCGAACCATTTAAAAAGTCGAAAAATTGAGAAATTGAAGAATCAAAAAATTGAAATCTCCATAATTACCGAGAAACTGAAAAATTAAAAAATCAATAAACTGAAAAATCGATAAATTTAACAAGGAAAAATTGAAGAATCTAAAAATTAAAAATTTTACAAATGGAAAAATTGAGGAACCGAAAGATCTAAAATCAAGAAGTCAAAAAATCGAGAAATCGAAACATCAAGACTGAGAAATCTAAATTTTAAAAATTTGAAAAATTGAAAATAGAAATGTCGAATAGCTAAAAAATTTAGAAATCGAGAAAACGAAAAATCTAAACTTTTAAAAATTAAAAAAATAAAATATCGAAAAAATGAAAAATTGGGAAATCAAAACATCAAAAAATCGAAAAATTGGGAAACTAAAAAATCTAAAATTTTTAAATTGAAAATTTGAAAAATCGAAAAAATTAAAAAATGGAGAAGTTGAAAAATAAAAGAACCGAATTAATGAAAAATCTCAAAAGTGAAATATCGAAAAATTGATGAATGAAAGGAAAATTGAATAATCGAAAAATTGAGAAATCCCAAAACTATAACATGGAAAAATTAAAAAAAATTAAAATGAAACAAAGAGAGAAATCAAAATTATTTGAAGAATTAAGAAAATGAAGAATCGAAATATTGAAAAATACCAAAATTGAAAATTGGAAGAAAAATTGAAAAACCGAAACATCGAAAAATTCAAAACCCGAAACATCGAGAAAACGAAACATAAGAAGTAAGAGAAATTGAGAAGTCGCAAAATCGAAAAATTCAGAAATCGAAATAGGCCAAAATCGAAAAATCGGAAAGTTAAAAATTGAAAAATTTAAAGATTTCAAATTAAAAAATTCAAAAAATCGAAAAATTGAAAAATCTAAAAATTAAAAATTTGACAAATGAAAAAATTGAGAAACCGAAAAATCAAATACCAAAAAGTTGAAAAATCGAAAAATCAAGAGATCGAAACATCAAAAAAATATAAAAATTCGAAAAATTGTAAATAGAAATATGGAAGAACTGAAAAATTGAAAGATCGAGAAATCGATAAATCTAAAATCGAAATTAACAATCGATACATTGAAAAATCCCTAAATTGAAAAATGGAAGAAAAATTGAACAATCGCAAAATTGAAAAATGCTAAACGGAAAACATCGAAAAAAAATCGAGAAAACAAAGTCGAAAAGTCGACAGTTTAAAAAATCGAAATAAGTACTGACAATCCAAGAAGCTGAAAAATCGAAAAGTTGAAAAATTGAAAAACTGAAAATTCGCAATATTTAAAACTCAAAAAATCGAGAAATGGGAAAATCAAAAAATCCATTAATCGCGAAATTAATAAACCGAAAAATTGAAAATTTAGAAACGTCAAAAACTGAAAAATTGAAAAACTGAATAATTTAAAAATCAGAAAGTTGAAGTCGAAAATTTAATTACCAAACATGGAACAATTGAGAAAGCGGAAAATAAAAAAACTTTAGAAAAATTTCAATGTCTACGATAAAAATGCAAGATGGATTCATAAACCACAAGTTCAGCAATATATTACTTTTTACATGCTTTATATTAGCTTCACTTTTATAATTAATTTGTCATAATTTTGATTAACGATTTATTATATTTTTTTATTTTTAAAGTTAAATTGGAAAATGTTGTTAGACAACTTTGATTTTTTTTTGTAAATCTGGATGCCCAAAAACTGAACACGGATTCATAAACCACAAATGGAGGAGTACGTTAATTTTATAAAATTTAAATAACACTTACTCTGTAAAATTTGGGTGTTGGGGATGACGCGATGGACTTATCTTACGTTCGGAAAGTAGAAATTAATTGGAAAAGCAATGACATTTTTATTATAAAATTTTCAAAAATACAAAATAGTGAATATATACAATCAACGCTTGAAAATCTCCACGCTAAACTTGATCGCTCCCCTATTCTCTATTCCGTTTGGCTTCAGACGTACCAACTGTTCTACAAAAAAATAACTAGCGTATCTCTTCGCCAGATCTTCATCAGAGTGATCGCACCCAAAACAAATCTGCCTCATCGCAGCCAGAAAACTACCATCTTCGGCATCAAAAACGCTAATTTCATAATTAAACTGCTGCGCCGTGGGCACAAACGGTCGAACAACCCACATAAGTCTCTTCTCGTTCACTTCACAAACCGTCTTAAACAAAAGTTCGCCAAACCTGAGTACTCCTTGGTGAAACCCATCCTCCCGCAGCGAAACCTCCACTTTTGTCCCTAAACCAACCATGAACTCTGAATGTTCGCGAACAACGTGGTCGTTCACATCTTTGAACGTACCGCTCCACTCGCACGAAATATTAAAAATGGGACACTCCGTGGTTTCGTAGTGGCAAAATTTTTGGTGACGGACCATTTCAGTGTGAGTGGAAACGTATCTGCAGCCGTCCCTCCGGTACATACAAGGGTAGTTTTCTAAAACCACGAACTGCTCTAAAATGCGGTCGCGGGCTCTTTTGTGGATATTGCAAACAGGGCAGCGACGTCCGGCTCCTCCACACGACGAACAAATCACGGACATGTCGCAAGTTCGTCGGTAAATGGGTGGGAGAGCAAGGTTCGAACAATATATACAAGTAAAACCTACACGATCTGCGATGTTGCTCCGCTCCCTATCCAAACCCCCATCGCCTATTCTCAATTTGGCTAAAAACAGCGACGGATCGTCGTCGTCGTCTTTGAGAAAAGGAAGACACATCACAGAGTATATTTTCTCGTCGCTGCTGGTATCGAAATCGTGAGTTATGGTGGTGTTTCCACAAGTCACCCTCAACTGGCACATCCCTCCGTTAAAATCTTTCGTGTACCCACTGCTGTACACAGCGAATTCCAACACTTTACTCTCACAGTTGTACTTTTTGGTGAACAACACAAAACTGTCGTTGTATTCCACGACGTACTCGCGTTCCTCGCAACAGGACAGGTTCAGCTCGAACTCGGAGCCCGTCTCGATGAAGGCTTCGGGGTGGGCGCTTTGGCAGTGCCGGACCAAGGTCGGAAGAGAGCCTAACCAGCCGCAAGGGTGCGGTTTCTTTACTACACAAGCGACGATTTTGAAAGGACAAGTATGTTCGTGGTCGGGGATGTCCAGAGGCGAGAGTTCTTCCAGGCAACCTTGTGCTTTGTAACAACAGGGGAAATTTAGGTAGAGACAGACGCTTTCGAGGGCTTCGTTTTGGAAGGCCAACATGCCATCTGGGACGGAGCAGCGGCCACATATACTCTGGCTGTTGGAGCAGATGGATATGGGGAAGTACGAAAGGTAGCTGTGGCAGATGAAACATCTGAGGCTTTGGATGAGATCGGAAGACGCGAAACTGCGGAGGTCCATGGGGTTGGTCTTCGACTAGAATATGGTGGAGTGTGGGGTCACCTAGAATATACAAGTCAAAGAAAAAGTTTAACTTAGATGAAGCTCTGTTTTTTGTCTTCTTTTGTATTCTCTCCCCATCATATATCTTTTTCCGGTTTCTACTTTACCTTCTTTTCTAGTTTTTTCCATTTGGTCTTGCATTTTTTCTTTTTGACAAGTTTTTATAAAAACTGTATTTTTACCTGTTTGTTTTCCTGATATTTTATCTTGTTTTCATACTGTTTTTAAAACCTTTCTTCATCTCCCATCTTCGTGTTTCGTTCACACTCAATGATTGCTGTATCAGTATATCTAGTCGCCTATTTTTTTTTAAATCTGAATTTTATATACCGGGTGTCTGGAAAATGGCGATTTACTCCCCGCTACGCTCTTAACGGGTGAGTCTGGGAAAAATAGTAAAAAAATTCCTTCTCACATTTTGGAAGAGTTATAAAGAATTTAAAATAGGTTCTTTTGCTAGGTTTAACAGTGTTTTATTTTTTATGATTTTGAAAAAGTCTTGAGTGTCGCAGTGTTTTTATTTTAATTCGGGAAACTCTGGAGCACCCATAGTGTATTCTGTATTATTTTGTGAACCTATGGAGATTTTTTTTGTAAATTATTTAAAACAATTTTGGAGGAGTTTGGTGTTCTATTTTAAAAAAATCTAACCTACCTGTTTTGAGTTAATTTTGGGACCCTGTTTTTTTTTAAATTGAAACAATCTTGAGGATCTACATATTCCTGTTTGGAAAGAATTTGAAAATGCTTTGGAGCCTCTAGTGTTTTTTCTTATAATAATTTATTTAAATTTCTTAAAGGATACGCCATTTGCTAAAATCAGTCTTATATGTATTAGCAGGTACTAGCCACACCCGCCCACCTCTACTTTCTTAGAGAATATGTGATTTGCCAAAATCACTCTTATCGTAGCAGGTACTAGCCCCGCCCACCCACCCTCTCTTTTCTTGGAAGGTATGTCATTTGCCAAAATCACTCTTACCGTAGCAATTAGTAGCCCCGCCCACCCACCCTCTCTTTTCTTGGAAGGTATGTCATTTGCCAAAATGACTCTTATCGTAGCAGGTACTAGCCCCGCCCACCCACCCTCTCTTTTCTTGGAAGATACGTCATTTGCCAAAATCACTCTTATCGTAGCAGGTACTAGCCCCGCCCACCCACCTCTCTTTCCTTGGAAGGTATGTCATTTGCTAAAAATCAATCTTAACTTAGCAAGAACTTGCCCCACCCGCCCACCCTCTCTTTTCTTAGAGGCTATGTCATTTGCCAAAATCAGCCTTATCTTACCAGGTACTATCCCCGCCCACCCACCCTCTCTGTTCTTAGAGGCTATGTCATTTACCAAAATTAGTTTTATCTTAGCAGCTACTAACTAGGATAAGACTGATTTTGGCAAATGACATACCCGCTAAGAAAAGAGAGGGTGGGTGGGCGGGTTTACTACCTACTAGAATAAGACTGATTTTGGCTACTGAAATCTCTCTAAGGAAATAGAGGGCAGGTGTACGGGATTAGTAGTATCGATTTTGACAAATGACATACCTTCCAAGAAAAGAGAGGGTGGGTGGGCGAGGCTAGTACCTGCTACGATAAGAGTGATTTTGGCAAATGAGATACCTTCCAAGAAAAGAGAGGGTGGGTGGGCGGGTCTGGTACCTGCTAGAATGAGACTGATTTTGGCTACTGAAATCTCTCTAACAATATAGAGGGCGGGTGGGCGGGGCTAGTACCTGCTAAGGTAAAGACTGATTGTTCTGGGTGTCCTGTTTGGAAAGAATTTGAAAGTGCTTTGGAGCCTCTAGTGTCTTTTCTTATAATAATTTAGTTAAATTTCTTAAAGAATACGCCATTTGCTAAAATCAGTCTTATATGTATTAGCAGATACTAGCCCCGCCCACCCACCCTCTCTTTCTTGGAAGGTATGTCATTTGCAAAAATGACTCTTATCGTAGCAGGTACTAGCCCCGCCCACCCACCGTCTCTTTCCTTGGAAGGTATGTCATTTGCTAAAAATCAATCTTAACTTAGCAAGAACTTGCCCCACCCGCCCACCCTCTCTTTTCTTAGAGGCTATGTCATTTGCCAAAATCAGCCTTATCTTACCAGGTACTATCCCCGCCCACCCACCCTCTCTGTTCTTAGAGGCTATGTCATTTACCAAAATTAGTTTTATCTTAGCAGCTACTAACTAGGATAAGACTGATTTTGGCAAATGACATACCCTCTAAGAAAAGAGAGGGTGGGTGGGCGGGGTTACTACCTACTAGAATAAGACTGATTTTGGCTACTGAAATCTCTCTAAGGAAATAGAGGGCAGGTGTACGGGATTGGTACTATCGATTTTGACAAATGACATAACTTCCAAGAAAAGAGAGGGTGGGTGAGCGGGGCTAGTACCTGCTACGATAAGAGTGATTTTGGCAAATGACATACCTTCCAAGAAAAGAGAGGGTGGGTGGGCGGGGCTAGTACCTGCTAGAATGAGACTAATTTTGGCTACTGAAATCTCTCTAAGAATATAGAGGGCGGGTGGGCGGGGCTAGTACCTGCTAAGGTAAGACTGATTGTTTTGGGTGTTCTATGTCATGTATAAAAACTTTCTCGCTTTTCTCGAAAAACTGAAGAAATGAAAAACTAAAGAATCTAAAAATTGAAAAATTAAAATTGAAAATTCGTGAAATTTCAAATTTAAAAATGAAAACTCGAAGAGATATCGTAAAACTAAAGAAAAAAAAATAAACCAGAAAAATGCAAATTGAAAAACTGACGAAACGAGAAATAAAAAAAGTGAAACTGAAAAAACAAAAAATTATAAAATCGGAACATTGAAAAATTGAAAATGAAAAAATTAAAAATTGAAAACTCAAGAAACTCAAGTCGAAAAATTGCAAAATCTAGAAATTGAATTAAAAAGTTGAAAAATTAAATTTAAACTTCAAAACTCGAAAAAATGAAGGAACAAAAAAATGGAAAATTGAAGAAAAATAGAGCTTATCAGAAAACAAAAAGCGCAAAAAAAGTGATAATTTTTCAGAGAAGTGGGATTTATTTGGCTGGACTTCAGGGGCGAGGGAAGTTCTCTTGAAATAACCTTCGACAATTTTTTTTTATTATTGTTATAAGTTTTTGCAAACATTTTTAAAATTACCTTGCCGTTCCACTCTGTAAAAAGCAAAAATACTGTACGGAATTCCGTTTTTCGATTTTTCATGCTCCGATTTTATAATTTTTCCTTTTTCATTTTCAATCATTCATTTTTTTCATTTTTCGATTTATTTCAATTTTAGGATATATAATTTTTCCAGTTTTCTAAATTTTTCAGTGTTTCGATTTGAGTTTCTCGAGTTTTCAATTTTTTATTTTGTTTATTTATTCATTTTTTCGGTTTTTCAATATTCTGATTTCATAATTTTTCTTTTTTTCAATATGAAATTTTTCAATTCTTCAATTGGTGAATTCCCACTTTTTTTATTAGATTCTAAAACTCTTATTTATTCGATTTTGCAATTTTTCGATTTAAAATTTTCAATTTTCGATTGTTCATTTTCTACTTTCTTCCAATTTTCGATTTTTTATGATCCGATTTTATAATTGTTAATTTTTTCATTTTCAATATTTCATTTCTTGAATTTTGCGATTTAATTCAATTTTAGAATATGTAATTCTTTCACTCTTCTAAACTTTTCAGTTTTTCGATTTTCCAACTTTTTGACATTCCAATTTTTAGATTTTGTAATTTTTCGATTTCAGTTTCTCGAGTTTTCAATTTTTTATTTTCTTTATTTATTCATTTTTTCGGTTTTTCAATATTCTGATTTCATCATTTTTCTTTTTTTTTTCATTGTGAAATTTTTCAATTCTTCAATTTTTGAATTTTTATATTTTTTTATGTTCGCGATGTCACGACGGTGGCGGGGTTGGCAAATTAGTAGTATCGATTTTGGCAAATGATCTACCCTTTAAGAAAAGAGAGGGGGTGGGCGGGGCTAGTACCTGCTACAATAAGAGTGATTTTGGCAAATGACATACCTTCCAAGAAAAGAGAGGGTGGGTGGGCGGGCTAGTACCTGTTAGAATGAGACTGATTTTGGCTACTGAAATCTCTCTAAGAAAATAGAGGGCAGGTAGACGGGGTTAGTAGTATTGATTTTGGCAAATGATCTACCCTCTAAGAAAAGAGAGGGCGGGTGGGCGGGGCTAGTAGCTGCTAAAATAAGACCGATTTTGGCAAATGACGTAGAACACCCAGAACAATCAGTCTTACCTTAGGAGGTACTTGCCCCGCCCACCTGCCCTCTATTTGCTTAGAAGGTATTTCATTCGCCAGAAGTAGTCTTATCTTAGCAGGTACTAGCCCCGCCCACCCACCCTCTCTTTTCTTACAGGGTATCTCATTTGCCAAAATCTCTCTTATCGTAGCAGGTACTAGCCCCGCCCACCCACACTCTCTTTCTTGGAAGGTATGTCATTTGCCAAAATCGATCTTATTTTAGCAGGTACTAACCCCGTCCACCCGTCGTGACATCGAAACATAAAAAAAATAAAAATTCGAAAAATTGTAAATAAAAATATGGTAGAACTAAAAAATTGAAAGATCTAGAAATCGAAAAATCTAAACTTTTAAAAATTGAAAAAATAAAATATGGAAAAAAAGAAAAATTGAAAATCGAAACATGAAAAAATCGAAAAACTAAAAAAATCTAAAATGTTAAAATTGATAAAAACCGAAAAATCTAAAAAGTTAAAAAATGGAGAAATTGTAAAATGGAAAAGTCCACAAATTGAAGAATCGAAAATTGAAAAAAATCCCAAAACTGTAACCGGAAAAACTTGGAAAATTTTAAAATCGAAAAACTGAAGAACCGAAATATTGAGAAATCGTAAAACTGAAACATGAGAAAATTGAGAAATCGAAAATATGAAAAATCGAGAAATTAAGAATCGATACATTGAAAATCCCTGAATTGAAAAATGGAAGAAAAATTAAACAAACGCAAAATTGAAAAATGCAAAACGGACACATCGAAAAATTCAAAAATCGAGAAATCGAAGTCGATGACACACCCTCTAAGTAGAGTGTTGCCAATTTTACTTTTATAAAATTACGTTTTTTCGTAATCTACATCATAAAGAATGTTTTTATATTATTTTTTTTTTTTTGGAACTCCCGAAACCTTCGTACATAACGTACTGAAGAGTTTTCCAGACACCCAGTATCTCTATGGTGAATCTCAAGTACACAAAAAATAGCAACTTTTTCAACGAGAATTTATTCCAAAGTAATAACATTTTAAAACTTTTAAACTATATTGTAAACATATTTCAAGACCCAAACATGTGGTCATTAAACCTTGGTTTATGATAAATTTTTGCTTTATTGGGTAATTTCTTTACATAAACAAAAACAATGAATATTTCTAAGAATTGTAAATTACTGTGTTAATGTATCTACCAAGCAACGCTGCAGCAAATATGTATTGTGTTATTTCTTCTCTAAATTACGTAATTATCTTTTAATCTAAACTTTATTTTCTCACCGAATTTCCTTTTTTTTTTAATATGTATCTGAAAAACGTACTTATTTCAAACATACATCCACACAATTGTTTCTTCATGAAACGTTTCTTCGCTGAAGCTTGTTTTATTTTTAAAATCTGTACAAAAAGTGTCCTTAGTTTTATAAATTTCGATTAGACAAACAGATAGTTTTATAACCTTGTTCCTGTTTCTTTTACCAAATTTGTCAACAAGTGTTACTGACATTATAATTGAATTCTTCGAGTGTATGCATTTATGATACTAATGTGGTAACAACCTTGTTTTTTTATTATCATTCTAAACACACCTTTTTTTTGTTAACTGAAAGAAAAGAAAACAAAATAAAACATTAGGAATACATCGAAGATTAATAAAAAGCAAAAAAGTCACTTGTTATGTTCAAACAGTTGGATTTAAATTACCTAAAAACTTATCAAACACTGCATTCAAAAATGTCAAGTACCGCCCTCTCTTAAGCAACTTTCAAAAAACCGCCCTCTTAAAAAAAACAAGCAAAAAATCGCCATCTTAAACCGACCTTCATATTTCGCGATGTCGATATAATAAAAATTATAAAAACTTACCCTACAAATCTTTCAAATTAATATCTGCAGCTTCTACTAAACTTGTTCCACTTAAAATAAACTCAATTAAAAAACCGAACAAACATAACCTGTACATAAATCATCATTCGCGCTCCTGATTGGCGGATCGTTTAAACGTGACATGTGTCATCCAGCAAGTCAACACAAAATCAATTAAACAATAATTATTACCATCCTCCCACCAACAATTTTTGCTTTGTTAGTTATATATAACCTTCTCTCATGTAATCAACAATAATTATTAACCAATTTATCAGCAATGTTAATAAAATCACAACACAAACCGCGCCACACCCCACCAGAGGGCGCCACCATTTGTTGTCATTCTAACCATCACATGTACAAAAACCGCCTCTAAAATGCTACTTTTCTCCCGAAATCTCGACAAACTCTTTTTCCGTACCCTCGAAAAACAACTAGCTTTAACATACGCCACGTCCACGGAGCCCCAGCGGGAAGGTACGCCACCAAAATTAGGTTATGTCACACTTAACCTCCAATTTTAGAAGAATTCCGCGTCCTCAATCTCAAACATGTAAAAGGCCAAGTGGCCCCTAGGCGCCCCCTTAAGAAAATCGTGCCGCCGCCTCCTCGGACCCAACAAATGGCGGAAAACCAAGACTGGGGCAACGTCTGGCCAGGGCCCCGTTCCTTCCACCCGGCGACAGTCCCCCTCCCCGTGCGACAAGGTTACGTCGAAAAGGGGGTATCACCGGGCAAATTCGGCAACGCGGAGTTGATGAAAATCCCGAATTTCCTACATTTAACGCCCCCAGTGATTAAGCGACAGTGCGAGGCTTTGAAGAAGTTTTGTACGCCGTGGCCGAAGAGTTTAGACAGTGAGGAAACGTGTCAGAGGCACTTTCCAGTCGAGGTGTCGTCAAGCGACTATTGCCATTCGTCGCCGACGATTCGGGATCCTCTAGCAAGGATCGTGAGTGTGAAGGTTAAGTTGGAAGCGTTGAAGTTGGACGCGAGGGCTAGGGATAAGTTTTTGAGGCTGGTGGGGGATAGGTATGATGAGGAGAGTGACACTGTGACGATTGTAGCGGATAGGTGTCCGTTGAAGAAGCAGAATTATGATTATGCAATGTATTTGATTACGGCGGTGTATCATGAGTCTTGGGTAAGTTTTGGGTTGAGTTTGAGTTTTTTTTTTTTTTTTTAATGGGGTGTTGTAGAATGTTGAGCCCTGGGAGGAATTAAAGAGTGAGGCTGACATGGAGTACTATATTTGGGAAAATAATGCCTCGAAAGTCAATGTTGAGAAGATATTTGGTAAAGAAGCCAAAGACATACCTCAAATTGAGGTGTATTCTAGTGCAGTGGATAAATATATGAATGAGGGTATGATTGGTGTTTAATTTTCAGTTTTAGTGTTTATAGAAAACCATTAATGGTGTTTCAGGTGAAAGTGATCATACTGTAGAAGAATATGGGCAAGCTGTAAGAAAAATTCTCAACTTACCATCTCTTGGAGCGTGATATACTTTGTTTGTGTATAATAAGTACTAAAATTTAAAAATAAAATTTTAAAAAATAACTAAAGCTTTTAGTCTGCCGTGAATTTTGTACATATGAATGATACTTAAAAATTTTAATTTTAGGCAACCAAATATACAAAGCCTAGGTATGTTTTATTGTGTTTCCGAGGCGAAGAAATAATGAAAAAATAAAATTCCGTCAGTTAACTTATTAAAAATAAAAAATGTCTTATTATTATTATATCTTTTTTATGAAATAAGAGTTTTAATTATTAAAGATAGAAAAATGTGTTAAAATTTGGACCCAACAGCCGGTATTAATATGGAAACAAAAATTATGGGATAAATCAAAAATCGAAAAATTCTGGAAACTTTAATTCCAAAACGAGTGGATTTTCCAAATTTTCGATTCGAGCCATTTTTTTTCTTTTCAATTTTTCGATTCATTAATGTTTTCCCATTTTTAAATTTCTCGATTGTTTTTCAATGTTTCTTTAATTCTTCGACTTGCAATTTTTCCATGTTCCACTTTTTGGATTTTGCAGTTTTCAAAAAAAATCATAAATCGAAAACTTTAAAAAATCTTAAAATTCGATTCACCTATTCGAGTTTTTAATTTTTCGTTTCTTCAATTTCTAATTTCTTTAAATTTTCGATTGTTCAATGTTAAGATTTTATAACTTTTTATTTTTTCATTTTCAATATTTCAATTTTTCGATTTACAATTTTTTTTTTAATTTTAGAATACTTATGTAATTCTTCCAGTTTTCATTTTTTAATTTTTCAGTTTCTCGATTTTCCATCTTGTAGATGTTTCAGTTTTTAGATTTTAAAATTTGTCCACTTGAGTTTCTAGAGTTTTCAAATTTTTATTTTCTTTGTTTATTCAACTTTTCGATTTTTCAATTTTTGGATTTTTTAATTCCTCGATTTTTGAATTTTCCTACTTTCTTTTTATTAGATGGTAAAACTTTTTCACTTATTCGAGTTTTTTCATTTTTCGATTTTAAATTTTTAGATTCTTCATTTTCTAATTTCTTCTAAGATCCGATTTTAGAATTTTTTATTTTTTCATTTATCCAATTTTTCGATTTCCAATTTTTATTTTTAAATCTTTCAGTTTTACGATTTTCCTAACTTTTTACATGTTTCAATTTTAAAATTATGGAATTTTTCAATTCGGCAATTTCAGGGGTTTTGAATTTTTTATTTTATTTTTCATTTAGTCAGTTTTTCAATTTGCAATTTTTCGTTTCGGTTTTTATTTATTAGGTACTTCATTTTTTCAATTTTGCAATTTTTTCGCGATAATGATTTTTAAGATTCTTCACTTTTTCAATTTTACAATTTTGACGATTACATAATTCTTCGATTTTATTTTCTGGATTTTCCAAATTTTCGATTCGATTCACTTTTTTTTCCTTTTCAATTTTTAAATTCATATTTTTTTTCCATTTTTAAATTTCTCGATTGTTAGTTTCTTTAATTCTCCGACTTGCAATTTTTCCATTTTCCACTTTTTGGATTTTGCAGTTTTTCAATTTTCAACTTTACGAAAAAAAAAGGACAAATTGTAAAACTGAAAAATCATAAAATGAAAACTTTCAAAAATCTAAAAATTGGATTCACTTGTTCGAGTTTTTAATTTTTCGATTTTAAATTTTTTAATTTTTCGATTGTTCATTTTTTAGTTTCTTCAAATTTTTGATTTTTCAAAGATCCGATTTTATAATTTTTAATTTCTTCATTTCCAATATTTCATTTCTCCAATTTTTCAACTTCTAATTCAATTTTAGGATATGTTTTCATTTTTAAATTTTTCAGTTTTACGATTTTCCCAACATTTTAAATTATGTAATTTTTCAATTCGGCAATTTCACGGATTTTTGATTTTATTTTTCATTTAGTCAGTTTTTCAATTTGCAATTTTTCGTTTCGGTTTTTACTTACTTTATTTTTTCAATTTTCTGATTGTTTTTTTTTAATGTGAAAATTTTCAATTTTTGGATTTTTCAATTTTTCGATTTTTCAACTGTTAGAATTTTGATTTGCAATTTTTTTGCTATAATGATTTTTAAGATTTGTCACTTTTTCAATTTTGCGATTTTAGAATTTTGACGATTACATAATTCTTCCATTTTATTTTCTGGATTTTCCAAATTTTCGATTCGATTCATTTTTTTTTCTTTTCAATTTTTAAATTCATTATTTTTTTTCCATTTTTAAATTTCTCGAATGTTAGTTTCTTCAATTCTCCGATTTGCAATTTTTCCACTTTCCACTTTTTGGAATTAGCAGTTTTTCAACTTTCAACTTTGCGAATAAAAAAAATTACAAATTGTAACACTGAAAAATCATAAAATGAAAACTGCTAAAATCTAAAAACTGGATTTACTTATTCGAGTTTTTAATTTTTCGATTTTAAATTTTTCGATTCTTCATTTTTTCAAAGATCCGATTTTATAATTTTTTGTTTTCATTTCTTCAATTTTTCGATTGCAATTTTTCAATTTTTAGTTCAATTTTAGGATATGTAATTCTTCCAGTTTTCATATTTTATTATATTTGATTTTCCCAACATTTTAGATGTTTCAATTTTTAGATTATGTAATTTTTCAATTTGGCAATTTCACCAATTTTGAATTTTTTATTTTTCATTTTATTAAATCTTTCTTATTTTTTCAATTTTTCGGTTTTATCAATTTTCTAATTGTTGGTTTTTTAATGCGAAAATTTTCATTTTCTGTATTTTTCAACTGTTAGAATTTTGATTTGCAATTTATCTAGTTGTCATTTTAAATAATGATTTTTAAGATTTTTTGCTTTTTCAATTTTACGATTATCTGAGTTTTTGAGTTTTAAATATTGCGAGTTTTCAGTTTTTCAATTCTCCAATATTTCGATTTTTTTAATTTTCGACTTTTCGACTTCGATTCCTCGATTTTTGAATTTTTCGATGTTTCCCGTTTGACATTTTTCAGTTTTGCGATTGTTCAATTTTTCTTCCATTTTTCAATGTATCGATTCTTAATTTCTCGATTTTTCAAATTTTCGATTTCTCAGTCTTCTTATGTTTCAGTTTTACGATTTCTCAATATTTCGGTTCTTCAGTTGTTCGATTTTAAAAATTTTAAATTTTTCCATGTTATAGTTTTGGGATTTTTCAATTTTTCTTCTATTTATCAATTTTTCGATATTTTACTTTTGAGATTTTTCAGTAATTCAATTCTTCAATTTTTCAATTTGTCGACTTTTCCATTTAACAATTTCTCCATTTTTTAACTTTTTCGATTTTTCAGTTTTTCAATTTTAACATTTTAGATTTTTTAGTTTTTCAATTATTTGATGTTTCGATTTTCCAATTTTTCATTTTTTCGATATTTTGTTTTTTCAATTTTTAAAAGTTTAGATTTTTCGGTTTCTAGATTTTCAATTTTTCAGTTCTTCCATACTTCTATATATTGAGTTTTTGAATTTTTATATTTTTTTTATGTTTCGATGTCACGACGGCTGGACGGGGTTAGTACCTGCTAAAATAAGATCGATTTTGGCAAATGGCATACCTTCCATAAAAGAGAGGGTGGGTGGGGGGGCTAGTATCTGCTACGATAAAAGTGATTTTGGCAAATGATATAGTCCCTAAGGAAAGAGAGGGTGGGTGGGTGGGGATAGTACCTAAGATAAGACTACTTTTGGCTAATGAAATACCTTCTAAGAATATAGAGGGCGGGTGGGCGGGGCTAATACCTACTAAGGTAAGACTGATTGTTCTGGATGTTCCATGTCATGTATAAAAACTTTCTCGCTTTTCTCGAAAAACTGAAGAAATGAAAAACTAAAAAATCTAAAAATTGAAAATTCGTGAAATTACAAATTTAAAAATTGAAACGTCCAAAAGTTGGCAAATCGGAAAACTGGAAAATTTAAAAATGAAAACTCGAAGAGACATCGTAAAACTAAAGAAAAAAAAAATAAACCGAAAAAATGCAAATTGAAAAACTGACGAAACGAGAAATAAAAAAAAGTGAAACTGAAAAAACAAAAAATTATAAAATCGGAACATTGAAAAATTGAAAATGAAAAAATTAGAAATTGAAAACTCAAGAAACTCAAGTCGAAAAATTGCAAAATCTAGAAATTGAATTAAAAAGTTGAAACATTAAATGTAAACTTCAAAACTCGAAAAAATGAAGGAACAAAAAAAATGGAAAATTGAAGAAAAATAGAGCTTATCAGAAAACAAAAAGCGCAAAAAAGTGATAATTTTTCAGAGAAGCGGGATTTATTTGGCTGGACTTCAGGGGCGAGGGAAGTTCTCTTGAAATAACCTTCGACCAACTTTTTTATTATTGTTATAGGTTTTTGCAAACATTTTTAAAATTACCTTGCCGTTACACTCGGTAAAAAGCAAAAACACTCCACGGAATTCCATTTTTCGATTTTTCATGCTACGATTTTATAATTTTTCATTTTTTCATTTTCAATCATTCATTTCTTGAATTTTGCGATTTATTTCAATTTTAGGATATACAATTTTTCCAGATTTTTAAATTTTTCAGTGTTTCGATTTGAGTTTCTCGAGCTTTCAATTTTTTATTTTATTTATTTATTCATTTTTTCGGTTTTTCAATATTCTGGTTTCATAATTTTTTTTTTCAATGTGAAATTTTTCAATTCTTCAATTGGTGAATTCCCACTTTTTTTTATTAGATTCTAAAACTCTTTCATTTATTCGATTTAAAATTTTTCAATTTTTCGAATGTTCATTTTCTACTTTCATCAAATTTTCGATTTTTTATGATCCGATTTTATATATAATTGTTAATTTTTTCATTTTCAATATTTCATTTCTTGAATTTTGCGATTTAATTCAATTTTAGAATGTGTAATTCTTCCACTCTTCTAAACTTTTCAGTTTTTCGATTTTCCAACTTTTTGATATTCCAATTTTTAGATTTTGTAATTTTTCGATTTCAGTTTCTCGAGTTTTCAATTTTTTTATTTTCTTTATTTATTCATTTTTTCGGTTTTTCAATATTCTGATTTCATAATTTTTCTTTTTTTTCAATGTGAAATTTTTCAATTCTTCAATTATTGAATTTTCCCACTTTTTTTTATTAGATTCTAAAACTCTTTCATTTATTCGATTTTTGAATTTTTCGATTTGAAATTTTTCAATTTTTCGATTGTTCCATATTTCTGTTTACAATTTTTGAATTTTTAGATTTTTTGATGTTCGCGATGTCACGACGGGTGGGCGGGGTTAGCACCTGCTAAAATAAGATCGATTTTGGCAAATGACCTACCTTCCAAGAAAGAGAGGGTGGGTGGGCGGGGCTAGTACTTGCTACGGGAAGAGTGAATTTGACAAATTAGATACTCTCTAAGAAAAGAGAGGGTGGGTGGGCGGGGCTAATACCTGCTAAGGTAAGACTGATTGTTCTGGGTGTTTCATGTCATGTACAAAAACTTTCTCGCTTGTCTCGAAAAACTGAAGAAATGAAAAACTAAAAAATCTAAAAATCTAAAAATTAAAATTGAAAATTCGTGAAATTTCAAATTTAAAAATTGAAACGTCCAAAAGTTGGCAAATCGGAAAACTGGAAAATTTAAAAATGAAAACTCAAAGAGATATCGTAAAACTAAAGAAAAAAAAAACGAAAAAATGCAAATTGAAAAACTGACGAAACGAGAAATAAAAAAAAAGTGAAACTGAAAAAACAAGAAATTATAAAATCGGAACATTGAAAAATTGAAAATGAAAAAATTAAAAACTCAAGAAACTCAAGTCGAAAAATTGCAAAATCTAGAAATTGAATTTAAAAGTTGAAAAATTAAATTTAAACTTCAAAACTCGAAAAAATGAAGGAACAAAAAAATGATTTGATTAATTTTTATTTTTAAATAATAATGAACGCATAAATTTTCGAATTCTGAAAAAACAGACATGCTATATTAATATTGGGAAAGTGTGACAAAAATTTTGACGCTGTTGTTCATCTCTGCGCTACGCAATATCCCAATAAAAGAACTTCCTCAAATCAAGCGTATAGAAAACTTGAAAAAAATTTACGAGAATTTGTAACTGTAACAACGCCGGATAATGAAGCTGCTCTAATTGAAATTGTAGCAGAAAATTCCACCGTGAGTCAAAAACATATTGCAAGCCAAACATCTTTGTCATTTTTTTTTCTGTGATTGTTGATTTAAAAAAAATTAAATTGGACGAAGTCGTCTCTGGGGTGTATAATATGTTGCCTATGCAAAAATTAAAACAGATAAAACTAACACCCTGTATATACTGCATCTAATCAAGGGAGTAAAACAACAAAATTTTTACACAGAAATCAAATGTCACTAAAAATTTAGAAATTACGTAGCACACGTTCTAGTTTTGTTTTCTAAATGTATATGAATACTCTGTAAATTTTTAATTACAACCACAGTTACTCCGCTTTGCGGTACCTCCACAATAAACCCAACGCCCCACTGACCCTCCCTTCATGTCAACCCGCCACACAATGTGCTCACCCATCAACTCCCGGCTCGCGAGCACTTGATTGACGCCCGTACCACCAGACCATATCCGAGTTCATAAATAAGCCCACCGAAAGCAAGCAATCTTTATTTTTCTCATAAACAACACACTCAGTCAATGCATAAATAAAGTGTTATCTCTATAAAACATAATATAAATTTAAAATACAAATAATACAAGAATGGCGCATCCACACCACCACTGCGAAATCATCGAGGCGCACTCGGGTCCTCCGGCCATGCCGCACTTCTTCCTCATGCCCCTGGTGTTCCTGGGTAGTGCCGTGGTGTTCTCAGTGATAATCGTGGGGCTGCTGGTGGTGCTGGCGCGGGTGCGGCTGACGCCGGTGGTGCTCGCCCGAGAACATTTCGACGAGTCCGCCGCGGAGAATACTGTCGCAAGAGCTATAAACTATTTCACGCAGCTTAACCGTCGGGTAGGTTAAGCTTTCAATTTTTGTAGAGTATAAGGTAATTTCTGTACAAACTGTTTTAAATCTAAGTAATAAAATATTTAAGGGTAATTATAATATTCTGTAAATTACAACGGAGGGCGAGTTACGTCCTGAAGGCGGGGCGTTTCTTCAGCGGCTCGGGCCTGCCCACAGGCCTGTTGTCGCCACCTGCAACAGTGTCAACGAGGTTTAGTTTTAATTTTAATTCATAATGTGTAATTTAGTTGTTAATAAAGCAGTAGTTTAGATTACCATGAGTGTGAAACTGAGTTGATTAAACAATAAAAATTGGCAACTAAAAAGTAAAACGAGTAGCGAACGTCATTGCTTAAACCTTTCCAACAAAATTGGCTATTATGTTCCTAGATAACACAAAATTATGAAAGTAATGAAATTTTATAAAATTAGAAAAAAATGATGTATTTACATAGTCGAAATAACAAAGTGTAAAAATACAAGCACAAAAAGAAAAATAAACTAACGGAACATGGAAAATTCATTAAAATTTCAATAACTTCAGAAATCTTGTGCTTGTAATTAGGTACTATAGACAAAAATTGGATTTTGTATTAAGTGTGAAAATACTTACCGACTGATAACTCGGATAGGTCAACGCACCGCGATCTTGAAGATAAATTAAACGAAAGAGAGGACCAGAAACTGAACAAGGTAACAAAATACCCAGACAAATATCACACTGAAATTTTTTACTTAAAAATAGGATTTTTTGCTTTTCTAAAATAAATATGGAATCAACCAACATTTTTCGCTGTTTGAAATTTTTTTGCGACCTTGTTTTCTGAAAACCATTACAGAGACAAAACTAGTGGCGTAAACTCTCGCAGCTTTTTTAACTTTTTTCAGTTCTTAAAATTCTCGAATTTAAATTTTTCAATTTTCTAACTTTTGAATACATATTCAATTCTTAGATTTTGCAATTTTTGGATTTGAGGTTCTCGAGTTTTCAATCTTTTACTTCTTTATTCATTCAATTTTTCGGGTTTTCAATGTTCATTTTCGTTTAATTTTCATCAATTCATTTTTTATAATTTTTCATTTGTTCAATTTTTGGATTTCCCAATTCTTTGATTTTTTAATTTTCCCACGTTTTTTATTGGATTTTAAAACGTTTTCGTTTATTCGAGTTTGCAATTGTTCGATTCTTCAATTTCTAATTTCTTCAAATTTCCGATTTTCCCATGTTCCACTTTTGTATTTTTTTATTTTTTCATTTCCAATATTTCAATTCTTCAATTTTTCGATTTACAATTTTTCAACTTTTCATTCAATTTTAAGATATGTAATTCTTCCAGTTCCATTTTTAATTTTTTTTTTCAATTGTCCAACTTTTAGAATGTTTCATTTTTTAGATTTTGCAATTTTTCAATTTTTTTTCCTACTTTTTTTTATTTGATTCTAAAACTTTTTCAAATGTTCGACTTTTCGATGATCTGATTTGATAATTTTGTATTTTTTCATTTTCAATATTTCATTTCTTCAGTTTTTCGATTTTTCAATTTTTAATTCAATTTTAGGATATATAACTCTTCCAGTTTTCATTTTAAAATTTTTCAGTTTTAGATTTTCCAACTTTTAGATGTTTTAATTTTTAGATTTTGTAATTTTTCGATGTGATTTTATCGAGTTTTCAATTTTTGTTTTTTTTTATTTATTCAATTTTTCGATTGTTTATTTTCTAATTTTTTCAACTTTTCGATTTTTCAACTTTCCGATTTTATATATTTTTTTTCATTTCCAATATTTCATTTCTTCAGTTTTTCGATTTAGAATTTTTCAATTTTTCAGTTCAATTTTAGGATATGCAACTCTTATAGTTTTTAGTTTTAAATTTTGCAGTTTTTTGATTTTCCAACTTTTAGATGTTTCATTTTTTAGATTTTGTAATTTTTCGATTTGGGTTTCTCGAGTTTTCAATTTCTTATTTTCTTTATTCAATTTTTCGGTGTTTCAATATCCCGATTTAATAATTTTTCTTTTTTTCAATGTGAAAATTTTCAATTTTTGGATTTTTCAATTCAATTTTCTAATTTTCCTACTTTTTTTTATTGGATTATAAAACTTTTTTTTTATTCGATTTTTCGATTTTAAATTTCTCAATTTTTCGATTCTTCAATTTCTAATTTCTTTAAATTTTTGATAATCCAATGTTCTGATTTCATAATTTTCCTTTTTTTCGATGTGAAATTTTTCGCATTTTTAGAATTTTTCAATTTCCTACTTTTTTATTGGATTTTTATTTATTATTCGAATTTTCAATTTTTCGATTTTAAATTTGTCAATTTTTGGATTCTTCAATTTCTAATTTCACTAAATTTTCTATAATCCAATGTTCCGATTTAGAATTTAGAATAAAAAAAATTAAAAAAAAAATTTAAGTTTTTCGATTTTCCGATTTTTAGTAATGTTTCAAGTTTTAGATTTTGCAATTTTTCGATTTGAATTTCTTGAGTTTTCAATTTTTTTATTTCCTTTATTTATTCAATTTTTCGGTTTTTCAATGCCCTGATTTCATAATTTTTCTTTTTTTAATGTAAAATTTTTCAACTTTTCGATTCTTCGATTTTTTAATTTTACTGGAGTACTTTTTATATTGGATTCTAAACTTTTTCATTTATTCGATTTATCAATGTTTCGATTTTAAATTTTTCACTTTTCGATTGTTCATTTTTTTCAATTTCTTCAAATTTTAGATTTTCCAATGTTCCGATTTTATATATATATTTTTTTTCATTTTCAATGTTTCATTTCTTCAATTTTTCGATTTTTCAATTTTTAATTCAATTTTAGGATATATAACTCTTCCAGTTTTCATTTTAAAATTTTTCAGTTTTAGATTTTCCAACTTTTAGATGTTTTAATTTTTAAATTTTGCAATTTTTCGATTTGAGTTTCTCGAGTTTTCAATCCTTGGCTTTCCCAATTCTTTGATTTTTGAATTTTGCTACTTTTTTTATTGGATTTTAAAACTTTTTCGTTTATTCGAGTTTGCAATTGTTGGATTCTTAGATTTCTAATTTTTTGAAATTTCCGATTTTCCCATGTTCCACTTTTGTAATTTTTTATTTTTTCATTTCCAACATTTCAATTTTTCGATTTACAATTTTTCAATTTTGAATTCAATTTTGAGATATGTAATTCTTCCAGTTTCCATTTTTAATTTTTTTTTCGATTATCCAACTTTTAGAATGTTTCAATTTTAAGATTTTGTAATTTTTCGATTTGAGTTCATCCAGTTTTCAATTATTACATATTTTCTTTATTTATTTAATTTTTCGGTTTTTCAATGTCCTGATTTAATTTTTTTTTAATGTAAAATTTTTCAATTTTTTGATTTTTCAATTCTTCAATTTTCTTATTTTCCTACTTTTTTATTTGATTCTAAAACTTTTTCAAATTTTCGACTTTTCAATGATCTGATTTTATAATTTTGTGTTTTTCATTTTCAATTTCATTTCTTCAGTTTTTCGATTTTTCAATTTTTAATTTAATTTTACGATATATCTTCCAGTTTTCATTTTCAAATTTTTTAGTTTTTCGATTTTCCAACTTTTAGATGTTTCAATTTTTAGATTTTGTAATTTTTCGACGTGAATTGCTCGAGCTTTTAATGTTTGTTTTTTTTTATTTATTCGATTTATCGATTCTTCAATGTTCTGATTTCATAATTTTTCTTTTTTCGAAGTGAAATTTTTCACATTTTTTGGATTTTTCAATTCCCCGATTTTTGAATTTTCCTACTTTTTTTAATTGGATTCTAAAACTTTTTCATTTATTTCTTCAGTTTTCAATTTTTAATTCAATTTTGCGATATATGTCTTCCAGTTTTCATTTTGAAATTTTTTAGTTTTTCGATTTTCCAACTTTTAGATGTTTCAATTTTTAGATTTTGTAATTTTTCGATGTGAATTTCTCGAGTTTTCAATGCTTGTTTTTTTTATTTATTCAATTTATCGGTTCTTCAATGTTCTGATTTCATAACTTTTCTTTTGTCGAAGTGAAATTTTTCACATTTTTGGATTTTTCAATTCCCCGATTTTTGAATTTTCCTACTTTTTTTAATTGGATTCTAAAACTTTTTCATTTATTTCTTCAGTTTTCAATTTTTAATTCAATTTTGCGATATATGTCTTCCAGTTTTCATTTTGAAATTTTTTAGTTTTTCGATTTTCCAACTTTTAGATGTTTCAATTTTTAGATTTTTTAATTTTTCGATGTGAATTTCTCGAGTTTTCAATGCTTGTTTTTTTTTATTTATTCAATTTATCGGTTCTTCAATGTTCTGATTTCATAATTTTTCTTTTGTCGAAGTGAAATTTTTCACATTTTTGAATTTTTCAATTCCCCCCTTTTTGAATTTTCCTACTTTTTTTTATTGGATTCTAAAACTTTTTCATTTATTTCTTCAGTTTTCAATTTTTAATTCAATTTTGCGATATATGTCTTCCAGTTTTCATTTTGAAATTTTTTAGTTTTTCGATTTTCCAACTTTTAGATGTTTCAATTTTTAGATTTTGTAATTTTTCGATGTGAATTTCTCGAGTTTTCAATGCTTGTTTTTTTTTATTTATTCAATTTATCGGTTCTTCAATGTTCTGATTTCATAATTTTTCTTTTTTCGAAGTGAAATTTTTAACATTTTTTGGATTTTTCAATTCCCCGATTTTTGAATTTTCCTACTTTTTTTTATTGGATTCTAAAACTTTTTCATTTATTTCTTCAGTTTTCATTTTAAAATTTTTCAGTTTTTCGATTTTACAACTTTCAGTAGATGTTTCAATTTTTAGATTCTGTAATTTTTCAATTGGAGTTTCTCGAGTTTTCAATTTTTTATTTTCTTTATTTATTCATTCAATTTTTTGTTTTTTCAATGTCCTGATTTCATTATTTTTCTTTTTTTCAATGTGAAAATGTTCAATTTTTGGATTTTTCAATTCTTAGATTATTTAATTTCAATACATATATTTTTTATTAATTGGTATTCATTTATTCGATTTTTCAATCTTCCGATTTTATTTTTTTTTCATTTTCACTATTTCTTTCTTCAATTTTTCGATTTAGAATTTTTCAGTTCTTCAGTTCAATTTTAGGATATGTAACATTTATAGTTTAAATTAAATTATATTAATTTAGATGTTTCAATTTTTCGATTTGGGTTTCTCGAGTTTTCAATTTTTCATTTTCTTTATTCAATCTTTCGTTTTTTCAATATCCCGATTTAATAATTTTTCTTTTTTTCAATGTGAATATTTTCAATTTTTGGATTTTAATTCAATTTTTTAATCTTCCGACTTTTTTTTATTGGATTATAAAACTTTTTCTTTTATTCGATTTTTCAATTTTTCGATTCTTCAATTTCTAATTTCTTTAAATTTTCGATAATCCAATGTTCTGATTTCATAATTTTCCTTTTTTTCGATGTGAAATTTTTCGCATTTTTGGATTTTTCAATTTCCCGATTTTTGAATTTTCCTACTTTTTATTAGATTTTTATTTATTCGAATTTTCAATTTTTCGATTTTAAATGTCTCAATTTTTCGATTCTTCTATTTCTAATTTCACTAAATTTTCTATAATCCAATGTTTCATTTTTTCAATTTTCCGATTTAGAATTTTTCAATTTTTCAGTTTTTCGATTTTCCGACTTTTAGTAATGTTTCAATTTTTAGATTTTGTAACTTTTGAGTTTTTCGAGTTTTCAATTTTTTATATTCAATTTTTCTGTTTTGCAATGTCCTGGTTTCATAAATTTTCTTTTTTCATTGTGAAAATTTCCAGTTCTTCGATTTTCCAACTTTTAGTAGATGTTTCAATTTTTAGATTCTGTAATTTTTCTATTGGAGTTTCTCGAGTTTTCAATTTTTTGTTTTCTTCATTTATTCAATTTTTCGGTTTTTCAATGTCCTGGTTTCATAATTTTTCTTTTTTCATTGTGAAAATTTTCAGTTGAATTCATCGATTTCTCAGTTCTTTACATTTTCGATTTTTCAATTATTCGATTTTATATTTTTTATTTTTTCATTTTCCATATTTCCTTTCTTCAATTTTTCCATTTAGAATTTTTCAATTTTTCAGTTTTTCGATTTTCCATCTTGTAGATGTTTCAGTTTTAGATTGCAATTTTTCGATTTGAGTTCATCGAGTTTCAATTGATTATTTTCTGCATTTTTTCAATTTTTCGGTTTTTCAATGTTCTGATTTCATAAGTTTTCTTTTTTTAATATGAAATTTTTCAATTTTTGTTTTTTTAATTCTTCGATTTTTGAATTTTCCTACTTTTTATTGGATTCTATAGCTGTTTTATTTGTTCGATTTTTCAATTTTTCGATTTTAAATTCTTCAGTTTTTCGATTTTTAATTTCTTCAAATTTTTTATTTTTCAATGATCCGATTTTATATTTTTTGTTTTCTCATACTGAATATTTCGTTTCTTCAATTTGTCGATTTACAATTTTTTATTTTTTTAGTTTAATTTTAGGATATGTAAACTCTTCTAGTTTTCATTTTAAAAATTTTCAGTTTATCGATTTTCCACTTTTAGATGTTTCAATGTTTAGATTTTGTAATTTTTTAGTTTTTCGAGTTTTCAATTTTTTATTTTCTTTATTTATTCAATTTTTCGGTTTTTCAATGTCCTGAGTTAATTTTTTTTTAATGTAAAATTTTTCAATTTTTTGATTTTTCAATTCTTCAATTTTCTTATTTTCCTACTTTTTTTATTTGATTCTAAAACTTTTTCAAATTTTCGACTTTTCAATGATCTGATTTTATAATTTTGTGTTTTTTCATTTTCAATTTCATTTCTTCAGTTTTTCGATTTTTCAATTTTTAATTTAATTTTACGATATATCTTCCAGTTTTCATTTTCAAATTTTTCAATTTTTCGATTTTCCAACTTTTAGATTTTGTAATTTTTCAATGCGAATTTTTCGAGTTTTCAATTTTTGTTTTTTTTTTTTATTTATTTAATTTATCGGTTCTTCAATGCTCTGATTTCATAATTTTTCTTTATTCGAAGTGAAATTTTTCACATCTTTTGGGTTTTTCAATTCGCCGATTTTTTAATTTTCATACTTTTTTTTATTGGATTCTAAAACTTTTTCATTTATTTCTTCAGTTCTCATTTTTAAATTTTTCAGTGTTTCGATTTCCCAACTTTTAGTAGATGTTTAAATTTTTAGATTCTGTAATTTTTCAATTGGAGTTTCCCGAGTTTTCAATTTTTTATTTTTTCTATTTATTCAATTTTTTGGTTTTTCAATGTCCTGATTTCATTATTTTTCTTTTTTTCAATGTGAAAATGATCAATTTTTGGATTTTTCAATTCTTTGACTATTTAATTTCAATATTTTTTTTTGATTGGTATTCATATATTCCATTTTTCAATTTTCCGATTTTATTTTTTCGATTTAGAATTCTTCAGTTTTTCAGTTCAATTTTAGGGTATGTAACTTTTATAGTTTTTAGCTTTAAATTTTTCAGTTTTTTATTTTCCAACTTGTTTGTTTCAATTTTTTCGATTTGGGTTTTTCGAGTTTTCAATTCTGCATTTTCTTTATTGAATCTTTCGGTTTTTCAATATCTCGATTCAATAATTTTTTTTTTTCAATGTGAAAATTTTCAATTTTTCGATTCTCCAATTTCTAATTTCTTTAAATTTTCGATAATCGAATGTTCTGATTTCATAATTTTCCTTTTTTTCGATGTGAAATTTTTCGCATTTTTGGATTTTTCAATTTCTCGATTTTTGAATTTTCCTACTTTTTATTAGATTTTTATTTATTCGAATTTTCAATTTTTCGATTTTAAATGTCTCAATTTTTCGATTCTTCAATTTCTAATTTCACTAAATTTTCTATAATCCAATGTTCCGATTTTATAATTATTTATTTTTTTATTTTCAATATGTATTTCATTTTTTCAATTTTCCGATTTAGAATTTTTCAATTTTTCAGTTTTTCGATTTTCCGACTTTTAGTAATGTTTCAATTTTTAAATTTCGTAATTTTTGAGTTTATAGAGTTTTCAATTTTTTGAGTTGAAATTTTTCGGGTTTTCAATGTCCTGGTTTCATAATTTTTCGTTTTTCATTGTGAAATTTTTGAATTCTTCGATTTCTCAATTCTTCATTTTCTAATTTCTTTAAATTTTCGATTTTTCAATGATTCGATTTTATATTTTTTACTTTTTCACTTTCAATATTTCCTTTCTTCAATTTTTCGATTTAGAATTTTTCAATTTTTTAGTTTTAGATTTTGTAATTTTTCGATTTGAGTTCATCGAGTTTTCAACTGATTATTATTTTCTGTATTTATTAAATTTTTCGGTTTTTCAATGTTCTCATTTTATAAGTTTTCTTTTTACAATATGAAATTTTTCAATTTTTGGATTCTTGAATTTTCCGACTTTTTTTTTTATTGGATTCTATAACTGTTTTATTTGTTCGATTTTTCAATTTTCCGATTTTAAATTTTTGATTTTTCAATGATCCGATTTTATATTTTTCAAGTTTTCGATTTACAATTTTTCAATTCAATTTTGGGATATGTAACTCTTCCAGTTTTCATTTTTAAATTTTTTAGTTTTTCGATTTTCCATCTTTTAGATGTTTCAGTTTTTAGATTTTGTAATTTTTCGATGTGAGTTTCTCGAGTTTTTAATTTTTTATTTTCTTTATTTATTCAATTTTTTGGTTCTTCAATGTTCTGCTTTTTCTGTTTTTCGATGTGGATTTTTGGATTTTTCAGTTCTCCGATTTAATTTTCCTACATTTTTTATTGGATTCTAAAACTGTTTCATTTATTCGAGAATTCAATTCTTCGATTTTAAATTTCCCAATTTTTCCACTCTTCAATCATTTCTAATTTCTTTAAATTTTCGATAATCCAATGTTTAGATTTTATAATTTTTTATGTTATTAATTTTCAATATTTCACTTGTTCAATTTTTCAATTTGAAATTTTTCAATTTTTTCAGTTCAATTTTAGGATATGTAACTCTTCCAGTTTTAATTTTTAAATTTTTCAGTTTTTCGATTTTCCAACTTTTAGCTGATGTTTCAATTTTTAGATTTTGTAATTTTTCGATTTAAGTTTCTCGAGTTTTCAATTTGTTATTTTCTTTATTTATGTATTTATTCAATTTTTCGGTTTTTTAATGTGCTGAATTCATAACTTTTCTTTTTTTCAGTGTGAAATTTTTTAATTCTTCGATTGTTGAATGTTTCCACTTCTTTTTATTGGATTCTGAAACTTGTTCATTTATTCGATTTTTCATGATCCGATTTTGTACTTTTTTATTTTTCCATTTTCAATAATTCATTTCTTGAATTTTCCGATTTTTTCAATTTCAGGATATATAATTTTTCCAGTTTTCTAAATTTTTCAGTTTTTCGATTTGAGTTTCTCGAGCTTTCAATTTTTTATTTTCTTTATTTATTCATTTTTTCGGTTTTTCAATGTTCTGATTTCATAATTTTTCTTTTTTTTTTTTTCAATATGAAATTTTTCAATTCTTCGATTGTTGAATTTTCCCACTTTTTTTTAGATTCTCAAACTCTTTCATTTATTCGATCTTTCAATTTTTCGATTGTTCATTTTCTAATTTGTTCAAATTTTTGATTTTTTATGATCTGATTTCACAATTTTTCATTTTTTCAATGTGAAATTTTCCATTTTTGGATTTTTCAATTCTTCAGTTGTTGAATTTTCCCACTTTTTATTCTATTTTTCAATTTTTCGATTTTAAATTTTCCAATTTTTCGATTGTTCATTTTCTAATTTCTTCAAATGTTCGATTTTTCTTGATCCGATTTTATAATTTTTTTAGTTTTTAATTCAATTTTAGGATATGTAATTCTTCCAGTTTTCATTTTTAAATTTTTCAGTTTTTCGATTTTCCAACTTTGAAATGTTTCAATTTTTAGATTTGGTAATTTTTCGACTTGGGTTTATCGAGTTTTCAATTTTTTATTTATTTAATTCCTCGGTTTTTCAATGTTCTCATTTCATAATTTTGCTTTCTCTAAAACTGTTTCATTTATTCGAGTTCTCAATTTTTCGATTTTGCATTTTTAAATTTTCGACATTTCAATTATCCAGTTTTATAATTATTATTTTTTTCATTTTCAATATTTCATTTCTTCAATTTTTCGATTTACAATTTTTCAGTTTTTCAGTTTTCCCAAATTTTAGATGTTTTAAGTTCAGATTTTGTAATTTTTCGATGTGGTTTTGAATTTTTTATTTTCTTTCATTTATTCAATTTTTCAAATTGTAGTTTTTCGTTTCGGTTTTTATTAACTTTATTTTTTCAATTTTTCGGTTTTTCAGAGTTTTGATTGTTGGTTTTTAATGTGAAAATTTTCAATTTTAAGATTTTAGAATTTTGGATTTTACAATTTTTGGATTTTCCCAATTTTCGTTTCGATTTATTTTTTTTCCAACTGCAACTTTTCCATTTTTTGCAGTTTTAGGAATTAAAAAAAAAATGAAAAATTGCAAAATGGTAAAATTCAAAAATGAAAAAACGAACAGCATAAAATGAAAACTTTCAAAAATCTAAAAATCTGAAATCAAGAACTTGAAAAAATATGAAGTATCTTTTGATTTGTTTTGACGATTATGCTCGACATGACATTTTGGGAAAAGGAGACGATTGAGTCAATTTTCCATACTTTCATCCTTTGTACATCCAAGAGGTTCGTTAAAAACTTCAAAAATGTTACTTTTCAAGCATTTTTTGTGTTTTCCAGCATTTCCAGCACCCAACGGACTCGAAAACACAAAAGAAACCATCAAATTCTAGCTAGAAATCTTATTTTTGTCGAATTTTGTTAATTCTGAGGCATACTACAACTTGTTTTGACGATTCTGATCGAAAAAATGAAAATCCAACAATTGCAAAATCAAATATTTAAAATTTAAATAAACGAAAAATTATAAAATCGAAAGAAACGAACACACAAAAATTTAAACATCGGGAAAATAAAAATAAAAATCAAGAACTTGAAAAATTGAGGAACGAAAAATCAAAAATTGAAATAAATTAAAATTGAAAAAACGGAAACTTATGAAACAGGAACATTTAAAAATGGAAAAATTGAAAAATTAAAGAAAACGATTTACCACAAGTATAGAGACAAAATATTTTGCATACTTCAGAGACGATTTATTAAAAAAATTTTGAGATGACGTCATAGATTTTTTGAGAGGGGATAGACAGATAGATGAAAACGGGAAACCACATTTTTGTACTCTAGAGGTCATGAAAGTTGTAGTAGAATTTTTAAGGTTAGCAAAATCAATCAAGTACCCCGGTTGTTACTGGAGTGTAGCGGACACACAAGGGGCGTTCGCGACTCGTTTTACTTTCTAGTTCGATTGAGAAAGCGGCACTCACAACCGGCAAGTAATTCCGCTTTCGTCGGATATTGGCAGGTATTAGAAGCACAATGGCTGATGCCAAGAAGGGTCAAAGTCATCTTGTTTAGTATGTTATACGACACTCACAAACAAAAATTTTCTACAAATTCGGCAATTCATTCTAATCATTTATTTAAAACTAAACTGTAGAATAAGACTCGAAAATAGGAAACTTTACGGCGAACCTTGACCAACTTTCCATTAAAATCAATAAATAAATAAATACAATAAATTCTTTGCGGCACAGCTCCCATGCACACCTCCAAACTACTTTCTGCTTCTCTCACCTGCCCCTCTCTGCCTCGTCGCCGACACGGCCCTCTTTTCCTTCATCGCATTGAAAATCTCCCTTCTCTTTTTAATCGCGTTAGGCGTCTTGTACACTGAAACCAAACAAAAACCCCAATCAGCGAAATGCTTTAATGACTCCACTTATATACAAGTCACACACTAATAATTTCTTTCGCCAAATAAATTGAAAACGACACCGTAGAAAATTTCGGTTATTACGGCATTTAGAAACTCGATCCCACCTTTGGCCATAAGTTCTTCCGCGCACACTTTCACTTTGGGCTTCGGGGGCTCCATGACGAACGTGGAGTTCAGCCCGTTCACGTTCTCGTCGTTGATCTTGCGCTTGGGGGGGCGCAGCTCCACGTCCGTCGACGACGTGCTCGTCGTCGAGCTCAGGCCGGAGTCCACGGGGCTGTCCCAGGTGATGTTCCTCTTGCCTTGGAGGTGATTGACGAGGGTCTGGTACTCCTGGTGCAACAAGTCGCTGGCGAAGCCGTGTCCTCGCAGCTGCAGGTAGCACGACTGCAGCATCTTGCACGTCTTCTCCAGCAGGTTGGCGCGGGACTTGAGCTCCTCTTCGAGGAGGGAACACTTCTTCTGCATGATGTCGGTCTAACGAAGAGATCACGAAGTTAAAAAAAAATATACGTTTTGGTGGCTTTTATTTACTTGGTTTTGGGCTTCTATCCTGGCCAACATTTCGTTCTGTAGTTCAGCGGCCGTCTCCACCTCTGGGTGTTTCTGTATGAACTCTGACATTTTTTGCTCTAAATTGATTTTCTCGAGTTTCATTTGGGCGAGTTCGCTTTTGAAGCTTTCTTCTTGACGATTAAACCGGCCCACACTGTTGCCAATCCGACGATGCGCTTCCTCCTTTTCCCCTTGGTCGGCCAGAAGACCGCTCAAGCGAGAATCTGCGTCTTCCTTCAGCTGCCTATTTAAATAATAAACAAATCTATACTTATATAATAAAGCTGAAGCTGTTGTTTATTTGAACACGCTAATCTCAGAAACTACTGGTTCAAATTCAAAAAATCTTTTTGTGTTGGATAGTCCATGTATCATATCTACATATAGGCTATATAAAATCACGCTACGATCATTAGGAGCGAAGTAGCAATGAAAAATTGGTCTAAAGAGTTTAGACAGTACTTCCCTCGCTGTCGGAAACTTGACGACTGCATGCCTATTGTGTTTTTTTTCTCATTACATTTTTGTAGTGGGAATTTAAAAAAAAATTGCGATGACGTCATCAACATTTTTGCAAGGACACGTATATCAGTTGGGATAGATGTAGTGTAATACTAAGAATAAAATTATTATATTCTCAAATTTTCGGGAAAATGAATTGGGTCGTTTGAATATTGATTTGTAATAATCAATAAAATAACGAAACAATTTACTCACGTATACCTACGTATCAGAGGCAACCGAAAATCGTGTATGTATAAACATTGTTAATTTAAGATGACAGGCGTAACAGCATACGCGAGAGCCAAACAGAGAAACTGTAAACAAAACGACCGTCGGTTTTATTGCTTCGACTTCCGCTTATTATATAAAACATTGGGTTTTATTTTAATTCTTGACGGTGAAATTCACAATTGTTGATTATAAACATGTCTATTTCACATTCGCGGAATCAAGTGAACGCATAAAACAAATGCAGGTCTGTAATGTTAAAGTCGATGTAAATAAGCGTGCTACCCTTATGTTTCAACCGAGTTTTTCCTTTAACAAATTTTGTGTCTACCAAATTGGGTTGGTTGGGGTGTAATACTAATAATAAGTGTTGCCTTTAATTTAATCAATAAAATAAATTGACTTCATTAATTTTTTTGAACCACCTCTTAAGAAAATCTAAAAAATATGAATGGAATGATAAATCACAAGTACAAACTCATCATATTTTTTGCATTTTAGATAGGATTTATTCAGCAAAATTTAAGGGTGACGTCATCAATTTTTTTAGGAGGGATGAACAAATACATTTTGAACAAAAGTTTACCATGCTTATAATAACTTTAAAATATTCCCAAGATTTCAAAGCATTCGGTTTTGTAATTCCTGATTAAATCGATAAAATAAATTCACGCCTTCATTAATTTTTTTTGAGTCACCCTGCATATGCAAATCCAAAAATATGAATGGAATGATAAATCACAAGTACAGACTCATCATATTTTGTACATTTTAGATACGATTTATTCGGCAAACTTTTGAGCTGACCTCATCAGTTTTTTGTAGAAGATACCAAATATATTTTGACTAAAAATTTATTATGCTCTTTATAACCTTAAAACATCTGCAAGATTTCAAAGCATTCGGTTTTGTAGTTCCTGATTAAATCAATAAAATAAATTTACGCATTCATTAATTTTTTTGAGTCACCCTGTATATGCAAATCGAAAAAATTTGAATGGAATGATAAATCACAAGAAGAGACTCACCATATTTTGTACATTTTAGATAGGATTTTTTCAGCAAAATTTTGTGGTGACATCATAAATTTTTTAGGGGGGACGACCAAATACGTTTTGATCAAAAATTTACCATGCTTATGATAATTTTAAAATGTCTTCAAGATTTCGAAGCATTCGGTTTTGTAGTTCCTGAGTAAATCAGTAAAATAAATTTACGCTTTCATTTATTTTCTTGAATCACCCTGTATATGCAAATCCAAAAAATATGAATGGAGTGATAGATCACAAGTACAGGCTGATCATATTTTGTACATTTTAGATATGATTTATTCGGCAAATTTTCGAGCTGACGTCATCAAGTTTTTGGAGGGGATAAGCAAATATATTTTGACTAAACATTTATTATGCCCTTTATAACCTTAAAACATGCAAGATGTCAGAGCATTCCGTTTGTAGTTCTTGATAAATCAATAAAAAATTTACGCATTCATAATTTTTGAGTCAGCTGTATATCAAATCCAAAAATAGAATGGAGTGATAGATCACAAGTACAGACTATCATATTTTTACATTGGTAGGATTATCGGCAAACTTTCGACTGACGTCATCATTTTGAGGGATAAGCAAATATTTTTGACTAAACATTTATTATCTTTATAACCTTAAAACATCTGCAAGATTTCAAACATTCGGTTTGTAGTTCGAAATCTAAAAAAATTTACGCATTCATTAATTTTTGATCACCTATATCAAATCAAAAATATGAATGGAGTGATAGATCACAAGTACAGACTCATCATATTTTGTACATTTTAGATATGATTTATTCCACAAACTTTTGAGCTGACGTCATCAAGTTTTTGGAGGGGATAAGCAAATATTTTTTGACTAAAGATTTATGATGCTCTTTATAGCCTTAAAACATCTGCAACATTTCAAAGCATTCTGGTTAGCAGATTAAAAATTAAATTTCAAAATGTTGTTTTATAATTTTGATTTTTTTTTCCAAAAATCTGGACGTTTCGGGTGAAAAGTCGATTCAGAGTTGTAAAGTACATGTGTAGGACTATGTTATTTTATACAATTGAAAACCCATTTACTATGTACAATTTTGAAGTGACGTCATCGCTTAGTGGTGGGGATGATTAGACAAATTTTGGTTAGCGTTTTACCATCTACATGATATTCTTAATATAAGTACAAAATTTCACAACAATGGGTCGAGTACTTTCGGAGATTATCTGTCTAATAAAAATCCGGGACGGCAGACCGACAGACGGACAGACGGACGGACAGAACGGACAGACAGACGGAAATGGGAGACCTATTTTCTCGTCTTCTAGGGGTCATCGAAAGATCGAGAAAACGTAAAAGTAGAGAGTCGGCCGACGGACTCGATTACAATACTTCCTTTGCTTACGCTCGGGAAGTAAAAATTCGGAAAAACGGGAAAATTATTCCTCCTTTGACAGCTTCCGTTGCTTACGCTGCTTAAACGGTTAAAGTTACGTAAAAATCATGTATAACGAAATTGTTCCCCTCTAAAAGTTCTAAAGAAAAGTCCGCGACAGCAATGTCTATCTTTTAAGGTCGAGTCAGTATAACCTTTTTTATGGTAATGAAATTTGTTCTAAAATAATAATGCATTATGTATAAAATTCTCGCGTCACAATGTTTGTAACCGAACTTCTCCGAAATGGGTAGACCGATTTGTATGAAATTTTTTATGTCTATTCGGTAGGTCTGACAATAGGTTGTAAACTATTTTTTAAACCCCTAAGTGATAAGGGTGGCCCACCCTAAAAAATTTTTGTCTATTTTTTTGACAAATTTTTTTATTTTTATTTTTTAAGATTTGACATAAAAAAATACACACAACCCTAAATTTTCACCTTTTCCACCACCAACCCCCATTTATTAATCATCTATAAAATAAAAATCAATTGCTGTTCCTATTAGTCACACTAAAACTCAAAAACGGCTTGACCGATTTGAAACATTTTTTATATTACGGGGATGCTTTATAAATAAAAAACATAAAGATAACTTAAAAGAACAGTAAAAAATTAAAAAATTCTAAACATTTTGTATGGGAATCGCCACTTCGAATTACTGTCAATAGTTGGCGTCTCTGACGGACCTGTCGTCTAACTGACGTGTCATACAAAACTAATTCTTCCGTGTGATTGTGAAAAGTACATATATTGCATTTGAAATCGTTCTTTGTTTTTTCGTACAAAAAAAAACGTCGTTTATTTTAAGAAAAGTCTTGGTTAAATTTAATTACATATTGCGAAAGTTTCTTATTCATTTTGATCTGCCAATCTATTTACCTATATTCACTTTGTTGGTTTTGACAAAACCTAAAACTTTACCGTTATTCGAGGATTTAATTTGAAGTTTTCAATATTTTAAAATTCTCAAGACAAAATTTACAGATTTGATTGACTGTGAAAATAATTCTGTGTCGTTTTATGAAGTTCATTAAAATGCCGAGAAGACGAGAACCTCACATAGGTCTACGAATCAAATGTGCGACGAACTACCTCAGGTGCAAACCGCATTGATTTATTTCATGGGTAATTCGGATATGCAAGTTGATCAGCGTTATGCTCATAATCAACATAATCAAACATTGAAGCGAGACATTGGGTGGTATGAATAAAACTGAGTAGATACTCATATTCGAAGTACGAAATACCTACTTCATTATTTATTACTCTTATATACCTGAGCTCTACTCTATGTACTGAGTACCTACTGGGAAACATTGTATCTCCCCGGACACAAACTGAACATCTACGCGTTTTGCGAGCATTTAATCTATAGATGTGAGCATCGGCGTGGCAAATAACTGAGCTGTCTGTAAAGTAGCTTAGAAAATCAGTAGGATCGTTGTAAGAGTGAATTTTAACTAAACATGGTGACTTTCATGAATGTGAAACGTCGTCAAAAGGTGCATTCAGTTTGAAAAACACATTAGGAGCAGGAATATCGAAAACTTTTCATGTAATTAACTTTTATTTATTCATAAATTGTGCAGTGCATTTTTTCTAACACTGGCCATAGAGATTCCCATCTCAAGGTGTCTACCCCATACTAACTTATATTTTGGTGACTCGATTTTTGCCTTGATGGTTGAACACTGTCACTGTTGTCCTTTTTTGTTGTATCGAGATGCTACTTGAGCATCAACTGTTACTTACTGAAGTATTAGTATCATCTAGAAAAACTAGAAATATTTTGATTTGATATTCGAGTAGATACTTCGTATTTCGAGTACGAGCATCTACTGAGTTTTATTTACATCAACCATTGTCAAAAAATTGATCGAACGTTTTTTCGATACAACTTCCTTCGCACCAAAAGTATAATGTAACATATTCAGCATTTTCGAGTTGAGTCTTTTCTTCACACAATTTTGTGATGACCTAATCAACATTTACTATCAACACGTTATATACCACCTTGGATTGGTGCAGTGTAATACTAAAAATAACTGTATTGTATTCCCAAAATTATCTGCGAAAATCGAGTGAGCCATTCCATCAATTTTTTGGGGGGAATAAATAAATATTCTTAACAATTTACCATGCTTACAATAACTTTAAAACGTCTGCAAGATCTCAAAGTATTCATTTTTGCAACTCTTGAGTTATTCACTAAAATAAATTGACTGATCCATATATTTTTTTGAGTCACTGTAAAAGCAAATCTAAAAAATATGAATGCAGTGATAAATTACGAAAATATACTGATGATATTTTCCACATTTTAGATAGGATTTATTCGGCAAAATCTTGAGATGACGTCTTCAAGTTTTTGGGCTTGATAAACAGATATATTTTGATTGAAAACCCACCATGTCAAACAGTAACTTCAAAACGTCTGCAATATTTCAAAATTCAGTTTTGCAATTCTTGATTCAATCAATAAAATAAATTGACTCAGTGATTAATTTTTTTGAGACACCCCCTATAAGCAAAACTAAAAAATATGAATGGAATGATAAATCACAAGTATAGTCTCATCCTATTTTGGACATTTTAGATAGGATTCATTTGGCAAAATTTTGGGCTGACGTCATCAATTTTTTGGAGGGGATAAGTAAATATATTTTGAATACAAATTTATTATGCTTATCATATGTTTAAAACATCTGCAAGATTTCAAAGCATTCGATTTTGCAGATTCAAAATTAAATTGGAGGTGAAACGGAGTTCACGGGGTCAGCTAGTAATTAAATAAATACAATAAATAAAAAATTACCTCCGCAAAATCACGATCTTCTCCGAACCCTCCACGTTGTGCATCTTATCCAGGAGCTTCCTCCTATCTTCGATCATCTTCGTCAGCTGCGCCGACAGCTTCGGGTCCACCTTCTTCTCGCTGACCTTCTCCTTCAGCTGATTCCTCACCTTCTCCAGCTCTTTTTTCAGCTCCTCCACGATCTTCACGTACTCGCCCACGTGCAGTTCCACGTTGACCACGTTCTTCTTAACATCGGACTTAATCTTCTTAGCCCTCGTCGCGTATTTCAGGGTGTTGTACGTGTCGTCGTAGCTGAGAGACGACGGCGACACGTTGGCCACCATCACCGTCTGGCAGTTGCCGCCCAAGCTGTCCTTGAGCAACCTGGTGAGCTTGGAGTCGCGGTAAGGAATGTACTTCTGGCCGTCGGCTAGGCTGTTGATGCAGTTGCCGAGGGCGAGGAGGGACTTGTTGATGTTGGCCCCTTCGGCGAATCGGGCGCCCCCGTAGCCGGTGACGGAGCCCCTTTCGCTGCCTGCTAGATCGATCATGCTGAGTTTGGCGGCGCGGACTTCTCGGGTGGCTTTCATTTCCATCTGGATGTAGACTTGGAAGACGGCGTGGGAGCGGGAGCTCTCGGCGTTGGCGTCCGTGGGGTGCTGGGTCCGGTTGCTGTTACCTAGAGATGTGGGAGTTAGAGGCGGCCATTTTGTGCCACGACAAGGTCACTACAGGCATTTTTGTTTGTGTTGTTTCTAGTAAAAAGTATAGTGCTCCAACGAAAATTGTGGTTTCATTATTTTGACTTCCAAGTGCCTGGTTTATGAATAGAGAATATCTTAAACTAATACTACTAAAGATAAGTGAGACCTGTTTAAATTTGAAATTGAGAAATCGAAAATTTGAAAAATTAAGAAATCTTAGATTAATTTAAAAAAATCATTGTTGCCAACTTAAATTTGAGTGCGGACCCATAAATATTACCACATTTTTCACGTGATTGGTACCCCTGAAATGGGGGACATTTTATCCGTCTACAGAAAAATCTAAAAATGTAAAATTTAGAAATTCGAAAAATTGAAATATAGAAATATCGAAGAACTGAAGAATTAAAAAATCGAAAAAAAAAAATTGAAAAACTCGCAAAAATTGAAGAATCGAAAAAAATTGAAAAATTAAAAAATCGAAAATTCTAAAATTTAAAAATCGAAAACCCGAGAAATCGAAAATCCAAAATTGAAAATAATCTAAAAAAATTTAAAAATCTGAAAATTGAAGATTCGAAAAACTGAAAAATCGTGAAGTTGAAAGATTAAAATATCGGACAATTGAAACGAAAAATTGGAAAATTCCAAAACAGAAATTACCAAAAATTGGGAAATCGAAAGAGCGAAAAATTGGAACAATCGAAAAATCTAAAATTCAAAACATTGAAAAATTAAAATATCGAAAAAATGTAAAATCGGAAAACTGAAAAATTAAAAAATCAAAAAAAAACGAGAAATCGAAAATTCAAAATTGAAAAACTCGCAAAAATTGAAGAATCGAAAAAATTTAAAAATTCCAAAACTGAATTGAATCGAAAAACTGGGAAATCAAAACATCGAAAAATTGGAAAATCGAAAAATCTAAAATTTAAAAATCGAAAACCCGAGAAATCGAAAATCCAAAATTGAAAATAATCTAAAAAAGTTAAAAATCTGAAAATTGAAAATTCGAAAAACTGAAAAATTGTGAAATTGAAAAATTAAAATATCGGACAATTGAAACGAAATATTGGAAAATTCCAAAACAGAAATGACCAAAAATTGAGGAATCGAAACAGCGAAAAATTGGAACAATCGAAAAATCTAAAATTTAAAACATTGAAAAATTAAAATATCGAAAAAATGTAAAATCGGAAAACTGAAAAATTAAAAAATCAAAAAAAAAACGAGAAATCGAAAATCCAAAATTGAAAAACTCGCAAAAATTGAAGAATCGAAAAAATTTAAAAATTCCAAAACTGAATTGAATCGAAAAACTGGGAAATCAAAACATCGAAAAATTGGAAAATCGAAAAATCTAAAATTTAAAAATCGAAAACCCGAGAAATCGAAAATCCAAAATTGAAAATAATCTAAAAAAGTTAAAAATCTGAAAATTGAAGATTCGAAAAACTGAAACATCGTGAAGTTGAAAGATTAAAATATCGGACAATTGAAACAAAAAATTGGAAAATTCCAAAACAGAAATGACCACAATTTGGGAAATCGAAACAGCGAAAAATTGGAACAATCGAAAAATCTAAAATTTAAAACATTGAAAAATTAGAATATCGAAAAAATGTAAAATCGGAAAACTGAAAAATTAAAAAATCGAAAATAAAAATGAGAAATCGAAAATCCAAAATTGAAAAACTCGCAAAAATTGAAGAATCGAAAAAATTAAAAAATTCCAAAACTGAATTGAATCGAAAAACTAGGCAATCAAAACATCGAAAAATTGGAAAATCGAAAAATCTAAAATTTGAAAATCGAAAACCCGAGAAATCGAAAATCCAAAATTGAAAATAATCTAAAAAAGTTAAAAATCTGAAAATTGAAAATTCGAAAAACTGAAAAATTGTGATATTGAAAGATTAAAATATCGGACAAATGAAACGAAAGTTGGAAAATTCCAAAACAGAAATGACCAAAAATTGGGAAATCGAAACAGCGAAAAATTGGAACAATCGAAAAATCTAAAATTTAAAACATTGAAAAATTAGAATATCGAAAAAATGTAAAATCGGAAAACTGAAAAATTAAAAAATCGAAAATAAAAATGAGAAATCGAAAATCCAAAATTGAAAAACTCGCAATAATTGAAGAACCGAAAAAATTTAAAAATTCCAAAACTGAATTGAATCGAAAAACTGGGAAATCAAAACATCGAATAATCTAAAATTTAAAAATCGAAAACCCGAGAAATCCAAACAGCGAAAAATCGGAACAATCGATAAATCTAAAATTTAAAACATTGAAAAATTAGAACATCAAAAAAATGTAAAATCGGAAAACTGAAAAATTAAAAAATCGAAAATAAAAATGAGAAATCGAAAATCCAAAATTGAAAAACTCGCAAAAATTGAAGAATCAAAAAAATTTAAAAATTCCAAAACTGAATTGAATCGAAAAACTGGGAAATCAAAACATCGAAAAATTGGAAAATCGAAAAATCTAAAATTTAAAAATCGAAAACCCGAGAAATCGAAAATCCAAAATTGAAAATAATCTAAAAAAGTTAAAAATCTGAAAATTGAAAATTCGAAAAACTGAAAAATTGTGAAATTGAAAAATTAAAATATCGGACAATTGAAACGAAACATTGGAAAATTCCAAAACAGAAATGACCAAAAATTGAGGAATCGAAACAGCGAAAAATTGGAACAATCGAAAAATCTAAAATTTAAAAATCGAAAATCCAAAATTGAAAATAATCTAAAAAATTAAAAAATCTGAAAATTGAAGGTTCCAAAAACTGAAAAATCGTGAAATTGAAAGATTAAAATATCGGACAATGGAAACGAAAGTTGGAAAATTCCAAAACAGAAATGACCAAAATTTGGGAAATCGAAACAGCGAAAAATCGGAACAATCGAAAAATCTAAAATTTAAAACATTGAAAAGTTAGAACATCGAAAAAATGTAAAATCGGAAAACTGAAAAATTAAAAAATCGAAAATAAAAATGAGAAATCGAAAATCCAAAATTGAAAAACTCGCAAAAATTGAAGAATCGAAAAACTGGGAAATCAAAACATCGAAAAATTGGAAAATCGAAAAATCGAAAACCCGAGAAATCGAAAATCCAAAATTGAAAATAATCTAAAAAAGTTAAAAATCTGAAAATTGAAAATTCGAAAAACTGAAAAATTGTGAAATTGAAAAATTAAAATATCAGACAATTGAAACGAAACAGAAATGATCAAAAAATGAGGAATCGAAACAGCGAAAAATTGGAACAATCGAAAAATCTAAAATTTAAAAAATTGAAAAATTAAAATATCGAAAAAATGTAAAATCGGAAAACTGAAAACTGGAGAAATTGAAATATTCCAAAATTAAAATGACAGAGAATTGAAAATGTCAAAAATGAAATGACGAAAAGTTGGAAAATCAAAATATCGAAAAATTGGAAAATCGAAAAGCCAAAAAGCCGAAAATTCAAAAAACCGAGAAATACAAACAAAGAAAAATTCAAAAACCGAAACATTGAGAGATTGATAAAAAAATCGAAACATCGAGATTTTGATTTAATCTCGATAAAACGAGAAATCAAAAATTGAAAAATCGAAAAATAATAAACTTTAAAAAACTAAAATAAAAAAATTTTAAAATTAAAAGATTCACCATCTATAAATTGAAAGACCTAAAATTTTAAAATCGTTCGAGAAATTGAAAAATTCCAAAACTGAAATGACGAAAAATTGGAACATGGAAAAATTGTAAAATCGAAAATTTCAACGGAAAACTGTAGAATCGAAAAATTAGAAAATCGAGAAATCAAAACATCAAAAAATCTAAAATCCAACATTTAAAAACTCGAAAAAATTTAAAAATTGGAAAATTGAAGAAACGAAAAACTGAAAAATTCCAAAACAGAAATGATGAACAATTTGAAAATCGAAGCATTAAAAAATTGGAAAAATCGAAAAATCGAGAAATTAAAAAATTTCCAAATTGAAATAACGAAAAATTGGGAATTCCAAACACCGAAAAATTAGAAAATCGAAAATTTCAAAATCGAAAAATTAAAAAATGAGAAATCGAAGCATCAAAAGATCGAAAAAATGGAAAATTGAAAAACCAAAAAGTCGAAAAATCCAAAATTCAAAAAATCGAAAAAATCTGAAAATTGAAATTTGAAAAACGAAAAATCGAAAAATTGAAAAATTAAAATATCAGAAAATTAAAGGAACGCAAAACTGAAAACTCGAGAAATTGAAATATTTCAAAATTGAAATGACGAAAAATCGGAAAATCGAAAATATCAAAAAATTGAAAAATTCAATAAATGAAATGACGCATAGTTGGAAAATCAAAACATCGAAAAATTGGAAAATCGAAAAGCCAAAAACACGAAAATTCGAAAAACCGAGAATCTAAACAAAGAAAAATTCAAAAAGCGAAACATGGAAAATCGAACATGGAGAAATCGAAAATTAAAACTGAAAAATTGAAATTTAGAAAAATTGATAAATCGAAAAACTGAAAAATAGAGAAATTGATAAAAAAATCGAAACATCGAAATTCGATTTAATGTCGAAAATCGAGAAATAAAAAATTTTAAAATCGAAAGATCGGGAAATTGAAAAATTCCAAAACTGAAATGACAAAAAATTGGAAAATCGAAACATGGAAAAATTGGAAAATCGAAAATTTCAAATTGAAAAATTGAAATATTGGAAAACTGTAGAATCGAAAAATTGAAAAGTCGAGAACACAAAACATTAAAAAATCGAAAAACTGAAATCGAATATCCAGCATTTAAAAACGAGAAAAAATTGAAAAATTGAAGAAACCAAAAATCGAAAAAATCCAAAACAGAATGATGAACAATTGGAAAATCGAAGCATTAACAAAAATGGAAAATCGAAAATTTCAAAATCGAAAAATTAAAAAATGAGAAATCGAAACATCAAAAGTTCGAAAAATGAAAAATTGAAAAACCGAAAAGTTGAAAAATCCAAAATTTAAAAAATCGAAAAAATTGAAGATTTTAAAAACTGAAAAATCGAAACATTGAAAAATTAAATATCAGAACATTGAAGAAACAAAAAACTGAAAAATTCCGAAACAGAATGACAAAAAATTGAGAAATCGAAACATTAAAAAATTGGAAAAATCGAAAAATCTAAAATTACAAAAACCGAAAAATTAAAATCTGAAAAATCACAAAATTGAAATTCCAAAACTGAAATAACGGAAAATTGGAAAATCGAAAAATCTGAAATTTTAAAAAATGAAAAATTAAAATATCGCAAAACTGAAGAATCGAAAAATTGAAAAATCGAGCAATCGAAACATAAAAAAATCGAAAAATTGAGAAATCGAAAATCCAACATTTAAAAACTCGTAAAATTTGAAAAATTGGACAATTGAAGAATCAAAAATTAAAAAATCCACAATTTTAAAAATTGAAAAAGTAAAACATCGAAAAACCGAAACTAAATGCAAAATTGAAAAAAATGGAAAAATCTGAAAATTGAAGATTCGAAAAACTGAAAAATCAAAAAATTAAAATAATTTTAAAATTGAAAAATTAAAATATCGGAAAATTGAAGAAACGAAAAGTTGAAAAATTCCAAAACACAATGATGAAAAAAATGGAAAATCGAAACATTAAAAAATTGAAAAAATCGAAAAATTAAAATTAAGAAAATTGAAAAATCGAAAAATTCCAAAACTGAAATGACGAAAAATTGGAAAATGGAAAAATCTAAAATTAAAAAATTAAAATATAGGAAAACTGAAGAATCGAAAAATTGAAAAATCGAGAAATCGAAACATCAAAAAATCGAAAAACTGAGAAATCAAAAACATTTAAAAACTCGAGAAATTTAAAAAATCGGAAAATTGAATCGAAAAACTGGAGAATCTAAAATTTAAAAATTCCAAAATTGAAATGAAAAGTTGGAAAATCGAAACATCGAAAAATTGGAAAAACGAAAAGTCAAAAAAATCGAAAATTCGAAAAACCGAGAAAACCAAAGAAAAATTCAAAAACCGAAACATCAAAAAACGAAATAAACGAAAATCGAAAAGTTAATTGGAAAACTGAAAATTCAAAAAATCGAAAAATTTAAAAACCAAAAAATAAAAAAATTGAAATATCGAGAAATCGAAAACTCTAAAATCGTAGAAATTGAAAATGTAAAAATCAAAAAGTCAAAAAAATTGACGCATCAAAATATTGAAAACTTCCAAAACTGAAATATCGAAAAATTGAAAAATGAAAGTAAAATTGAAGGATTGAAAAACTGAAACATCGAAAAACTGAAAAATCGAGAAATCGAAAAGTCAAAAATCTAAAATTTAAAAATGCGAGATATTGAAAAATCGAAAAACTGAAGAATTGAAAAACTGAAAAATCGAAAAACTGAAAAGTCTAAAAATATCTAGAAATGAGAAAATCACAAAGTCGATTGAATTGAAATAGAAAGTTGAAAAATCGAGAAATCGAAGTCAAAAATTCAAAATCGAAAAATCGTTATATAATTGTTTTTTTTTTTTCTTCTTCTAAAAATCTAGATATCTAGGATCAAAATTCAACACGGATTCATAAACCACAAATGGAGTACCTCATTTTATAAAATTTAAATAAGATGGGATCATGAAATGTCGAGAAAACATGAAGTAGTCAGTCGTCCGATGGACTCGATTATAATACTTCCTTGACTTACGCTCGTTACAAAAGGGGCGATATTTAAGTTTTTGGTATTAATTTAAAATGCTCTTTTTTTATAGACAATCGGAAAAGTCAGAGTCGTAAAACTACTATATCTCTTGTGCTACTATACTATGCATTTGAAATACCAAAAACTGTGACACGTGGCAGACGCGCTTCAGCAGCTACGCTGTCATCAATAACATATTTAGTATTATTTAATTTAACTATCTTACCATTTGACTACTACATAGTTAAAATAAAATTTGCTGTTACCCTTTGCCAACAGAGTGAATAAATCATTTGGATTTTCGATCTTATGGATTTTAATCCCCGACACCATGACTCCATATCTGCCGTCATCCCTCAACTGCAGTGGTGCTCCCGGGTTCAGAAGATCCTGCACAAGCTCATTGTACACTTCTATATATGAGATCCCCAACTCGAAATTGCGCTCGTCTTGTAAAGTTTCTTTGGTTTTAAAAAGTTCAGCCATCGTCAAATACGTGATTCCCGGATTCTCCGTCTGCCCGATCATCGTGTGTGTTTTACCCGCCCCAGTGGCCCCATAGGCAAAAACCGAACAATTATATCCATCCATCAGACACTTAATCAAGCTTTTCGTGGTATCCTCAAAGATCTGCTCATTCGTTGACTCAAACCCAAACACTTTGTCAAACATAAACTGCAAGTCTTTGTTCGCTTTGCGCAAAAAATCCCGACCTTTTTGTTCAACTCCATGGTAAAAAAACGACTGCGGGTTGAATTTAGGGTCGAAAATGAGGACCTGTTCGTCGACGACTTTCACGACATCCCTGCAACCACAACTCTCAAACTCCCGTCCACGTCTCTGCGTAGCTCGTTTGTACCTGCTGTTGTCGCCTTGCTCCTTCGGGTTCGGGGGGCGCACCCGCACCACGACCTTCACGTTGGCGGAGGACCTCACACAGGCGGCCCTGGATTTGACCAAAGGGCGAGACTTCACCAGAGGGTTCTTGTGACGAGGGGACTTCAACTCGGGTTTGCCCATTGTTGGTCGCTTAAAAACACTTGACACCGTGTAAAAACAATTTATATAAACCGAAAAAATCACATTTGCACAAATCCGCAACGGTGATGTGTAAAAAATAGTAAACGTTCATCAATTTTTGACGTTTGGGATCGTTTGGCTAAAATTTACAGACGCTGTGACAGTTCGCTGGCGAAATTGAAAAACAAGATCGAGTGACCGTTGCGATTCGAATGTTTGGAAATTCAAAATGGAGAGTCGGCAAGCGAGCGAGCGACCATACCAACAGAGATATTTGAATTTTAACAACCTTATTAATCTCACAACACAAAAATAGTCCCTGCAAAGTAATAAAATCGAGATATAAGAAAAATTAGACACGCTTTTTAAACATACTCGTCAGCGTCAAAGCCGAAAAATTGATTTTTTCAACTGTAGGTAACGTAGAGTGCGACATTACCATCCAGTGACATTAACCTGACCAAGTAAACAAACAAAATTTAATAAACAGCCACAACGCTAATAAACACCAGTCACCTCTAATTACTAAACAAACCGTCAATAATGGCCGAGTCACGACGACTCGGCAAAGCAGACCTGACTCTGCCGTGCAAAGAAATGGCTCACTACCTCCTGGGAAAAATTTTAGCCCGAAAACTCGACAACGGGGCCGTCCTCAAAGGCCGCATCGTCGAAACCGAGTGTTACTTAGGGGGCGAAGACAAAGCCTCTCATTCGTACAACGGCAGGTTAGTTTATCCTCGTAAGGTCACCAAATTATCAACTACCTTTTAGACAGACTCCTGGAAATGAGCCCATGTATATGCCCTCAGGAACCACCTACGTCTATTTCACGTACGGAATGTACTTTTGTTTCAATATTTCGAGTATTGAGCCGGGGGCTGTCGTACTAATCAGAGCTGCGGAGCCCCTTCAAGGTTTAGAAACTATGGCGAAGTTTAGGTCGGTGAAGAAAAAGGGGGTTTTGAAGGAGACTGAGTTGTGCAATGGACCCTCAAAGTTGTGTATAGCCATGAATATGACGAAACAGAATTGTAATAAAATGGATTTGTGTGAGAGTGAGGTCTTGTGGATCGAGGATGATGGGGGAAAGGTGGAAGAGAAAGAAATTGTGATAAGCACGAGGATAGGGATTGCGTCTGCGGGGGAGGAGTGGGCCGGAAAGCCGTTGCGATTTTACGTATTGTCAAATCCACATGTTAGCAAAAGGGATAAAAAAGCAGAGAGAGAATTAAGTTGAACTGATTTTTATTATAAGTATTTATGTTTATAAAAAAATTATAAAAACATTGTACTTTTTATTGAACTTAACCTCAAAGTGTTTGTGTTTGTAAACATAACCTCAAATTGGCGCATTTCTCGACCAGATTTATTTAACACCGTTGTTCTTTACAATAAACGAAGTAGGTATAAATATGAAAAGCCCCAGAAGACTTTCAAAGGCAGATTTAAACTTGCCATGCAAGGAAATGGCTATTTTCCTTCTTGGAAAATTGCTAGTTCGAAAATTGGAAAGTGGTTCAGTCCTAAAAGGCCGAATTGTCGAAACTGAATCCTATTTAGGCGGTGAAGATAAAGCTTCCAATACCTACAACGGCAGGTAATTTATTTTACATTGTTTTTATTTAAATAAAAAAAAAAATCAATCTCAGACAAACTGCCGCAAACGAACCCTTGTACTTGCCAGCGGGAACCGCTTTTGTTTACATGACCTATGGAATGTATTTTTGCTTCAACATATCAAGTACTGAACCAGGAGCTGGAGTTTTACTTAGGGCCTTAGAACCACTGCAAGGAGTTGAACTTATGAAAAAGTTCAGAACCAGTAAGTTTTACCATTTTTTAAGTTTCCAAACACTGTAAAAGTGGTTACAGAGAAGAATAAAGGGTCTCTCAAAGACACAGATTTATGCAATGGTCCCTCAAAATTATGCATGGCAATGAACATCAGCAAAGACAAATGTAACAAACTCGATATCACTGAAAGTGAGTCTTTGTGGCTAGAAGACGACGGCGAAGCCGTCGAAAAACCCCAAATTGTGAGCAGTTCTCGAATTGGAATTAATTCATCAGCAGGAGAGTGGGCCAAAACACCGCTGCGATTTTATGTAGTATCAAGTCCTCACGTGAGCAAACGAGACAAGAAAGCTGAAGACGCATTAACCACATAATTTTTTGTACTTTTCAAAAATAAACTTTTTTTCAAAAATTTGAATTTTGTTTATAGAGGGCGCCCCGACTTGACAACTTTGACAGCCACGAATCGTGTCTCGTGTGGTGGCAGCACTGAGCTTTTGCTCTTTCTTTCTGTCAATCCGCGTCAGACATGGTAAGTTTCCAAAATTTCGTAAAATTCTCAACCATCTTCACAGAAAAATACCACAAAAACTTGATTTCATCGTCGCAATGTCGTCTAAATCACGTCTATTCACATATTCTTGCTCCATTTTCAGGGTGTCGACATTAACCATAAACACGACCGTAAGGTTAGGCGCACCGAACCCAAAAGCCAAGATGTATATTTACGTCTTCTAGTTAAGGTAAGACTCAACTAACCCCCTTGAGTCGTTTTTTAACTTGAGTCTGTTTCAGTTGTACCGTTATTTGGCCCGTCGTACGGGTTCAAAATTCAACAAAATCATCCTCAAACGCTTGTTCATGAGCAAAATCCACAAGCCCCCAATCTCTCTGGCGCGCGTAGTACGCGCTATGAAAAAACCAGGACGCGAAGGTTTAACTGCCGTCATTGTAGGATCAGTAACTGACGATGCTCGCATTTGGGAAGTCCCAAAGTTGTCGGTGTGTGCGCTTCGCGTGACGGGAACTGCCAGAGCTAGAATTATTAAAGCAGGTATGTAGATAAAAAGTGCGAAAAGCGGTTTTTAATGGTTGTTTTGTAGGTGGAGAAGTAATCACTTTCGATCAGTTGGCTTTAAGAGCACCCACAGGTGCCAAAACTGTTCTGTTGCAAGGAAGACGCAACGCTCGCGAGGCTGTGAAGCACTTCGGACCAGCTCCTGGAGTGCCACACTCGCACAGTAAGCCATTTGTGAGGGCCAAGGGAAGGAAGTTCGAAAGAGCTCGTGGCCGCAGGCGCTCGTGCGGTTACAAAAAGTAATTTTGTTTGGTTGCTGTACCCCTAAGTTTTGTAATAAATAGTGCGTGCAGTAGGTTGTGTATTTTTATTTAAAAAGAACATGCTTGACATAACCTCAAAATTAAAAAAAAAAAAAACAAGAGAACGAAGAATTCTAAACTATGTAAAGCCTATCGACACATTTATACATACTATATAAATAAAAATTGGAACAAACCGATTTTTTTAATTTATTAACAATTAACATAACCTCACTTTTTGACAATCATTGCGACATGAACAAAAAGCAAAAGTACACCAGTCACACTCAAATTATGCTTGTTCTTACTAATTAAAACGTGAAACTATCGCATTAGGGTGTTTAGTGCAAAAATAAATCCGCGTTAACCTCATTTTTTTCACACATAACCTCAAATTCTCACATGTACCATTGCGAAGGTGACACTCGTAGCAGCAAGAATGGTTAAACCTCCGACTTTCGAGGTGGTCGCAGGCACCTACGAGGAATTCCTGCTGGGCTACACCTTCTCCTCAAAGGTTGGTACCCCCTTTTAAAAAACTTGTCTCACAACCCCACTTTTAGGAAAATTCGTTGACTCAGAGCTTCGCCGCCCATGACCACGCCGCCAGCGTCCGCTGTGTGGCCATTTCCGGCCAGTACTTGGCTTCAGGGGCGCCGACGACCGTATCTTCATTTACGACTTAAAAACTCGCAAACAACATTTCACGCTAACAAACCACAACTCCACGGTCAACTGTTTGGAATTTACCGACAACCATTCACACCTCATTAGTGGAAGCGCTGACGGGGTGCTTGCTATAGTGCGTGTGGGGAATTGGCAGTTGGAGAAAGTGTGGGAGAAGGCCCACAAAGGTGCGGCTATCCTGGATGTAGCGGTACATTCTTCAGGAAAGTTGGCTTTAACGTTGGGTGCTGATTGTAGTTTATGTACGTGGAATCTTGTCAAGGGGCGACAGGCGTACGTTATTAATTTGAGAAGTAAATGTAAGGATGCTAGAAGTTTGGAGAAAATATTATGGGCACCGATGGGGTGAGGTTTGTTTTGTATGGAGGAAAATACACAGAAGTGTGGAGTGTTGAATCTGGGGGGTTTTTGACTCAGATTGGGCATAAAGAAAAGGTGACAGCGTGTGTTTGGATGGATGATGAAATGTTGTTAGTGGGGCATGAAAATGGGGAGATTTCTGTTTTAAACATAGAGGAAGGAAAAGTTATATCTTCATTCCAAGCACATGACAGTAGAGTCAAGTCTGTTCGTTTGTTTAAAAAACGTATTGTCTCAGTGTCCAGTAATGGGGAGATTAAAGTTTGGAATAGAAACCATGAAGAGTTGGCTGTTGTTGATAGTGGATGTAGACTCACGTGTGTCTGTATTGTGCCCCCAATTGAAGTAAAAACTGAGGAAAATCCAGAAGAAAGTGTGGTTGAAATTGAATTAGAACCAGTTGAAACAAAGAAAATAAAGAAAGCACAAGTTGTTGAAATAGTAGAAGATGAAGATGAAGACACTCCAGTCAAAAAGAAAAAAACGAAGCAAATAAACGAGGGACAGGTACCTAAAAAGAAAAAGAAAAAACGTTTAAATCCAACTAGAGAATAAAGAGATTCTATTTAGATATGACTTTCAATAAACATATATGGAACAATATAATCACGTTTTCAACAATTATCACATAATTATCACAAGCATTAAAAATCACTCTTTCAATTCATTTCTACATTGAGCCGTCCAGTACGCCAGAAGCGGTAAATCCGACTTTTGGACCCCCAGCGACTGAAACAACTCTTGACTGGGGGCTGAGACCCAACTCACACTTCTCGCGACATTGCGCCAGTGTAAAATAGCCCCCACTAAGTACGACTGTAGCGCACTTTCAGGCAGCCCCTCATTACTCAAAGCCTCTTCAGTCAAAGTTTGCAATTTCGGCAACTTGGGGGCAAACACCCGCACCACTCAACCACCACTTCCCGCTGCTTTTCCGCAACTTACAAACCTCCCCGCTCTTAGGCAAAACCCACCCTTGTGGTAAAAGTTGCACAAAAATTTCTAAAACATTTGGATCTTCAACATCAACCCTAATCCCTGTTAAAACGCAATAACAAACTTTTCTGAACACGTCTCGATCCATTTCTTTAAATAAAGCCCGCAAAGGAGTTGGTAAACAACTAATGGGGATATCGGGGGCTGCGCTTGTCTTTTCTACAAAGGGCTCCACGCTGAGCAACCACGTAAACCACATGTGTAGATGGGCAAAAACCGCCGGTTCTCCGGTTAGTTGAGATAGAGACCGCGCTGGGTTGTTAGGGGAGCCCTGGGCTTGCCGCACCGCTCGCTGGGGGCACTGCGTTTGTTCCAAACCATTGACTTGGGCGGCTTTGAGTTGCAAATCTGACGCAATTTCTTTAATGTTTTTGGTTAAGATTGGCCAACAGTTTAACAAGTGGACCTAAAATTATCACACATTGCGTTTTATTTAATATTTAATAACTGTCTTACTTTATCGCGCATTAGAATTAAAATGCTGTACTTGCGGTGGAAGCCCCTAGCTAGTGAGTCTTGTAGAGTGAAAGTGTGGCTGAGGACGTGCCCCCTTTCGCTGTCGCCGAAGTACATAGTGCCCCCTTCTTTACTCGTTTCCTGTAACACAACAACATTATGATCCAACATGTAGTTATAAAATGGTGTACTAACTTCACAACTCAGGCTTCGGACGGCTGCTTGTTTGAGCAAAAAAGCTAGGTCTTGTTGCAAGGGGGTTCGAGTGGTCACATAGCAAGTACCCTCGTCTTTACTCACAAGCGATTGGTCTAAATCGATGGACTGACAAGACTCACACCATGGTACCGTGAGACTGTGGGGGTACTGTTGGGGCTCTTCTTTACATCTTTGCGTCGATAAAATCACACAAGGGCCGTGAGTTTCGCAAAAATGGCCCAGGCCCACAATCCCGTCCATATCAACTAAAATATCTATAATTTTTTCATTTTCTATTTTTAGTGGTTGCGAATTTCGTCGTCAGTGGCGGCGGTTGCGTGGGTTCGCGATAAATTGTCGACCACCGGTCACACTTTTTCTTTCTTTTTTTTAATTATGACATTACGCATTCTAAAACTATTGTTCGTTCTAATGAAACGACTAAAAATTTAGAAGCTTCGATGTTTTGAATTTGTTCGCAACTATGTTTCCTGTCTCCGCCACTGCCTTGTATTTGTTGTTGTTGTTGTCAAAACGCCTGTGACATGTGACACTTTTGACATCACACATGCCTCCAATTTGCAACCCACAAGTCTAAATACAGCGATATTAGTTAGAATAGTCGCGGATTATACTAATTAAGAGATTTAATTAGAAGTCATGTCGTGTCACCGCCGTCGCGTCGTTTATAAAGGTTGTTCGGCCGCAAACTTTGAGGTTAGTTGCGTAATGGCGGCCGTCAGGTGGCAGTGGTGTCCGTGATCGATTCGGCTAAAATTTCGAAAATTCGCCCCGCCGCGGCTCCGGGGGCCACAATCCAGTGCCTTCGTGCCGTCTCGAACCCCCCAAGTGACTTTGGTCCGGTCGAATTGGTCGTTTCGCGTGCGTTCGTGCCGGCGAAGTTGGTCCTTTGTCGCGTCGCCGTTGGCAGCAGTGCAGGTGACAGTTGTCCACAGTCGCTGGTTTGTGAATTTTTCCGAAGCTGAAGGGTCAGCCGCGGTTTAAATGGGCCAGTTGAACCTCCATCATGGGTTATAATCAGTCGACCTATAGCTAGCTGTAAGCCAAACTGCCGTGTCCTCAAGCAAGTGCGTTAGTTCGTAAATCCAGCGTGTGTAAATGTTCGGCTCAGGTTAATTACGATGGATACAATGTGGCGAAAAAAAGTGTGATAATTTCATTTCTAGCGGCTATGGCTGTCCAGTAGAGTGTTAACGTCTCAGTTGATTCGTTTTAATTAGTATTCGCGTTAATTTACTATTTAGTTTGATTCTCCGTTGGAAACCCATCATGGTCAAAGAGAAACCAAATTCCATCCGCATATACGACGAAGAAGGCTTCCGGCGACGTGCGGCTTGCATTTGCGTTCGCTCCGATGCCGAGACTGAAGTGAGTATCCATTTATTTTGCGAAAATTATTTTGGCAAAGGCTGCGTCCTTGAGGGCGGACAATGTCGCGGAATGTTTATGCCGCCATTCCGAGCGGATTGGCGCCAATTCGAATTTCAAAAGCCGGAGCCGGCTAGCGGCGTTATCAGCACCCGACGAAATAGAGGTCCGATAAAATTTAGCACAATGGGGAAAATTGAGCTCTTTTGTCCAGAAACTCGGGCTTCAAAAATTGCACTTTCGATAATTCAAGTGACCAATCGCTTTGGAATTTTAGTTGTGGTTAAAATCGGGAGAATTATAGATGCTAATCCGAATTAATCTAATCATCCGTTTCAATGAACCGATGACGTCAATGGTAGCAAATTTCACTTGAAGCGACCACGGTTTGTCTCGTTAAGTACAGAACATTAACAAATATTTACCTATTTACTAGTCCTCTAGAGAAAGTTGATGTCGTCATTTCCCTAATGAGTTCATTGTTCTAGGGTGGCGTACTGTGTGTACTCCAATAATGTACCATTATTTTTAACCAATATTTACACCAGATGCCGTAAAAATTCAGAGCGTAAATTGTATAATAACATGAGAACAATATGGCGCAAAATTTTGAGATGACGTCATCAAATTGTTAGAGGGATGATCAGACAAAATTTAGTGTGACGTTTTAGCATTTACGTGATATTTCTAAAATACACAAAATTTAGTTCAATTAATCCATTAGTTTCGAAAATAATATGCCTAATAAAATCGCCAAGAGACTGTAGGCAGATGTAAACAGGGATTGCCTTTTCATATTCTTGGGGTTATGAATGTCGAGAAAACATGAAATTAGTCGTTCGCCGAATGAACCCTAGTTCATGGTCCGGAAGCAAAAATAAATGTTAACATTATTATTGTACGATTGAACAATAATAATCAATGTAAGAGGAATTTATTTACTAAAAAGGATATATTTTTACTTTCTGAATATAAGCTAAGGAAGTATTGTAACTGAGTGGACGACTGGCTTCTTTTATGTTTTTCATCGTTTCATGACCCCTAGAGTACGAAAAAGTAGGTCTCCCGTTTCCGTCTGGCTGGATTTTTATTAGACAGATAATCTCTGAAACTACTTAAATTTTAGATTGTATTAGGAATATGGCGTTGATGGTAAACATTATTATTTAAATTTTGTAAAATAAAATACTCCTGCTCATGTGGTTTGTGAATCCGCGTTGAATTTTTAACCTAGACTTCCAAATTTTTGGGGGAAATTCAAAATTGCGTAACACTTTGCAGTTTAACTTTGGAGCTGCAAAACCGAGTACTTTGAAATCTTTTTTTTAATCAAAATCTATCCGTTCGTGCCCCCCCAGATGATGTCATCTTACAATTGTGTCGAATAAATGTTATTTAAATGTTGAAAAGTGACATCATCCTGAACTTGTGGTTTATGAATCCATGTTGATGTTTTATCCTAGACATAGAGATTAAAAAGAAATCAAAATAGTATAATAATTTTTCAACTTTCGATTTCTCAATTTTTCGATATTTCAGTTTTGGAATTTTTCAGTTTTTTATTCAATTTTTCGATTTCTTAGTGAAGCGATTTTTTCATATATATGTATGATTTATGATTATGATTCCGTGTCGAGTTCTTTTCCACATTTTTTCGGGAAAAAATCAAAATCGCACATTTTACATTTTAATTTTGAAACTCCAAAATAGAACGCTTTGAAAACTTGCAAACGTCGTAAGCATCCTAAATCATTAATCATTTATGATTTTTTCGTTTATGCCCCCCTTAAAAACGATGACGTCATTTTACAATTTCGCCAAATAAATATATTCCTTAAATTTTATAGAATTATGTACATTACTTCTGCAGGTGTGATTTAAGAATCCGTGTTTAGTTTCTACTTTCTGAGTGTAAGCTAAGGAAGTATTGTAATTGAAAAGGTACTAACCCCGCCCACCCACCCTTTATATTCTTAGAACTTCTTAAAACTCAAAAATCGAGAAATGGAAAATCGAAAAATCCATTAATCGCGAAATTAAGAAATCGAAAAATTGTAAATTTAGAAACGTCAAAAACTGAAAAATTGAAAAATAAAAAAAAAACGAGAAATCGAAAATTTTAGGACTCGAGAAATTTAAGAATTAAAAAATCAAACTCTTTGGCAAATGACATACCCTCTAAGGAAGAAGAGGGTGGGAGGCGGGGCCGATAAAATAAGACCGATTTTAGCAAATGACATGGAACATCCAGATCAATCAGTCTTACCTTAGCAGATACTAGCCCCGCCCACCCGTCCTCTATTTCGTTAGAAGGTATTTCATTAGCCAAAATTAGTCTTATCTTAACAGGTAATAGTCCCGCCCACCCACCCTCTCTTTTCTTAGAGAGTATCTCATTTGCCAAAATCACTCTTATTGTAGCAGGTACTAAACCCGCCCACCCACCCTCTCTTTTCTTGGAAGGTATGTGATGTGCCAAAATCGATCTTATTTTAGTAGGTACTAACCCCGCCCGCCCACCCTCTCTTCTTAGAGGGTATGTCATCTGCCAAAATCAATCTTATCTTGGCAAGTATGAGCCTGATTTTTGCAGATGACATATCCTCTAAGGAAATAAGGGTGGGTGGGCGGGGCTAGTACTTGTCAAGATAAGATTGATTTTGGCAGATGACCCACTTTTCTAGGAAATAAAGGGTGGGTGGGCGGGGCTAGTACTTGCCAAGATAAGACTGATTTTGGCAGATGACTTGTTCTTCTAAGAAAATAAGAGCTGGATGGGTGGGGTTAGCACTTGCTAAAAATAAAAATAAAAAATGACAAATTGAAAAAATCGGATAAATGAGAAATCGGAAAATTGTACAACTGTATAATCGGAAAATCAAAAACTAAAATATCGAAAAATTGAAAAAAAAATCTTATAAAATCGAATTCGATATTCCAGATTTCATTTTTTTTTTTTTAGTTTTTATATTTTTCAACTTTTGACCATTTCATTTGATAATTTGTTTTTTAACTAAAACAACAAATTTATTCGAACCGAAATTTTGAAAGATCGAAAAACCCAAAAATTGAAAATTAGAAACAATTTTCAGATGTTTTAAAGTTACGGTAAACATGGCAAATCGCTGATCAAAATTACTCTTTACTTCCTACCAAAAACTCAAAAAATCAAAAATTTTAAAAAATAAACATCTATTTTCTCGATATTTTTTAAAATCAAATAATTGAGAAATCGGAAAACGGCCAAAATTGTAAAATTAAAAAATCGAAAGTTTTTTTCAGTTGCCCAGAGAAATCAAAAATCGAAAGACAGATCAAAAAATTGAAAATCTAAAAAACGAGAAATTGAAAAATTCGAAAGGGGAAAAATCGAAAAACTGAAGGATGTAGTCGTACTACGATAAGACTGACCTACTCTTCTAAGAAAATAAAAGAATAGGTCATCTGCCAAAATCAGTCTTATCTTCGCAAGTATGAGACTGAGTTTTGCAAATGGGATATCCCCTAAGAAAACAAGGGTGGGTGGGCGGCGCTAGTACTTGTTGAAATAAGACTGATTCTGGCAGATGACCCACTCTTGAAAGAAAATCAAGGGTGGGTGGGCGGGGCTAGTACCTTTTCTTAGAAGAGTAGGTCATTTGCCAAAATGTGTCTTATTTTGACAAGTACTAGCAAATTTCGAACCATTTTCGACGATTTTCGAAATTTAACTAAATACTTTTTCTAGTAGATTTCGGGGCTCAGAAGTCACTTCCAGCCTCATTTCTTCGATAACTTTGACCTTTTTTTCCATAATTAGATCATTAATTCAGTGCATTGAAATATCACAATTTTTAAAAATATCAAAAAAATTCAATACAACACCTATAGAAAGAAGATCTTGCGTCATTTTTGCATGTTTTCCAGTTAAGTTCGGATTAAAGAGATATCGACTTCAACTAGCCTCTGGTCGGATTACTGGATATTCGGATAATCGTGGGTTCGGATTATAGAGATTATACTTTAGTGTTGATGGTAAATATTATTTAAATTTTATTAAATAAGGTACTCTTGCATATGTGGTTTATGAATCCGTTTTGAGTTTTTTCCTTAGACTTCCAAACTTTTGGGGAAAAAAATCAAAATGACATTTTAACATTTTGCAATTTAACTTTAGAGCTGAAAAATTGAGTAAAAGAATAAATGTTAAAAAGTAACAATCCTGAACTTGTGGTTTACGAATCCCTGTTAACAGAGATTTTTGGAAAAAAAAATAAAATTGTACATAGTATAACAATTTTTCGATATTTTAGTTTTGGGATTTTTCAGTTTTTATTCTTCAATTTCTATATTTTTCAATTTTTCGATTCTTCAAATTTTCGATTTCCCAATTTCTTGATGAATCGATTTTTCAGTTTTTCAACTTTTCGTTTATTCAGGTTTGTTTGTCTTAAAAAATTATCATGTCATTTTACAATTTTAATGACATGCTCCTGGAGTGTGCTTTATGAATCCGTGTTGAGTTTTTAAGCTTGTCCAGATTTTTGGGAAAAAAATCAAAATTTTATAACAATATTTTACAATTTGATTTTGATATTGGAAAAACTGAATGATGTGAAAATTTGCAAATACTTTAAGGCTATTGCAAGCTCTTCAAATTTATGAGTGTTTTTGAGAAAAAAAAAAAACTGAGTCAAGGAAAAAAATCAAATCAATTTCCATTTTTTTTTTAACCACTGATACTTGTAATCTGCACGTGCTAATAGTCGAATTCTTTCGAAATATAGACATAAACAGTCGAAGTTAAATATGTACTGAAAAATTAAGAGCATGTTGTAAAATATCTATAAGTTAACAAATTATTAAAAAAACTAAATCGTAGACGAATCACATGCTGTATTATGGATGGCAACGATTGTTTTCCGAATCGAATTCTAATAATCTATTATTGCTAATCATGAGTGTATCTAAAAACAGAAGTTCGCCATTATCCTCTTTATGGTACGTGACTGGCTTCTTTTATGTTTTTCATCCTTTCATGACCCCTAGAGTACGAAAAAGTAGGTCTCCCGTTTCCGTCTAGCTGGATTTTTATTAGACAGATAATCTCTGAAACTACTTAAATTTTAGATTGTATTAGGAATATAGTGTTGATGGTAAACATTATTATTTAAATTTTGTAAAATAAAATACTCCTGCTCATGTGGTTTATGAATCCGCGTTGAATTTTTAACCTAGACTTCCAAATTTTTGGGGGAAATTCAAAATTGCGTAACACTTTGCAGTTTAACTTTGAAGCTGCAAAACCGAGTACTTTGAAATCTTTTTTTTAATCAAAATCTATCCGTTCGTGCCCCCCCAGATGATGTCATCTTACAATTGTGTCGAATAAATGTTATTTAAATGTTGAAAAGTAACATCATCCTGAACTTGTGGTTTATGAATCCATGTTGATGTTTTATCCTAGACATAGAGATTAAAAAGAAATCAAAATAGTATAATAATTTTTCAACTTTCGATTTCTCAATTTTTCGATATTTCAGTTTTGGGATTTTTCAGTTTTTTATTCAATTTTTCGATTTCTTGGTGAAGCGATTTTTTCATATATACAGGGTGTCTCAGAAATAAGTACATTAATTTTAACCAGTAACAGAACTCGTGAAACGGAACAACTTTTTTATCTAGCATTTTTTCGAAAACTCAAGTCGAATTTCGAATTTTCCCACCCATATATTTCACGAGCCGTCTATGTTCACCTTAAATAATAACTTAAATAATAGCAACACTACAACAATGAAGAAGGTACCGTAGCAACAGTTTTGACACTGACAATCATTTTTATGTCAATGTTTTTATTAAACGTTGTCTCTTTAAAGTTTGTTTGGCACAGATTTCTAATTTATAGACGAAATGTGTTGAAATGGCTTTGTTTTCAAATCTGGAATGCACCGATATCGTTTTAACGTAAGGTGAAGCTCCGGGAAACGGCACTCGCGCCCAACGAATTTTTTCAGAAAACCTCCCAAATCGTCTGCCAAATGTGCGCAGTTTTAAGAACGTTGCAGTATTTTCGAGAGTACGGATCTTTTAAACCGGCACCTCAGAATCGGGGTAAGTTACGTAGTAATAGAATTGCTAATATTGAAGAGGCTGTTTTGAAGAGTGTCGAAGCTCGACCGGGCACTAGCACGTATCACTGTCTAGTGTGATGTATCGGAGAGTAGTATTTGGAGGATACTCAGAGAACAAATGTACCCCCTTCAGGACCAGAAAGTTCAGTTATTGAAACTAACAGACTTACCACGTAGGCAAAACTTTTGTGAGTGGGTTAATAGAAAAATAAACGAACAAGCAAATTTTGTATCTCTTATACCATCAACTGATGAGGTGGGTTACACGAGGGAAGGTGTTCAACACCCACACTTGGGCCGATGAAATTCCGTACGCCATTAGGGAGCAGGATTTTCAATTTCTCTCTAAATGTTTGTCACATTGACAAGATTAGGAAAATACGTATCCTAGTAACTGTTTTCGACCATAAATTATTAATTATAATAATTATTAGTGTCCATGGGTGACTGAGGATCCATGGGCGGGTAACCTTAATTGGGGTATAACTTTAACAATTTTTAACTTGATAATTAAAAAGTTCTTGACAAAACTCTACTAAAAAAAGTTGTTGAGTTCAATGAGCTCTATAACTGATTAAAATTAATGTACTTATTTCTGAGACACCCTGTATGTATGATTTATGATTCCGTGTCGAGTTCTTTTCCACATTTTTTCGGGAAAAAATCAAAATCGCACAACATTTTACAATTTAATTTTGAAACTCCAAAATAGAACGCTTTGAAAACTTGCAAACGTCGTAAGCATCCTAAATCATTAATCATTTATGATTTTTTCGTTTATGCCCCCCTTAACACGACGACGTGATTTTACAATTTAGCCGAATAAATATGTTTCTTAAATTTTATAGAATTATGTGCATTACTTCTGCAGGTGTGATTTAAGAATCCGTGTTTAGTTGTACTTTCTGAGTGTAAGCTAAGGAAGTATTGTAATTGAAAAGGTATTAACCCCGCCCACCCACCCTTTATTTTCTTAGAACTTTTTAAAACTCAAAAAATCGAGAAATGGAAAATCGAAAAATCCATTAATCGCGAAATTAAGAAATCGAAAAATTGTAAATTTAGAAACGTCAAAAACTGAAAAATTGAAAAATAAAAAAAATCTAGAAATCGAAAATTTGAAGAGCCGAGAAATTTAAGAATTGAAAAATCGAACTGATTTTGGCAAATGACATACCCTCTAAGGAAGGAGAGGGGGGAGGCGGGGCTGATAAAATAAGACCGATTTTGGCAAATGACATGGAACATCCAGATCAATCAGTCTTACCTTAGCAGATACTAGCCCCGCCCACCCGTCCTCTATTTCGTTAGAAGGTATTTCATTAGCCAAAATTAGTCTTATCTTAACAGGTAATAGTCCCGCCCACCCACCCTCTCTTTTCTTAGAGAGTATCTCATTTGCCAAAATCACTCTTATTGTAGCAGGTACTAAACCCGCCCACCCACCCTCTCTTTTCTTGGAAGGTATGTGATGTGCCAAAATCGATCTTATTTTAGTAGGTACTAACCCCGCCCGCCCACCCTCTCTTCTTAGAGGGTATGTCATCTGCCAACATCAATCTTATCTTGGCAAGTATGAGCCTGATTTTTGCAAATGACATATCCTCTAAGGAAATAAGGGTGGGTGGGTGGGGCTAGTACTTGTCAAGATAAGACTGATTTTGGCAGATGACCCACTTTTCTAGGAAATAAAGGGTGGGTGGGCGGGGCTAGTACTTGCCAAGATAAGACTGATTTTGGCAGATGACTTGTTCTTCTAAGAAAATAAGAGCTGGATGGGTGGGGTTAGCACTTGCTAAAAATAAAAATAAAAAATGACAAATTGAAAAAATCGGATAAATGAGAAATTGGAAAATTGTACAACTGTATAATCGGAAAATCAAAAACTAAAATATCGAAAAATTGAAAAAAAAATCTTATAAAATCGAATTCGATATTCCAGATTTCATTTTTTTTTTTTAGTTTTTAGATTTTTCAACTTTTGACTATTTCATTTGATAATTTGTTTTTTAACTAAAACAAATTTATTCGAACCGAAATTTTGAAAGATCGAAAAACCCAAAAATTGAAAATTAGAAACAATTTTCAGATGTTTTAAAGTTACGGTAAACATGGCAAATCGCTGAACAAAATTACTCTTTACTTCCTACCAAAAACTCAAAAAATCAAAAATTTTAAAAAATAAACATCTATTTTCTCGATATTTTTTAAAATCAAATAATTGAGAAATCGGAAAACTGCCAAAATTGTAAAATTAAAAAATTGGTCTAAAGAGTTTAGACAGTACTTCCCTCGCTGTCGGAAACTTGACGACTGCATGCCTATTGTGTTTTTTTTCTCATTACATTTTTGTAGTGGGAATTTAAAAAAAAATTGCGATGACGTCATCAACATTTTTGCAAGGACACGTATATCAGTTGGGATAGATGTAGTGTAATACTAAGAATAAAATTATTATATTCTCAAATTTTCGGGAAAATGAATTGGGTCGTTTGAATATTGATTTGTAATAATCAATAAAATAACGAAACAATTTACTCACGTATACCTACGTATCAGAGGCAACTGAAAATCGTGTATGTATAAACATTCTTAATTTAAGATGACAGGCGTAACAGCATACGTGAGAGCCAAACACAGAAACTGTAAACAAAACGACCGTCGGTTTTATTGCTTCGACTTCCGCTTATTATATAAAACATTGGGTTTTATTTTAATTCTTGACGGTGAAATTCACAATTGGTTGATTATAAACATGTCTATTTCACATTCGCGGAATCAAGTGAACGCATAAAACAAATGCAGGTCTGTAATGTTAAAGTCGATGTAAATAAGCGTGCTACCCTTATGTTTCAACCGAGTTTTTCCTTTAACAAATTTTGTGTCTACCAAATTGGGTTGGTTGGGGTGTAATACTAATAATAAGTGTTGCCTTTAATTTAATCAATAAAATAAATTGACTTCATTAATTTTTTTGAACCACCTCTTAAGAAAATCTAAAAAATATGAATGGAATGATAAATCACAAGTACAAACTCATCATATTTTTTGCATTTTAGATAGGATTTATTCAGCAAAATTTAAGGGTGACGTCATCAATTTTTTTAGGAGGGATGAACAAATACATTTTGAACAAAAGTTTACCATTCTTATAATAACTTTAAAATATTCCCAAGATTTCAAAGCATTCAGTTTTGTAATTCCTGATTAAATCGATAAAATAAATTCACGCCTTCATTAATTTTTTTGAGTCACCCTGCATATGCAAATCCAAAAATATGAATGGAATGATAAATCACAAGTACAGACTCATCATATTTTGTACATTTTAGATACGATTTATTCGGAAAACTTTTGAGCTGACGTCATCAGTTTTTTGTAGAAGATAACCAAATACATTTTGACTAAAAATTTATTATGCTCTTTATAACCTTAAAACATCTGCAAGATTTCAAAGCATTCGGTTTTGTAGTTCCTGATTAAATCAATAAAATAAATTTACGCATTCATTAATTTTTTTGAGTCACTCTGTATATGCAAATCCAAAAAATATGAATGGAGTGATAAATGACAAGTACAGGCTCATCATATTTTGTACATTTTAGATATGATTTATTCGGAAAACTTTTGAGCTGACGTCATCAGTTTTTTGTAGAAGATAACCAAATATATTTTGACTAAAAATTTATTATGCTCTTTATAACCTTAAAACATCTGCAAGATTTCAAAGCATTCGGTTTTGTAGTTCCTGATTAAATCAATAAAATAAATTTACGCATTCATTAATTTTTTTGAGTCACTCTGTATATGCAAATCCAAAAAATATGAATGGAGTGATAAATGACAAGTACAGGCTCATCATATTTTGTACATTTTAGATATGATTTATTCGGCAAACTTTCGAGCTGACGTCATCAAGTTTTTGGAGGGGATAACCAAATATATTTTGACTAAAAATTTATTATGCTCTTTATGACCTTAAAACATCTGCAAGATTTCAGAGCATTCGGTTTTGTAGTTCCTGATTAAATCAATAAAATATATTTACGCATTCATTAATTTTTTTGAGTCACCCTGTATATGCAAATCCAAAAAATATTAATGGAGTGATAGATCACAAGTACAGACTCATCATATTTTGTACATTTTAGATATGATTTATTCCACAAACTTTTGAGCTGACGTCATCAAGTTTTTGGAGGGGGTAAGCAAATAATTTTTGACTAAAGATTTATGATGCTCTTCATAGCCTTAAAACATCTGCAACATTTCAAAGCATTCTGGTTAGCAGATTAAAAATTATATTTCAAAATGTTGTTTTATAATTTTGATTTTTTTTCCAAAAATCTGGACGTTTCGGGTGAAAAGTCGATTCGGAGTTGTAAACTACATGTGTAGGACTATGTTATTTTATACAATTGAAAACCCATTTACTATGTACAATTTTGAAGTGACGTCATCGCATTAGTGGTGGGGATGATTAGACAAATTTTGGTTAGCGTTTTACCATCTACATGATATTCTTAATATAAGTACAAAATTTCACAACAATCGGTCGAGTACTTTCGGAGATTATCTGTCTAATAAAAATCCGTGACAACAGACGGACAGACGGACAGACGGACAGACGGACGGACGGACGGACAGACGGACAGACGGACAGACAGACGGAAATGGGAGACCTATTTCTTCGTCTTCTAGGGGTCATGAAAGATCGAGAAAACGTAAAAGTTGAGAGTCGGCCGACGGACTCGATTACAATACTTCCTTTGCTTACGCTCGGGAAGTTAAAATTGAAAGTTTTTTTCAGTTGCCCAGAGAAATCAAAAATCGAAAGACAGATCAAAAAATTGAAAATCTAAAAAACGAGAAATTGAAAAATTCGAAAGTTGAAAAATCGAAAAACTGAAGGATGTAGTCGTACTCACTACGATAAGACTTACCTACTCTTCTAAGAAAATAAAAGAATAGGTCATCTGCCAAAATCAGTCTTATCTTCGCAAGTATGAGACTGAGTTTTGCAAATGAGATATCCCCTAAGAAAACAAGGGTGGGTGGGCGGGGCTAGTACTTGTCAAGATAAGACTGATTTTGGCAGATGACCTACTCTTCTAAGAAAATAAAGGGTGGGTGGGCGGGGCTAGTACTTTTCAAGATGAGACTGATTTTGGCAAATGACTTATTCTTCTAACAAAATAAAGAGTGGGTGGGTGGGGTTAGCACTTGCTAACAATAAAAAAATTTAACATCAAAAAATGATAAATTGAAAACTCGGATAAATGAGAAATCGGAAAATTGTACAACTGTATAATCGCAAAATCAAAAACTGAAATATCGAAAAATTGGAAAAAACAAATCTTATAAAATCGAATTCGAAATTCCAGTTTTCATTTTTTTTTTTTAGTTTTTAGATTTTTCAACTTTTGAATATTTCATTTGATAATTTATTTGACAATTTTGCAGTTTTTAATTCCAGTCTTTTGATTTTTCAAGTTCAAATTTTTCCTTTTCAAGATTTGTCATTTTTCGATTTTTTAATTAAAAGAACAAATTTATTCGAACCGAAATTTTGAAAAATCCAAAAATTGAAACTTAGAAATAAAATTTTCAGATGTTTTAAAATTACGGTAAACATGGCAAATCGCTGATCAAAATTACTCTTTACTTTCTTCCAAAAACTCGGTGACAAAAAATCAGAAATCAAAAATTTAAAAAATAAACATCTATTTTCTCGATATTTTTAAAAATCGAATATGTAATTGAAAAATCGGAAAACAGCCAAAATTGTAAAATTAAAAGATCGGAAAGTTTTTCCAGTTGCCCAGAGAAATCAAAAATCGAAAGAATTGAAAATTTAAAAAGTGAAAAATTGAAAAATTCGAAAGTTGAAAAGTCGAAAAACTGAAGAATCTAGTAGTACTCACTACGATAAGACTGATTTTGGCAAATGATCTACTCTTAAGAAAACAAAGGTCGGGTGGGTGGGGCTAGCATTTGCCAAAATAAGACTCATTTTAGCCAATGACCTACTCTTCTAAGAAAATAAAAGAATAGGTCATCTGCGAAAATCAGTCTTATCTTCGCAAGTATGAGACTGATTTTTGCAAATGACATATCCTCTGAGAAAACAAGGGTGGGTGGGCGGGGCTAGTACTTGTTAAAATAAGACTGATTCTGGCAGATGACCCACTCTTGAAAGAAAATCAAGGGTGGGTGGGCGGGGCTAGTACCTTTTCTTAGAAGAGTAGGTCATTTGCCAAAATGTGTCTTATTTTGTCAAGTACTAGCAAATTTCGAACCATTTTCGACGATTTTCGAAATTTAACTAAATACTTTTTCTAGTAGATTTCGGGGCTCAGAAGTCACTTCCAGCCTCATTTTTTCGATAACTTTGACCTTTTTTTCCATAATTAGATCATTAATTCAGTGCATTGAAATATCACAATTTTTAAAAATATCAAAAAATTCAATACAACACCTATAGAAAGAAGATCTTGCGTCATTTTTGCAAGTAGGTGCATGTTTTCCAGTTAAGTTCGGATTAAAGAGATATCGACTTCACCTAGCCTCTGTTCGGATTACTGGATATTCGGATAATCGTGGGTTCGGATTATAGAGATTATACTTTAGTGTTGATGGTAAATATTATTTAAATTTTATAAAATAAGGTATTCTTGCATATGTGGTTTATGAATCCGTTTTGAGTTTTTTCCCTAGACTTCCAAATTTTTGGGGAAAAAATCAAAATAACATTTCAACATTTTGCAATTTAACTTTGGAGCTGCCAAATTAAGTACTCTGAATTTTTTTTTTTTTAGTCAGAATTTAAACCGTTCATGCATAGTGCATGCAATTTTTCGATATTTTAGTTTTGGGATTTTTCAGTTTTTATTCTTCAATTTCTATATTTTTCAATTTTTCGATTCTTCAAATTTACGATTTCCCAATTTCTTGATGAATCGATTTTTCAGTTTTTCAACTTTTCGTTTATTCAGGTTTGTTTATGTCTTAAAAAATTATCATGTCATTTTACAATTTTAATGACACGCTCCTGGAGTGTGCTTTATGAATCCGTGTTGAGTTTTTAAGCTTGTCCAGATTTTTGGGAAAAAAAACAAAATTTTATAACAATATTTTACAATTTGATTTTGATATTGGAAAAACTGAATGATGTGAAAATTTGCAAATACTTTAAGGCTATTGCAAGCTCTTCAAATTTACGAGTGGTTTTGAGAAAAAAAAAAACTGAGTGAAGGAAAAAAATCAAATCAATTTCCATTTTTTTTTAACCACTGATATTTGTAATCTGCACGTGCTAATAGTCGAATTCTTTCGAAATATAGACATAAACAGTCGAAGTTAAATATGTACTGAAAAATTAAGAGCATGTTGTAAAATATCTATAAGTTAACAAATTATTAAAAAAACTAAATCGTAGACGAATCACATGCTGTATTATGGATGGCAACGATTGTTTTCCGAATCGAATTCTAATAATCTATTATTGCTAATCATGAGTGTATCTAAAAACGGAAGTTCGCCATTATCCTCTTTATGGTACGTGACTGGCTTCTTTTATGTTTTTCATCCTTTCATGACCCCTAGAGTACGAAAAAGTAGGTCTCCCGTTTCCGTCTGGCTGGATTTTTATTAGACAGATAATCTCTGAAACTACTTAAATTTTAGATTGTATTAGGAATATGGCGTTGATGGTAAACATTATTATTTAAATTTTATAAAATAAAATACTCCTGCTCATGTGGTTTATGAATCCGCGTTGAATTTTTAACCTAGACTTCCAAATTTTTGGGGGAAATTCAAAATTGCGTAACACTTTGCAGTTTAACTTTGAAGCTGCAAAACCGAGTACTTTGAAATCTTTTTTTTAATCAAAATCTATCCGTTCGTGCCCCCCCAGATGATGTCATCTTACAATTGTGTCGAATAAATGTTATTTAAATGTTGAAAAGTGACATCATCCTGAACTTGTGGTTTATGAATCCATGTTGATGTTTTATCCTAGACATAGAGATTAAAAAGAAATCAAAATAGTATAATAATTTTTCAACTTTCGATTTCTCAATTTTTCGATATTTCAGTTTTGGGATTTTTCAGTTTTTTATTCAATTTTTCGATTTCTTGGTGAAGCGATTTTTTCATATATATGTATGCAAACGTCGTAAGCATCCTAAATCATTAATCATTTATGATTTTTTCGTTTATGCCCCCCTTAAAACGTCATTTTACAATTTAGCCGAATAAATATGTTTCTTAAATTTTATAGAATTATGTGCATTACTTCTGCAGGTGTGATTTAAGAATCCGTGTTTAGTTGTACTTTCTGAGTGTAAGCTAAGGAAGTATTCTAATTGAAAAGGTACTAGCCCCACCCACCTACTCTTTATATTCTTAGAACTTCTTAAAACTCAAAAAATCGAGAAATGGGAAAATCGAAAAATCCATTAATCGCGAAATTAAGAAATCGAAAAATTGTAAATTTAGAAACGTCAAAAACTGAAAAATTGAAAAATAAAAAAACGAGAAATCGAAAATTTGAAGAGTCGAGAAATTTAAGAATTGAAAAATCAAACTGATTTTGGCAAATGACATACCCTCTAAGGAAGGAGAGGGTGGGAGGCGGGGCTGATAAAATAAGACCGATTTTGGCAAATGACATGGATCATCCAGATCAATCAGTCTTACCTTAGCAGATACTAGCCCCGCCCACCCGTCCTCTATTTCGTTAGAAGGTATTTCATTAGCCAAAATTAGTCTTATCTTAACAGGTAATAGTCCCGCCCACCCACCCTCTCTTTTCTTAGAGAGTATCTCATTTGCCAAAATCACTATTATTGTAGCAGGTACTAAACCCGCCCACCCACCCTCTCTTTTCTTGGAAGGTATGTGATGTGCCAAAATCGATCTTATTTTATTAGGTACTAACCCCGCCCGCCCACCCTCTCGTCTTAGAGGGTATGTCATCTGCCAAAATCAATCTTATCTTGGCAAGTATGAGCCCGATTTTTGCAGATGACATATCCTCTAAGGAAATAAGGGTGGGTGGGCGGGGCTAGTACTTGTCAAGATAAGATTGATTTTGGCAGATGACCCACTTTTCTAGGAAATAAAGGGTCTAGTACTTGCCAAGATAAGACTGATTTTGGCAGATGACTTTGTTCTTCTAAGAAAATAAGAGCTGGATGGGTGGGGTTAGCACTTGCTAAAAATAAAAATAAAAAATGACAAATGAAAAAAATCGGATAAATGAGAAATCGGAAAATTGTACAACTGTATAATCGGAAAATCAAAACTAAAATATCGAAAAATTGAAAAAAAAATCTTATAAAATCGAATTCGATATTCCAGATTTCATTTTTTTTTTTTAGTTTTTAGATTTTTCAACTTTTGACTATTTCATTTGACAATTTGTTTTTTAACTAAAACAACAAATTTATTCGAACCGAAATTTGGAAAGATCGAAAAACCCAAAAATTGAAAATTAGAAACAATTTTCAGATGTTTTAAAGTTACGGTAAACGTGGCAAATCGGTGATCAAAATTACTCTTTACTTCCTACCAAAAACTCAAAAAATCAAAAATTTAAAAAAATAAACATTATTTTCTCGATATTTTTTAAAATCAAATAATTGAGAAATCGAAAAACTGCCAAAATTGTAAAATTAAAAAATCGAAAGTTTTTTTCAGTTGCCCAGAGAAATCAAAAATCGAAAGACAGATCAAAAAATTGAAAATCTAAAAAACGAGAAATTGAAAAATTCGAAAGTTGAAAAATCGAAAAACTGAAGGATGTAGTCGTACTCACTACGATAAGACTGACCTATTCTTCTAAGAAAATAAAAGAAGAGGTCATCTGCCAAAATCAGTCTTATCTTCGCAAGTATGAGACTGAGTTTTGCAAATGAGATATCCCCTAAGAAAACAAGGGTGGGTGGGCGGGGCTAGTACTTGTCAAGATAAGACTGATTTTGGCAGATGACCTACTCTTCTAAGAAAATAAAGGGTGGGTGGGCGGGGCTAGTACTTTTCAAGATGAGACTGATTTTGGCAAATGACTTATTCTTCTAACAAAATAAAGACTGGGTGGGTGGGGTTAGCACTTGCTAACAATAAAAAAATTAACATCAAAAAATGATAAATTGAAAACTCGGATAAATGAGAAATCGGAAAATTGTACAACTGTATAATCGCAAAATCAAAAACTGAAATATCGAAAAATTGGAAAAAACAAATCTTATAAAATCGAATTCGAAATTCCAGTTTTCATTTTTTTTTTTTTAGTTTTTAGATTTTTCAACTTTTGAATATTTCATTTGATAATTTGTTTGACAATTTTGCAGTTTTTAATTCCAGTCTTTTGATTTTTCAAGTTAAAATTTTTCCTTTTCAAGATTTGTCATTTTTCGATTTTTTAATTAAAAGAACAAATTTATTCGAACCGAAATTTTGAAAAATCCAAAAAAACTTAGAAATAAAATTTTCAGATGTTTTAAAATTACGGTAAACATGGCAAATCGCTGATCAAAATTACTCTTTACTTTCTTCCAAAAACTCTGTGACAAAAAATCAGAAATCAAAAATTTAAAAAATAAACATCTATTTTCTCGATATTTTTAAAAATCGAATATGTAATTGAAAAATCGGAAAACAGCCAAAATTGTAAAATTAAAAAATCGGAAAGTTTTTTCAGTTGCCCAGAGAAATCAAAAATCGAAAGAATTGAAAATTTAAAAAGTGAAAAATTGAAAAATTCGAAAGTTGAAAAGTCGAAAAACTGAAGAATCTAGTAGTACTCACTACGATAAGACTGATTTTGGCAAATGATCTACTCTTAAGAAAACAAAGGTCGGTGGGTGGGCTAGCATTTGCCAAAATAAGACTCATTTTAGCAATGACCTACCTTCTAAGAAAATAAAAGAATAGGTCATCTGCGAAATTCATCTTATCTTCGCAAGTATGAGACTGATTTTTGCAATGACATATCCTCTGAGAAAACAAGGGTGGGTGGCGGGGCTAGTACTTGTTGAAATAAGACTGATTCCGGCAGATGACCACTCTTGAAAGCAAATAAAGGGTGGGTGGGCGGGGCTAGTACCTTTTCTAGAAGAGTAGGTCATTTGCCAAAATGTGTCTTATTTTGTCAAGTATAGCAAATTTCGAACCATTTTCGACGATTTTCGAATTTAACTAATACTTTTCTAGTAGATTTCGGGCTCAGAAGTCACTTCAGCCTCATTTTTTCGATAACTTTGACCTTTTTTTCCATATTGATCATTAATTCAGTGCATTGAATATCACAATTTTTAAAAATATCAAAAAATTCAATACAACACCTATAGAAGAAGATCTTGCGTCATTTTTGCAAGTAGTGCATGTTTTCCAGTAAGTTCGGATTAAAGAGATATCGACTTCAACTAGCTTGGTCGGATTACTGGATATTCGGATATGTGGGTTCGGATTATAGAGATTATACTTTAGTGTTGATGGTAAATATTATTTAAATTTTATAAAATAAGGTATTCTTGCATATGTGGTTTATGAATCCGTTTGAGTTTTTTCCTTAGACTTCCAAATTTTTGGGGAAAAAAATCAAAATAACATTTTAACATTTTGCAATTTAAGTTGGAGCTGCAAATTGAGTGCTCTGAATTTTTTTTTTTAGTCAGAATTTAAACCGTCATGCATAGTATATACATAGTATAACAATTTTTCGATATTTTAGTTTGGGGATTTTTCAATTTTTGTTCTTCAATTCTATATTTTTCAATTTTTCGATTCTTCAAATTTCGATTCCAATGTCTGATGAATCGATTTTCAGATTTTCAATTTTTCGTTATTCAGGTTGTTTGTCTTAAAAATTATCATGTCATTTACAATTTTAATGACATGCTCCTGGAGTGTGCTTTATGAATCCGTGTTGAGTTTTTAAGCTTGTCCAGATTTTTGGGAAAAAATCAAAATTTTAAACATATTTTACATTTGATTTTGATATTGGAAAAACTGAATGATGTGAAAATTTGCAAATATTTAAGACTATTGGAAGCTCTTCAAATTTATGAGTGTTTTTGGAAAAAAAAAAAAAAACTGAATGTAGGAGACAAAATCAAATCAATTTCCATTTTTTTTAATCACTGATACTTGTAATCTGCACGTGCTAATAGTCGAATTCTTTCGAAATATAGACATAAACAGTCGAAGTTAAATATGTACTGAAAAATTAAAGAGCATGTTGTAAAATATCTATAAGTTACGAATCACATTGCTGTATTATGGATAGCAACGATTGTTTTCCGAATCGAATTCTAATAATCTATTATTGCTAATCATGAGTGTATCTAAAAACGGAAGTTCGCCATTATGCTCTTTATGGTACGTGAAGTGGTTGCTACCGAATGAATTGTTTTTCCATTATCTAGGTAAAAAGAGAAACATTGCTTGACGCTGAAAGCCAATTTACATTATTTAGAGTGATAGTACCATATTTACTGTGCCGCTACATATCACATTAATTTATCATTCCAGTCCATTAGAACGCCCATAAATACTGATCTGTACAACAAATAGGCAAAACTGGACATCATTATAAAGACATTTTTCTTAATTGCTGCTATTCAGTCGACATATTATTGCAATTAAACATCGAGAACTTACTATCACGCAAATTTATTTTTCTCCGCAGAACTCATCCGTCTCTTTTACGAGCCGAATTAAGCCCTGGCGACGTAGTAAAACACAATCAACAGTACTCCGTTAATTAGCATGTTATTATCGCACAGTTATGCTTAATGCGTCTATTTGCTTGCGGGGTTCACGGGTAAATATGAATGGCCCTGGAGCCAGACAGGAATTTCAAACAGTGTTATTGTTGGCTCATGTAACATGCGATGATGACTGGAGTTGCGGCTTTGCATTTTCGAGCGAACTTAAAACTCCCAAATAGCTCCCGGATGTTTGACTCCGCGCGAGGAGGGATCAAACGCTTATCTTTTTATTCGGCGAAGTCGGATTTAAGTTGAGTATGTGGGTCAGGATTTGTGTGTTTTACGAATTCGTACTCGAGTGGTTGGTAATCTTTGCTGGTCAAAGTACGGTGGTAATTAAACATTCTTCGGCAGAAATAGAAGTGTGTCCTTTGTGGACAAAGCGATGATAACGTAATGCAGCAAATAGATTAAGGTTGTCTGCATCCGCTTTGTGGCGACGTGGTAATTTCGTGCCACATTTTTCTTAATGTCATATTGTTTTGAAGTTAATCTCATTTAAGTTGATCATTAATTGTGGCTTAAATTGCAACCGACAGGAGAGTCGATTTTTGTGTGTAGTTTATCCTTCTAGTGGGATTAGTTCACTTAAACTCTCTAAATCCGATTCCTTAAAATCTTGTCGTCGCGCATTAATTAAATCTTCGCAGCCCGAACTTATCTCTCATTAACCTCCAAACACACTATCAATTATCACCGGATTAAATTAAGTCTGAGTCGATTAAGTTCCTTTCGATGGCTACGACGCCACGTCTAAATTACTTAACAAACTCTTACAAGTAAAGTCAAAGGACGTTTTCTCAAACGCCAATTATCGAGCAGTTCATTGCTCTACCGGTGAATCACACAGACTTGCGAATCAATTATCGCCCACCTCAATAAAGCGCACTATTTTTACAAACTCGACACTATGTCCACCTTGAATATATGCATAACAACGAGTCCAAAGTTCGCGGCTGAAACCGCACATTGTCTGCAAGGTAGCGTGGGGTTTCAGCAAAAAATCCAGCATATAGTGACGCGTTTCGCCAACGAAGTGGGTTGCATGGGGTATATGCTAACGAATTTGGCGTTATTTAATTTTTTGTTAAATTGTGAAAGTAGGCCATGATGTTTTAAGTTGCAGTCGCAGTTGAGGGTGCCAGATTTCACTGCGTGCGATCAATAAAAATCGTCCCCTAGTTGGCGCTGGATTTTTAGCTCGTTTTAGTTTGCTCGTCCAGTGCCAACTTGAAGACGCTTGTTGATGGCAGTTTATTACGTTGAAATTCCGTAGACATTGCGTAAAAATTTATCAGTTTTTGTAATATTGATCACTAGTCGTCTAATCCCTCTTTTTTTTTAATTACACGGTTTTAAGTAGGAGATTAAATCATATTTAATTTTGAAGGTTATTATAAAAATATTGTAATCGAGTCCATTGGGCGACTGGCTACTTTTATCTTTTCTCGAGGTTTCATGTCCCCTAAAGTACGAAAAAAATAGGTTCCCGTTTCCAACTGTCTGTCTGCCGTCTGTCCCGCTTTGTATTAGGCAGATAATCTCCGAGATTACTAGACGGATCGTCAAATTTTATGTGTGTATTAGGTATGGGTGGGTTAGTTTTCACCCTAAAAATTCAGATTTTTGAAAAAAAAATCAAAATTGTATAACTTTTCCAATTTAATTTTGAAACTGCAAAAGCTGATAAAGATGGTAAAATAAAAATACTTGATATCTTACAATTTTGTCAACTAATTTTACTCAAATATTAAAAAATAGCGTGGTCCTGCACTTGTGGTTTATGAATCCGGTTTGAATTTTTATCCTAGACGTGGAGATTTTTGAAAAAAAAAATCAAAATTGTACAGTCTTTCGAATTTTAAAATTTTTCGACATTTCAATTCTCGATTTTTTTTTTGTTTCTCTATTTTCCGATATTTCAGTTTCACGATTTTTGTATAATCCAGTTTTTGGCATTTCTAAATTAGATTTTTTCCATTTCTCTTTTTCGATGTTTCGGTTTCGAGACTTCTAGATTTTTCGATTTCTCGTTTTCTGATTATTCAGTTTTTCGATTTTACGATTTTTTAATTTTTTAATAACTACATATTTAAATTTTTCTATTTTTCGAATTTTCCATTTATCGATTTCTCGGGTTTTCAATGTTTAATATTTTTCGATTTCACGATTTTTCAAGTTTTCAACACTTCAATTTTGGGAATTTTTCCGTATCTGGATTTTTCAATTCTTCATATTTATTATAATTTTGGAATTTTCGGTTTTTCTTTCGACTTTCGATATTTCGGTTTTTTTCCTATATTTGGATTCTTGGCTTTTCGAATTCTAGGTTTTCCGATTTCACGGATTTTCGTTTTTCCGAGTATTTAATTCATGGAATTTTCAAATTTTTACTTCGATTTTTAATTTTTTTATTTCTCGAGTTTTCGATTTTCGCTTCTCAAATTTTCAATCTTTCTAGTTTTTGATTTTCTATTTTTCAAATTTTCGATTTCACGATTTTCAAGTTTTTGATTTTTAACACTTCAATTTTTACTTCGATTTTTAATTTTTTTATTTCTCGAGTTTTCGATTTTCGCTTCTCAAATTTTCAATCTTTCTAGTTTTTGATTTTCTATTTTTCAAATTTTCGATTTCACGATTTTCAAGTTTTTGATTTTTAACACTTCAATTTTTCTATGTCTGGATTGTTCAATATTTTAATTTTAGATTTTTCGGGTTGTCGACTTCTCGGTTTTTTCGATTTCTCGGTTTTTCGACTTTTCGGCTTTTCGAATTTTAGATTTGCGTTATTTAATTTTTTTTTAATTCGATATCTCAATTTTTTCAATTTTTGACGTTTCGATTTTTGGATTTTTCGACTTTCCATGTCTTGTTTTTTTTTTTTTTTTTGTATTTCGACTTTTAGATCTCCGAATTCTAGGTTTTCCGATTTCTCGGATTTTCGTTTTTCCGAATATTTGATTCATCGCATTTTCAATTTTTTTACCTTTCGATTTTTCAATTATTCATTTTTCAATTTTTCCAAGTAAAATTTTCGATTTTTTATTTCTCGAGTTTTTAATTTTCTCCAAGTTTCTGGACGATTTTTGATTTTTCAACTTTTCCATTCTTCATTTTTTCGTCTCAAATTTTCAATATTTCAAGTCTGAGATTTTCAATTTTCAATTTCTTTTACTTTTCGATTTTTTCATTTCTTAATTATTTAAATTTTTCTATTTTTCGAATTTTCCATTTATCGACTTCTCGGTTTTTCAATGTCGTAAACTTTTTCGATTTCAAATTTTTCAATTTTTTGATTTTAGATTTTTCAGTTTGTCGATTTCTCAGTTTTGCGGATTTTCGTTTTTTCGGATATTTGATTCATGAAATTTTCAATTTTACTTTTCGATTTTTTTATTTCTCGAGTTTTCGATTTTCGCTTCTCAAATTTTCAATCTTTCTGGTTTTTGATTTTCATTCCAGACTTTCCAGAAGATTTTTCTATATTTCAAATTTTCGATCTATCGACTTCTCGGTTTTTCAATGTCGTAAAATTTTTCGATTTCACGATTTTCAAGTTTTTGATTTCTCAGATTTTTAACACTTTAACTTTGGGAATTTTTCTGTCTGGATTTTTCAATATTTCAATTTTAGATTTTTCGGTTTGTCGACTTCTCGATTTTTTCGATTTCTCGGTTTTTTCGACTTTTCGGCTTTTCGAATTTTAGATTTGCGATATTTAATATATTTTTTAATTTCGATATCTCAATTTTTTCAATTTTTCCAATTTTTGACGTTTCGATTTTTGTATTTTTCGACTTTCCATTGTTTTGTTTTTGTTTTTTTTTTTTTATTTCGATTTTTAGATCTCCGAATTCTAGGTTTTCCGATTTCTCGGATTTTCGTTTTTCCGAATATTTGATTCATCGAATTTTCAATTTTTTTTACCTTTCGATTTTTTATTTCTCGAGTTTTTAATTTTCTCCAAGTTTCTGGACGATTTTTGATTTTTCAACTTTTCCATTCTTCATTTTTTCGTCTCAAATTTTCAATATTTCAAGTCTGAGATTTTCAATTTTCAATTTCTTTTACTTTTCGATTTTTTAATTTCTTAATTATTTAAATTTTTCTATTTTTCGAATTTTCCATTTATCGACTTCTCGGTTTTTCAATGTCGTAAACTTTTTCGATTTCAAATTTTTCCTTATCTGGATTTTTCAATTTTTTGATTTTAGATTTTTCAGTTTGTCGATTTCTCAGTTTTGCGGATTTTCGTTTTTTCGGATATTTGATTCATGAAATTTTTAATTTTACTTTTCGATTTTTTTATTTCTCGAGTTTTCGATTTTCGCTTCTCAAATTTTCAGTCCATCTGGTTTTTGATTTTTCGATTTTGTAAGTTTCTGGAAGATTTTTCTATTTTTTCGATTTTCGAATTCTAGGTTTTCCGATTCATCGAATTTTCAATTATTTTATTTTTCGATTTTTTATTTCTCGAATTTTCGATTTTCGGTTCTTAAATTTTCAGTCCTTCTGGTTTTCGATTTTTTATTTTTCAGATTTTCGATTTTCGAACTTTCGGTTATTTCGATATTCCGATTTTTCGATTTTTTGATTTTTCAACTTCTATTCAGTTTTTCTTAATTTTTTTCAAATAGTTTATTTTTTGATTTTTTTTATTCCTCGTTAAATTTTCGATTTTCGAGACTAAAATTTTCAATCTTTCTAGTCTTCGATTTTCAATTTCTTTTACTTTTCGTTTTTTTGATTTTCTGTTTTTCTATTTTTCGATTTCTCGTTTTTTGATTTTTCAGTTTTTGGATTTTACGATTTCCATTTAGACTTCTCGGTTTTTCAGTGTCATAAAATTTTTCGATTTCACAATTTTTCAAATTTTCGATTTCTCAACTTTTTAACACTTCAATTTTGGGAATTTTTCCATATCTGGATTTTTCGTTTTTTCGAATTTTAGATTTGCGGTATTTAAATGTTCTAAATTTCGATATCTCAATTTTTTCAATTTTTCCATTTTTTGACTTTTCGATTTTTGGATTTTCCGATTTCGCGGATTTTCATTTTTCCGAATATTTTTTCAATTATTTTACTTTTCGATTTTTATTTCTCGGGTTTTCGATTTTCGCTTTTCAAATTTTCAATCTTTCTGGTTTTCGATTTTTATTATTTCGAATTTTCGATTTTTCAATTTTTACAATTTTCAGTTTTTAAATTTTTCAATTTTTTTACTTTTAGATTTTTTTATTTTCTCCAATTCTCGATTTTTTACGATTTTTTTAAGTTTCTGGATTTTTTTTTATTTTTCAATTTTTCTATTCTTTGATTTTTGAATTTTCAATTTTGGATTTTTTGATATTTCAACTTTCTCATTCTGTAGTTTTTCGTTTTTTCTATTTTTCTATTTTCTGTTTTTCCATTTTTCGATTGCTCGTTTTTTGATTTTTCTATTTTTCGAATTTTCCATTTTCATTAATCGACTTCTGGGGTTTTTAATGTCGTAAAATTTTTCGATTTCACGATTTTTCAAGTTCGATTTCTCAGCTTTTTTAACTCTTCAATTTTTACATCTGGAATTTTCAATTTTTCAATATTTTAATTTTAGATTTTTCGACTTTTCGGCTTTTCGAATTTTAGATTTGCGTTCTTTAAATTTTTTTAATTTCGATATCTCAATTTTTTTCTATTTTTTGACTTTTTGACTTTTTTGAATTTTCCGATTTCGCGGATTTTCATTTTTCCGAAAAATTTTTCAAATTTTTACAATCTTTAGTTTTTAAATTTTTCAATTTTTAGATTTTTTCTTTTCTCCAATTCTCGATTTTTACAATTTTTTTAAGTTTCTGGATTTTTTTTATTTTTTCAATTTTTCTGTTCTTTGATTTTTGAATTTTCAATTTAGGATTTTTTGATATTTCAACTTTCTCATTCTTCAGTTTTTCGTTTTTTCTATTTTTTCTATTTTGTGTTTTTCCATTTTTCGATTTCTCGTTTTTTGATTTTTCTATTTTTCGAATTTTCCATTTTCATTAATCGACTTCTGGGGTTTTTAATGTCGTAAAATTTTTCGATTTCACGATTTTTCAAGTTCGATTTCTCAGCTTTTTTAACTCTTCAATTTTTACGTTTGGAATTTTCAATTTTTCAATATTTTAATTTTAGATTTTTCAGTTTGTCGATTTCTCAGTATTTCGATTTTGCGGATTTTCGTTTTTTCGGATATTTGATTCATGAAATTTTTAATTTTACTTTTCGATTTTCGCTTCTCAAATTTTCAATCCATCTGGTTTTTGATTTTCCGATTTTTTAAGTTTCTGGAAGATTTTTCTATTTTTTCAATTTTCGAATTCTAGGTTTTCCGATTCATCGAATTTTCAATTTTTGTACCTTTCGATATTCAATTTTTTCATTCTTCAATTTTTCGATTTTTTATTTCTCGAATTTTCTATTTTCGGTTCTTAAATTTTCAATCCTTCTGGTTTTCGATTTTCGAACTTTCGGTTATTCGATATTCCGATTTCTCGATTTTTTGATTTTTCAACTTCTATTCAGTTTTTCTTAATTTTTTTCAAATAGTTTATTTTTTGATTTTTTTTATTCCTCGTTAAATTTTCTATTTTCGAGGCTAAAATTTTCAGTCTTTCTAGTCTTCGATTTTCAATTTTTCAATTTCTTTTACTTTTCGTTTTTTTGATTTTCTGTTTTTCGATTTTTCGATTTCTCGTTTTTTGATTTTTCAGTTTTTGGATTTTACGATTTCCATTTAGACTTCTCGGTTTTTCAGTGTCATAAAATTTTTCGATTTCACAGTTTTTTCAAATTTTCGATTTCTCAACTTTTTAACACTTCAATTTTGGGAATTTTTCCGTATCTGGATTTTTCGTTTTTTCGAATTTTAGATTTGCGGTATTTAAATGTTCTAAATTTCGATATCTCAATTTTTTCAATTTTTCCATTTTTTGACTTTTCGATTTTTGGATTTTCCGATTTCGCGGATTTTCATTTTTCCGAATATTTTTTTCAATAATTTTACTTTTCGATTGTTTTATTTCTCGGGTTTTCGATTTTCGCTTTTCAAATTTTCAATCCTTCTGGTTTTCGATTTTTGTTATTTCGAATTTTCGATTTTTCAATTTTTACAATCTTCAGTTTTTAAATTTTTAATTTTTTTTTTACTTTTAGATATTTTTATTTTCTCCAATTCTCGATTTTTACGATTTTTTTTAAGTTTCTGGATTTTTTTTATTTTTTCAATTTTTCTATTCTTTGATTTTTGAATTTTCAATTTTGGATTTTTTGATATTTCAACTTTCTCATTCTTCAGTTTTTCGTTTTTTCTATTTTTTTTCTATTTTCTTCTATTTTCTGTTTTTTCCATTTTTCGATTGCTCGTTTTTTTTGATTTTTCTATTTTTCGAATTTTCCATTTTCATTAATCGACTTCTGGGGTTTTTAATGTCGCAAAATTTTTCGATTTCACGATTTTTCAAGTTCGATTTCTCAGCTTTTTTAACTCTTCAATTTTTACATCTGGAATTTTCAATTTTTCAATATTTTAATTTTAGATTTTTCGACTTTTCGGCTTTTCGGCTTTTCGAATTTTAGATTTGCGTTCTTTAAATTTTTTTAATTTCGATATCTCAATTTTTTTCTATTTTTTGACTTTTTGACTTTTTTGAATTTTCGATTTCGCGGATTTTCATTTTTCCGAAAATTTTTTCTTTTCTCCAATTCTCGATTTTTACAATTTTTTTAAGTTTCTGGATTTTTTTTATTTTTTCAATTTTTCTATTCTTTGATTTTTGAATTTTCAATTTAGAATTTTTTGATATTTCAACTTTCTCATTCTTCAGTTTTTCGTTTTTTCTATTTTTTCTATTTTGTGTTTTTCCATTTTTCGATTTCTCATTTTTTGATTTTTCTGTTTTTTCGAATTTTCCATTTTCATTAATCGACTTCTGGGGTTTTTAATGTCGTAAAATTTTTCGATTTCACGATTTTTCAAGTTCGATTTCTCAGCTTTTTTAACTCTTCAATTTTTACGTTTGGAATTTTCAATTTTTCAATATTTTAATTTTAGATTTTTCAGTTTGTCGATTTCTCAGTATTTCGATTTTGCGGATTTTCGTTTTTTTCGGATATTTGATTCATGAAATTTTTAATTTTACTTTTCGATTTTCGCTTCTCAAATTTTCAATCCATCTGGTTTTTGATTTTCCGATTTTTTAAGTTTCTGGAAGATTTTTCTATTTTTTCAATTTTCGAATTCTAGGTTTTCCGATTCATCGAATTTTCAATTTTTGTACCTTTCGATATTCAATTTTTTCATTCTTCAATTTTTCGATTTTTTATTTCTCGAATTTTCTATTTTCGGTTCTTAAATTTTCAATCCTTCTGGTTTTCGATTTTCGAACTTTCGGTTATTCGATATTCCGATTTCTCGATTTTTTGATTTTTCAACTTCTATTCAGTTTTTCTTAATTTTTTTTAAATAGTTTATTTTTTGATTTTTTTTATCCTCGTTAAATTTTCGATTTTCGAGACTAAAATTTTCAATCTTTCTAGTCTTCGATTTTCAATTTTTCAATTTCTTTTACTTTTCGTTTTTTTGATTTTCTGTTTTTCTATTTTTCGATTTCTCGTTTTTTGATTTTTCAGTTTTTGGATTTTACGATTTCCATTTAGACTTCTCGGTTTTTCAGTGTTATAAAATTTTTCAATTTCACAATTTTTTCAAATTTTCGATTTCTCAACTTTTTAACACTTCAATTTTGGGAATTTTTCCATATCTGGATTTTTCGTTTTTTCGAATTTTAGATTTGCGGTATTTAAATGTTCTAAATTTCGATATCTCAATTTTTTCAATTTTTCCATTTTCTGACTTTTCGATTTTTGGATTTTCCGATTTCGCGGATTTTCATTTTTTCGAATATTTCTCGGGTTTTCGATTTTCGCTTTTCAAATTTTCAATCCTTCTGGTTTTCGATTTTTATTTTTTCAATTTTTACAATCTTCAGTTTTTAAAATTTTCATTTTTTTTTACTTTTAGATTTTTTTTTATTTTTTCAATTTTGGATTTTTTGGTGTTTCAACTTTCTCATTCTTCAGTTTTTCGTTTTTTCTATTTTTTTTTTCTATTTTGTGTTTTTCCATTTTTCGATTTCTCGTTTTTTGATTTTTCTATTTTTCGAATTTTCCATTTTCATTAATCGACTTCTGGGGTTTTTAATGTCGTAAAATTTTTCGATTTCACGATTTTTCAAGTTCGATTTCTCAGCTTTTTTAACTCTTCAATTTTTACATCTGGAATTTTCAATTTTTCAATATTTTAATTTTAGATTTTTCTGTTACTTTAATTTATTTTTCGGCTTTTCGAATTTTAGATTTACGTTTTTAAATTTTTTTAATTGAATTTTTTCATTTTTCCTTTTTGACTTTTCTGATTTCGATTTCGTATTTTCATTAATATTTTTTTTCATGTTATTTCGATATTTTTCGAATTCGATTTTCAATTTTACGATCTTCATTATTTCAATTTTTAAGTTTCGGATTTTTGATTTTTCGACTTTTCGCTTTTCGAATTTGTAGTTTATTTATCGATATTTTCAATTTTTTGACTTCTTCCGACTTTGATATTTGTTTTTTTATTTTCCACATATTCGATTCTTAGATTTTCGAATTCTAGTTTTCGGATTTTCGTTTCCGAACATGTATTTGATATCGAATTTTCAATAATTTTACTCTCCGATTTTTATTCACAGTTTTCGATTTTTGCTTCTCAAATTTTTTAAATTTTGAATTTTTTGATTTTTCAACTTTACCATTCTTCACTTTTTCGTTTTTTTCGATTACTTTACTTTTCGATTTTTTGATTTGTCTTTGAGTTTTCGATTTTCGAGACTCAAATTTTCAGTCTTTCTAGTTTTCGATTTTCAATTGTTTATTTTCTTTTACTTTTCAATTTTCTGACTTTCCAGAACATTTTTCTGTTTTTTCGATTTCTGTTTTCCCATTTTTCGAATTTTATGCATTTTTAAAGAAGCGGAATTATTCAAGGGCGAGGAAAGTTTTCTCGAAATAACCTAGCAATTTTTACGATTTACATCCAACTTTACGTCAACTTCTGTAATCATAAGTGTTGAAACTATTTTCCTCCGTTACTATTATCTCCGTCCCCGTCCTAAAACACGCGTAAACAACCTAATTGAGAAACCCGCCGCATTCAAGACGCGTCAATAACGACTTCGTTGCTTTCAAGGTCCTTTTGGTGACGTCTTCTCGCAGGCCCGAGAAATGGATTGTTCCCGGAGGCGGCGTCGAACCGGAGGAGGAACCGAGCGTAACCGCCACGAGGGAGGTCCTCGAAGAAGCGGGCGTCATCGGCAAGCTAGGACGTAGCTTGGGAGTTTTTGAAGTAAGTATTAAAAAAAAAAAACCTTCCCCAAAAACTAACCTTTCCCACCTTTCAGAATTTGGAACACAAAGACAGAACTGAAGTGTATGTCATGACAGTAACCGAAGAACTAGACGAATGGGAAGACTCGAAGACCATAGGCAGGAAAAGGCAGTGGTTCACGATAGAAGAGGCTCTAGAACAGCTCGCTTTGCACAAACCGGTGCAACGTAATTATCTTCAACAATTACGTCGCTCGAAACTAACATGAGATTTGGTTTTTTATAATATTGATTAATTTAGAAAAACTGTTACTGTCAAACATGTGCTTGAGGTTTTATGGGTATTTATTAATCATGGAAATTCGACTATATGTGAGATATTGAATTCGATTTTTCGTAGTTATTCTGCAACAATAATGCTCTCGGTTATAGTGAGGTATTGTTCATTTTACGCCAGTTCTGTTTACATTTTTTTTTTTTCGATTTACACTTAAGACATAGTACTTTCCTATTGTTTTGTTGCCTTTTGTTATAACCTGAATATCAGAACAATAAAATGTTATTTAATATCGATTTGTATGTGTTTGGCGTGGACGTTATTTACGCAACCATATTTCTATTCATTTGTTATTTTATTAGTGTTACGTGCGGTTGGTTATTTCGTTTCAAAAACAATCCTTTGATAACAGTTTACTTTAGGAACGACCGCCAACGCAAATGCAATGAAAACCACTTAAAACTCAGATTTATGGCTATAAAAGCACAAACAAAAATTATCGGTAATGTAGGCAACCAGCTATACTTCCGCGTAGACAACACGACATCCACTAATCTCCCGTCCACGAGACCTTAGCCACAAAAAGCCGATAAAACAGAGCTCATTCAACAAACGTCAACGTCAAATGTGATTGTTTTTTGAGGTTATCCCCTTTACGTTTGTTTATTTAATATGCAACAACACATAGCACACGATTTACAAGAAAAAGAACGAACTAAAGACGTAACTTTGAAGGAAAATGTTACTTTCGCCTCGTTACTACTCAAGTCTGAAATCCAGAATGGCCTCACTGAGAGTGGATTCAAGAAACCCTCTCCAATCCAATTTAAAGCGATACCACTGGGACGATGCGGCTTCGGTAACCCCACGAACCCTCTCTAAACCCACTTGACACTAAATTTCTAGATTTGATCGTCAAATCCAAGTCAGGAACCGGAAAAACTCTAGTATTTTCAACTATAACTTTAGAGACCGTAAACGTGGCCAAAATCACTCCGCAAGTGTTAATTCTAGTGCCTACGCGCGAAATCGCGGTACAAATTGAAGACGTTTTAAAAAACATTGGACGTTTCATTGAAGGTTTGTGGTCTCGCTGAATTTCTGTCGTTTTAATGTAGATTTGTAGGTCTCTCAATTGGGTGTTTTATTGGCGGCATGCCCCTCGAAGACGACATCAAAAAATGCAGCCACTGTCACGTCGCCGTGGGGGCCCCAGGCCGCGTCAAGCACCTCATCACCCTAGGCGCTCTTTCTACAAAGTCAATCCGTTTGTTTGTTCTTGATGAAGCCGACAAACTCATGGAAACCACGTTCCAGAACGACATTAACGAAATCTACGACGTGCTCCCCCCTCGCAAACAATTAATCGCGACTAGTGCCACCTACCCCCAGGAGCTTGACAGGTTCCTAGCCAATTACATGCTTTCCCCAACGCACGTGACGTCCGAAAACGAAACCCCGCTCCTCCTAGGTCTCAAACAATTCGTCGCTGTGTTAAACTCCAACACGATTAACGCGGTCCAGCAAATGAAAGCCAAAAACGAAATTCTTTTAGAAATATTCACGAACGTCTCCTTCACTCAATGTCTAGTTTTCACCAACTACCAGTCACGAACTGAGAGTGTTTCTAACTATTTGAACCAAAAGGGGTGGAATTCGTCGTTTATTTCGGCGGCGGTGGAGCAAAGCGGGCGCTTGGAGGCTATCAATAACTTGAAAAACTTCAAAAGCAGGATATTGCTTTCCACTGATTTGACTGCGAGGGGGATAGATGCCGCCAATGTCGATTTAGTTATCAATTATGACCTTCCGGTGGATGCTGTGACGTACTTGCACAGGATGGGGAGAGCGGGGAGGTACGGGTCGACTGGGATTTGCATAAACTTTGCTTTGGAGGGGCTAGAAATTAAGAAAATGCAGACGATTTTGGGGAGTATTGGTTCGACGAATTTGTCGATTTCGAAATTGCCGCCTTTGAAGGGTGGGGATGATTTGTGGCAACTGGATGTGAGTGGGTTGGAGCAGATTTGGGGGGTGGTGCCCGAGAGCGCCAATGAGGTAGCGAGACAATCAAGAAGGAGGTGCTACTGATGAAACAGACTGCCAGAAGTAACAAAAACAACAAGAATAGTAAAAATAGCAAAAATTGTAATAAGAAGAAGATTAAATTTGAGGACGCCAAAGGGACGACGAACGACAAAGAGGGTCCAACTACGAACAACAAAAAGAATAAGAAGATAAAATTGGAAGACTTGACTAAAGAGAGTGTGGAGGACTTTTTGAAATGTAACAAAGAAGACACTCCAACTCGTGGTAAAAACAACAAGAAGAAGATAAAACTAGAAGAGTTGAGTAGTGAAGGTGTTGAAAATATGCTACTAGGTAAAGAAGAGGAAGAAGAAAAAGACTCGACGACGTGTTTGACACTGATAATTTACTCAGTTCGTTAATAGGAGACGAAAGCGATGATTCTAAGAAACGTAAAAGGGAAATTAAAATAGAAGAGAAAGAAAACGAGACTCCAATTCTATCAGATGACACGAATTGTGACGATATACTGTCGTCACTAATAAATGGAGAAACTCCAGAAGACGATAGTAAAAAACGGAAACTAAATGAACCCGCAATAGGAATAAAAGACGACAAAAACGAAACCTTGAGCAAAAATAAAGCCCTCCTTAGTATCACGAGACTTTTGATAGATTTCCACACCCACATAGACACAGATTTGGCAGACACCTTAGATGGATATCTTACAATTCTCAAAGACAAAAATACAGACGATCAGATTAGCACAGCGGAAGACATTCTACTTCTGAATTCTAGTACCGACACTGTGGTAACTAAAACTGAAGACATAGAAATAGAAATAGAAGCACCAACAGACGAACTCGACATTGAAGATATTTTCAAAGCTGGCTACCAGTGCGCATTGACTACCAGCGACAAAACCTGGTTGAATTCCCTTCCGTCGCAAGACCAACAAACTTTTCAAGAGTTTTGTCGACGAGAACAAGTAACCATTTCTTCAGAGAGCGAAAACGAAGAACTGGATTATGAAATGGAAGCGTACGACGAAGAGGACGACGAAAATCCCACGAACGACGTGGCCTTACAGTGGGTCCCGGTGGAGTCCTCCAGCGCCGACCACTTCACCAAGTGCTACGACGACTGCAGCACCGTCCTCTGGCAAACCGGTCTCACCTTCGAAACCGTCGCCGAGTTCGACACCTGGTACTACCACTGGCAGGAGCAAGTCCAGTCCGTGCGCAACTACGTCCAGCAGAACATCTACGTGGAGGAAATGAGCAAATATCAGCAGCAGCGTCTAACTGACAAATAACGCATCATGTATTTGTAATAAAGAGAATTAAATCTGTTATACTGTGTCTTATTTCGCGACTAAAGCGGAAATGCGGCAAATGCATAATGAGCGAGTGCATTAACCAGATGGAAAAGTGCAATAGCACCTTAAAACGAGCTGGCGAGTCGTAAACAATGGAATGCAAATGATGCGGGGTTTATCGGGAGGTTAGATGTGCAAGAGCGACATGCGAATGCGGCTTTGATGTCCTAAATCCGGGTTTTTTCGTCGGCGGTTGCATGTTTGGAGGTTATCTGGATTCGGCACGACAGGGAGGATAAGGCGACGGCCGGAGTTGATGGAAATGCGGGGTTATTTTTAAAGTCTTTAGAAACGTAATAGAGCAAACTCTGGTTTGTAAAATGTTAATGTAACGCAACTATCAATTTTCTTATTCTACTATAATCTGCACAACAATAACGTCGCTGTTGGCGTGCTCTCCCCAATTAGAACAGCGCCTTGCAATTATTGCACCCTAGTCGTCGGTCTCTGAATCGTCAGGTCATGAAGTGTACCGAGCGTGCTGCCGATGCGATATCCTCCTCGATAGCGGACTTTCAAGAACTGGTGCATTCGTGCATGAAACGTAAAATTTCGTGCCAGCAGCCGATGCCAGTGATACATATTTAAAGAAATTTGCAACGAAACTTTTCTGTTTGCGGAGGGAAAGGACACTTAAGAGGGACAAGGACGCGGCCGGGAGGAATTCGGAAGCTGGCGTAGTGAACGTTAACAAGAACGGTGAAGAAGGGGGTGAGTGAGCAATCCAGAAGATTTTAAGGCGAAGACACCCAATAAAACAGAGAGCTTTTAACTTTTCCAGAATAAAATCCTTAGGTGGTGCTTTTTGGAAATTCAGTGTCTTTCCGATGATAATCTCCTGCTGCTCAACAATGCAACTGCTGTAATATACTTCCTGGTTTGCTGGAAAGTATTCAAAAGCTTAATGAGACGGTCTCCCTGAACCAGATCCTGCTCAGAACCGTAATGGTCAGACAGACCAAGATACTTCCTTTGTTTGGAATTTTTTCATTTTATAGATGCTGATCTGACTCCATCTACTGATTTTGATTCACAGCAGTCAATAGTTCAAGCTTTTGTTCCCAATAAGGTTAGGTAGATATGATAGGGTCAACTTTGTGTAAAGCTGGACCCATTAAACTAGTACTTCATTATGAAACACAAGTAGGTATAACAGTATGGAAATCAGCCTTTATTACCAAAATGTTCGCAGCCTGAAGACTAAATTGGATACTTTTTTGTTGCTAACAGAAACCTGGTTAATAGATTCAGTATCTAACTTTGAATTTATCTGTACTAATAATTACAATGTCTTTAGATCTGACACAAAGTTATTAGCCGTCAATGTTACGCGTGGTAGTGGTGTTTTATTAGCGGTGAATGAGCATATTTCTGTTCAACGAACAGACTTAACTTTTTTTTCAAATGTTGTAAAATCCATATTTCCTCGCAAAAATGTGCTTACCATTTTAACCATGTTCTAAGTTTCTTGTTGTGAAAAGATGACTATGAATATTAAGAAAAAAATACATAAGCCCCACTCCCCGCCCTATCTCAAGTGTGAAGATTTTTTTTTAATCGTCGAGAGCCAAAGGAACGGAATTTAATTATTACAAAATCCTTATTATGTCTCTAAAAAAAATAATACCATTTTAAACGTGTTTTAAGTTTCTAAGAATAAAAAAATCCTATCACAATTGAGATGGGGGTGGTTGGTTTTTTTTCTTAGTATACATAGTATTCCTTGAAAACACTCAAAAACACGTTTTTAATTTTTTGTAAAGAAATAAATATTTTGCAGTTGAGCTCCGCCCCCTTGCCTCACGGTGAATAAAAAAAATCATTACAATTGAGACAGGGTGGGAGGCGGGTTTTACATTTTGCCTTTTTTTTTAATATGTGTATACTTTTTTTACAACATGAAACTTACAACATGTTTAAAATGGAAAATTCAAAAATCCATATTTCTTGCAAAAATGTACCACTTTAACCATCTTCTTAGTTTCTTGTTGTGAAAATATGGCTATGTATATTAAGACAGAAAAAGGCAAAATATAACCGCCGCCCCCTGTCTCGATTTGATGATTTTTTTATTGTTAGCGGGCGGCTTAATTGTAAATCCTATTTTCTCGAGATTACCAAAGAAAATAATGTTCTTATTAATGGTTATACAAAGAAAACTAAAAGAGAAGCCCCATCCATCCGTCTCGATCTCAATCGTGATAAATTTTTCATTCCTTGTTAGAGTGAGGGGCGGAGGTAATTGCAAAATCCGTATTTCCCTGTACAAATTTACCATTTTAAACATGTATTAAGTTTCTTGCTGTGAAAAGATGACTACATGTTAAGAAAAAATAAAGCAAAATATAAACCCCGCCCACCCACCCCGTCTCAATTGTGATGATCTTTTTTATTCGTCGTGCGCCAAGGGTGCGAGCTTAAGTGCAAAATCCTTATTTCTTTCTTCTGAATATCGTCTTGTATCAAAGAATACTACGTATATTAAGAAAAAAATAAAACCAAATTAATGCCACATACCCCGATCTTAGTTCTCACTGTGATGAATTTTTCATTCGTTGTCAAATCAAGGGGCGGGACTTAATTGCAAAATCCATATTTCCCTACAAAAATTTACCATTTTAAGTGTTTCCAAGAATAAAAAAATCTTCACAATAGAGATGGGGTGGGTGGGTGGGTGGGTTTATATATTTTGCCGTCTTTTTTTCTTAATGTACATAATTTCTTTGAACAACACGATACTCAAAAAACGTTTTGGATTTCTTGTAAAGAAATAAGAATTTTGCAGTTAAGCTCCGCCGCTTGGTTCACGGCCAATAAAAAAAATCATCACAATTGAGACAGGGCGGGTGGGCGGGCTTACATTTTGCCTTTTTATTTTAGTATATGTAGACTTCTTTTCACAACATGAAACTTAAAACATGTTTAAAATGGAAAATTTGTATAAGGAAATCTCAATTTTGCAATTAGGCTCCGCCCCATAATTGCAAAATCCATATTTCTTTGTAAAAATGTACCATTTTAACAATGTTTCTTGTTTGAAAAGATGGCTATGAATATTAAGAAAAAAAAAGGAAAAATATAAACCCCGCCCACCACCCTGCCTCGATTCTGTAATTTTTTTGATTTGTCGTAAGCCGAAAAATTACCATGTGAAATAGTTTCTTAAGTAATCGTGTTATACAAAGAAAACTAATTGTATTAATTAAAAAAGAAAACCAAAAGAGAAGCCGCACCCATCCGTCTCGATCTCAGTCGTAATGGATTTTTCATTCGTTGTCAGACCGAGGGGCGGAGCCTAATTGCAAAATCGATATTTCCCTATACAAATTTACCATTTTAAACATGTTGTGAAAAAATGACTACACATATTAAGAAAAAAAGGCAAAATATAAGCCCCGCCCACCCGCCCTGTCTCGATTCTGATGATTTTTTTTATTCGTCGTGCGCTAAGGGTACGGAACTTAACTGCAAAATCTTTATTACTCTACGAGAAACTAAAAACATATTTTGATTATCATCTTGGTCAAAGAATACTATGTATATTAAGAAAATAATAAACCCAAAGATTAGGCCCCACCCTTATCTGCTCTGATCTAAATAGCAATGAAGTTTTCATTCATTGGCAGACCTAGGGGCGGAGACTAATTGCAAAATCCATATTTCGTTACAAACATTTACCATTTTAAACTTGTTTTAAGTTTCTAAGAATAAGAAAAATCATCACAATTGAGATAGGGTGGGTGGGCGGGGTATATATTTTGCCACCTTTTTTTCTTAATATACATAGTATTTTTTGAACAACACAACACACAAAAGCACGTTTTTATTTCTTGTAAAGAAATTCGTATTTTGCAGTTAAGCTCCGCCCTCTTGGTTCAAGACAAATAAAAAAAATCATCACAATTGAGATAGGGCGGGTGGGCGGGTGTACTTTTGCCTTTTTGTTTTAATATGTGTAGACTTCTTTTCACAACATGAAACTTAAAACATGTTTAAAATGGAAAATTTGTATAAGGAAATTTCAATTTTGCAATTAGGCTCCGGCCCATAATTGCAAAATCCATCTTTCCTTGCAAAAATGTACCAGTTTAACCATGTTTCTTATGTGAAAAAATGGCTATAAATATTAAGAAAAAAAAGGCAAAATATAAGCCCCGCCCACCCGCCCTGTCTCGATTCTGATCACTTTTTTTTATTCGTCGTAAGCCGAGGGGCGAAGCTTAATTGTAAAATCTTTATTTTTCTACGAGAAATTAAAAACATGTTTTGAATATCGTCTTGTTCAAATAATACTATTATGTATATTAAGAAAAAAATTAAGCTATAAAGATTATATTATTTCTATGGTCCCCACCCATACCCGCCCCGATTTCAATTCTCAATTGTCATGAATTTTTCATTCCTTGTCAGATCGAGGCGCGAGACTTAATTGCAAAGTCCATATTTGTCTACAAGAATTTGCCATTTTAAACGTGTTTTAAGTTTCTAAGAATAAAAAAATCATCACAATTGGGATGGGGTGGCTGGTCGGGGTATATGTTTTGCTTCCCTTTATCCTTAATATGTATACATAGTATTCTTTGAACAACACGATACTGAAAAACACGTTTTTAATTTCTTGTAAAGAAATAAATATTTTGCAGTTAAGCTCCGCCCTCTTGGTTCACGGCGAATAAAACAATCATCACAATTGAGACAGGGCGGGTGGGCGGGCTTACATTTTGCCTGTTTGTTTTAATTTCTTAACTTCTTTTCACAACATGAAACTTAAAACATGTTTAAAATGGAAAATTTGTATAAGGAAATCTCAATTTTGCAATTAGGCTCCGCCTCATAATGGCTATGCATATTAAGAAAAAAAAGGCAAAATATAAATCCCGCCCACCCGCCCTGTCTCGATGCTGATAATTCTTTTTATTCGTCGTAAGCCTAGGGGCGAAGTTTAATTGTAAAATACTTATTTTTCTGCGAGAAATTACCATGTAAAATCGTTTCTCAAGTAATCGTGTTACACAAAGAAAACTAAAAGAGAAGCCCCATCCATCCGTCTCGATCTCAATCGTGATGAATTTTTCATTCGTTGTCATACCGAGGGGCGGAGCGTAATTGCAAAATCGGTATTTCCCTCTACAAATTTACCATTTTAAACATGTTTTGAGTTTTTTGTTGTGAAAAGATGACTACACATGTTAAGAAAACGAGGCAAAATGTGAGCCCCGCCCACCCGCCCTGTCTCAGTTGTGATGATTTTTTTATTCGTCGTGAACCAAGGGGGCGTAGCTTAATTTCAAAATCTTTATTTCTTAGAAGAACTAAAAGAGTATATTATTATACTAGTTTAATAAGACGTCTTATTGTGGGACGCATGGGTTTGGGGCACGACGAGCGCAGCGAGGAGTGCTCCAAAAGAATAAGTGCCACAATGCGTCTTACTGCCCATTCACAATGGACATAAGGCATAACAAGTACATAAAGCTTACATAAATACGTAAAGTTGAAACGATGGAAAACGTGTACCCCTGTTCACAGTGGATGAACGTAATTCTTATGCTTATGAACGTTTTATGTAATCCTTGTGTGCGTACACAAAGTTGAAATAAGTTCAACTTTGTGCACGAATTATGTCAAAATTATGTTAAAATCTAGGGACTTTTGAATGCTGCTATTGAATTCCCTTTGACAGTTGGCACTTGGCACTTCACACCTTTGATTATATTATATAAATTATAATCAAAGCTTCACACTGCAAGTCTGTTCTGTACTGCGAGTTGTCCAGTTCGAATATCGTATGAAATTGTAGGTTAGATATTTTTTTGACTCAGTTTGAGGTTAGCCGTTTCTATGTTTAGCCGGGAGTTATTCCGTTCTGCGTTTGCGCAGTTTAACAATTCTTACAGAGTTCACTCTGTCCACTGTGAACGTAGATAAGCATAAGCCAGACACAAACCAAAAACGTAAATTATGTTATGCGCTCGTTCTTATGTCTTATGTCCATTGTGAATGGGCAGTTATTAAACGAGTATAATATACTATTTTTTCTACTTTGCATCTGATCGGAAACAAAAAATTAATAAAAATTCAAGGTTATAATTTAGGGCCTTTTAATTCGAAAGGTTAGTTGTAGCGTTGTGGCTAACTTCACAATGTCAAAGTTTGACATCTAACCACCGAACACTAACAATCTAACCCAAGTTTGCCTCAAAAAATGGAAGAAGGGGGCCCCACTTCTTGCACGCCACCTGAAATACAGTTTAACAATTGATCCCATTATTAAACTGGTTTCGGTTTAATAATGAGGCCATTGTTAACGCAAAGTAGAAAAAACATATTTTTGAATATCGTGTTCTTCAAAGAATCCTATGTACATCAAGAGAAAAACAAGCCCAAATTAAGCCCCACCCATACCCATGCCAAGCTCAATTGTGATGAATTTTTCATTCGTTGTCAGACCGAGGGGCGGAGCCACATTGCAAAATCGTACTTTTCTACAAAAATTTACCATTTTAAACAAGTTTCACCTTTCTTGTTGTGAAAAGAAGACTACACATATTAAGAGAAAAATACCTAATCTGTTTTTGTTTGATAAATGAGTTCGTATTTTTCGCTCAAGAAAGCGACGTTATCCTGCTTGGTTTGGTAGTGAGATTGGAAGTCTTATAAAGAAAAAACATCGTTATCTAAAAAAGTACAAAACCTTTGGCTTATCCGCTGAACTAGCTAAATTTAAAGCAGCGAGTGCATCTACTAAAAAATTATCTATAATTCGTACCTAAAAAGGATCCAAGAAAACCTCCAAACTGATCCCAAGCAATTCCGGCGTTCCATTAACCCAAAGAATGGTGAAACTAGAATTCCCGGAAAGATGTTCTTTGAGACCAATACTTTTGAAACTCCTACCGATATCGTTAATGCTTTTGCTGATTTTTTTAAGACAACTTTTGCTTTATCTGATTCTATGGATTGTGATGCTTTAACTGATGGAGATGGTGCTGTAAACACTGTTGGTCATAAATAAATATTATTATTATTATTATGTCAGAAGTGTTTCTTTTCCCCTAATTTATTGCTTTAACTTTTCTAAGAAGTGCAGTGGAAACTACAATTATCGCTGCCGAAGATATGTTGGAACTGGTTATGGTAACTAGTATTTAGGACTCTGTGTTGCATATCCGGGACACCTTTTGGTAAACCAAAGGACCTATAGTGTGATGGTTTTGCCACTTGCCTTATCATGGACCTGTAGCGAGGTACAATTATGGTAAAAATAGACTGGTGATCAGGTTTACAAGAATCGTTGGACCAGCTACTTTTCAAATTTCAACCCCTTGGTACTAAAAGCTGGTCTTGATTAGTGGTCACCCTTGAACTAATCTAAAAATAAATGTAGAGCGTTTCTTTTCCTCTTATTTATTACAGTTAGACTTAACAAGGACAAGGACACGGACACGGACACGGACAAGGACATGGACACGGAGGGCAGCACGCCACAGGCGGCGGCGGACAAGGCACTGGACAGCACGGGACGGCCGGAACGGCGGGTACAATGGTGCCTATTGGCACCAGAGGCGGCGGTCCTGCGCAGATGGGCGGAGGACACGGCGCCTGTGGGATCAGCGGCACGGCCGGACAGCACACTGGCGGAGGACAAGGATTGCAACAAGGGTCGCAGCACGGAGCAGGACAGGGACAAGGACAACACGGCGGCGGACAGCCGCCGCACGGGGAACACGGAGGACACGGAGGCAGCCGGATATAGGCTGGATAGCACTGGTACTCCTCGAGATCCTTTCCTCTCCCGCTGTAGTTCCGCCTGCCTAGGTGTTTCCCGTTGGCGAACTCGCTGGGCCCGCAGGTGGGGTCGGGTTTGGTCAGACATTCAGGCGCCCCCCGGCAGTCCCACCTGGGGCAGTCGTCTTGGAGCCCGTTGCGCCTCTCGCAGTCGCAACCTACGTGTAAAATGCCGCCCCTTAGCTCCCTACTCTTGGACCTCTTCCCAGAGCCATTGCAGCACTTCGGTCTGCGGTAGCAGACCATCATCTGTGGTGGGTTGCAGGGCACGCAGGGCTGCTCCTCGGGGCAGGGGTTGCAGACGGGCACGCAAGGCGGGGGCACGGGGGTGCAGATCGGCAGGCAGGGCGGGACCATGACGGGACAGGCGGGGGCGGGGCAGCAGACTGGCACGGGCGTGGTGGGCGGCGGGCACGTACCGGGACAGCACTGCGTAGGCGGACAGCACAGGGGCGACGGACAGGCGGGCGGACAGCACGGCTGACAAGGGGTGACAATTGGCAGACAGGGTTTGGGGAGAGGATCGTAAATTTCTATTACCGGTCCAATGCCACAGCATGGGGGGCCCGGGCAGCAGGGCGGCGGGCAGCAGGCGCCCGGGCAGCAAGGCGGCGGGCACTGGGGGCAGCATTGCTTGTCGTCTATTTGGTCGACGAGGTCCTTGAGTTTCGTGAGAAGGGACTTGCGTTCTTTGCACTTCTCGGGGCAGACGAATACCATTGTAGTGGAGGAATACGAAGAATTTTTGCGACACCAAAATTTTTACGGTAATTTTGAAGGTTTACATGCCGGGACTTGAGAATTTTGAGGGCAGAATTATTTGTTTGGAAAAGTTTCGGCCGATGCCATGGCGACGGCGGCGGCCGCGGACAACACGATTACTCTCATGGAACCACTTCTTCACTCAATCCTCCTTGGCTTGGAACGTAATAATAATAATAATAATAATAATAATAATATCTTTATTTCCAACAGGTATATATGTACCCAATTACAGGAAATATAATAAGTAGCGGTCACATTAAAGAGCGTATTTGCATAAAAAGAACATACTTATTAACTATATAATATAAATTGAAAAATTAACCAATACTGCACCTAAAATATACAAAAATTAACTAAATTACTTTACATTAAATTCCTACTACATCTATGATACATTTAGAAATTGTTTGAAGAGGATCCGCATTAATGTCGCATTGTCTAGAAATTAAATTAAATTTGTTGCATATGTTTTGTACAGGAGCCTTATACAAAATATTCGTCCTACAAGTAGATACATAAAATGTTAAAGAGCATCTTGAATTTACTCTCGGAACAATGAAAAAGATTTTACCTACAAGATATGACGAATCAATTTTTTCCCTTGAGTAAACAGAACAAAAATTTTATTGATACTATAAATCGTCTAGTCTCCAATGAATTTAGAAGAAAGCGATCTAGTAACAGACTATGGTCACAGTTTCGTGGTGGGTAATTGCCATCGGCAATAAAAACTAAAAATTTGAGGCATTTTCGCTGCACTTTTTCAAGAATATGGATATAAGTAATGTATAGAGGATCCCATATTAAGGAGGCGTATTCTAGTTTCGACCTTATACATGCAATATACAACATACGTAATGTCTCAATATTACGAAACTCACGACAGTTCCGATAAATGAAACCATAGATTTTTAATTGATTTGGAGGCTATATCTAAGATATGTTCCTTAAAAGAGAGTTTGGTATCGAATAATACTCCTAGATCTCTAATTTTATCCATTCTTGATATTGTAACACCATCTATTATGTAATCATATTCAATAATCCTCTTCTTCCTACTATATGAAACCATAGAACATTTATCCTTATTTAAATGCAGGCGATTTCTTCCACACCATTTCACAACTGATTCGAGGTTATTTTTTAAAAACTGACAGTCATTTATTGATTTGATTTCGGTGAAGAGTTTAAGGTCATCCGCGAAAAGAAGTTTGTTACATGAAATTTCATCAGTAATATCGTTTACAAATAATAAAAAAAGTAGCGGTCCTAAGTTTGACCCTTGGGGAATGCCGGAAGTCGGAGTGTAAAAATCGGAGATAAAGTTTCGATACCTAACATACTGTTTTCTGTTCAGCAAGTACGACGTAAACAGTGAAACAAGGGAGTCAGAAAACCCATAAATTTTTAGCTTCGTTAGTAAAATATGATGATCCACCTGATCAAAGGCTTTCTGAAAGTCTAAATATACGGTATCAACTTGACTGCCACTGTCCATTACCTCGGCCACGAATTGATTAAAACAAGCCAAATTAGTTACTGTTGATCTTTTTCTCATAAAACCGTGCTGTTCAGAAGAAATAATATCTTTGATCATAGGATATATACGTTGACAAAGTATTGTGTCAAAGATTTTACCAAAATTGCAAATTAGAGTAATGGGTCGGTAATTTTTTACATCTTGTACATCACCTTTTTTGAAAATTGGTGTTGTGAATGATTTTTTCCATATTTCCGGGATAGTAGAATGTTTGAGAATGAGGTTGAAAAGTGTGCATAAAGGCTGCGAAAAGACTCCTGCGCAGTCTTTGAGGATAAAACTGGGGATTTCATCAAACCCTTGTGTAAATGAGTTCTTACTACTTTTTAAAGCTTTAAAAACTTCCTCTTCCGAGATGCTCTCAATGTTAATACAAGAGTTTAGTTTAAATTCATCAGATGAATAAATATCGTTGGAAATACTAGGGTCTGGCATTATATAAACATCTTTGAAGTGTGTTGCAAATGCATTAACAATAGATTGAGGGTTGGAGTGTTCATATTCATTAAGCTTCATGACAGATGGAATCCTGGAATCTTTTTTTTTGATTGAATAAATCCCCAAATCCTGCTTGGTGCTTGGATCTCCCAAGAGAGAATTTTCTACATTCTGTAAATATTGTTTGTACGCAGCAGCAATCAAATTTTTACATTTGGTTCGACATTGCTGATAAATATTATAAAAATACTCAGATTTGTGACGTTTATATTTCTTGAAAGCCAACCACTTCTGACGTACGGAATGGATTATTTCGCTGTCAAACCAGGGCGGATAGGTAAAACTTTGATTCTGTTTGAAACGATATATAGGGACACAATTAGTAAGTACTCCATGCAGTGTTTTATAGAAACGATTACAAGCTGTTTCCACGTTGTCATTCGCATTGATACATGACCAGTCTGCAGATCGCAGCATGTCGTAAAGGAGGTGATAATTAGCTTTTTTAAAATTAAAATGTGGTGTATCGTGGTTTATCGCAAAAGGTTTAAATTGGCTTCGAGTGAATTGAATAGAAAAATCAAGTGCGGGATGATATTTGTCCTCATTTACTAACGGATTATCTGATTTACATACTGAAATTGGTTCCATATTTGTAAATATTAAGTCTAATATACGACCAATCTGATTGTGAACAGCGTTAATCTGAACCAAGTTATAGAGATTTTGAAAATTATTTAGGATAACACTATACCTGTTTGAGTTATCTGTGATAAATGAGGGTACGTTAAAATCTCCTAAGAATACCACATTCTCAGAGTGTAAATTAGTTTCACTTTCCAATATTTCAAAGAACTGTTCAATATTTATCAACGATGTAGAAGGTGGTATATAAACAAGAAATATGTATAATGAAGTCTTATTGTTGATTGAAATTTTTAGACCAAGGATATCAATTTCCGGTGTTGCAGTTGTTTTAGTGGAGATTTTTAAATCAGTGCAACTGAACTTATTATTTATTGCGAGAAGAACGCCTCCTCCTCTGGAGAGTCCAAGATTCGTGAAGTCCCTATCTTTTCGATATACATTGTAGTTAGCATTAAATAGTTCACCATTTCCTACCTCATCTGACAGCCATGTTTCTGTTAACGCTATGAAGTCATAATTACAAGCTACAACATTATTATAGAAATCCGTAAGTTTTGAGTTGAGTCCATTAACATTTTGATACAAGCAATGAAGAGAGCAATTGGATACAGCTTCTAGTTTAAATTAGTGATTTTGGGAACATCGTTAAAATGGCGTATTGTGAGGTTTGATTCGCCTTTGGTTTTTCGTTCAATCAATTGTTGTTTAAGCTTTTTGTAGTATTCTAGTTGTCGAGGAGTTTTATCTGATGCAACAAAACAGTTTTTATAACGGGCATTATTCTTAATTTTTTTCGAATTTTTTAAATAATATGTGGCATCAAATTCGTTATTGAATATGACTTTCACCGGTCTTGCTCTAGGATTATCCTTATTGAATCTACCAAGTCTGAGTATTTTTAGGCTGTTACCATCACAGTTAGGATTAATCTCTTTCAATATGTTTAACACCTCTAATTGATCGTTGCTGGTATGCTCCCCATCGTTTCTTATAGGCTCTTCCAAACCAAAAATCACAATATTATTTTTCCTCTTTTGGCGTTCTATTACTTCAAATACAACCTCTTCGAAATTATCATTAGATTTAGACGAAGGATCAGGTTTAGGTTGATCAATTAACTTTTTAAGATCCATTAACTGAACCTCAAATTGAGATTTTAAATTATTTAACTTTGTGTCAAAATCTGAAGTAATAGTGGCAATTAAATTTTTGATGTCTTTAAACTGGGACATATTCGTGTTTTTGTTGTTCTTTATATCATTTTCGCTCAGTCCGACACATCCGAGGTGTAAGTAACCCTGACAACCATCGCACTGTATATGGTTGTTATTCGTCGCTTTCCCGCAGTTATTGCAAAGATTCATATTGTCAGTTAGATAGGTATAACAAAAAAAAGAATATTTACTATGGAAGTGGAATGAATTACAAGGATACTCTTCGCACCAAGGGGCCTTTCGAGGTGACTAACTATTTGCACTAACAGGTGGGCCACGGATTTAAACAATAAAGGTACACAGGTGTAAATATACGTGTAAAAAGAAATAGTAAAGAATCAATTAACAAAAAAAAAACGTTATCAACAGTTTTTAGACATTGAGAGATTAGGAAATTTGTTAAGGTGTACTGAAATATCTCAAAGTTCCTACCTTTTGTTTACCGATAAGTTGGATTTTTTAATATGTTGTTTATCCAACAATGAGGGTTACAATGACACCAATTTTAGCACACAGCACCCTTAATATATCGAGAAAAACTGACTCAACGTTTACACCGTGAGTGAGCGCTCTTAACTTCCAATAATAATGTAAGCCTAAAGTGATCTCCCTTTTCCGTCTGTCTGTCTGTCTGTTTGTAGAGCGTTCGAAAAAGCAATAAACTGTAGAAACAACCAGGAAAAATTTATGGGAACGTAAACCATGCACGAAGACAACAATTACGACTGAGCAAAGATGCACCACGAAATGAAATCTTGTTTCTGCGTTTCGAAGCCTCCCAACCCACAATTACGCAACTCCTTTCCATTTAGCCCATCTCCGTAATTCCCGTACTTAGTCCACCCTAATGAAGAGCATTAAAATAATACCACCCTACGCCATGGGTTTGCCCATCGAGCCTCCACGCCGGTAATCGAGCCGTCACGGAGCTAACGCAAAAACTAAAAACCATAATTTCTTTTCCACGATTTTACATAATGCGTTTTTAATACCCACCTCCGAGTGTAAAAATGTGCCATTCAGTTCTTGCGCTAATAATTCGCTTCCACGCAACCGCCGCAATCAAAGCCGATATTAACACCAATTAACCGACTTAATTACGATAATTTTCGCTGAAAAGCTCGTGCAAGCTGCCCCCATGGTCGCTGGGAAAAATGCAGCTAATGGACTGTCGTAAATCGCGAGGAATTTTTATCGGCGAAGGGAAAAAACGGATTCTGATATCGGATACCCGGCTGGAGGAAACGTGCCTAGAATGTGCATATTGTGTAAAGATAGCGTTTGAGCGACTCGCGTAAAAATGCGACTGACGGATATCGATGGTTACAAACAACGCTGCAAAAGTGAATTGTTGCTTTTTTGAGTTGGCGGTCGTTTGTTCCTTTCACAATGAGATCCGTGGCGCGGACGTGGCACGAAAAGGGGCTTGATTGACAGGAGAATGACCCATCTGGGCCGGTGCTGGTACTGAAACGCGCCGTGAAGCGGGCACGAAATTTTTGTTGCGAGCCGGCTCCGGGAAGCGAAAATGGAGCATTACGCAACGAGGACGGAAAATTACGCATTTCGCACCACAGAAGTAGCAGCTCCAGACCGTCCCGCCCGATTCCCACCGACGTCGAAAAAAGGCCGTCCATAATCGCGTTCACCATAAACTTAATTGGATATAAAACGCTTCCAACGAGCTTCCATCCATCTTCCTGACGTCCGTTGCAGTTTCTTAACCGACAAAGTGTTGACGATCTCTAATTATGACAATTATCCCGTGATGGCCAGCAATTATACCGAAGCTCCATATAAACAACGTACTTTTGAAACACTGCACCAATCAGAGTCATATTTCCTCAATTATCTTCTCCGGCTTTTTAATGAACAATTCTTTTACGTCGTAAATTAAGTCGACTGTTTTGACGTACGAATTCAATAGAACGCGGAGGCGCAGGTGTTTATTATGGTCTGCGTTTTTTGCACATGCCAATAAAGCGAGAATAATTTTACAATTTATTATGAACCGTTGGAAATATGACACATGTAATACACTCACACAAATTATGTAGTTGGTGGGTTATTGTCATAATTCACTCGAAAATGCAGAGACGTCGCCTTGAGGAGATGGTCGTGACGTCATTACTTTTACCATACATCTGCGGCATCTGCATCTTATTATGTCAATTTATTTACAATTTGAGATCCTCGAGTTTTTTCACTTGAATTATTCATGCTTGTGTCCTATTAGCCTGTTATTTAGATAATTCATCAAGCCATGTAGGTTACAGGTTCTGCTATAAATTGCCCTCATCCGTGTGGGTACTTGGACAAGTTTTCTAATAAATCATTTGACATGCGAGTTTTTTTAAAGAAACGATTGGACGACTGGAAATAATATTTAATGTTTACGGGATCTCGGACACGAAAAGGTACCTCGTGTTAACGCTCAAACAAAAAGTACCAAATGGAATTCTTTTGCGAGATCTCGGTAATTTGTATTGCGATTGCCACAATTTTTTGACAGTTCAGCGACGTGGTTCAACAGCTGATCGTATGAGGGCGCCACGGACGAGGATTTTACTCCAACGCGTTAACTAATATTAATTAGGTAAATAAATGTTAATTATTGCGGTAACTCGAAACAAAACTTATGTTTGTTATGTACCAATGTACAATTAAAAAAATACACCAACCAATCTTTCAGAAGTCCATTTATTTATATTTTTTTCTAATTTACGATTTGCGTGAAAACAGTAGTGGGAAAATATCTACATATCGAAGCAATACCTTGTATACCGGGAAATTATTAACTCTTCAGTAATTTATGATGTAGATTACGAAAAAAAACGTAATTTTATAAAAGTAAAACTGGAAATAAAGAAAAATGCATTAAAACATAACCAACTAAACACTAGAGAAAATGTTCAAAATTCCTGCCTTGTGCATTAAAGTATAATTTTGATAATTTTTTGTAAAAGTAAGGTAAGTTTAGCTTTTTTCTAATTTTATGAACAAACATTAGCCCCGCCCACCCACCCCTTCATCATTCCAGTGACTAGTTTTAATTAAAATCAGTTTTACGTTAACAAATTCTAGCCCCGCCCCCCCGCGCTTTATTTTCGAGAAACAATACGTGTTTTATAAAAATCTATATATTATATATGTAGTAGAAAATGTTAAAGTGCCAAAATCAATCAAATACTAGCCCCGCCCACCCGCCCTCTATTTTCTTAAAGAGTACATCATTTGCCACAATCAGTCTTATCTTAGCCAATGCTAGCGCCACATACATCCCCCCGCCTTTAATTTTTTGAAAGAGTATGTAATTTATCAAAATCAGTCTTACGTTAACAACTACTAGCCCCGCCCCCGTCCTCTGTTTTCTTAGAGAGTATGTAATTTGCCACAATTAGTCTTATCTAAGCGAGTACTAGCTAAGATAAAACTGATTTTGGCAAATCACATACCTTCTAAGAAAAGAGAGGGTGGGTGGGCGGGGCTAGTAGCTGCTAAGATAAGACCGATTTTGGCAGATGACATACCTTCTAAGAAATTTAATTAAATTATTATAAGAAAAGACACTAGAGGCTCCAAAGCACTTTGAAATTCTTTCCAAACAGGAATACCTAGAACCTCAAGGTTGTTTTAAATTAAAAAAAAAACGGGGTCCTATAATTGACCTAAAAACAGGTTACCACAGAATTTTCCAAAAATGGAACACCCAAAATCCTCCAAAATTCTTTTAAACAATAAAAAAAAATGTCCATGGGCTTCCAAAATAATACACCATAGGTACCCAAACACGGCATTCAAGACTCTTTCAAATTCGTAAAATATAAAACACTGAGAGCTCAAAAGATTTGATCATTTTTTGTAAAGGTAAGTTAAGTTTAGGTTTTTTCTACTTTTATGAACATATAGTAGCCCCACCCACCCACCCCTTCATCATTTCGGTGACTACTCTTAATATTGTTGAGTTCTATCTTAGCAAGTTTTAACCCGGCCTTTGTTTTTTAGAGGATATGTCATTTACCAAAATCAGTCTTATCTTATCAAGTACCAGCCCCGCCCACCCGCCCTCTGTTTTTTTAGAAGGTATATCATTGGCCACGTTCAGTCTTATCTTAGCGAATACTAGCTAAAATAAAACTGATTTTGGCAAATAATATACCTTCTAAGAAAAGAGAGGGTGGGTGGGCGGGTTTATTACCTGCTAAGATAAGACTGACTTTGGCAAATGACATACCATCTAAGGAAAGAGAGGGTGGGTGGGCGGGGCTAGTATCTGCTAAGATAAGACTGATTTTGGCAAATGACATACCCTCTAAGAATAGAGAAGGCGGGTGGGCGGGACTATTAATTGCTAAGATAACACTGACTTTGGCAAATGAGAAATGACTTAAATGACGTATCCTAAGAAATTTAATTCAATGATTATTAGGAAAGACACTAGAGGCTCCAAAGCATTTTCAAATTTTTTCCGAACAGGAATACCTAGAACCTCAAAATTGTTTTAAATTAAAAAAAAAGCGGGGTCCCAAAATCGACTTAAAAAAGGTCAGCTCAGAATTTGCCAAAAGTAAAACACTAAAGTCCCCCAAAATTCTTTCAAAGAATTTACAAAAAAAATCTACATGGGCTCCCAAAACAATACACCATGGGTACCCAAACAATGCGGCACTCAAGACTTTTTCAAATTCGTAAAATATGAAACACTGAAAACTCAAAAGATTTGATACTTTTTGTAAAAGTAAGCTAAGTCTAGCTTTTTTTTAGTTTTATGAACAAACAGTAGCCCCGCCCACCCACCCGTTCATCATTCCAGTGACTACTCTTAATATTGTTCAGTTCTATCTTAACAAGTTTTAACTCCGCCCACCTGGTATTTATTTTCTTAGAGGATATATCGTTTACCAAAATCTGTCTTATCTTATCAAGTACCAGCCCCGCCCACCCGCCCTCTATTTTTTTAGAAGGTATATCATTTGCCACGTTTAGTCTTATCTTAGCGAATGCTAGCGCCACCCGCCCACCCTTTATTTTTTTAAAGAATATGTTATTTACCAAAATCAGTCTTACGTTAACAAATACTAGTCCCGCCCCCCGCCCTCTATTTTCTTAGAGAATATGTAATTTGCTGGAGTAAATCTTATTTTAGTAAGTACTCGCTAAGATAAAACTGAATTTGGCAAATCACATACCTTCTAAAAAAAAGGAGGGTGGGTGGGCGGGGTAGTAACTGCTAAGATAAAACTGATTTTGGCAAATGAGATACCCTCCAACAAAGGAGAGGGTGGGTGGGCGGGGCTAGTACCTACTACGATAAGAGTGATTTTGGCAAATGACATATTCTGTAAGAAAGTAGAGGTGGGCGGGTATGGCTAGTACCTGCTAATATAAGACTGATTTTAGCAAATAACGCATCTTTTAAGAAAATGAATTAAATTATTATAAGAAATGATATTAGAAGCTCCAAAGCACCTTGAAATTCTTTCCAAACAGGAATACCTAGAACTTCAAGATTGTTTTAGAATTTATTTTGTTCAAAAAAAAAAACGGGGTCCCAAAATTGACCTAAAAACAGGTCAGCTCAGATGCTCAGAATTTTCCAAAAATAGAACACCCAAAGTCTCAAAAAATTCTTTTAAACAATTAAAAAAAATTTTCATGGGCTTCCAAAATAATACACCATAAGTATCCAAACACTGAGGCACTCAAGACATTTTCAAATTCATAAAATAAAAAACATTAAAAGCTCAAAAGATTTGATACTATTTTGTAAAATAAGCTAAGTCTAGCTTTTTTCTCGTTTTATGAACAAACAGTAGCCCCGCCCACCCACCCGTTCATTATTCCAGTGACTACTCTGAATATTGTTCAGTTCTATCTTAGCAAGTTTTAGCCGCGCCCACCCGGCTTTTACTTTCTTAGAGGATATATCATTTGCCAAAATCTGTCTTATCTTATCAAGTACTAGCCCCGCCCACCCGCCCTCTATTTTTTTAGAAGGTATATAATTTGCCACAATGAGTCTTATCTTAGCGAATACTAGCGCCAAATTAATTTTTTTATAGAGTATGTTATTTACCAAAATTAGTCTTACGTTAACAAGTACTGGGCTTGCCCCCCGTGTTTTTTCTTAGATTTTTTATTTTCCGACAATCAGCCTTATCTTAGCAAATACTAGCTAAGATAAAACTGATTTTGGCAAATAACATAGCCTCTAAGAAAAGAGAGGGTGGGTGGGCGGGGTTAGTAGCTGCTAAGATAAGACCGATTTTGGCAAATGACACCCTCTAAGAAAGGGTGGGTGGGAGGGGCTAATACCTGCTAAGATAAGACTGATTTTGGCAAATGAGATATGACTTAAATGACGTGTCCTAAGAAATTTAATTAAATTATTATAAGAAAAAACATTAGAGGCCCCAAAGTACTTTCAAATTCTTTCCAAACAGGAATACCTAGAACCTCAAGATTGATTTAGAATTTAGATTTTTCAAAAAAAAAAATGGGGTCCCAAAATTTACCTCAAAGCATCAGCTCAGAATTTTCCAAAAATAGATCACCAAAGTCCCCTGAAATTCTTATAAATAGTGTACAAAAAAAAATTCAATGGGCTCCCAAAATAATACACCATCGGTACTCAAACACTGCGGCACTCAAGACTTTTTCAAATTCGTAAAATATAAAACACTGAAAGCTCAAAAAATTGGATCATTTTTTGTAAAATTAAGCAAAGTTTAGCTTTTTCCTAGTTTTATGAACAAACAGTAGCCCCGCCCACCCACCCCCTCATCATTTCAGTGACTACTCTTAATATTGTTCAGTTCTACCTTAGCCGGTTTAACCCTGCCCACCCGGCCTTTATTTTCTTGGAGGATATGTTATTTACCAAATCAATCTTATCTTATCAAGTACCAGCCCCGCCCACCCGCCCTCTGTTTTTTTTAGATGGTATATCATTTGCCACAATCAGTCTTATCTTAGCCAATACTAGCTAAAATAAAACTGATTTTGGCAAATAACATACCTTCTAAGAAAAGAGAGGGTGGGTGGGCGGGGCTATTACCTGCTAAGATAAGACTGACTTTGGCAAATGCCATACCTTCTAAGAAAAGACGGGGAGGATGGGTGCCACAATCAGTCTTATCTTAGCGAATACTAGCTATGACAAAATTGATTTTGGCAAATGACATAGCCTCAAAGAAAAGAAAGGGTGGGTGGGCGGGGCTAGCATCTGCTAAGATAAGACTGATTTTGGCAAATGAGATACCCTCTAAGAATAGAGAGGGTGGGTGGGCGGGGCTATTACTTTCTAAGATAACACCGATTTTGGCAAATCACATACCTTCTAAGAAAAGAGAAAGTGAGTGGGGGGGGCTAGTCCTGCTAAGATAAGACTGATTTTGGCAAATGAGATACCCTCTAAGTATAGAGAGGACGGGTGGGCGGGGCTATCAATTGCTAAGATAACACTGACTTTGGCAAATGAGATATGACTTAAATGACGTATCCTAAGAAATTTAATTAAATTATTATAAGACACTAGAGGCTCCAAAGCACTTTCAAATTCTTTCCAAACAGGAATACCTAGAACCTCAAGATTGTTTTAAATTTTTCAAGAAAAAAACGGGGTCCCAAAATTGACTTAAAAACAGGTCAGCTCAGAATTTGCCAAAAATAGAACACCACAGTCTATTTTGTAAAAGTAAGCTAAGTCTAGTATTTTTCTAATTTTATGAACAAACAATAGCCCCGCCCACCCACCCGTTCATCATTCCAGTGACTAGATAGATAAGTTTAGATAGATAGACAGATAAGAACAAACGGTTAGTTAACAGTTTATACCTACTGATAATTAACTTAACTAACCTAAGAATAAAAAAATAAAATCATACATCAAACTTAAGATAACACAATAAAAAAGGAACACAAATTTAAAATTTATTAAAAGAAATGCCTAAGTCGGTACCTCGTAAACTATCAAAAATTAGCCGCTTCTTAAGGACTTGACTAGTCTTAATATTGTTCAGTTCTATCTTAGCAAGTTTTAACCCCACCCACCCGCCCTCTATTTTTTTAGAAGGTATATCATTTGCCAAAATCAGTCTTATCTTAGCGAATACTAGCTAAATTAAAACTGATTTTGGCAAATAACATCCCTTCTAAGAAAAGAGAGGGTGGGTGGGCGGAGCTAGTAACTGCTAAAATAAGACTGATTTTGGCAAATGAGATATGACTTAAATGACGTTTTTTAAGAAATTTAATTAAATTATTATAAGAATAGCCGCTAGAGGCTCCAAAGCAGTTTCAAATTATTTCCAAACAGAAATACCTAGTACCTCAAGATTGTTTAAAAAAAAACTGGGTCCCAAAATTGACTCAAAAACATAGTTGCATTTAAAATTGGTCAGACTCATTCTCATATGTAAACAAAAAATGAAGATATTAGGAAAACAGACAGAAACTTAGGTAACAGTAATTGATTAGAAATTGGCTCTTAGACGTTATTGAAAATCTTCAATAATGCTCGGAGGCCCTGTAGATAGATTTCCTACCTAAGTACGTATTTTTTGTAATTTTCTTGACGTTTAGTCACTAAAACGGGCACCTGGAACAACTACCTTTTTAATGTTAAGTGTATATAAGGACGAGAATAATGTTATAGAAGAACGAAAATAATGGTAACAGTGACCCATTTTACTTGAAAATAAATGCAAAAAATTGACACTAATTGTAGCAAGATCAACAACACCAACAATACTGATAACATTAACACAATGCACCAAAATTAAGTCATCGCCGCCCATCAGCCCCACAATTAGCCCAACGCCAGAAATGACTCAATCCTTCGCTCTGTACTCGACGATCCAATGGTCGTTTACGTATTCACCTTCACCCACCAGTTCTATCGCATTATTAATCTAACTTTTACGCTTCATAAGTATGTAAATTCCGTTACGACTCAAGGATATCACTCCTTCAACTCCTTGAAACGTATCAACTTCTCATTTAGATTTCGAATTATGTAATGAGCGCCTTCATCTTTTTCCCTTTATGAATTCATTTTATGCTAACCAACTACCATACATATTGCATGAAGACGAAACTCTTTTCACAATAGTCGCCCGCTAATGGCCGTTCCTCGTGGGGGATTTAACGCGCCAGTGGCGGCTCGTCGCGCCTCACGAGGTGGCGGCTAATGTGGAACCGAGGCGGCTTTGGAATGCTTTGACGGTTGATTTTTACAAAACCAAACTCCTATAATTCTGGGTCTTACATTAATTAATAACAAATTAATATTCAAAATTAGTGCCAATTTTCCACAAATTTGATGTTTCAGTTGTATTTTTCTTAGAATCTTTAAAATATGTAGTCTTCTCATTTTTATTTATTCAAGATTTCCGTACTTCGGCGCTTTTTAAAATGTTTATTAGCTTAAAATTTTATTTCATATATTACACAATTAAATATTTAATAAACACAAAATTGTTATTTCAGTAGACACTTAATTTTTAAAATTTGCCAAACGTTCAAAGCTCCCTCATAATATAAGATACAAACAAGATTTTTTTTATTAATAAATATATTCGATTATTTAGAAACTTCAGTCTTTGAAATTACAAAAAATTTAAATAAAGAATTTAGAAATAAAAGTGACTACAATAAAATACATTAGAAACAGAAAAATAAAACGAAAAAGACAAAGAAATTTTTTTTTTATAGGTATAATTAACTTCAGAAATGAAATTTTTGAATACCTTAAAATATTTTTTTTTTTGGAATTTACCTTTTTTTCATTTTTGGGAACGAAAATTAAAAAAATATATTCTTTACAAGAAAACATTCTGAAAAATATCTAATTTAATGTATTTTTTGGCGTTCAATGAATTAAATTTTGTAAAAATAAATACTACAATTACATAATTTCAAAATTTATCTATGCATCATTTTCACAAACCCGATGACGTCGTCTGAAAAAAAAAACACATTGCTTGTGCTTCAATGTATAACGGATGTTCAAATCATTTGCCAGTTGTATTTTTTTGTTTAGATTTTTCAGTTTCATGATTTTTCCATTTTTGCTTTTTTTAATTTTTTATTTGCAAATTTTCTAATTTTCATTCTAAATATGTAATAATGACAATAATTTAAAAAAAAATTCACATTTTCAGTTTTATGGTTTTAGAATTTTTCCATTTGTCAGTTGTTGGATTTTAAAACTTTTTCATTTATTCGACATTTTTAATTTATTTCATTTTTTCGATTTTACGATATGCAACTCTTCGAGTTTTCATTTTAAAATTTTTCAGTATTTGGATTTTCCAATTTTTGGGTGTTTCAATTTTTTGATTTTTCAATTTTTCGATTTTCCAGTTTTTCGTGTTTTCAATTTTTCGTTTTGGCTTTTTACTGTCTTTGGTTTTTCGGTTTTTTCAATATTCTGATTCTATAATTTTTCCTTTATTGAATGTGAAAATTTTCAACTTTTAAATCTTTTGATTTTTCGTCTTTTCAATTTTAGATTTTTCAGTTTCATGATTTTTTTCATTTTTCGTTTCCTCAATATTTGATTTGCAAATTATCTAATTTTCATTTTAAATATGTAATAATGATAATAATTTAAAACAATTTTTATGTTTTTAATTTTATGACTTTAGAATTTTTCCATTTTTCAATTATTGGATTTTAAACTTTTTCATTTATACAACTTTCAAAATTTTTTTTTTTTCATTTGTTCAATTTTACTATATGTAACTCTGAGTTTTCATTTTAAAATTCTTCAGTTTTTCAATTTTCCAACTTTTGGGTGTTTCAATTTTTAGATTCTTCAATTTTTTCGATTTTTTAGTTTTTCGTGTGTTCAATTTTTCGTTTCGGCTTTTTACTGTCTTTGTTTTTTAGTTTTTTTCAATTTTGTTCTAAAATTTTCTTATTGACTATGAAATTTTTCACTTTAGTTTTAAATTTTTGTCTTCATTTCAGATTTTTAGTTCATGATTTTCTTTTCGTTCTTTAATTTGATTGCAATTTCTATTTCATTTCATCAATCATTTTAATATGTAATAATATAATATTTAAAACATTTCATTTTCAATTTTTGATTTTAGAAATTTTTCCATTTTTCAGTTTTGATTTTAAAACTTTTTCATTTCTTCGACTTTTCCATTTTAATTTTTTTTTTTATTTTTCATTTTTACGATATGAGGTGAGTTTTTTTTTTAATTTTTCAGTTTTTGGATTTTCAGATTTCGTGTGTTCAATTTTTCGTTCGCTTTTTACTGTCTTTGTTTTTCGGTTTTTTCATATTCTGATGCTACATTTTTCCTTTATTGATGTGAATTTTTCAACTTTTAGATTTGTTATTTTTTCGTTGTTTCAATTTTAGGATTTTTCAGTTTCGATGATTTTTCGAATATTTTTCGTTTTTCATTTAATTTTTATTATTTTGCAAATTTTTTTTTTAATTTTTCAATTTTAATTATTTAATAATTTTATTTAATGATAATAATTTGAAAAATTTTTCACATTGTCAATTTTATGATTTTACAATTTTTCCATTTTTTAGTTATTGCATTTTAAAACTTTTTCATTTATTCGACTTTTCCATTTTTTCAATTTTACGATATGCAGTTTTTTCGAGTTTTCATTTTAAAATTTCTCAGTTTTCCGATTTTCCAATTTTTGGGTTTTCAATTTTTAAATTTTTCAGTTTTTCATGTGTTTAATTTTTCGTTTCGACTTTTTATGGTATTTATTGTTTCGGTTTTTTCAATGTTATGATTTTCCTTTATTGAATGTGAAATTTTTCAAGTTTTGGATCTTTCAATTTTTGGATTTTTCAGTTTTTCGGTTTTCAATTTTTCGATTTTTTTCAATTTTAGAGTTGCAGTTTTTCTAGTTTTCGTTTTAAATGTGTAATACTAATTTTAATTTAAAGATTTTTCACTTTTTCAGTTTTACGATTTTAAAATTTTTCCATTTTTCAATTGTATTTTGAAAGCTGTTCATTTATTGGATTTTTAAATTATCTGTTTTAAATTTTTCAAATTCTCGTGATTTAGTTTACAATTTTACGATCTTTCATTGTTTCAATTTTTCGCTTTTTCACTTCTTCGATTTGCAATTTTTCGATTTTCCACTTTTTCGATTTTGTAGTTTTTCGTTTTTTCAATTCTTCGTTTTCTCATTTTTTCCCCATTTTTTCGATTTTTAATTTTCTGATTTTTAGATTTTTCAACTTTTCTAATCATAAAAATGGAAAAATTGAAAAATCAAAAATGGAAAAACGAAATAGTATAAAAGGAAAACTTTCAAAAATCTAAAAATTGGAAATCAAGAACGTGAAATATTGAAGAAACAAAAAATTGACAAATCGAATGGTTAAAACTGGGAAATTTACAGGTCAAAAAAATGCAAAGTAGAAAAAAGGAAATAGCTTTTGTAAAATCGAAATATAGAAAATTAAAGAAATTGGAGAATCGGATAATTGAGAAATCCAAAAGTTGAAAATTAGAAAAATTGAAATGAAAAGCTATAACATTCATTTAATTTTTGCGAATGAAAATAAAAAAAAAATCTGAAAATATTCTGGAAAATATCTAACTTTGTTTTTTGGCGTCCAATGAAATACATTTTGTGAAAATAAATACTATAATTAATTTCAAAATTTACCTATGCATCCTTTTCACGAACTCGATGACGTCATCTCAAAAAAAAAACACATGAATATTCACATTGTATTGCTTGTGTTCAATAATATGACGGGTGTTCAATCGAAAAAAATCATGTGTGGTTTATTAACCCATACTGCTGTGAATAACTGACATTTGACAGAGTTGTTGTAAAGTGACAGTTTTATTATACGAAAAAGTGAGGTTAGATTACGCCATTCCGCATTGTCAGCTGTCATCGATTAAATTAGGTTTATAGTCGACATATTTGGCGTTTAATTGAAAAAGTCATCAAGTTGGCCTTGATTTTTTGTAAACATTGTGAAGTATGTCTAGAATAAATCTAAAATTTAATCGGTTACACAACAGTGTGGATTAATAAAACACATGCATTTTTCGCTAACGTTTTCTTCTATTAAAAAAGCAACGCCAACTTGATGGCTGTTTGCAATTCTAAAAACACAAAATTATTATTGTTGAATAGGTACATGTTTCGAAAACCATTGTTCTCATCTTCAGCCTGAAACAAAAAAGTTTCATTTTAAAAATAACAAATTTGTAATGTGTGTTCCAATTTCGAGAACACGATTTTTTGTTTATATCTAGAATCACTATAAATTTTGACGTGAAAGGATTATTTTATTTTTTAATGGGAGTACATATACAGATATTTTTTTACCACCATTATTCTACTGTGTTAGACTTTCACTTTTAATTAATAAGCAACGGTTTACCTTTTTTAATGATCTTAGAAGAAAATAGTAAAACGAGCATGGAAATTCACTAACTTCTCACGACTCCTGGCAGCAGAAGATAAGATAATAAGCCGAATGAGAAATAAAGACTTCGTGTGTGTGGTAAACGGTGCTTTTTCTACGATTGTTATCAAGATTTTTACTAAGCCATGCATTTCGAGACATAAAATATGTTTATGGTTTTCTACACAGTCAGTAAAAATATTTTTCGATAATACAGATCTATTAATCTTTTGTCCACAGGTAATATTTTTTGTCTAAATGTTAAGTGTTATTAAAAAAAAATACGGAAATTTCGAGTGTGAAAAATTGATTGATGATGAATGGGAAAATTTAATGCTTCAAAGTATACACGTTTCTGAATAAGTAACAAACACCAAACAAGAGGTTAAATATGCGATAAAAAACATAACGGAAAACAATACAAGATTTTGAAAATAAGAATGTAGATAGAGAACAAAAAAAATCGTAAAATTGAGGATTTTCTTCGTGGGAAGCTTTCGTTCCGCGCCGCCTCTGGAAACTCCGGTGGCGTCACACATCGCCGTGCATGTTTCCGGTTAGGCGCCGGGGCGTTAGCCCACGCCCTAAGCTCTCCAAAGCTCCACCCTTTCCAGCATTCACCCAATTTTAATAATTCCAAAAATGGACGCTCATGCCAAACTGATACGCAAAGTGTACGTTAACATACCGTAATGTCGCATTATTCGGCTTTTAATGAGAATTGTGCGTTTGAAACGCAGGTTTGCTTGTCGAGATATTCGGATTGATAGGCCTCTATCAATTTTTGGGGATTATTTCGACACGCGACGTCGTTTGAAATTTCGTTATCGATAACGCGTACTCACTCGAAAATTTCGGAGATGATATCTGGCTTTTTTATGGATGCGATTAACGGCACTCCGACGCCGGTTCGTGTTCGGGAGAATACGGTTCCTCTTGTAGATCGGCGGGATTTCTTCGTGTTTCCTCCAACGGTCGGAGCGATTTTTATAAAAAAGCAATTAGCGGTGGGGATCATGGGAATTTTAAAAACGAATTAGATGGCGGATTTTTGATAAAGTTGATTAATTTGAAAAAGCACGGAACGGGAGCCGCAAGTGCGCAAAAAATTGAAATATCTTTGCGGCTTTTTATTTTTGAACGTAATTATGATGAATAATTATGCTGAAAAATTAAATAATTCAGGGTCTTGCGGGTCGCTGATGGGCATCGCGGAGGCTATATTTCAGAGTTAAAAATAAAATGTCTGCATTGTTAATTTTTGAAGAGAAATTAGCCACAAGAAAGCACGTGTGTTTATCAAACGAAAGATCGAAGCTACACACTTTTTTAAGAAATAACGTATCTATTATTTACTTGCTGCGTAAATTATTGCTCTTATCCAGAGTCGTGGAAATAATTATCAATTATAATGTTACATATTAATGTTAACGTTTATTTTTATTATTCGCCAACGTTCTCTTCACTTATCCAACACCGCCTAGGTACGTTTTATTATTTCAAACCATATAATTCACAAATCTGAGAATTAAGTTATCGCACGTTTTATTATATTATTATGGATAACTTTTAAAGCGATGATCTAATCCAAACAGCGGAGAAATTTCTCAATTCGAGGAATTTTAGTTTTCGTTTTGTCACAGGCCTCAGTCAGAGATTAATTGGAACACTTAAATATTTTTTTTTCAATTAGCATATTCTTTGCCAAACTACACAGTGTTACGCCGACTATTTTCTTATCTGATGCTTTTAAAATTACATAATTAATTTTTTCAGTTATAACTGATACTAGATTTTCATTTGATTCGAGTTTATTTTCTAAGGCAACGATGTAGTGTCAATTATATTTTATACTTCAAAAGCAAATAGAAGTTGTTCACTTCGGCATTATCCACGTAAAAATTGCGGTTTAATTTTCTTTCTTTTCATTAATTTTTCTATTTCTAGGCTTTTTTAGACAAGAATTTTACTTCAAGTCAGTTGTTTATTCAAGTGAGAATAGACCAGATCAGATCCTTTTCTTTTTAATTTGTTTTTTCAGTATTTTCTACGCTTTTTTAGAGAATAATTTTATACTTCAAGTAATTGTTTATTCAGGTCAGATCAATTTAGTCAGGTCAGTTTAGGTCAAGTCAAAAATATGAAATGAGAACTGTGAAAGTTAAAAAAACGGTAACATAAGAAAATAAATCCGACTCCAATCTGCTTCAAATTTTAGAAAATACAGGGTGTCCACTGTCCAAATTAAAACTCCACGGCCTTATATTTTGAGAACGAATAGAGATATTGAAATTCTCTAAACGCCAATATTTTTGGTTTGAAGGGCAAAAGCTTAAATCAAAATACTGCAAATATGACTCAAACATGGTGTCTTATATTCTCAAATTATAATATACGGTATTAAAAATTTACTTTTTTTGGAATGTATCTTTGTTTTTTTCTATTTTTGGACATGAAAACCCGAAAAAGTATTCTTAACGGCGCTGAAAGGTCTGAAAATATGTAATTTGATGTTTTTGGCGTTTCACAATTCATACACGGCATCAAGAAAATTTTCCGTGGATCTGTCCTCTGAAAATATTTCTGCAATTTTTTTTTTAATTTACTAGTACTTGTTAAGATAAAACTGATTTTGCCTCTGTTTATCTTGTAAAAGCTTGTGAAATTGAAAGGTGTTGCAAATTTCCATAGTAACGAGTTAAATTCCTAAATCTACCGGAAATGTGCAAAATATGAAGAGTTTTTACTTGTGACTTATAATTGCATTAATATTTTTTAGATTTGCTTATACAAGTGAGTTAAAAAATTAATGAAAATTTTGGGAATACAACACTGTTATTTTTGTACCAATCTAAGTCGATATCTCTTTAATCCGAACAAAAACTCTGCAATTCGAACTGAACTTGGAAACATGCACCTACTTGCAAAAATGACGCAAGATCTTTTTTATATAGGTATTGTATTGAATTTTTTGAAATTTTTAAAAATTGTGATATTTGAATGCACTGAATTAATTATCTAATTCTGGAAAAAGGGTTAAAGTTATCCAAGAAATGAGGCCGGAAGTGACTTCTGCGCCCCGAAATCTACAAGAAAAAATATTTAGTTAAATTTAAAAAATCGTCGAAAAATGGATCGAAATTTGCTAGTACATACTTGCCAAATGACCTACCCTCTAAAAAAATAAAAGGCGGGTGGGCCAGGCTAGTATTTGCCAAAATAAGACTCTTTTTCGCAAATAACCTACTCTTCTAAAGAAAGGTACTAGCCCGCCCACCCACCCTTTATTTTCTTTGAAGACTGGGTCATCTGCCAAAATCAGTCTTATTTTAATAAGTACTAGCCCGCCCACCACCCTTTATTTTCTTAGAAGAGTAGGTCATCTGCCAAAATCAGTCTTATCTTGACAAGTACTAGCCCCGCCCACCCTCCCTTATTTTCTTAGAGGATATGTCATTTGCCAAAATCAGTCTTATGTTAACAAGTTCTAATCCCGCCCACCCACCCTTTATTTTCTTATAAGAGTGGGTCATCTGCCAAAATCAGTCTTATTTTAACAAGTACTAGCCCCGCCCACCCACCCTTATTTTCTTAGAGGATATGTCATTTCCAAAAATCAGTTTCAAACTTCCCAAGATTTTTTTTTATTTTCTTAGAAGAGTAGGTTATTGGCCAAAATGAGGCTTATCGTAGCGAGTACTACTAAATTTTTCAGTTTTTCAATTTTTCAACTTTCGAATTTTTCAATTTCTCGCTTTTTAAATTTTCAATTTTTTGATCTGTCTTTCGATTTTTGTTTTCTATGGACAACTGAAAAAACTTTCGATTTTTTAATTTTACAATTTTGGCAGTTTTCCTATTTCTCAATTATTTGATTTTTAAAGATATCGAGAAAATAGATGCCTATTTTTTTAAATTTTCGATTTTTGATTTTTTGTCACCGAGTTTTTGAAAGGAAGTAAAGAGTAATTTTGATCAGCGATTGCCATGTTTACAGTAACTGTAAAACATCTGAAAATTTTGTTTCTAATTTTCAATTTTTGGATTTTTGGATTTTTCAAAATTTCGGTTCGAATAAATTTATTTCTTTAGTTAAAAAATCGAGAAAAATGACAAATCGTGAAAAGGAACAATTTTAACTTGAGAACTTGAAAAATTAAAAATCAAAAAATTCAAAAATTGTAAAGTTAAAACTTGAAAGATCAAAAGATCGGAATTAGAAACTGCAAAATTGTCAAACAAATTATCAAATGAACTGTTCAAAAGTTGAAAAATCTAAAAACTAAAAAAAAAAAAAAATGAAAACTGGAATTTTGAATTAGATTTTTTTTTTCAATTTTTCGATATTTCAGTTTTTGATTTTGCGATTAAACAGTTGTACAATTTTCCGATTTCTTATTTACCTCTCCAATTTTTCAATTTGTCATTTTTTGCTTTTTCAGTTTTTCTATTTTTAGCAAGTACTAGCCCCACCCAACCTTTATTTTCTTAGAAGTATAAGTCATCTGCCAAAATTGGTCTTATCTTGGCAAGTACTAGCCCCGCCCACCCACCCTTATTTTCTTAGAGCATATGTCATTTGCAAAAATCAGTTTCATACTTCCCAAGATTTTTTTTTCCTTAGAAGAGTAAGTTATTGGCCAAAATGAGGCTTATCGTAGCGACTACTACTAAATTTTTCAATTTTTCGGTTTTTCAACTTTCGAATTTTTCAATTTCTCGCTTTTTAAATTTTCAATTTTTTGATTTGTTTTTCGATTTTTTAATTTTACAATTTTGGCAGTTTTCCGATTTCTCAATTATTTGATTTTTAAAAATATCGAAAAAATAGATTTTTATTTTTTTTTATTTTTGATTTTTGATTTTTTGTCACCGAGTTTTTGGAAGGAAGTAAAGAGTAATTTTGATCAGCGATTGCCATGTTTACCGTAACTTTAAAACATCTGAAAATTTTGTTTCTAATTTTCAATTTTTCGATTTTTCAAAATTTCGGTTCGAATAAATTTGTTCTTTTAGTTAAAAAATCGAAAAATGACATATCGTGAAAAGGGAAAATTTTAACTTGAGAACTTGAAAAATTCAAAATCAAAAAATTCCAAAAATTGTAAAGTTAAAACTTGAAAAATCAAAAGATTGGAATTAAAAACTGCAAAGTTGCCAAACAAATTATCAAATGAACTATTCAAAAGTCGAAAAATCTAAAAACTAAAAAAAAAAATGAAAACTGGAATTTTGAATTCGATTTTATAAGATTTGTTTTTTTTTCAATTTTTCGATATTTCAGTTTCTGATTTTCCGATTAAACAGTTGTACAATTTTCCGATTTCTCAATTATCCAATTTTTTAATTTGTCATTTTTTGATTTTTGATTTTTTTATTTTTAGCAAATACTAGCCCCACGCAGCCTTTATTTTCTTAGAATAATAAATCATCTGCCAAAATCAGTCTTATCTTGGCAAGTATTAGGCCCGCCCACCCACCCTTTATTTTCTTGGAAGAGTGGGTCATTTGCCAAAATCAGTCTTATATTGACACGTACTAGCCCCGCCCACCCACCCTTGTTTTTTTACAGGATGTCATTTGCAAAAATCAGTCTCATACTTGCCAAGATAAGATTGATTTTGGCAGATGACATACCCTCTAAGAAGAGAGGGTGGGTGGGCGGGGTTAGTATCTGCTACGATAAGAGTGATTTTGGCAAATGAGATACTCTCTAAGTAAAGAGAGGGTGGGTGGGCGGGGCTATTACTTGTTAAAATAAGACTAATTTTGGCTAATGACATACCTTCTAAGGAAATAGAGGACGGGTGGGCGGGGCTAGTACCTGCTAAGGTAAGACTGATTGTTCTGGGTGTTCCATGTCATTTTCCAAAATCGGTCTTATTTTATCAGCTACTAGCCCCGCCCCCCCCTCCCTCTCCTTTCTTAGAGGGTATGTCAGTTTGATTTTTCAATTCTTGAATTTCTCGACTCTTCAAATTTTCGATTTCTCGATTTTTTTTATTCTCCACTTTTTCAATTTTTCAGTTTTTGACGTTTCTAAATTTCCAATTTTTCGAATTCTTAATTTCGCGATTAATGGATTTTTTATTTCTCCATTTCTGGTTGTTTTTAGTTTTAAGAAGTTCTAAGAATATAAAGGGCGGGTGGGCGGGGCTAGTACCTTTTCAATTACAATACTTCCTTGGCTTACACTCAGAAAGTAAAAACTAAACACGGATTCTTATATTACACATACAGAAGTAATGTATATAATTCTATAAAATTTAAGGAACATATTTATTCGGCGAAATTGTAAAATGACGTCATAATTTTAAGGGGGGCATAAACGAAAAAAAAAAGATTAATGATTTAGTCAGTTGTTTATTCAAGTGAGATTAGACCAGATCAGATCCTTTTCTTTTTAATTTGTTTTTTCAGTATTTTCTATGCTTTTTTAAAGAAGAATTTTATACTTCAAGTAATTGTTTATTCAGGTCAGATCAATTTAGTCAGGTCAGTATAGGTGAAGTCAAAAATATGAAATCATCTGCCAAAATCAGTCTTATCTTGGCAAGTACTGACTTCTGCGGCCCAAAATCTTTATTTCTGTTTAATAAAATTAAGGTTTATTTCTTGAAATTTGTTTTCAGCGGTGTATGAAGTTGTTATTTAATTCCCTTTCAGCTTCTTGGGAAATTCCCTGATCCGAAAAAATCGCTAATCTCAACACACCTTACCCAAATTAATTCAGAGTATCGAGGTTATTCTGTAATTGACATTTGACAGAGCTGTTGTAAAGCGCCAGTTTTATTATACGAAAAAGTGAGGTTAGATTGCACCATTCTGCAATGTCAGCTGTCATCGATTAAATTAGGTTTATAGTAGACATTGTGTTCAGTTGAAAAAAGGCATCAAGTTGGTATTGATTTTTTGTAAACATTGTCTTCAATAAATCTAGAATTTAATCAATGACAATTGACACCGCGGACATGTCAATTACAAAAAAGCAACGCCAACGTGATGACTTTTTCAATTAAACACCCAATACTTTACAATGTTTACAAAAAATCAGGACCAACTTGATGATTTTTCAAATTCTAAAAACACTATATTATTATTGTTGTAGACATATTAAGATTGATATATGTATTTGCTATTTATCCCCACTAGAATTTTTTTTTTTTTTGTGGAAATTACACATTTTTTTCTTTAATTAGTATAATTTGGGATAAGTGTGTCTCTACGTTTGTTGTAATTCATTTTAATGGGAGTTGTACATATACAAATATTTTTCTATCACCATTATTCTGTTTGTTTAGACTTTCACTTTTAATTAATAAGCAGCACACATATTTTAATGGCAATATTGCGTAACGAATGTAGAAAACCACATATTGTAAAATGGCAGGACAAGATTTTAATAATTATAGAAGCAAGTACTTTATTAACTATTATATGTGTTGTAGACTATACTTTTTCTACAGCCATAACTTCCTTGGTCTATGAATGGTTGCGGCTCTATTTTTAATATCATAAAACTAACCTGACCTGACCTTTTTCTAAAAATCAAATGAAAATATGGAAAAAAATATAAATCTCATTTTAGTCGGAGCACCATAAAAAATATCCAAAAATAATTAAGCACCAATTTGCTTTTAATTTTGAATATTTATTAGCACATTCAAGAAGTAGTGCCAGCTGCGAAACAAAAGTTTCTTTACTGATTTACTGAACAACTGGAACAGTTTCCAAGCAAATATTGAGCACAAATGAAAAAAAAAATGCAATAAACATAGAATATAATAACCACAATATCTAATAAAAGCGTTCGCCTCCACTTACACAACATTTCCACAAAAAACGCGGCATTAACACCAGTTCCCTTTTTCCTCAGCCAACAAACCGCCGCTTCCTACCATTTATCATTCGTTTTTTCACCATTCCAACGTCCTTGCTGACGAAAAAAACCATCATTTAATGATCCAGCCACTGAAATTGTTACAATTACTCCAATTAACCGCCATGTTTCTAATTCCCGACGGTGCAGCACGCAACTCAGCGTCGACTTTCACATAATTATAACTTTTATTGATGTCTATTAAAATTTAATTACAACGTGCACAATACCTCTACCAGATGGCCGAAGATTTCCCATCGATAGACGCGAGAATTCGGTTGGCACACCGAGTGATTTAATTAATGATCCTTGTCAGCTTATCGCTATCGAGGATGTAGATATCTCCTTCGGACATGTCATAACATGCAGCTTTTTAAGCCGGGCGGTACACCTGCACACGTTTGCCCAAAAATCACAAATATTTTCAATTAATTCCGAAAATCTGGGAGGATTAATTCGGAGCTGGGCGGGCCGAAATGACGGCGATTTGGCCAGGTTGGGATTCTTGGGATTCTGCGGAGGCTCACGGCGGTGTTAGAGATTATGGGATCAATGCAATAATTTAAGGCTAATAAGGTTTAGCAAAAATCAACGAACAAAAAAAATCTGTCTCGAATTGAATTTAAATTAAAATTCACCACAATTACTGTTTAAATGTTTTCAAGGGAATAAAATGTGATTTTTATTAAGAATGTTTTTATTTTATCTATCAAGATTTTTATGGGCAACGTTTTAAACGGATCTAGTATGACATTAATGAATTTAATGCGACGATAATTAGTGACATCCCGTGATTTAGTCAATCTCAGATTTCTAAGCCATGGCTTTTGCTTTCTCGTGGCATAACGATGATTATCACTTATTTTTGGACCCAAATGAGAACTATTAAGCGTATTCAAAAAATTTAAAAACGAATAATTTTGGGAATTTGGTTCCAGAAATATTTTTCAAAAATTTTTGACAACACTGACAAAAGAAACGTTGCTTTTCAAAAATAAATCATAATTTATTCACGATCTGGTCCATTCTCAAAGTGGATTTGTAAACTTTGTCCAACTGACAGAAAACTGATTTTTTTTTACTACTAGTTTAGAAACCCAAATACGTTTCATTATCGGGGAAAAAGTAACTGAACAAAACTGATCAGATCCACGTATTTTAAACTGTTGAAATTTGTGTTGACCGAACTCTTAATATTTTTTTAACGGTGTAAAATTATCAGTTTAAGAAATATGATTTGTTTCGCTATTATATAAAAAATTATTTCTTCTCTAATGCTGGAGCAGGTTTGTATTTGAAATTCGTGTTATGTCATTAGAAAGATTTATGTAGGTATTTCTGTTTGTAATTTTTAAAAAAACTAATTTCGAAATCATAATTTAAGAAATTATATTTTTTTCAACGGTTGGTTTGATGCTTAAAAAATTAAAACGTGGCACTTTACTAATTCTACTCTAATATTTCGATTAGTTGGAAAGGTAGAACTCTGAAATTTGGATTAAAACAAACAAAAGAGGTTTAATGTTAGTGTTAGTTTCTAGTTTTTCTAGAACTGATATCAACTTTTTTTTCCAAATAGAATATGATTCAGTGATATGAATTTGTTTCATCAATTGTGCCGTTTTTAACTTAAAAAAAAGTAGACGCAAAAATGTCCACACTGGAAAATTACATCGGTGTGGAACGATAAAAAATCTGACACTAAAAAACTGTTCCATTTGAAATAAAAAAGTTGATTTGTAAATTTCGTTATTAGAGATTTAAGAAACCAAGGCGTCCGATTGAAATAAGACTGTTTTTCTCCTACCAGTTTTGAAATCCAAATATGTCCCATCATCGGGACAACAATAACAAAATAAAACTGATAAGATCGAAATTAAAAATTACCTACTTAAATTTTTGTTCTAGCTAAGTTGGCTGATGCTTCATGGACCAAACATTTAATATATATTGTTTATTTCACTTTTGTCACGTCCAAAAAAAAATTACAAAGGTTTTGTTTCGCTTTTAGTTATGTAAAAAAATTACTTATTTTATTTCAAAATGATTAGTGCTGCAAGTATCGTGTTGTTGAAAGAAAAGTATATACATAAAGAAAAGGAAACCTTGATTAATTAAGCCCCACCCACCCGCCCGTCTCGATCGTGACGAATTTTCCATTGGTTGACAGACCGAGAGGCGGAGCTTAATTGCAAAATTCAGTTAATTGATTCCTTAAAATGATTATTAAAGAATCTCGAGGATCCCGGGTGTCTTTTCTAAAACGATTATGAAAGAATCTCGGGGGTCAGTGTTTAGTTCAAATGATTTTGACAAGAGTTTTGATTAATTAAGCCCCACCCACTCGCCCTTCTCGTTTGTTAACGAATTTTTCATTTGTTGTCATACCGAGGGGCGGAGCTTAATTGCAAAATTCATATTTGTCTCATTCATTAAAAAGATTATTAAAGAATCTCGAGGGTCCCGATTGTTTTTTTTTAAGACTATTACGAAGGAATCTCCGGGGTCACCAGTGTCTAGTTTAAATGATTTTGACACAATCTCGAGAGTCACGTGGGTCAATTTTAAATTTCCGAAGTCACAAGTGTCTGTTTTAATTTATTCACACAATTTCGAGGACCACGAATGTCTATTTTAAATTATTAAGACACAATTTCGGGGGCCCCATTGCTTTAAGTATCGTGTTACTGAAAGAAAACTATATACATATTAAGAAAAAAAACCTTGATTAATTAAGCCCCACCCACCCACCCGTCTCAATCGTGACAAATTTTCCATTTGTTGTCAATCCGAGGAGCGGAGCTTAATTGCAAAATTCATACGTGTTTGATTTATTAAAAAGATTATTAAAGAATCTCGAGGATTTCGGGTGTCTTTTTTAAGACGATTATGAAGGAATCTCGAGGGTCACAAGTGCCTAGCTTAAATGATTTTGACACAAACTCGAAGATCACGTGTGTTAATTTTAAATGATTATGACACAATTTCCGAGGCCACAAGTGTCAATTTTAAATAATTGATACAATCTCAAGGAACTCAAGGTCAAGTGTGTCAATTTTAAAATGATTATGACACAATCTCGAGGACCACGAACTCTATTCTTAATTATTAAGACACAATTTCGAGGGCCTCAATGCTTTAAGTATCGTGTTGTTGAAAGAAAAGTATACACATATTAAGAAAAAGAAATTTTGATTAATTAAGCCCCACCCACCCGCCCTTCCCATTTGTTAACGAATTCGCCATTTGTTGTCATACAGAGGGGCGGAGCTTAATTGCAAAATTCATATTTGTCTGATTCATTAAAAAGATTATTAAAGAATCTCGAGGGTTCCGAGTGTCCTTTTAAGACGATTATGAAGGAATCTCGTGGGTCAATTTTAAATTTCCGATGCCACAAGTGTCTGTTTTAAATGATTGACACAATCTCGAGGGCCACGAATGTCTATTTTAAATTATTAAGACACGATTTCGGGGGCCCCATTGCTTTAAGTATCGTGTTACTGAAAGAAAACTATATACATATCAAGAAAAAAAACCTTTATTAATTAAGCCCCACCCACCCGCCCGCCTCAATCGTGACAAAATTTCTATTTGTTGTCAATCCGAGGGGCGGAGCTTAATTGCAAAATTGATATGTGTTTGATTTATTAAAAAGATTATTAAAGAATCTCGGGGGTCCCAAGTGGCTTTTTAAGATGATTATAAAGGTATCTCGGGATCACCATTGTCTATTTTAAATGATTTTGACACAATCTGGAGAGTCACGTGTGTCAATTTTAAATTTCCGAGGCCACAAGTGTCTGTTTTAAATAATTGACACAATCTCAAGGCCACATGTGTCAATTTTAAAATGATTATGACACAATCTTGAGGGCCACGAATGTCTATTTTAAATTACTAAGACTCAATTTCGGGGGCCCCATTGCTTTAAGTAGCGTGTTGTTGAAAGAAAACTATATACATATTAAGAAAAAGAAACCTTGATTAATTAAGCCCACCCACCCGCCCGTCTCAGTTGTGACGAATTTTCCATTTGTTGTCAGACCGAGGGGCGGAGCTTAATTGCAAAATTCATTTGTTTGATTCTTTAGTAAGGTTATTTCAGAATCTCGAGGGTACTGAATGTTTATTTTAAGACCATTATGAAGGAATCTTTGGGGTCACAAGTGTCTGTTTTAAATGATTATGACACAATTTCCGAGACCACAAGTGTCTGTTTTAAATGATTGACATAATCTCAAGGCCACGTGTGTCAATTTTAAAATGGTTATGACACAATCTCGAGGGCCACGAAGTCTATTTTAAATTCTTAGGACACAATAATTCTCTAATTGATCGAATAAAATCCTTTCAAATATCTTAGCAAAAATAGGAAGCAGCGCAATTGGTCTATAATTGGTGGGATCCTGTGTATCTTCTTTCTTGTAGATAGGAACTATAACACCCATTTTTAAACAGTCTGGAAAGACTGAGTGCTTAATACACAAATTTATAATGAACTGAAGAAACGAAAATTGAAATATTGAGAAACTGAGAATCGAAGAAAAGTGAATCGAAAAATTGGAAAACCCTAAAATTATAAAATCGAATCAATTTTAAAAATTTTTCATTTTCTCGACTTCCCAATTTTTCAAATTTTCGTTTTGTCAACTTTCGAATCGCAATTTTTTAAATTTGCAATTTCTCCCTAATACAATTTTTAATTTTTCAATTCTTCGTTTACTCAATTTTTCAAGTTCTTGATTTTTATTTTTCGTTTCCAGATTTTTTAATTTTCAATTTCTGGATCACCTTTTGTTTTTTCATTTCCTTTATTTTTCTCAATGTTTCTTTCGATTTAACATATTCGTATCTATTTATATTATTCCTGTGTTCAGTTTTTAAATTTTGAATTTTTCATTTTTCAATTCTGCCATAGGTATTCCATTTTAAAATTTTTCAATTTTGCAATTTTTGATTTCCAGATATTTGATTTTGCGATTTCTCTAATTCTCAACATTCAATTTTACAATACATATCTAGTTTTTTCGATTTTGCATTTTTTCGATTTTTGAATTTTTCGATTCTTCCATTTTTCAAGTTCTTGATTTTGAGTTTTTAGTTTTCATTTTATACTTTTTGATTTTTCAATTTTATAATTTTGCGATTTTACATTGTTTGATTTGAAAAGTTGAAAAATCGAAAAACTAAAAAATGAAAAATTGCAAAATCGAAAAATTAGTAAAATCGAAGAACTGAAGAAAAAAAAATTGAATTATTCAGAAACCAAAAATCTAGAAAGATGAAAATCGAAAAAAATTAATGAATCGAAAAATTGGAAATCCCAAAATCTGTAAAATCGAAAAATTATAGAATCGTCAAAATTGTAAAGTCGAAAAACTGTAACATTGTTTGATTCTTCAATTTATCGATTCTCGAAATTTCCGATGTCTCGTTTTTTTCATTTTTTGATTCCTCAACTTTCCGATTTTCTGTTTTACGATTTTTCAGTTTTTCGACTCTTCGATTTTTTAATTCTTTAATTTTTCTCGGGGGTCCCAAGTGTCTTTTTAAGATGATTATGAAGCTATCTCGGGGTCATAAGTGTCTATTTTAAATGATTTTAACACAATCTCGAGAGTCACGTGTGTCAATTTTAAAGTTCCGAAGCCACAAGTGTCTATTTTAAATAATTGACACAATCTCAAGGCCACATGTGTCAATTTTAAAATGATTATGACACAATCTTGAAGGCCACGAATGTCTATTTTAAATTACTAAGACTCAATTTCGGGGGCCTCATTGCTTTAAGTATCGTGTTGTTGAAAGAAAACTATATACATAAGTATTAAGAAAAAGAAACCTTGATTAACTAAGCCCCACCCACCCGTGCCCGTCTCAATTGTGACGAATTTTCCATTTGTTGTCAGACCGAGGGGCGGAGCTTAATTGCAAAATTCATTTGTTTGATTCTTTAATAAGGTTATTTAAGAATCTCGAGGGTACTGAATGTTTATTTTAAGACCATTATGAAGGAATTTTTGCGGCCACAACTGTCTGTTTTAAATGATTATGACACAATTTCCGAGACCACAAGTGTCAATTTTAAAATGATTATGACACAATCTCGAGGGCCACGAAGTCTATTTTAAATTATTAGGACACAATTTTGGGGGCCTCAATGCCTTAAGTCTCGTGTTATTGACAGAAAACTATATTCATATTAAGAAAAGAGAACCTTGATTAATTAAGCCCCACCCACCCACCCGTCTCAATTGTGACGAATTTTCCATTTGTTCTCAGATCGAGGGGCGGAGCTTAGTTGCAAATTTCATTTGTTTGATTCATTAAAAAGATTATTAAAGAATCTCGGGGTCACAAGTGTCTATTTTAAAATGATTATGACACAATCTCTGATAGGCCACTGGTTGTGACGATTCGACATGTTCTTCTCATAGTATTTCCACTCTAGTCGAAATTCTTACGTTATGACTAAATTCCAATAGGGGCTCGAGGATAGTTTACAAACAAAAATTGATTAAATGATTAAAAATATCTATAAGTTGGCCTCTGGGATCAAATTAGATAGTTTGTAAAGCAGAATTATCAAACTATAAAGTACATACTCGGAAAGAAATATTTTTTCTTTTAGAAAACAGCTACTTTATTTTGTGAAAACTGGGTTTTGAGTTAGTGTTGGTTTGCCGATTTTTGGTCAATAACCCACCTGGAATAAAAATCTAGCCACAAGGAGTCGACAAGTGGTTAAATAACCAACCACAGTGGACTGATGGACAAGGTTTATTTTTAGAGTGTGACTAGAATTTATAAAACCATTGAAAGATGAAGATTCAATCAGCAGAAATGATGGAGTGTTTTTATAGCCGGAGGTTGGCAACACTGTCTGTAATCAGCTGTTAACGTTAATTAGTATAATTGTCGACATTTCTGAGTTGCTCGTATTCCGGCCAAGATCTGCATCCGCTCATCTTTGATTAACTTCGCGTGCTTTTTCTCAATTAACATACGCATAATCAATTTGGTTAGTTGTATGTTGATCAGGCGATATCCACTCGCCTTGTAAATATTATCTCCATAATAAGAACTTGTACTCATTATAACCATGTTAGTTCGAGCCTCTCGCTACATTTTCGTTACTTTGTTACTTAATTTTATGCAAAATACGTAAAACGTGTCCACCGAAACTTTACCCAACAATTTCCAATAAATTCCGAAAATCTCGGCTGGAAATTAATTCGGATCCATCCGCGGTCTAATGACGCTAATCCGGCTGGGTCGAGATTCTTGAGATTGCTGCGGCCGATGACGACAGCGAATGCCCAAGAACCGGAAGCTATTAGGGAGAAAAATGAGCCATCGACACGATTTGGTAAACGCGGTTACCTGGGTTTGGGGTTGGAGAGGTTCTGTCGTCGCCTGATTGATAGGGAGGCGATAATTGATGGGTGTTTTGATGGATTGTTTGGATACCGGCGAGAAGGTACGAGGATTAGTGGTTAATAAATTACAGGCGATATTTGAGAAATGTTGTTTAATGAGAGAAAATAAGTAACTCAATATGCGAGTCTGCGGGATCTCGGGTTTCATTTGAGTAATTTAAATTCTTGAATTAACATATTTTAACAGTCGGTCGGGTTTACAAAATGCTCGCGAGAAATTAATACTTTGGGAAAGCGGGAGTCGGCGGAATTGGAAAAATTAGTCGGGGCATGCGATCACGATGTAGGCGGCATTGGCTTACTAATATTTTAAATGCATGTCTGGGAGTTCACTTAACGGCTGAATATTGCATTTAACAAACACAAGAATTTGTAATGACCTGTGGAAAAAATGCGAATTTTTTTTTAATAAACTTGTTTGTGAAAACGTCATTGTCTTTCTAGAAGGGATAAATGCATAAATTTTAATCATTAAATCAATGTGCATTTCAAACGAGATTCAGTTAACAAAATCTGAGATAACGTCATCAAGTTTTTGCAAGGGATAGTAAGACGAAATCTGATTGGCCACTTATAATGTGCACGACAACCTGAAAGAGTTGTAAAATTTTGAATTTTTCAAAAAAAACTAGATTTCTAAGTGAAACACCCCATATATCTTTACATATTTTAATTAACTTCTCCTTAGGCTTTACAACCACAGTTTATTTTTGAAATTATGATGCGACGTTGCCACGTCATTCCAATTTTCTTTACATTTTTTCACTAAAAAGAAGCAATAGGGTTTTTTGTCACCTTTTTTTTTTGTCGTTTTTTCGTTCCTTTTTTGTTGCAATTATTTGTCTCCCGCTTTGCCGCTTTTTTTGAACTTTTTTGAAGCCTATTTTTGGGGCTTTTTTGTTGTTTCTTGTTGTCGGTTTTTTGTTATGTTTTCCCCTCTTTTTTCACTTTTTCCACTTCTTATTTTTTCACATTTCACATTTTATGCGTGTATTAGGAATATCGTGTAGATCGTAAGACGCTAACCAAAATTTAGATATACATCCCCACCAACAATGAAATGACGTCATCTCCAATTTTTTTTGGTTTATGAATTTGAGTTTTTACTTTAGGTATCCGGATTTTTTCAAAAACTGAATCATCGAGAAATCGAAACATCTAAAGATCAGAAATCGAGAACTCGAAAAGTCGAGAAGTCGAAAAATCGAAAACATCGAAAAATTAAGACATCCAAATACTGGAAAATCCAGAAATTGAAAAATTTTGAAAATTGGAATGTTGAACAATTGAGAAATCGACAAGTTTAAAAATGGAGAATTAGAAAAATTTTAAAAATCAACAAACCAAAATGTCAATAAATCGAAAAATTGAAAAGTCGGAAAACTGAATAAACGAAAAATTCAAATATTGAGAAACTGAGAATCGAAAAAAAAGTGAATCGAAAAATGGGAAAACCCTAAAACTGTAAAATCGAATCAATTTTTTCAATTTTTCAAATTCTCGACTTCCCAATTTTTCAAATTTTCGTTTTGTCAACTTTCGAATCGCAATTTTTTAAATTTGCAATTTTTCTATAACACAATTTTTCATTTTTCGATTTTTCAGTTTCCCAATTTTTAATTTTTCAATTCTTCATTTCACTTTTTGTTTTTCATTTCCTTTATTTTTCTCAATGTTTCTTTCGATTTAATATATTCGTAGGCATTTATATTATTCATTTATTCAGTTTTTTAAATTTTGAATTTTTCATTTTTCAATTCTTCGATATTCCAATTTTAAAATTTTTCAATTTTGCAATTTTTGGTTTCCAGATATGTGATTTTGCGATTTCTCTAATTTTCAACATTCAATTTTACAATATATTTTTCGTTTTTTCGATTTTGCCTGTTTTTGAATTTTGAATTTTGAAGTTTTCGATTCTTCCATTTTTCAAGTTCTTGATTTTGAGTTTTTAGTTTTCATTTTATACTTTTTGATTTTTCAATTTTATAATTTTGCGATTTTACATTGTTTGATTTGAAAAGTTGAAAAATCGAAAAACTTAAAATTGGAAGACTAAAAAATCGGAAATTATTGAAAAATCGAACAACTAAAAAAACGAAAAATTGCAAAATGGAAAAATTAGCAAATCGAAGAACTGAAGAAACAAAAAATTTAATTATTGCAAAACCAAAACTCGAGAAACAATCGAAATTGGAATGTTGAACAATTGAGAAATCGACGAGTTTAAAAATGGAGAATTAGAAAAATTTTAAAAATGAACAAACCAAAATGTCAATAAATCGAAAAATTGAAGAATCGGAAAACTGAATAAACGAAAAATTCAAATATTGAGAAACTAAGAATCGAAAAAAAAAGTGAATCGAAAAATTGGAAAACCCAAAAACTGTAAAATCGAAAAATTATAGAATCGTCAAAATTGTAAAGTCGAAAAACTGTAACATTATTTGATTTTTCAATTTATCCATTCTCGAAATTTTCGATCTCTCGTTTTTTTTTTCGATTCCTTAATTTTCCGATATTTCAGTTTTACGATTTTTCGACTCTTCAATTTTTGAATTTTTTAATTTTTGATGTTACTAAATTTTCAATTTTTCGATTTCTTTATCTCTCGATTACTCGATTTTTTTATTTTCCTATTCCTCGATTTCTCGACTTTTCAATATTTCGATTTTTCAAATTTTTGATTTTTCAATTTTTCGTTTCAATGAAAAAACTAATAAACCTGCTAAAAACATAAAATATCTTAATTCTCAGATTTTTCAACTTTCCGATTTCTAGATTTTTTAAATCTTCGATTTTTCAATTTTTCGAGCTTCCAACTTTTCTTCCAATTTTAAATTTTAGATTTTTTAATTTTTCAACTTTTCGATTTTTAAAGTTCGACTTCAATTTTTCAGTTTTTCGGTATCTTAATTTTTCAATTTTGAAAATTTTAGATTTTTCAATTTTTCAATTTCTTGATTATTCGATTGTTAGATTTTTCGGTTTCCCAATATTTTTCAATCTTTACTTCCCGAGCGTAAGAAAAGGAAGTACATATTGTAATCGAGTCCGTCGGTCGACTCTCTACTTTTACATTTTTTATTATTTGTCTCTCGTTTTGTCGCTTTTTTAGCACTTTTTGATCACCTTTTTTTGCCCATTTTATTCGTTATTTTTTTGAACACATTTATGTCGCTTTTTTGTTTCTTTTTGTTGGTTTTTTGTTACGCTTTTTACCCCCTTTTTATTGCTTTTTTTCATTTTATTTTAAACACCCGTGTTCATCACCCTTTTTCATCACTCTTTTTTTTGTGACGTTTTTTGTCACTTTTCTGTCGCCTTTTTTTTTGTCGTTTTTCGTTCCTTTTTCGTTGCAATTATGTGTCTCCCGCTTTGTCGCTTTTTTTGCACTTTTTGATCGCTTTTTTTGCCCATGTTTTTTCGTCATTATTTGAACCCTATTTTTGGCGGTTTTTTTGTTGTTTCTTGTTGTCGGTTTTTTGTTATGTTTTCCCCCCTTTTATTGGCTTTTTCCACTTCTTATTTTTTCACATTTCAGATTTTATACGTGTATTAGGAATAGCGTGCAGATGGTAAAACACTAACCAAAATTTGGATAAACATCCCCACCAACAATGGAATGAGGTCATCTCCAAATTTTTTGTGGTTTATGAATTTGAGTTTTTACTTTAGGTATCCGGATTTTTTTCAAAAACTGAATCATCGAGAAATCGAAACATCTAAACATCGAGAAATCGAGAACTCGAAAAATCGAAAACATCGGAAAATTAAAATATGGAAATATCGAAAAATCCAGAAATTGAAAAATTTTCAAAATTGGAATGTTGAACAATTGAGAAATCGACCAATTGGAGAATTAGAATAATTTTAAAAATCGACAAACCAAAATGTCAATAAACCGAAAAATTGAAAAATCGGAAATCTGAAGAAACGAAAAATTGAAATATGTATTAAGAAACTGAGAATCGAAAAAAAAGTGCAACAAAAAATTGGAAAACCCTGAAACTACTAAAATCGAATCAATTTTTTCCGTTTTTCAATTTCTCGACTTCCCGATTTTTCGATTTTCGTTTTCACAACTTTCGAATTGCACTTTTTTAAATTTGTAATAAGTACAATTTTTCACTTTTCGATTTTTCAGTTTCCCAATTTTTAATTTTTCAATTCTTCATTTACTCAATTTTCAACTTCTTGATTTTTATTTTTCGTTTTCCAGATTTTTTAATTTTCAATTTCTCGATTTTATATCACTTTTTGTTTTTCATCTCCTTTATTTTTCTCAATGTTTCTTTCGATTTAATATATTCGTAGGCATTTATATTATTCGTTTATTCAGTTTTTTAAATTTTGAATTTTTCATTTTTCAATTCTTCGATATTCCAATTTTTAAATTTTTCAATTTTGCAATTTTTGGTTTCCAGATATGTGATTTTGCGATTTCTCTAATTTTCAACATTCAATTTTATAATATATTTTTCGTTTTTTAGATTTTGTCTGTTTTTGAATTTTGAATTTTTCGATTCTTCCATTTTTCAAGTTCTTGATTTTGAGTTTTTAGTTTTCGTTTTATACTTTTTGATTTTTCAATTTTATTATTTTGCAATTTTACATTGTTTGATTTGAAAAGTTGAAAAAACGAAAAAGTTAAAATTGGAAGACTAAAAAATCGGAAATTATTGAAAAATCGAACAACTAAAAAAACGAAAAATTGCAAAATGGAAAAATTAGCAAATCGAAGAACTGAAGAAACAAAAAATTTAATTATTGCAAAACCAAAACTCGAGAAACAATCGAAATTGGAATGTTGAACAATTGAGAAATCGACGAGTTTAAAAATGGAGAATTAGAAAAATTTTAAAAATCAACAAACCAAAATGTCAATAAATCGAAAAATTGAAAAATCGGAAAACTGAATAAACGAAAAATTCAAATATTGAGAAACTAAGAATCGAAAAAAAAGTGAATCGAAAAATTGGAAAACCCAAAAACTGTAAAATCGAAAAATTACAGAATCGTCAAAATTGTAAAGTCGAAAAACTGTAACATTATTTGATTTTTCAATCTATCCATTCTCGAAATTTTCGATCTCTCGTTTTTTTTTCGATTCCTTAATTTTCCGATATTTCAGTTTTACGATTTTTCGACTCTTCAATTTTTGAATTTTTTAATTTTTGATGTTACTAAATTTTCAATTTTTCGATTTCTTTATCTCTCGATTACTCGATTTTTTTATTTTCCTATTCCTCGATTTCTCGACTTTTCAATATTTCGATTTTTCAAATTTTTGATTTTTCAATTTTTCGTTTCAATGAAAAAACTAATAAACCTGCTAAAAACATAAAATATCTTAATTCTCAGATTTTTCTACTTTCCGATTTCTAGATTTTTTAAATCTTCGATTTTTCAATTTTTCGAGCTTCCAACTTTTCTTCCAATTTTAAATTTTAGATTTTTTAATTTTTCAACTTTTCGATTTTTAAGGTTCGACTTCAATTTTTCAGTTTTTCGGTATCTTAATTTTTCAATTTTGAAAATTTTAGATTTTTCAATTTTTCAATTTCTTGATTATTCGATTGTTAGATTTTTCGGTTTCCCAATATTTTTCAATCTTTACTTCCCGAGCGTAAGAAAAGGAAGTATTGTAATCGAGTCCGTCGGTCGACTCTCTACTTTTACATTTTTTATTATTTGTCTCTCGTTTTGTCGCTTTTTTAGCACTTTTTGATCGCCTTTTTTTTGCCCATTTTATTCGTTATTTTTTTGAACACATTTATGTCGCTTTTTTGTTTCTTTTTGTTGGTTTTTTGTTACGCTTTTTACCCCCTTTTTATTGCTTTTTTGCGCGTCGTTTTTTTTTTTTCATTTATTTTTAAACACCCGTGTTCATCACCCTTTTTCATCACTCTTTTTTTTGTGACGTTTTTTGTCACTTTTCTGTCGCCTTTTTTTTGTCGTTTTTCGTTCCTTTTTCGTTGCAATTATGTGTCTCCCGCTTTGTCGCTTTTTTTGCACTTTTTGATCGCCTTTTTTGCCCATGTTTTTTCGTCATTATTTGAACCCTATTTTTGGCGGTTTTTTTGTTGTTTCTTGTTGTCGGTTTTTTGTTATGTTTTCCCCCTTTTATTGGCTTTTTCCACTTCTTATTTTTTCACATTTCACATTTTATACGTGTATTAGGAATAGCGTGCAGATGGTAAAACACTAACCAAAATTTGGATAAACATCCCCACCAACAATGGAATGAGGTCATCTCCAAATTTTTTGTGGTTTATGAATTTGAGTTTTTACTTTAGGTATCCGGATTTTTTTCAAAAACTGAATCATCGAGAAATCGAAACATCTAAAGATCGAGAAATCGAGAACTCGAAATATCGAAAAATCCAGAAATTGAAAAATTTTCAAAATTGGAATGTTGAACAATTGAGAAATCGACAAATTGGAGAATTAGAATAATTTTAAAAATCGACAAACCAAAATGTCAATAAATCGAAAAATTGAAAAATCGGAAACCTGAAGAAACGAAAAATTGGAACACCCTGAAACTAAAATCGAATCAATTCTTTCCGTTTTTCAATTTCTCGACTTGCCAATTTTTCGATTTTCGTTTTCTCAACTTTCGAATTGCAATTTTTTAAATTTGTAATAAGTACAATTTTTCATTTTTCAATTTTTCAGTTTCCCAATTTTTCATTTTTCAATTCTTCGTTTACTCAATTTTTCAAGTTCTTGATTTTTATTTTTCGTCTTCCAGATTTTTTAATTTTCAATTTCTCGATTTTATATAACTTTTTATTTTTTTATTACCTTTATTTTTCTCAATGTTTCTTTAGATTTAATATTATTCGTTTGCTTAGGTTTTTAAATTTTGAATTTTTCATTTTTCAGTTCTTCGATATTTCAGTTTTAAAATTTTTCAATTTTGCGTTTGTTGGTTTCTAGATATGTGATTTTGCTTCTAATTTTCAACATTTAATTTCACAATTACATATTTCGTTTTTTCGATTTTGCACTTTTTTGTGAATTTTTCGTTTCTTCCATTTTTCAAGTTCTTGATTTTCAGTTTTTAGATTCTCAAAGTTTTCATTTTATAAATAATTTCGGAGGCTTCACGGTCGGAATCAATACATGATCGTTTTTCGGGTTGGAACCGTGTAAATTGAGTTTTTGGGCTCAACGTTTCGCACACTTTCGTAAGTTGCATCTTCAGGAGCAGGGTTAAGAATAATATGTTTTCATTTTATAGTTTTTGATTTTCCAATTTTATAATTTTGCGATTATATATTTTTTGATTTAAAAAGTTGAAAAATCCAAAAATTTAAAATTGGAAGACTAAAAAATCGTAAAATTGCAAAACCGAAAAATTAATAAAATCGAAGAACTGAAGAAACGAAATCGAAAAAATTAATGAATCGAAAAATTGGAAAACCCAAAAACTGTAAAATCGAAAAATTATAAAATTGTCAAAATTGTGAAGTCTAAAAACCGTAACATTATTTGATTCTTCAATTTATTCGATTCTCGAAATTGCCGATCTTCGTTTTTTCATTTTTCGATTCCTTAGTTTTCCAATATTTCAGTTTACGATTTTTAAGTTTTTCGACTCTTCAGTTTTTCGTAATTTTTTTTTTGATATTACTAAATTTTCAATTTTTCGATTTCTTAATCTCTCATTACCGATTTTTTTTATTTTCCTATTCCTCGATTTCTCGACTTTTCAGTGTTTGGATTTTTCAGGTTTTTGATTTTTCAATTTTTCGTTTTTTTAATTATTATTTTTCTACTTTCCGATTTCTAGATTTTTCAAATTTTTTTTCGATGTTTCAGTTTGGGGTTTTTCAATTTTGTGATCTTCGAGTTTTTCTTCCATTTTTAAATTTAGATTTATTTTGAAATTAATTTTTCAATTTCTCAATTTTTGAGTATTCGATTTTAGATTTTTCAGTTTCCCGATATTGCTATTTTTTCGATTTTTTATTATTTGTCTCTTGTTTTTCATTTTTTTAGCACTTTATGATCTCCATTTTTTTGCCCATGTTATTTTCGTATTTTTTTAACCCCATTTATGTTGCTGTTTTGTTTCTTGTTGTCGATTTTTGGGCACGTTTTTAACCCTTTTTTTATTGCTTATTATTTAAAAGCCCTTTTCATCACCCTTTTTTGTTACCTTTTCGTCGATTTTCTGTCGCCATTTTTGTTTCGCACCCATTTGTATTGATTTTTCCTGTTTTTTTTTGCTTATTTTTAACCCCTGTTTATCACCTTTTTTGTTGTTTTTCCGTTCCGTTTTTGTTACGATTATTTATACCAATATTTGTTGCTTTGTTTTGTCATTGTTTTTTCTCCATTTTTATATTGTTTTTATAGTCTGATTTTCTAACATCTTTTTTCTCGACATTTTTTAATGTTTTTATCTCTTTTTTTGTGACTTTCTTTTGTCATTTTTTTCATCGCTTATTTTATTACCGTCTCTGTCGGTTTTTTAGTCATTTGTTTGCAGCAGTGGATTTTTTGTCGCTTTTTTAATGGTCTTTTTTTTACCTTTTCTTGCCCCTTTTTTACTGCCCTGTTTCAGTCATTTTTATTTTTGTTCTTCTTTTTGTTGTACAACTGCGGTTTATGAATCCGGCTTGATTTCGTACAATATCCGGACTTTTTGCAGCTTACAATTTAAAATTGTCTGTTTATCTGTGGTTTATGAATTCGCCTTAATTTTTACCTTGGACATCTAGAAAAAAAATTAATGTTTTATTTTCTTTCTTTTTTGTTGAGAATTTTTTATGTCCAAAATTAGATTTTTCACTTTTTTAATAGGCACACTAAAATATCGAAAAAGAGGATATAATATAGAGGAAGCTGCAATAATAAAATACAGGGTGTTCTAGTCGAAATATTGGGATGTAACTAAATTAAATTTTAACAAACAGTGTTTACAAAATAAATAATTCTAAAAATTTACAATTTCCCAAATATCGATATTTCAGTTTTTTCAAATGGAACAGCCTGTGTTTTATTACCGCATCTTACTCTATTTTTTGTACTCACTCTTCCAATTTGTCAATGTGTCTCTTAAAAAAGTAAAAAATTGCAACCTTAAATATAGAAAATACTTCAACAAACAAGAAAAAGGACAAAAAATACAATAGGATGTACTATTTGAAAAAACTGAAATATTGAATGTATTTGAAAATTTAATACACCCTGTTATTGTACTATATGGTAAGATGACGTCATTAAATTTTTGAAGGGGATAAATAGGTAAATTTTGGTTAGTGGCTTATTCTTGAAATAAACTTGAAATTTCAAATTAATTAGCTTATTAATTTTGAGACCTATTTAATAAATTTGTCAACAGACAGACGACAGACCTCAGACAGTCGGAAACCGGAGATCTGGGTTTGAGTAAGAAGTTCGTCAAAAAAGGTAGGTTCAATTTTTTAAACAATTAGATAAATATCTGGAAGAACTGCTGCCGCTTCGTAAACTACTCGACGAGAAACAAGTTCGAACCTCGTGGTTCTTTGGAAACGCCAACCATCTGGCCAGCGCGCTGTCGCGACTTGACTCCTTTGATTTCTTGTTGTAGAGCGAAACGTTTCATTTTAAAAAAACACGTCTTTAAGTGTTGTGACGAGCTCGAAGTTTCGGAACCATAAAACCACGGTACTGATGGTACCTTGCTTTGGGCAAACACTAACGACCACAATAACCCACGAAGGGTACCGCCGCGAAAAGTACCACTTTCAAACCAAGAACGTCGACAGTGCGACAATACTCCTTTTGTCACGCAGTCCACCCAAACTCGGCTCTTCGCCCCCCGCCTCCTGTCTAATTTGTTAGCCTAATTGGTGATCGCATCGGGTATCGCTTTACACGAGTTAAATCGTTGAGTGGGCGTCCATTAGTCGATTGACGGTGAGTAAGACGAGCAGGTGAAGTGTCTCGCTGACACATTGACTTTGTAATGAGACAGGTGGCAGTCATGTTAATTGAGTCCGAGGTGACCATTCTCTATAAGGAAGTGCACATTGCCCGGCAGATGATTGGACACCCCCGCGGGCGCTCGCTCACTATTTGCCGAGCCGCGGTTTCACTCGTCTCTCACTGACCTAATCTCCGTGAATATCTACAAGGAATATGGGCCGCATAAATATTAATTCAATAATAAACGTCATAAGCGCTGGGGGCGGCGATTTGCATGCGAGAGCAACAAGGTGCCCCGAGGAGAGCCCTGGGGTACGACCCGGCCAGTCGAAACGAAGTGCAACAAGAGTATCAAAAATTGCCCCTAGATCTTACACAGAATCAGAAATTGTCTCCAAAGGGACCGTCCGGGTCGATGGGAATAGGAGGGGGCCCGAGATCGATCTTTGCGGTACTCCGAGCCGCTTGGTCTGCGTGCCGGGCGCGATTCGGCGTCGTTCGGAGCGCGCAAAAAACTATTAAAAATGTGAGAGAGGTCGAGGCTTTTGCAATTGTAGTGTAGTAATTTAATTAAGGGAAATTTACATATTAGTCATAAATTTTATCAGGATGAGGTTTTTGCACTCTGGGAGTGACTCAGGTCACGCCGCCCATGGTTGTTGTGTGCACGAACGTTTAAAATTGCAGATTCGTAACATGAAATTCGCTGAATTAAAATTTTTGCATTGTGGTTAGAATTAAAATTGATAATTAGCTTGTTCGAGATCGGGCCGATAGTGGATATGATAAAAGTATAATATACTTCCCTTCTTTATCCGTCGCAGGTGTCGGTGTGAGTGAATAGCACGTGATGTTCGTGCTTTTTTGTTTGAAAGATAATTTTTAATATGAACCTGGAAAAAGTTAGCGTTTTGATGCTTTTTCAATTTATGTTTTCATTTTTGTCGACACTTTATGGCCCCTGGAGTACGAAAAAATAGATCTCCGGTTATGTCTGTCTGTCAGTCTGTCCGGATTTTTATTAGACAGAATTATCTTGGAAACTATCGGACCGATTGTTGTCACATTTTATACGTGTATTAAGAATGTCGTGTAGATGGTAAAACGCTAACCAAAATTTGGATAAACAGCCCCAGCAACAACTGTCATGACGTCATTTCCAAATTTTTTGTGGTTTATGAATTTGAGTTTTTACTTTAGCCATCCGGATTTTTGGAAAAAAACCAAAATTGTATAACATTTTATAATTTAAGGTTAAAATTGCAAAATCGAATGGTTCGAAATCTTCCAATTATTTTGAGTTTATCGGAAGCATGGGAAATTGTTAATCAAAATTTATGAGTGTGCTCTCCGGGAATTAATGATGTACAATTTTGTCGAATAACTGTTATTTAAATGTTAAGAAGTAATATATTCTTGAACTTGCGTTTTATGTATCCCTGTTGAATTTTTATCTTAAACATCGAGATTTTTGGAAAAAATTGTTGGAATTTTCGATTTTTCGGCTTTTCGGTTTCTCTGTTTTTCGATATTTTAATTTCGAAGATTTTTCAGGTTTTTATTCTTCAATTTTTCGATTTTTCAATTTCTAATTTTCCAATCTTTCAACGTCTCGATTTTCAGTTTTTTGATTTATTAATTTTTTGATACTTCATTGTTGAGATTTTCAACTTTTAGATTGTTCAATTTCTCAATTCTTCAAATTTTCGGTCTTTCGTTTTTTCTTTTTTTCAATATTCAATTATTCAATTTTTCACATTTTGGCGTTTCAAAATTTTCAATTTTTGCGATTTCTCGACTAATCGATTTTTTTTATTTTCCCATTTCCTCGATTTCTCGACATTTCAATGCTTAAATTTTTAGGTTTTTGATTTTTTAAATTTTCTATTTTTCGGCTTCCGATTTCTCAGTTTTTCAATATATCAGTATCGGGATTTTTCAGTTTTTTATACTTCAATTTTTCGATTTTTCAGTTACTGATTTTCCAATTTACAATTTTTCGATAAATTAATTTTTTAATATTTCATTGTTGAGAATTTCAAATTTTCGATTCTTCAATTTCTCAATACTTCAAATTTTCGATCTCTTGTTTTTTCTTTTTTCAATATCCAATTCCTCAATTTTTCGATTATTTTTCAGTTTTTCGATTCTTCAATTTTTCGATTTTTAATTTTTCACTTTTTGATTTTTAAAAATTTTCAGTTTTTGCGATTTCTCAATTTCTCAATTAATCGTTTCTTTATTTTCCCATTTCTCCACTTCTCGACTTTTCAGTGCTTACATTTTTTAGGTTTTTGGTTTTTTAATTTTTAGATTTTTTAATTTTTAGATTCTTTAAATTTTTAGATTCTTCAAATTTTTGATTGTTCGGCTTCCCGATTTCTCAATTTTTTAATTTTCCGTTACTGAATTTTTGGATTAATTAATTTTTTAGTTTCAGTTTTACGATTTTCCAGTTTTTCGACTCTTCAGTTTTTCGATTTTTCAATTTTTGACGTTTCAAAATTTTCGATTTCTAAACTTTTCAGTGTTTAGATTTTTCAGATTTTTGATTTTTCACTTTTTCGATTTTTTTTTAATTTTCGTTTCTTCGACTTTTCGATTTCTCTTTTTTTCAAATATTCGATTTCTTTTTTAGTTTGATTTTAAAATTTTCCGATTATTCAATTTTCCGAGTTTTCAATTTTTCAATTTCTCGATATTTCAATTTTGCAAATGTTTTAGTTTTTTGATGTTTCGATTTCTCAATCTTTTCGATTTTTCAACTTCTCGGTTTTAAATTTTTTAATTTTTCGAATTTTAAAATTTTCGATTATTCAGTTTTTTTATTGTTCATTTTCTGGATTTTTTGGCTTTTTCAAATTTCAATTTTAACTTCGTTTTGGCTATTCGTTTTCTTCAATTTTTCAATTTTGCTCTCCTCGATATTCAATTTTTCGATTTCTCGATCTTTTGATGTTTCGATTTCTAGATATTTCAGCGTCTGAATTTTTAAATGCTTGGATTTTTCTATTAAGCGGATTTTCAATTTCAGAATTTTTTTCTCAGTGTTTCCATGTTTCAGTTTGGGGATTTTTCAATTTTTTGGTTCTCCTATTTTTCTATTCTCTAATTTTTCTTCCATTTTTCAATTATTCGATATTTCAAATTTGGAATTTATCAATATTTCGATTCTTCAGTTTTCCGACTTTCGGTTTCTGTATTTTTAAATTTTAGATTTTACACTTTTTCAATTTTTCGTTTTTTAAATTTTTCGTTTTTCAGTTTTTTGATTTTTAAACTTTCTCGATTTATCGACTTTTCGATGTTTCATTTTTTCGTTTTCCTGTAATTTAAATTTTTTAATTTTTCGATTTTTCATCTTTTAAATTTTTCGATTTTGGTTTATTTTGATTTCTTCTATTTATTCTATTCTTCAATTTTCCGATTTTTCACTTGTTTGATTTTTTAAATTTTGAATTTTCGATTTTTCAATTTCTTGATTTTATAATTTCAGTTTTTCGATATTTCTATTTTTCAATTTTTCGATTTTTTAAATTTTACATTTTTCGTTGTTCCATTTTAAGACTTTTTGATATCTCGATTTTTCAATTTTTGGATTTCTGTTTTTTTCAAGCTTAAGATTTTTTTTGAGTTTTTCAGAATTTCAATTTTCGAAAATTTTCAATTTCTGTATTTTTCAGTTTCTGGATTTTTCAATTTTTCGATAGTTTTTCGATTATTGATGTTCCGATTGCTCGATTTCTCTATTCTTCCACTTTTTGGTTTTTTAGTTTTTAAAATTTTTGATTTTTCATTCCTTCGATCTCTCAATTTTGCGATTTTTCGACTTTTTTAATGTTATATTTTTCAATTTTTACAATTTTAAGTTCAATTTTTCGATTCTGGCCAGTTTCGATTTTTCAAGTTTTCGATTTTTCAGTTTTTCAGCATTTCAATTCTGGAAACTCTTCAATTTCTATATTCTTCAATTTTTAGATATTTTCATTTTTGATGTTCCGATTGCTTGACTTTCCATTTTCGAATTTTTAATTTCGATTTTTTTGGTTTTTCAATTTTTAAAATTTACGGTTTTTCAGTTCTTTGACATCTCTATTTTTTGATTTTTCGATTTTTTATGTTAAATTTTTTGATTTTTAACTTCGATTTCTCGATTTTTTGATATTCCGATTGCCCGATTTCTAATTTCGAAAAATTTGATTTTTCAATTTTTCCATTTTTCGATATCATTACATCGATTTCTCGATCTTTTGATGTTTCGATTTCTCTGTTTTAGTTTTTTAATTTTTCGATGTTTTGATTTTTCCATTTCTTGATTTCTTCTTTTGGATTTTATATTTTTGATTTTCCAGTGTTTTGATTTTTCAATTTTTCCACTTTTGAGACTTTACAGCTTTTGAATTTAAAAATTTTTTGACTCTTCAAATTTTTGATGTCCCAATTTTTCAATATTGCATTTTTAGAAAATTTTCAATTTGTTTTTTTTTTTAATTTTTCGATGTTCTAATTTTTCGATTTTTTTATGTTTCGATTGCTCGATCTTTCGGTTTTCCAACTTTTTAGTTTTTCAGTTTTTCGAATTTAAAATTTTTGATTTTTCGTTTTTTAAATTTTTCGTTTTTTCAGTTTTTCCTCAAATTCTCGATTTACTGATATTTCGAGGTTTCAATTTTTCGATTGCTACACATAGTTTAGAAAGCTTAATATATCTTCTGTTTAGAAATAAATAATTTCCCTGTACATCCATTACGTAACTCGAAATGGTACATTTCTCGAAAAAAATACCACTAATGGCCATTCATCACAGCATCACACCCATATCCCATAAAACCATCTCCCTTCGCCTCCGGCCAGCCCGTCTTTGCTCACCACGATGACTTATGAATCAACCCACTTATAATTTTTCGGTATAAATCATCGAAAACCGAACCTCTCCTCACAAAAACCAGAAAATAAATTCCGCTGCTTATCAACTCCACATTAACATAATTACCATTCATAAACCATTTTTACGGTTAATGGCCATCGGTAATTGCACATTAATAACCGCTAAACACCCGAATTTGCACGTCGCCGTCCTTCGTCCCGCCAAATTTATTTCCACTACACATTTTCCACATATTTCCCGCCGCGATACGCCATTTTCAGTGCACTAAACAGAAAGCATTTTTTAAAGCGCACGCGAAACAATAGTTAGGGGTAATAAAAGTCGTTAATTGGTCGTTAATTATTTTTTAATCTTGCGGTTTTAACAGCTTCCAGAGCGGAGTTTTATTGCTTTGCTTTAAAGATTAGGGGGAAATCTGCGCGGGAGATACTGGGGCTTACAAGAAAAATAAAAGTTTCAACACTAAATAAATACGCAACACGAGAGATTGGGGGAGGAGATGGAGGATAAAGTTTGTACCGCAACGAAAAAAAAAACAACACAAAGGAAAACTTAGATTTCGGCGAAATAAAAATTAAAAACTGTGTTAATGTGGTTGTTCGACACATTTTTGACCTCGGAAAATTAAAACTGTTTCGTCCGTCGGGAGCAGGTGTCCACCTTCCATTGATCACATTTTGACCACTTTCACCGTTTTCGATGAAACTGTTAGAATTCGCCGGCTCTTCGCCACAGCCGTAAAATAATAATGTGAGAATCGACATTTCGAATTAACGGAAGGAAGAAATAAAACATGTCGGCTCATAACTCGGGCCACGGAACACTAAATAAGAACAGCCATTAAAGGCTCGTTTGTGGATCTGTTTTAACACACTTTAATAAAGTATCTGACAGGGGAGGGATTTATGGAGACCATAAGAAAGTGTAATTTGCCCGAGTCGGGATGTTATTAATTCGAAATAAAAGTGTGGAAACGGACTAGCGCTATAATTCACGGGGTTAGTTCGGTTCCAAGTTTAGCGCTAGGATTATATGGTGTTTTAATTATTTTCAATGTTTCAATTTATTGACGCCGGCGGCAGGCATGCAAGGATTTACAGGACTGGTTGCGACGATTAATCGAACTTAATTTGCCACGACCGCGATTTATGTGCAAAGCGGGCTTTTTTCCCGGAAAAAATAGTACAAAAATCACTGAAACCTCCACCAATAATTAAAATATTTCTTTCAAACTTTACCTTGACGACCCTCCTCGCTAATTTATGTCTCCCCAGTGACAGCGCGCTATTTTACGACACTTTTTTCGAAATTTAATTATCGCCACCAGTGCGTGCTCGCAGTGGTCGCCGTCAATGATTTTTTCAACACATGTTACACATATAATTTAAGAAGTAAATAAAGATACGGATCTGACGAGCCATCATTAATCAATCCACATTCAAATAATTAACTCGAAATGAAGAATATTATTTATCATTGCTAATTGTACCTGACAGGTCTAAGTATGAAGAGTCATTAAAAATGGGGCTGGCGGGAAGATGGAAGCCTGGTATGCCCGAAATGTTAATTAATTGAGGTGCTGGGTTGTGGGTCAAAATTGGAGCGGGATTTTTGGTCAAAAAATGAGCAAAAGGGAGGCAGATGGGTGGGTATGAAGAAGATTGATGGTAGTTCAGAGAGTATTTTTAATGAATATTTAGTTAATCGTTGTTGAGAAAAAATACAACGTTAATTATGAAATTTGATTCCAATTTTTGGAAATTTCTTGTGCATTTTTTGATTAATTTATTCATTAATTAAACACTCTGCATTCACTGTTCTAAGTAAAATATGATCTACTAAAGTGCACACGACGTTGCACCTGGAAGCACATTTGTTTTATGCATTGTTGCAATGACGTCAGTCACATCATCAAATTTCCAGAACAAGCTTTAAAGCGTCACTGTATATTTAACAAAGCAATAATATTTTTTTAAGTAGCTTTTACACTCGTATAAAGTTAATAATATTCAGGTAGAAGTTTATTTGCTCTTAAAGCAGAATTAAATAATTAAAAACGTCGAGTTACTGAGTTATATATTTTTTTATTGTTTAATTTTTAAACTTCAAAATTAGCACAAAAAATTATGATTATTAAATATTGATATGTTCGAAGCATATTTTTTTACTATTTTCAAGAAAATTTTTGAAGCTAGAATCTAAATTTACCTAAACTTGTTTAAATATGTATGTGAGTTTTTTAATTTTCGATTTTTCAAATTTTCAATTTCTGGATTTTTAAAATTTTCGATTTCTCGATTTTTCGATGTTTTAGTTGGAGAATTTTCAATTTTTCGATTCTTCATTTTTAAGATTTTTGAACTTTCCAATTTCTCGATTTTTCAGTTCTTGAATATTTCATATTTCTCGAAATTTCAAATTTTCGGTTTCTCAGTTTTTCGATATTTCAGTTTGGGAATTTCTCACTTTTTCGATTTTCCAATTTTTCTTACATATTTCAATATTTGGGGCATTTTTTGGATTTTTCAATTTTTCGATTCTCCAATTTTTCTTACATTTCTCAATTTTTCGACATTTCAGTTTTGGGATTGATCAATATTTCAGCTCCCCAATTTTTTGATTTTTCGACTTTTCCATTTTTCGATTCTTCAATTTTCCGATTTTTTAACTTTCCAATTTCTCGGTTTCTGGATTTTTCAATTTTTGGATATTTCTATCTTTCAATTTTTCGAATCTCCAAAATTTATATTTTTCAGTTTTATATTTCAATCCCTCAATTTTTCGATTTTTCAACTTCCCAGTTTTAAATTTTTTGATTTTTCAATTTTCGAATTTTAAAATGTTTGTTTTCGATTTTTCAATTTTTCACTTTTTAAAATTTTCTATTTCTGAATTTTTCGATTTTTCGATTTTTCGACTGTTCGATTTTGATCGACTTCTTCATGTTTCGATTTCTAGTAATTTCAGTTCTTGAATTTTTCAATGTTTTGATTTTTCTATTTGTGCTCGTTTTTTCAATTTTTTCGACTTTTCGGCTTTTCAATTTCTCGAAATTGCAAATTTTCTATTTTCAATTTCGATATTTCAGTTTGGGGTTTCTCACTTTTCTGATTTTCCAATTTTTCTTACATATTTCAATTTTTAACATTTTTGGGATTTTCAATTTTTCAATTTTCCAATTTTTCTTACATTTTTCAAATTATTCCACATTTCAGTTTTGGAAGTTAATAATATTTCAATTCTTCAATTTTTCGATTTCGATCTTTCGATTTTTCGACTGCTCGGTTTTAGATTTTTCGTTTTTTTTTTGATTTTTCGGTTTTTTCGATTTTTCGTTTTTTTTATTCAAATTTGAAAATTTTTAATTTCGATTTTTGGATTTTGGACTATCTCGATTTCGCGATTTGTCCATCTTTGATGTTGCATTTCTCGATTTTCTAATTTTTTCCATTTTTAAATTTTAGATTTTTCATTTTTGCCTTTTTCGATGTTTCGGTTTCTCGATCTTTCGATTTTTCGATTGCTAGGTCTTAGATTTTTGGTTTTTAAATTTTTCGATTTTCAAATTTTCGATTTTTCGTAATTTTTTTTTTTATTTTAAAATTTTTCAATTTTTACTTCGATTTTTCAATTTTGTTCTATTTTGATTTCTCGTTTTTCAATTTTTCGATGTTCGACTTTTCTATTTTTCGATTCTTCAATTTTCCGATTTTTTAACTTTCAATTTCTCGATTTCTTGATTTTTCAGTTTTTGGATATTTCTATCTTTCAATTTTTCGAATTTCCAAAATTTATATTTTTCAGTTTTATATTTCAATTCCTCAATTTTTCGATTTTTCAACTTCCCAGTTTTAGATTTTTTGATTTTTCAATTTTTCGATTTAAAATGTTTGTTTTCGATTTTTCAATTTTTCAATTTTTAAAATTTTCTATTTCCGAATTTTTCGATTTTTCGACTTTTCGACTGTTCGATTTTGATAAATTTCTTCATGTTTCGATTTCTAGTAATTTCAGTTCTTGAATTTTTCAATGTTTTGATTTTTCTATTTGTGCTCGTTTTTTCAATTTTTCGACTTTTCGGCTTTTCAATTTCTCGAAATTGCAAATTTTCTATTTTTCAATTTTCGATATTTCAGTTTGGGTTTCTCACTTTTCTGATTTTCCAATTTTTCTTACATATTTCAATTTTTAACATTTTTGGATTTTTCAATTTTTCAATTTTCCAATTTTTCTTACATTTTTCAAATTATTCCACATTTCAGTTTTGGAAGTTAATAATATTTCAATTCTTCAATTTTTCGATTTTCGATCTTTCGATTTTTCGACTGCTCGGTTTTAGATTTTTCGGTTTTTTTTTTTTTGATTTTTCGGTTTTTCGATTTTTCGTTTTTTTATTCAAATTTGAAAATTTTTAATTTCGATTTTTGGATTTTGGACTATCTCGATTTCGCGATTTGTCCATCTTTTGATGTTTGCATTTCTCGATTTTCTAATTTTTTCCATTTTTAAATTTTAGATTTTTCATTTTTGCCTTTTTCGATGTTTCGGTTTCTCGATCTTTCGATTTTTCGATTGCTAGGTCTTAGATTTTTGGGTTTTTAAATTTTTCGATTTTTCAAATTTTCGATTTTTCGTAATTTTTTTTTTTATTTAAAATTTTTCAATTTTTTACTTCGATTTTTCAATTTTGTTCTATTTTGATTTCTCGGTTTTTCAATTTTTCGATGTTCGACTTTTCTATTTTTCGATTCTTCAATTTTCCGATTTTTTAACTTTCAATTTCTCGATTTCTGGATTTTTCAGTTTTTGGATATTTCTATCTTTCAATTTTTCGAATTTCCAAAATTTATATTTTTCAGTTTTATGTTTCTATTCCTCAATTTTTCGATTTTTCAACTTCCCAGTTTTAGATTTTTGATTTTTCAATTTTTCGAATTTTAAAATGTTTGTTTTTGATTTTTCAATTTTTCAATTTTTAAAATTTTCTATTTCAGAATTTTTCGATTTTTCGACTTTTCGACTGTTAGATTTTGATCGATTTCTTCATGTTTCGATTTCTAGTAATTTCATTTCTTGAATTTTTCAATGTTTTGATTTTTCTATTGGTGCTCGTTTTTTCAATTTTTCGACTTTTCGGCTTTTCAATTTCTTGAAATTGCAAATTTTCGATTTTTCAATTTTCGATATTTCAGTTTGGGGTTTCTCACTTTTCTGATTTTCCAATTTTTCTTACATATTTCAATTTTTTGACATTTTTAGGATTTTTCATTCTTTAATTTTCCAATTTTTCTTACATTTTTCAAATTATTCGACATTTCAGTTTTGGAGTTAATAGTATTTCAATTCTTCAATTTTCCGATTTGCGACTTCTCTATTTTCCCGATTTTCTAATTTTTTTCGATTTTCGATCTTTCGATTTTTCGACTGCTCGTTTCAGATTTTTCGGTTTTTAAATTTTTGATTTTTCGTTTTTTCGTTTTTTTGATTCATATTTTAAAATTTTTAATTTCGATTTTTGGATTTTGGACTATTTCGATTTCGCGATTTGTCCATCTTTGATTTTGCATTTCTCGGTTTTTTAAATTTTTCGACTTTTTGGCTTTTCGCCATTTCTCAATTTTTGGATATTTTAGTTTGAGGATTTCTCAATTTTTCGATTTTCCAATTTTGTTACATATTTCAATTTTTCGACATTTCAGTTTTGGAATTTTTCAGTTTTTCGATCTCCTATTTTTTATTTTTCAAAATTTCAGTTCTTCAGGTTTCCGATTTTTCGACTTCCCTATTCCTCGATTTTCTAATTTTTCCATTTTTAAATTTTAGATTTCTATTTTTGCCTTTTTCGATGTTTCGATTTCTCGATCTTTCGATTTTTCGATTGCTAAGTCTCAGATTTTTCGTTTTTTAAATTTTTCGATTTTTCGTTATTTTTTTTTTTTTGAAATTTTTTAATTTTTCACTTCGATTTTTCAATTTTGTTCTATTTTGATTTCTCGTTTTTCAATTTTTCGATGTTTCGATTTTCCAATTTTTCGATTTCCCAATTTTTGTCCTTTCAGTTTGCAATTTTTTCAGTTTTCCCGACTTTTCAATTTTTCGATTCTTCTATTTTCTCCAAATTTAAAATTTTTCGATTTTTCAAATTTTGGATTTTTGATTTTTCGATTCCTCAGATTTTTCTTACATTTTTCAATTATTCGACATTTCAGTTTTGGGATTTATCAATATTTCAAGTCTTAATTTTCCCATTTTTCGACTATTTTATTTTTCGGTTTTCTAATTTTTCGATTTTTAAATTTTAGATTTTTCAATTTTGCGATTTTCGATTTCTCGATCTTTCGATTTGTCGACTGATCGGTTTTAGATTTTTCGGTTTTTAATTTTTTTGAGTTTTCACTTTTTGATTTTTAAACATCTCGATTTATCGAAATTTCGATGTTTTATTTTTCAGTTTTTCGCTTTTTTTTTATTTAAAATTTCAATTTTTAATTTCGATTTTTGAATTTTGGCCTATCTCGATTTCTCCATCTTTTGATGTTTCCATTTCTCGTCAATTTTTCGATATTTCAGTTTGGGGATTTCTCAATTTTTCGATTTTCCTTACATATGGTAATTTTTCGACATTTCATTTTTGGGATTTTTCAGTTTTTCGATTTTCCAATTTTTTTTTACTTTTTTCGATATTTCGGTTCTTCAGTTTTCCGATTTTTCGACTTTTCTATTCTTGGATTTTCGATTTTTAAATTTTAGATTTTTCAATTTTACCGTTTTTTGAGATTTCGATGTTTCTATTTTTCGATTTTTCGTTATTTTTTTATTTAACATTTTTAACTTTGATTTTTCGATTTTGGCCTATTTCGATTTCTCGGTTTTTCAATTTTTCGACTTTATAGCTTTTCGATTTTTCAATTTTCCAATTTTTCGATGTTTCGATTTTTCAATTGTTAGATCTTCCAATTTTTCGTCCTTTCAGTTTGGAATTTTTCAGTTTCTTGATTTTGTTAATATTTAAAAAAAACTTGTTTTTGGCTTCAAGATTTCTAAAATTCTTTCAAAATTGCGATTTGGATCAAAATTCGTATATCTAGGATAATATTTCTTGTTTTAATATGTTCGGAGGCTACTTTTTTTACTATTTCCAGAAAGTTTCATGTTTTCGAGTTATGAAAGTTTCATGTTTTCGAGTTATGACCACATTATTTCAGAATTTTTACGTCAGAATTAGAATAATTCCTGAGGAAATTGAAAATTTTGAACTCTTTTCTCAATTTTGAGGAAATTAAAAAATAAAGGCAGTTGATTTATTAATTTATTTTTTAAACATCCTGTATAAATAATTCTTAAAAAATACCTGATAAATTTTGCGTTGACGTCATTAACTTATCCCCTCTAAAGTTTTGTGTGTGTTTCTGTAATCATAAAATCATGTTAGCACTTTGCCAAAATTTCAAAAATGTGCGTTTCATGGATCCTAAGATAAACTGCAAAATATAGGGATTAAAATTTCCACACAATTATTTCGGGACTCTCAAGGATCCATACTTGGAGTCTTCCCGTTCTTGATTCTTATGAATGACTTACAATATCGCTGTAGTAAGCAAAAAGGCATAGCCGAAACTCCTGAGTTTGTTGAATGCGAGCACACTCAAATTAAATGCCATTTATTTAGCAAAAATTTTGAGTGACGTCGTCAATTAAAGCTAAAATTTCATTAATCAGCTAATTAATTTCGAAGATGTGTCTAATAAAACTGCCAACAGACAGACAAACGGAAGCAGAAAATAAACAATTCAAATTTTACAAAATGTGGAACGTCGCATTAAATTGACTTAAGTCAAAAACCAAAATTCTTGTAAAATTGGATCTATCATTATTAATTTTTGCGTTGGTGGTGGTTTAATTACCGAACCAACACCGACTCAAATAATGTGTATAACAAGATACAATTTTTTCCAGTGTCCGTTTCCAGCGGCCCTTCTCCATCCGCTCTAAAACCCGCCTCTAAATTTTACGACTTCGTGCTTTACAATTATTACCCAATTAATTAAATGTTGGAAACTAATTTAATGTAAATTACTAGAGTCGAAAACGATTTTTTTCGAGCAAGCCATAAAATTAAAATGTGTGCAATAATACTAATGGCAGGGCTCGCATGTCATACACCCATTACGACCATGTTTTGAATTGGTATTAACGAGATGCTTCATTTCCATAATACATCATCCGAGGCATCTGTGAGACCTTGATGCTCGATTACTCTTGTCTATTAATCATTACCAAGCACAAAAAACATTATTTCTGTTATGGTCCGTACATTAGGGCACTTCGAGCCGGTTTGGCAAAAACCCACCGAAATTAATATCTGTTCCATGGGTGCGTGCGTTTTTATGTAAAGCAGGCCATGTAATATTAATGATGGTCGAAGACGCCCATGGTCTTAATCCTCTTAGGAGCAAGTGCATCGAAATGTCGAGTTCGGTTTGATCTCGGGCAAACAACGGAGTTTATGGTAATTAATGAAAATGAGGCCTTAGCATAAATAAACTCGGAATTACGATAATATTGCCCATGAATTTATTAATATTTAATTTCCCATTCTTGCCACTACAAATTGTACCATAAAACTTAATTCCTCTAATGCGGCCACAATAAAACGTAATTAATTTCGGATTCGAGCGCGTGAATTTACATCACAATCGCTGGGAAAAGGTACCATCGCTGACCCATCGATGGTATCGCGGCGCCCGGTGCTCTCCTCTCCAATTATTGGCACGTCGGCGTCCCGTTCGGCCTTAATTGGCTAATGCTAGATTTCGCGGCGAAAGAACCTCGCTCGAATCAGAATTAATTGAAGCAATTATTGTACTAGCCATTAATTAATTGAAAAGATTACAAGCAGTACAAGTTGACAGCAATTAAGTGTTTAATCGTAAATATCATTTAAGCAAGATTTATGCCACTCGGGATGGGATTAATTGCTTTACCTATCGGCCAATTTGTTCGGTTCGGGTAAATTTAGTTCTCAAAAACTTGGAAGAGGTTAATGATGATAATTAAATTGGAGGTTCTAATTGCGGACGAGTAATGATTTACGACGTTTTTAGCAGCGCTTACGTTCGACGCGAATATCCGAGGAATTTTTGCACGGAGATTTTGTGCTTTATTTATGGCAGTTTCAAGTGAACAGTTAGATGTGGTTTGTTGGATTGCTAATTGGATTAAGGAGTAATTAATTTCTCATTTGGGTGACCTTTGAAAGTTGGGATGGGTGCCCGACGAGCGAAGAAGAAGATCTAATTCGGATTTGATTACTTGTTTATTTTGTTTTTTCTGACCTTTTTTTTTCTTTCATAAAAAAAACACCGCCTTTCTAAAGTTGCGCAAAGCAGTGTGGAAATTTTCATTCTCTCTTTAATTGAAATTTTTTGTGAGCTGGTGAGTTTCGTGGAACTGTAAACATCGATCAGTGATAAAGAATTACAGTTATTAATGTTCAAAAATTTAGTAATTTTAAGTTGGACAGTTTGAAGCAAACAAAAAAGTTTATTTTTTCGTAGTATTAATAACAATATTACTGTATTCTCAGAATTTCAAAAAAATGAGTCAGCATTATTGACAATTTTTTTTGACAGTTAAAATTTTATAGCAATCAGTCCAGTAGTTTCGGAGTAACGGAACACTTGTTTTTTCATATTTGCGATCTATGAAATGTGAAAAAAAATATGGAGTTAGTCGTTCATTAAATAAATTATGTTATAATATTTCCTTAACTTAATGCTTGCCAATAAAAAACAAGTGGCTAAAATGTGATCATGGACGAAATTTTCATTCCCTCCGGAGTAAAAAATTATTTCGTATTTAAGGTTAAAATTTTACTTCTACAGGATGTTATCGGCGCTATGTTAAACAAGAAAAATAAAATTACAATATTAAACCAACAAGCGGCTTTTTTAATCAAATACAGACATCACTTCGTGAAGGCAGCAAAAAAATTGTTTGCTTTAGTTTTGCCGGAAACGGCATAGCACGCATTGCATTCATGCACCGCGCGACCTTGGACCTCGCACCGCATTCGCGTGCTCCCTTTTCAGCAACAAGTCAATCTAAAAATTATCAGCTTCAAATTTTCAAATATTCTTCAGCTGCGTCAGCCACAAATAAAAAACCCAACCACCTTGTAAACTCTTTCCGCACGACCTGAACCCGAACCCCTAATAATAACAATAATTAATATTTCAATTTGCATTTTACATTTTACCATATTAATTTTTTCGTGCTTCCCGCACATCATTCACCGGCGTTCGTTGCTGAGATGCACCGATAATTAAAAATTATTACGAGACGTCGTCGTTACAGCGCTGCCACACGAAAATTTCGTAGTTTGCGATGTTTATCCGACCAGATACATAGGTAATTTGGGCACGATTCATGCAGTACTTACATGCGCGTATTTTATTTTTTCGCCGATCGTACCGGCTGATAGGCAGGGCCGGACTGCAACAGCGCATTGCAGCAATGCAACAGTTCTTCTGACGTGCCGCCATAAACGCAAAACCCGCTGATTTATGGCAGGATTGCGTACGGACACATTTTCCTGCGGTGACGTCGCCGTGTCTTGGAGATCACGCCGCCGACAAAAATTTAATTGCGATTATTAAACGAGATCGGGGCTTATAATAATAATAATAGTGAACTTATTTCCAGCAGGCAAGCATGTTGCTAGTGGCAATACAGATACAAACAATTATTTAAATATTAATTTGACGTCCAAAGTGGGGTGGAGCACCGTCTTGTAGAAACCAAACAGTTTCTGCTGGTAATTCCAGATTTTGGTAATTGGGAAACAATTCTCTAAGTCTAGGCATTATACGTTCACGCAACAGTCTTAAGTATCTCTCAGATAATATTTGTTTTTCAGTGAATGTGAAATTTAGAATCTTGATATTTTTTTCATTAATTGTTTCTTCGGGATTGATAATTTTAAATCGAGCTTCACCTTTAAAATCTTGAGCTTTAAAATATTTAGGTACAGCTTTTGTTGGAAATTCTATATCCAATCATATTAAGCAGGTACCTGGGGTTGTGAGAGGTGGGGGTGTGTCCCACCCACCCCATTTAGTCGGTACCGGTACACACAATTATGTAGTCAAGAGTTCTGGAATAAATCCCAAGTACAACGGTCGCACTGTTCATTTTGGTCCTTCGAAGTAATTCCTAATAATCACAAACAGCTTTCTCTTGTAACTTTAAGTCGTAGAGGAAATCTTCTTGATCAAACTGTACCTTAAAATATAATATTAAAAATACATAAGAAAGGACTTCGCAGAAGTAAGTACTTCACAAATTTTGAAGGTAGAACCGATTTTTCAATTTTTAAGCCTCAAAATTTCTTTATAAAATTAATTTTAAAATTAATTCATTTTATAAAATATTCTACAATTTCAGGGATTTCTACAATGTTCACATACCTTCCAATGATTGTAGTACAGACCAAATTTATTGAATAATAAGTACATTGACTTTATGCTTTTTATTACAATATCTCTTGTTAGAAAAATATGTATACAATAAAGAAAAATAAAAGCTAAAAATTAAGCCCCTCCCACCCGTTTCGATCTCACTTCTTATGAATTTTTCATGCATCGTTAGTCCGAGGGGCGGAGCGTAATTGCAAAATACATATTTCCCTACAAGAATTTACCATTTTGAACATAGTTTAAGTTTCTTGCTATAAAAATAAAGCAACGTTTCACAAAAAAAGCAAAAAATAAACCCCGCCCACCCACCCTATCTCAATTGTGATGATTTTTTTATTCGTTGTGAGCCGGGAGGCGAAGCTTAATTGCAACATGGTATTTTTTTTCTATGTGAAACACGTTCTTAAGTAATCGTGTTCTTTAAAGAAAACTATACCTTTTGAATAAAAAAATTAAGCCCCACCCATCCGCCCCGATCTCATTTGTGACGAATTTTTCATTCGTAATCAGATCGAGGGGCGGAGTTTAATTGCAAAATCCACATTCCTCTAGAAAATCTTACTTTTTTAAAACATATTTCACATGGTAATTTCTTGTGGAGAAATGAGGATTTTGCAACTAATAAACTTCGCCCCTCGACTCACGATGAATAAAAAAGATCATCACAATTGAGTGTGGGTGGGTGGGCGGGGCTTATATTTTGTCCATTTTTTCTTAATATACGAAGCCTTCTTTTCCCAACAAGAAACTGAAAACATGTTCAAGAAAAACTACATATATATTTTAAGAAAAAAAAAAAGTTTAAGCATGACCCACCCGTCCTGATCTGAATTATGATGAATTTTTCATTCGTTGTTAGTCCGAGGGGCGGAGCGTAATTCAAAGTACATATTTCCCTACAAGAATTTACCATTTTGAACATAGTTTAAGTTTCTTGCTATGAAAATAAAGCAACGTTTCACAAAAAAAGCAAAAAATAAACCCCGCCCACCCACCCTATCTCAATTGTGATGATTTTTTTTATTCGTTGTGAGCCGGGAGGCAAAGCTTAATTGCAAAATGGTAATTTTTTTCGATGTGAAACATATTCTTAAGTAATCTTGTTCTTTAAAGAAAACTATACCTTTTGAATAAAAAAATTAAGCCCCACCCATCCGCCCCGATCTCATTTGTGACGAATTTTTCACTCGTAATCAGATCGAGGGGCGGAGTTTAATTGCAAAATCCACATTCCTCTAGAAAATCTTACTTTTTTAAAACATATTTCACATGGTAATTTCTTGTGGAGAAATGAGGATTTTGCAACTAATAAACTTCGCCCCTCGACTCACGATGAATAAAAAGGATCATCACAATTGAGTGTGGGTGGGTGGGCGGGGCTTATATTTTGCCATTTTTTCTTAATATGCGAAGCCTTCTTTTCCCAACAAGAAACTGAAAACATGTTCAAGAAAAACTACATATATATTTTAAGAAAAAAAAAAAGTTTAAGCATGACCCACCCGTCCTGATCTCAATTATGATGAATTTTTCATTCGTTGTTAGTCCGAGGGGCGGAGCGTAATTCAAAGTACATATTTCCCTACAAGAATTTACCATTTTGAACATAGTTTAAGTTTCTTGCTATGAAAATAAAGCAACGTTTCACAAAAAAAGCAAAAAATAAACCCCGCCCACCCACCCTATCTCAATTGTGATGATTTTTTTTATTCGTTGTGAGCCGGGAGGCGAAGCTTAATTGCAACATGGTATTTTTTTTCTATGTGAAACATGTTCTTAAGTAATCGTGTTCTTTAAAGAAAACTATACCTTTTGAATAAAAAAATTAAGCCCCACCCACCCGCCCCGATCTCATTTGTGACGAATTTTTCATTCGTAATCAGATCGAGGGGCGGAGTTTAATTGCAAAATCCACATTCCTCTAGAAAATCTTACTTTTTTAAAACATATTTCACATGGTAATTTCTTGTGGAGAAATGAGGATTTTGCAACTAATAAACTTCGCCCCTCGACTCACGATGAATAAAAAGGATCATCACGATTGAGTGTGGGTGGGTGGGCGGGGCTTATATTTTGCCATTTTTTCTTAATATGCGAAGCCTTCTTTTCCCAACAAGAAACTGAAAACATGTTCAAGAAAAACTACATATATATTTTAAGAAAAAAAAAAAGTTTAAGCATGACCCACCCGTCCTGATCTCAATTATGATGAATTTTTCATTCGTTGTTAGTCCGAGGGCGGAGTGTAATTCAAAATACATATTTCCCTACAAGAATTTACCATTTTGAACATAGTTTAAGTTTCTTGCTATGAAAATAAAGCAACGTTTCACAAAAAAAGCAAAAAATAAACCCCGCCCACCCACCCTATCTCAATTGTGATGATTTTTTTTATTCGTTGTGAGCCGGGAGGCGAAGCTTAATTGCAACATGGTATTTTTTTTCTATGTGAAACATGTTCTTAAGTAATCGTGTTCTTTAAAGAAAACTATACCTTTTGAATAAAAAAATTAAGCCCCACCCACCCGCCCCGATCTCATTTGTGACGAATTTTTCATTCGTGATCAGATCGAGGGGCGGAATTTAATTGCAAAATCCACATTCCTCTAGAAAATCTTACTTTTTTAAAACATATTTCACATGGTAATTTCTTGTGGAGAAATGAGGATTTTGCAACTAATAAACTTCGCCCCTCGACTCACGATGAATAAAAAGGATCATCACAATTGAGTGTGGGTGGGTGGGCGGGGCTTATATTTTGTCATTTTTTCTTAATATACGAAGCCTTCTTTTCCCAACAAGAAACTGAAAACATGTTCAAGGAAAACTATATATTTTAAGAAAAGAAAAAAGTTTAAGCATGACCCACCCGTCCTGATCTCAATTATGATGAATTTTTCATTCGTTGTTAGTCCGAGGGGCGGAGCGTAATTCAAAATACATATTTCCCTACAAGAATTTACCATTTTGAACATGTTTTAAGTTTCTTGTTGTGAACAGAAGGCAACGTATGTTAAAAGAAGCAAAACACAAACCCCGCCCACCCACCCTGTTTCAATTATGATGATTTTTTTCTATTCGTCGTGCGCCGGGAGGCCAATCTTAATTGCAAAATGCTTATTTTTTATAAGAAAATGCTATGCGAAACATTTTTGTAGTCGTGTTTTTTAAACAAAAACTATAGGTTTTGAGTAAAAACAAAGCAATCAGACCGCGGGGCGAAGCATTGACTGCTTGAGTTTCCTGCTCAAATTTGACCAACTCCGATCACCTGTTCTTCTCCAAGACCCTAAAAAACTATTAACCAAACTAGAAAACAAACCATTCCCATTTACTTAAATCGATCCCAGCCCTCCCTTTCCAGTTTACGACACCCATAAAAGACCACCACGGGTCCGCCGAGTGTCCCATCGCAATTTAACGAATCAATTAGCGGCAACACATGCCTTTTTTATTGTAGTCATGTCCCAATTTTGACGCAGCATCGTTAATTGGAAAGTTCCGTGCATCGGTTTGTCCATTTACGTTGGTGTTTTTGCCGGGCCTCCTGCTGCCCGTACCACATCATGATTGATGCTTTCGGTGTCGGAATAATAATATCCATGTCTGCATGTCAAGATGTCGCTTTGCTACCATTCAGGTCGGCCGCAAACATCCAGCAGCAGCACAATAAGATAAGTCGAGCATAATTGAAACATCATATCGAGATAGAGCGGATGTAAGATCAGAGCCTGCGATAGCGTCCATGGTATATATCATGCTCCTGGACGGTATGGGCCGACACAAAGGACTCGCAGCTGGACGCAAAGGCGGAATTTAGTGGGTTTTGTGCGAGAAAATTTGACGTTTTCGTTAATTAATTGCGAAAAATTGCAGGTGTGCAGGTGAGATTAATCGGGGAGGAGTGGGATGTGTGGCTAGTTTTACAGTCTAGTTAATAAAACGGTGGCAGGTGCTTATTAAGAGGATTCTTTATGGGAACGGAGCGGTTTGCTACCGACTTTCGCGCGCTTGGCGAAGACCCAGACGATAAAAATGAGACGAAATTGAATCAGAGAATTTCGTCTTGTCTTGAAGAGGTTTTACTTCAGATTCGAAGGATTTTCAGAGGCGGTAAACTAGGCGGTTTTTTCATGAACATTTTACAGGGTTTTCAGTGGCCACTCAGTGTTGCATAGTGGCTTTTATGCTAACGAAAAACTTCCAAGGACACCGCAGGAAAACATTCACTTTTTTTTCTGCAGAGCTTTGTGAACTGACACCGACACCGACACCGACACCAAGCTCGTAGCTGGAATTCGACATTCCTATTCCGGATTAATTTCACGCTCTCTCGACGTTTCACAACCTCTAGAGTATCAAAAAGGGGTATTCTGTTGTCTACTTGTGGTTTATAGTACGTCTTTATTTTTTCCTTAGATCAAAGTTGCTAAAATTTTAGAAAATCTGTTCTATGTTTTGTGGTTTATCAATGCATACCATGAAAATGTCATTTTGACATTTCTAAATCTATTTGTTTGAAAGAATCGTGAATATTTGGAATTTAATATAAAAAGTTTCACTTTTACGGCTTGAAGAACATTTGATAATTTTGTGTTCTTTCTTTTTCCTGTCATCTACTTCACAGGCATGCTAAAATTGTAAACTTGATTTTGAAAGCTGATTTTCGATTTTGTCTTGAAATTCAGGAAAATTGAACTTATGAATCTATTAATTAGGTATATGAAAATAAGTTTTCTTTCAAAAACTAAGGTTTAATATTTTTTTATTTTAATTTTCAATAAATTTTACGATAGTTCCATTTTTGTAACAATACCAAAAAGCGTAATAATTTTGGAAACTTGTTTTTTTTTTAAACCTCGAAATCCAACAAGTTTTAAAATGGAGTGTTGGAAATGGGGTTAATTTTACGAATCATTATTTTTTTAAGCTTATATTTAGGAAATTTAATTTTCCAAATGAACATTCGCATGACACTGTTAATAAGAAAAATCCAAATCCAAAATTTAAAAGTGATTTTTCAAAAACCCAGCTGGGTTTTCTCAAAATTAAAAGTTGACTGTTAGCCAGTAGTTTTCTTGAATATGAAAGTTCAGATTTAAGGTCTTATAAATTAAGAGAAACAAATATGAACATTTTTAATTTCTCGACAAAAATTTTCTCAACCAGACCAAAATGGAAAACAGTTTCAAAATCTGTATGATTTGTTTAAAACGAATTCCAGAAATCCTTCCAGATTTTAGAATGAAGTTCTGAAAACAGAATTAGAAAGAGTGATCTTAATCTTAAATTCTTGACAATTTTTGTTTTCTTTTTCTCTTAAGATGTTCCTTTAGTCGTTGAATTGTGTGAACTGTATGAATAATCCACATTTGGGCTTAAATATGAAAACTTTTTTGTTCAAAAATTCCAACAGTATTTTGAAAATGAAACGTGACAATCCAAGAATTTTATCTATGTATCTTCAATCTAAATTTGAAATCCTGAAATCGTGTCCGATTCTTCAATGAAATTGTGAAAACAGTAAAAGAAAAACCCATAATGTTTTTTATGAAGAAATTCAAAAATTCTGAAAGATTCTAGAATGAAATAATTGTCAAAACAGAAAAAGGACAAATACATGATTTTTATTTCCCGAGCGTAAGCTAAGGAAGTATTGTAAGCGTGTTCATCGGGTGACTGGCTACTTTTATGTTTTCTCGACGTTTCATGACCCCTAAATACTTGCAAAAAATGGTAATGACATTCTTACAAAACTTTTTATTTTAACATTACATACATATCTTTTTTTTAACTTATAGGGGTCCTTATAAAAAAAATCGCAAAATCGAATATGTTTTTTGACGTCCTTTTTTAACACTTTAGTCGAATTTTTTATTCTCCTTTTCTTGTGTTTTTTATCACCTTTTGTTCTTGTCCTCTTCGTTGTATTGTCCCATTTTTCTCGTATTTTTGGTCGCCACTTTTTAATTGATTTTTTGTCTTTTTTGCCTTTTTTATCGTCGTTAATTTTATCGCTTTTTTGACGTCTTTTTTCCTTTTTTTTTTTGACCTTTTCTGATGCATTTTTGTACCACTTTTGTGAATTTCATTGATTTTTTTTTTGTCGCTTTTTTTCTCTTCTTTTGCTATTTTCTTTGTCTTGTCGCATTTGTTGTTACTTACTTTGTCGTAGAGATTCTAGAACAAATGAATAGAAAAAATTTCTACAAATCGAATCAACCACAAAATTTTTTTCGGTAATTTTCGAAAGTGCTCCGAAAAAGCTCAAAAAGTTCAAAAGGGGGGTACTGAAAAAATCCACAAACTCCAGGAGGTGTTTCGAAAAATAAAGCCTGGCGATGGTTTGCGATCGAAATTTTCCAAATATTTGTTTCCAAATCAAATTTTTAAAATATGGCAAAAATGGCCATATCATTTTCGAGATCCTGGAAAAACATTTGGAACTTTCGAAGAAATGAATCCGAAAATAACTTCTACAAATCGAAATTAACAAAAATATCCTTCGGCAATTTTCGAAAGTGCTCGAAAAAGATAAAAAAATTCATAAGAGACGATATTGGAAAATTGAGTAATTTTGGAAACGAGGTTAAAAATTTAAGGTAAAAAATTTCATATTAGGGGGCAGGGTATTGAAAAAATCAGAAAATTCTGGAACATAAATTTCGCCGCACTGTTTCGAAAAACGTACCCTATTGATGTCCCCAGACCAAGATTTTTGAAATATTCAATTTCAAAATATTTTTTTAAATATCGTCATATTTCATTTTGACCGTTGTAGAAAAATTGTTAAAACTTTAAAGAAATGATGGCGAAAATCTCTTTCGATCATTTTCGAAAATAATAAAAAAGTTCATAAAAGGATAATCGAAAAACTGATTAATTTTGGAAAAATGTTCAAAATAAAGTCAAAAATTTCACATGGGGAGGGATATTAAAAAAAAAATCTCTCCCTCGATGAGCTGTTTTGAAAAGCATAGCCTGTTGATGGTTCTAGACCAAGATTTTCAAAATATTCAATTTGAATTTTTTTTTGATATGTATTTCAAAAGTTTTCATATTTCATTTGGCGATTATAGAAAAATTGTTGAAATTTTCGAATAAACGAAGCCGAAAACTCAATAATTTTCAAAAAATATTGAATAATCGAGTAATTTTGGAAACTGCTTCAAAAAAGGTAAAAAATTTCACAAGATTGATATTGAAAAAACGACGATCCGAGATCAAGATTTTCGAAATATTCGGTTTGAAAATCGAATTTTTAAAATATCGGAAAAATATCCATATTCCATTTAGGCGATTCTGGAAAAATAGTTGGAACTTTGGAAGAAGTGAATTCGAAAATAACTTCTGCCATTCCAAATTAATAAAAAAATCTCCTTCAATAATTTTCGAAAGTCCTCGAAAAAGATAAAAAAAAATCCTAAGAGGATTTTGAAAAATTGAGTCATTTTGGAAACTGCTTAGAACAAGGTCAACAATTTCATATGGGGAGGGGTATTGAAAAAAATTATAAAATTCTGAGATATAAATCTCGACGAACTGTTTCGAAAAACATAGTCTATTGATGATGGTTTCAGACCAAAATTTTCGAAATATTCGATTTTAAAAACAAATGTTTAAAATATCTCAACATTTGGCGATTCTACAAAAATTTTTAGAATTTTCAAAGAAATTAAAAAAATTTGTTTGGGAAATTTTAGAAAGTGCTCGAAAAGGTCAAATAGGCATTGAAAAATTGACTAATTTTCAAAATGTTCGGTTTCAAAATCAAACTTAAAAATATCCCAAAAAGGCCTTGTCTCATTTTGGTGGTTATAGAAAAATTGTTGAAACTTTTAAAGTAATGAAGACGAAAATCTCTTTCGATAATTATTGAAAATAATAAAAAATTTCATAAAAGGATGTATCGAAAAACTGATTCGTTTTGGAAAATACTCAAAATAAGGTCAAAAGTTTCATATGGGGAGGGATATTTAAAAAAAACAAAATCTGGGATATAAATCTCGATGAGCTGTTTCGAAAAGCATAGTCGTTGATGGTTCTAGACCAAGATTTTCAAAATATTCAATTTCAATTTTTTTTAATATTTCAAAAGTTTTCATATTTCATTTTGGTGATTATCGAAAAATTGTTGAAATTTTCGAAGAAATGAAGGCGAAAACTCAATAATTTTCAAAAATGAAAAAAAAAATCATAAGAGAAAATACTGAATAATCGAGTAATTTAGGAAACTGCTTTAAAAAAATTTAAAAAATTCACAAGATGGATATTGAAAAAATCCACAAATCTGGACGAGATGTTTCGAAATTATAGCCTGACGGCGATCTGAGATCAACATTTTCGAAATATTCGGTTGCAAAATCGAATTTTTAAAATATTGCAAAAATATCCACTTTCCATATTGGCGATTCTGGAAAAATAGTTGGAAATTCGAAAAATGAATCCGAAAGTAACTTCTGTTAGTCTAAATGAACAAAAAATTCTGTAAAAGGATTTTGAAAAATGAAGTAATTTTGGAAACTGCTTAAAACAAGGTCAAAAATTTCATATGGGAAGGGGTATTGAAAAAATTATAAAATTCTGGAATATAAATCTCGACGAACTGTTTCGAAAAACATAGTCTCTTGATGGTTCGAGATCAAGATTTTCGAAATATTCGATTCTAAAATCGAATTTTTAAAATATCTCAACATTTGGCGATTCTACAAAAATTTTTGGAATTTTCGAAGAAATTAAAAAAAATCTGTTTGGGTAATTTTAAAAAGTGCTCGAAGAGACTATTTTCCAAAATGTTCGGTTTCAAAATCTAACTTAAAAATATCCCAAAAAGGCCTTGTCTCATTTTGGCGGTTATAGAAAAATTGTTGAAACTTGTAAAGAAATGAAGGCGAAAATCTGTTTCGATAATTTTCGAAAATAATAAAAAAATTCAAAAAAGGATCTATCGAAAAACTGATTAATTTTGGAAAATGCTCAAAATAAAGTCAAAAGTTTCAACTGGGGAGGGATATTAAAAAAAAAACAAAATCTGGGATATAAATCTTGATGAGTTGTTTCGAAAAGCATTGTCGTTGATGGTTCTATACCAAGATTTTCAAAATATTCAATTTCAAAATCCATTTTTTTTAATATTTCAAAAGTTTTCATATTTCATTGGCGATTCTCGAAAAATTGTTGAAATTTTCGAAGAAACGAAGGCGAAAACTCAATAATTTAAAAAAATATAAAAAAAAATCATATAAGAGAAAGTACTGAATAACCGAGTAATTTTGGAAACTGCTACAAAAAACTTTAAAAATTTCACAAGATGGATATTGAAAAAGTCCACAAATCTGAACGAGATGTTTCAAAATTATAGCCTGACGAAGATCTGAGATCAACATTTTCGAAATATTCGGTTTCAAAATCAAATTTTGAAAATATCGCAAAAATATCTGTATCCCATTTTAGCGATTCTGAAAAGATAGTTGGAACTTTCGAAGAAATGAATCCGAAAGTAACTTCTGTCAGTCTAAATTAACAAAAAATTCTCCTTCGATAATTTTCGAAAGTGTTCGAAAAAGATAAAAAAAAATCATAAGAAGATATTGAAAAATTGAGTGATTTGGGAATCTGCTTAGAACAAGGTCAAAAATTTCATATGGGGAGGGGTATTGAAAAAATGATAAAATTCTGAGATATAAATCTCGACGGCCAGGTTCGAAAAACATATCCGGTTGATGGTCCCAGATCAAGATTTTCGAAATATTCGATTCCAAAATCAAATTTTTAAAATATCTAAAAATTTGTCACATTTTATTCTGGGGACTAAACTCTTTCTATAATTTTCGAAATAGATAAAAAAAATTCATAATAGGAAAGAGGAGGCACTGAACACTCGAGTAATTTTGGAAATTGCTTAAAACGAGGTTAAAAATTTCATGTGTGGAGGGGTATTGAAATCAGAAAATTCTGAGATACAAATTTCGACGAACTGTTTCGAAAATAGTCTGTTGATGGTTTCAGACCAAGATTTTCGAAATATTCGATTTTAAAATCAAAATCTTTAAAATATCTCAAAATTTAGCGATTCTACCAAAATTTTTGAAATTTTCGAAATCTGCAGGTGGAAACTAAAAAAGTCTGTTTAGGTGATTATAGAAGGTGCTCGAAAAGGCCAAATAGGCATTGAAAAATTGACCCATTTTCAAAATATTCGGTTTCAAAATCAAATTTAAAAACAGCCCAAAAATGGCCTTATCTCATTTTAGCGATTATGGAAAAACGGTAGAAATTTTCCAAGATATGAAGGCGAACTAACCGAAATCAACAAAAAAAAATTCTTTTGGTAAATTTTAAAGGTACTCTGAAAAAAGGTAAAATTTTCGACGATTTTTAAAGTTCATGCTGAAAACCATCTCTTAAATATTACTCCTATAATATTTTTTAATCTATAAATCTATAAGAATTCAAAAAATAGTACATTCATGATCAGTACTTCCGACGGTTGAAAAATACAGACTGAAAATATTAGAAAAAATTTATTACTGTACATTTGTATGTAATTCTCCAACGAATTCCATTTTTATGGAGCTCTTCGGTAATAAATCCTCTAATCAGCAATAATTATTCAAAAGTTGTACCCGCATACAGCGTTACGCGTACACAAGCAGCCAAACAAAAATATCATGTGACACTGCACACTCCATTTACAAGCCACACAGCGCACAATAAATAATGCCCATAATTCCCGATTTATTACCCTTAGATGTCGCAACGATAAGTGAAATTCCATCAAAAACGGCACTAAGTACGGCATAAATACTCCGTCCAACTTTCCAGATATAAATTATCGTCCGATCCAAGAACGTGTTCCTGCTAATATGGGTCACGAAAATCGTGACAATATTCAATCTAGCATGAAAACGATCTTTTTCGTTATCCGACTAGATTATAGGTCACACTATCACGACATGTGTTCTTCATGGGCGGCTTTAAACTCGATCTTTATAGTTTCGGACTGCTGCTTGTCGATTTTTCTCCAGCGATTAGGCGTCTAGAACGCGAGCTTTGCGGAGGAGTGGCGACCCGATGGCTCTATTAGGTGCTTTCTGACCGGAAAACTTTGATGGAAGCCCACGAATTGGGCTGGTGATTGGGTTTCCGCACGAGATGGGTTACACAATGGAGGGCTGGATGGTACCGTAATGGTCGGGAAATTAAAGAGTCATTTAGAGTGATTTATCGGCATTGGCCAACCCGAGCAAATTTTACCAGAAATCTCTAATCTCCGCCGCATTATTTTATAAACAATAGTCTCACTGCAAATGCAAATTTCTCCGATGGTATGACCACCTCCCATTCATCAAACCCAGCCGTAAACAACTCACAAAGCTGCATTATGTTGCAGGATTCGCCTGCATATTCCTGCGACAGGACATTCGTCACGTCTCTTTGTCCTGTTCCTCAGGAAAACGCCAGCGAAAAGCTGCAAGAACCTCTATGGATAATTTATGCAAATCCGTCGGATGGAAAAAACGCGGACGTCATGCGAGTGTACGATTAATATCGTTAAAAAATTAATAACCTGGAGCAAGTCCGAAGAAAAAATTATTTCCTATCGGGAATCAACATCATTTTTCACACTATAAATTATGTTTTAATAAGTAGCATAATTATGAGTAATGGGGAAAACACCATCGACCGCCATAATTAAGAAAATTAACCGGTCAGTGAAGCGGGATGGATATCAAAGAGTGTTGATGGATTTGGTGGAAAGTTGGAGCTGTTGTGGGCACGCTAGAGGCGGAATTTATATAACGGGACAGGTTGTAAATATTGTAAATCGTAAATTATTCCTAAGTTATTTCTATCTTGAAGGTTTCAAACTTTGGGTTTTAAATTTTAGCGTTGAGGCGGCGAGTTTTTATCTGCTTGTATCGTTTCACTTGTGTTAGTAACGGTTTTATTTTATTTTTTTGGTTGTGTGTTTTTCGGATTTTTTTCTGCTGGTTTTTGTAATTTATTTGTGTTATTTGCGTACGTGGTTATTTTTCTTCCGAGTTCGGTTTTTATCGTTCATCTTATCAACCACACAGATTAATAATAGTCAAAATTTCAACGAACGGAATGACTTTTATTGATGACAACAATTCGTAATATTCAACACTCTGGACGGCTCACAATTTAACATTATATTTAAATACCGCTTTCAGAACCAGAAATATGGGTTTTTTATCTACATTAAGCTATATTTATTTTTCTTCAACTTCATACTAGAATGTTAACAAAATTTTTTGATTTTTGTTTTCTGATAATGTATGTATGAATAAAAATCACCGCAACTTTTTTAACTTGAATTTCTCAATTGTTCAGTTTTTCATTTTTTTTCTTCAGTTTTCAATTTCCAATTTTCATTCGATTTTCGATTTTATAATTTTTTTGTTGTTTCTTTTTCAATTTTTCATTTTTTTTGCTTTTTCAATTTACAACTGCAACTCTTCGAGTTTTGATTTTTAAATTTTGCTGCTTTTCGATTTTCCAATTTTTTATGTCTTCAATTTTTTCGTGTCAGCTTTTTATTTTCTCTATTTTTACAATTTTTCGATTTTTTTGTGTTCCGATGTTAAAATTTTTCGTCTGTCCAATTTCAATTTTCTTTTATCAATTTTTCGATTTCCAATTTCAGTTTTTTATTTTTTTTTGTTTTCAACTTTTGCGAAATGCCACCCTTAGAGTTTTCGTTTTTAAATTTTTCAGTTTTTCGATTTCCGACTTTTGGATGTTTCAATTTTTAGATTTTGCAGTTTTTCGATTTGCAGTTTCACGAGTTTTCAATTTTTCGATTTTTCTATTTTACATGCTTCAGTTTTTCGTTTCGTTTCATTTTTTTTTTATTTTTAATTTTCCGATTTTCCAGTGTTACATTTTTGTTTTTTCAATGTCAATTTTTTTAATTTTTCTTCGTTTCTTTGACAGCACGCAACTCTCCGACTTTTCATTTTGAAATTAATTTTTGGATGTTCCAACTCTCGGATGTTTCAATTTTTACTTTTTGTAATTTTCCAAATTGCAATTTTTCCAGTTTTTAATTTTTCGATTTTTCAAGTTTCCGTTTCTTCAATTTTTTGTTTCGGCTTTTATTTTCTTTATTTTTTCAACTTTGCGGTTTTTCTAATGTTCTAATTGAATAATTTTCCTTTTTCAGTTTTTGGATTTTTCAATTTTCTCAATTTGCAATTTTTAGGTTTTTTAATTTTTCGAATTTTTAATTTTGGATTGTTCCTGTTTCACTGATTGAATTATGTAACATTCATTTATTTGATTCTTCGAATTTTCGATTTTTAACTATTTGATTTGTAATTTTTCAATTTTGAGATTTTGTTAGATTGAGGTTTTGAGGATGTTGGTATTTTAAGGATTTGAGAAATTTGGTGTTCTGAGGATTTGAGGATTATGGTGTTGTGAGAATTTTGAGGATGATGATGTTCTCAAGATTTGATTGATTATGGTGTCCTGAGGATTCGAAGATTATGGTGTTCTGAGGATTTGAGGATAATGGTGTTTGAGGACTTGAGGATTTGGTGTTTTGAGGATTTGAGGATTATGGTGTTCTGAGGATTTGAGAACTTTGGTGTTTTGAGGACTTGAGGATTATGGTGTTCTAAGGATTTGTGAATGATGGTGTTCTAAAGATTTGAAGATTATGGTGTTCTGGGGATTTGAGGATAACGGTCTTCTGAGGATTTGAGGATAATGGTGTTCTGAGGACTTGAGGATTATGGTGTTTTGAGGATTTGAGGATTATGGTGTTCTGAGGATTTGAGAACTTTGGTGTTTTGAGGACTTGAGGATTATGGTGTTCTAAGGATTTGTGAATGATGGTGTTCTAAAGATTTGAAGATTATAGTGTTCTGAGGATTTGAGGATTTCGGTATTCGGAAGATTTGATAATTATGGTGTTCTAAGGACTTGAGGATGAAATTTTTCTTTTTTCTACATTTTAGATTTTCCAACTTATCGATATTTCAATTTTTCATTTCGATTTTTATTTCCTTTAGTTTTTAAATTTTTTCGGTTTTTAATGTTCTGATTTATCATTTTCTTTTTTCTTGTGAATTTTTCATTTTTATTTCTGTTTTCATTTAGTTTTAATTGATTAATTTTTATTTCAGTTTTTTCAATGTTTCTAGTTTTCATTTTAAATTTGTTTATAATGATTTAATTTTTAAAATGGTTCATTTTTTCAATTTTACGATTTTAGAATTTTTCCCTGTTTCATGATTGAATTTTAAAATTTCGTCATTTATTCGATTTTTCAGTTTTTTTCGATTTTTAACTTTTTGATTTTTAATTTAATTTTTAAATTATTCGACTGTATATTTTGGGTTTTCCAATTTTTTCAATTCGATTCGTTTTTTTCTCATTTTCAATTGTTCGATTATGAAATTTTTCAATTTTTAAGTTTCTCGATTTAATTTTTTTAATTTTCAGTATTTCAATTTTATGGTTCTTGTTTTCTCCATTTGAATTTTTCCCATTTTATTTTTTTTCGATTTTGCCAAATTTTGGATGTTTCAATGTTTAGATTTTGAATATTTTGTTTCTTCAATTTTTCATTTCGTTTTGTTATTTATTTTTATTTTTCAATTTTTCGGTTTTTAATGTTCTGATTTTTTCTTTTTTTCAATGTGAAATTTTTCAGTTTTTGGATTTTTCAATTTTTCGATTTGAATTTTTGCTTTTTATTTTTCGAATTTTCAGCTTTTAGGTTTTTAATTTTTCGGTATATTCAATTTTTGATTTTTCAGTTTCTCGATTTTTCAGTTCTTCGTTTTTTCAAATTTTGATTTACAGTTTTTCTAGTTTTCATTTGCAATTTTCCGATTTTATATTTTTTAGGTTTGCCAAATTTTGGATGTTTCAATGTTTAGATTTTGCAATTTTTTGTTTCTTCAATTTTTCATGACGGTTTTTATTTTCTTTATTTTCGAATTTTTTGGTTGTTTAATTCTTTTTAATTGGTCTTTTTTTCTATGTGGAATTTTTCAGTTTTTGGATTTTTCAATTTTTCGATTTGGAATTTTTCGGTTTTCAATTTTTCGATTTTTCAACTTTTAGCTTTTTGATTTTTCGTATTTTCAACTTTGGATTTTTCAGTTTCTCGATTTTTCAGTTTTTCAGTTCTCAAATCTTGGTTTACAATTTTTCTTGTTTTCATTTTAAATATGTACTAATGATTAGAATAAAAAAAAATCACTTTTTCAATTTTATGATTTTAGAACTTTTCCCTGTGTCAATGATTGAATTTTATAACTTTCATTTATTCGATTCTTCCATTTTTCGATTTTTAATTTTTCAATTTTTCAAATTGATTTTTATTTGAGTTTCCAATTTTTCGTTTCGATTCTTTTTTTCTTGTTTCCAATTTTTCGACTCATAAATTTTTTTCAATATTTAAGTTTTTCGATTTCAAAGAAGAAAATGGCAAAATTGCTAAATTCTAAAACTGAAAAATGAAAAATTAAAAAGACGAAAAGTTTAAAATGAAAACATTGAAAAATTTTAAAATCGGAAATCAAGAACTTGAAAAATTGAAGAAACAATAGGTATACTGTAAAATCGAAAAATTGGGAAACTTAAAAATCGAAGAGGTGCAAATTCGAGAAAACGAAATATGTAATGTAAAATCGCAACAATGAAAATGAAGGAAATTGGAGAATCGGACAACTGGAAATCTAAAAAATTGCAAAATTGGAAAATCGGAAAATCGTGATATAAAATCGAGAAAATGAAAATTAAAGAATCGAGAGGATAAAAAATAAAAAGTTGCAAAATTGAGGAAACGAAAAATTGAAAAATCGAAAAATTAAAAATTTTAAAATTGCAAAAATTGAAATTGAAAAGAGAAAACTTGTGATATGAAAAAATTGTAAAATCGAAAAAAAATAACTGCTTCTTAGCTTACCTCAGGAAGTAAAAACCCCGAAATTTGTTATAAATAACACGATCAATTTTTTTTTTTATATTTTGCTATGTTACTTAACTCCTAGACATGTCCATCATCACATCATCATATATCCGGTAATAGTTCAAGTACCCCCCTGGATACCAGCATTATAACCTCCTTTCGCTCCACGTTTTTTGCGCTCCTCGACTGAAATGTGCACAGTTCTTTGGTTTCGAAAAAACCACAATTTCTGCAAATACATATAAAAATAATTATAACGAGGCTCGTTCATAAATAATGCCCATGCTCATTAAGTATGACTTAATTAATTATTAGCAACGATCTAAAATGGATAAGCAATTAATTAACCAGTTTTTATTCTCAGAAAAAGCGGAAAAAACGTAAAACCTCGCACAACTTGCGCACATTGTTACAACTCAATAAACTCGAGCGAATGTGCAGCGAAATAAATAAAAATAAAGAAATCTCGAATGTGCAAAACACCCGCGATAAAACAACGCAGGAGCAATAATAATAAAAAAAACTCGGAACAAGTGTTCATGTAATCAGATAACTGAATTTATGTTGTTTCCAATTAGAGTGAAAGGAGGTAAAATATCTAAATTTCAGGATAAAATAGCGCGATTAGATGTATAAATATGTAAATAAAAAATTTCGCATTCCGTTTCCAGTCGAGACACATTTCGGAAGTCCACTCGGTGCGTAATGTATAAATACTTCATTTAGATTTAATTGATAGCGGCTATGTCATTCCGTGAACATATACAGGGTGTTCGCGAAACAACATGTTTGGAGAACTCGCCTCTGATTGGTTGCACTAGCTGCGTGACGTAATCGTCATTATTGCTATTGTGACCACATTCGAACATTCGCCCGACGAAATTCCTGCAAAGCGTCGCAGGAAACGGAAGATATAATTTTAGCAACAATTTAACGTCGGCCAGCGGACACGTTCAAGTGGAGTAATTGAAATTATGACTGGCGATTTTTTCGCAATTGTGGCAAATGTCGTTTATTAAACACACGATTTATCGCGGTAAATCGAGGACGTATTGTGCGGAATCATGATTATGTGAATTTATTTCGAAAATTAATGGCGGGAATTGTCGTTACGTATTCATTATGTCGTCTGGGTTCTTTTCTTTTTGGAAAGGTGTAATTACGTGGATGTAGCTTGATGGTTATCGTGACGTTTCAATGAGCCCGCGATAAAGTCGGGACCGAGGATCAGCTAATTTGTTCATCAAGGTTTGAATTCATAAAGCACAAGAAAAAAAATGTGAGGTGTCACGATGTCGTGGGTGTAATGACTTAAATTTAAATGAAGAATTTATGTTAAATAGTATTTATTTAAAGAGTTACAGCTTTAGTTATTATACTGGAATTAGTTAAAACTAACTTAAAATTATCTTGTTTAGAGTATCTTTCAAATGGCTGCTTATTTCCCTTCACAGAAGACATAGAACTCTAAGGAACTAAAAAAAAACAGAAAAGAGTTAATTTCACATTTATATAAAAATTATGTGAGCATCCTGAGCGTAGTTTCTTTGTTAGTATTATAATTTTCTTCGTTATTAAAGAGAACTTTTTTCTTTTATTAATAAATCTAAACTTTCAAGTGAGTGTCTGCTTTTTATTAAAAGAAAAAATGTAAATCATTCAGTAAAGATGAGAAATATAGTAAGTATTTTGGTAAAACACTAAACATTGGTAAAGCCGTGGATCACATAAGCACATCATAATCGAATCACATTTTAATAAATGTAATTTTATTAGATAATTATAGTTCTACAATTTATTTGAAGATTCATAGGACCGTTTGAACTTTAAAATCTCAACACTATCAACAAAATTTTATATATATTTTATTTATCGAGAAATTGATGAGAATCTAAAATGAGCTTACTGACTTTTAACATCAAATCACAAAAAAGTAACGCAAAAACAATATAACATTTTGGAAAAAAGGATTTGTCCCTTTGTAGTTGTTCCATTTTGTATTTTTTAGCTATTTTTTAACGTGATTTCATTAGTCACCTCTTTTTGTCGTCTATTTTTGTCCCCTGTATTATTTGAACTACTTTTTTTATCGCCTTTATTTGTATTATGTTTTTTCACCCCTGTTTGTGATCTTTTTTCCGTCGCTCTTTTTGTCGTTTTTTTTGTCATCCTTTTTGACGATTTTTTGTCGTTTTTACCTTTTTCTGACCCATTTTTGACGTCCTTTTCGTAGCATTTTTTCTAGATTTTTTGTTCATGATTTCTCTAGTTTTGGGGCCCCCTTTTTTATCGCATTTTTGTGTCGCCCTTTTTTTGGCGTCTTTTGTTTGTCGTTTTTGTCCCCCTTTTTGGTCATCATTTTTGTCGCCCTTTTGACAGTTTTTTGGTCTTTTTTTGGCTTTTCGACGTCTGTTTGTAGCAATTTTTAAGGAGGTTTTGGTCATCTTTTTGTGATTTTTTTTGTCGCTTTTTTCTCTTTTGTTACCTCCTTTTTTTCTCCCTTTTGTTACCTCCTTTTTTCTCCCTTTTGTTATTGTTCTCTTTGTTGCTGCCCCATTTTTTAAACACAATTTTGCGTGTTTTTTTTTCGAATTTTTGTCTTTTTTTCGCATTTTTTGTCTTTTTCTTTTGTTTTTTTATCGCTTCTATTTTTATCAAGTTTTTTGTACCCCTTTTTGTAGTATTTTTTTCATTTCTTTTTGTAGCCCTTGTCTTTAACTTTTTTGACACGTTTTTTGACGTCCTTTTTTAGAGCACTTGTTGTGGACTTTTTTCGTCCCCTATTTTTTTTTATTCCCTTTGTTGATCCCCTCTTTGCTGTTGCCCCACTTTTTTATCGTATTTTTTGTGTCGCCATTTTTTTGTTTTTTTTGCAGGGTGTTTGCTCTCCTCTTCTTGTATCACTTTCGTGGAGTTTTTTCGTCCCTTTTTTATGGATTATTGTGTCCCTTTGTTGTTGTCCTCTCCTCTTCCTTGTTGCTTTTTTTATCGCATTTATGTGCCGTCTCTTTTCGTCGTTCTTTTTTGTCGTTTGTTTTTTTCACACCTCTTTGTGATCTTTTTCCTGTCGCTTTATTTGTCGTCTTTTTTTGTTATCCTTCTTGACGATTTTGTGTCATTTTTACATTTTCCTGGCCCATTTTTGACATCCATTTCGTTGCACTTTTTTTGTGGATTTTTCACTCACTTTTTTGTAGATTTTTTTGTTCATGTTTTCTCTAGTTTTGTTGCCTTCTTTTTTGTCACATTTTTGTGTCGCTCTTTTTTTGTCGTCTGTTTATGTTACCCATTTTGTGATCATTTTTGTCGCTCTTCTCTAATTTTTTTCATCATACATTTTTAACAATTTTTTGGTCTTTTCTTTTTGGCTGTTTTAACGTCTGTTTGTAGCAATTTTCATGAATTTTTGGTCGCCTTCTATGTGGATTTTTTGTCGCTCTTTCTTTTCTTTTGATATCTCCTTTTTTGTCCCTTTCATTATTGTTCTTTGGTTGTTGCACCATTTTTTTATCACATTTTTGTGTCGCCTTTTTTTCGAATTTTTTTGTTTTTTTGGCTTTTTTTGGCCTTTATTTTTATCACGTTTTTTTGTCGTATTTTTTTTTCATTTCTTTTTGTAACCCCTGTTTATGCTTTTTTTTCGTCTTTTTGTTGACGTTTTTGTTGTCTATTACTTTTTTAACACGTTTTTTTGACGTCCTTTTTTGGAGCATTTGTGAACTTTTTTTCGTCGCTATTTTTTGTGATTTTTTTGACACTTTTTTGTCTCCCATTTTTTATTCTCTTTGTTGTTGTCCTCTTTGTTCTTGCCCTTTTTTTATCGCATTTTTTGTGTCGCCCTTTTTTAGTTTTTTGTCTTTTTTCGTGTTTTTTTAATCGCCTTTATTTTTGCTACTCTTTCTCTTACCATTTTTTTCGTTTTTTTTTGCAGGGTCTTTGGATCTCCTCTTTTTCCATCACTTTCGCGGAATTTTTTCGTGTCCTTTTCTTATGGATTTTTGTGTCCCTTTTATTGTTGTCCTCTTCCTTGTTGCCCTCTTTTTATCGCATTTTTTATGTCGCCTCTTTTCGTCATTTGTTTTTGTCGTTTGTTTTTTTCACCCCTGTTTGTGATCTTTTTATTGTCACCCTTTTTGTGGATGTTTTTACTCTTTTTTTTTATCTATTTTTCCTATCTCCTTTTTTGTTGATCTTTTTCTATGACATTTTTATGTCTGCATTATTGTTGTTGTCTTTTTTGTCATCCACTTTTGACGTTTTTTTTGTTTTTTTTGCCATTCTTTTGTCCCATTTTTTGGAATCCTCTTTGTCGCGATTTTTCTGGACTTTTTGGTCGATCTTTTGTGGATTTTTTCGCTTTTGTCTCTTCTTTTCTATCTCCTCTTTTTTCCCTTTTGGTTGTTGCCTCTTTGTTATTCCCTTATTTTTATTGCGTTTTTTCTCTCCATTTTTGTCCTCTTTGTTGTGTTCTTTTATCGCTTTATTAAGCTTTTTTTGCCTTTTTTTGTGTTGTATTTTTGTGGGCACTTTTTTTTGAACTTTTTTCTTCGCTTTTTTTTGTTGATTTTTTGTTTTTTTTTTATTTGTTTGTTGACTTCATTTTTTATTTCCTTTTTTGTTCTCCTCTTTGTTGTTGCCTTGTGCTTTTGTAACTCCTTTGTGTGAGTTTTTTTATTGTCCATTTTTGTCCCTTTTTGATATATTTTTTCGTCGTTTTTTTCTTCTTTTTTGGCGTCATTTTTCGTAGCACTTTTTTAAGAACCTCTCCTTTTTGTGCCCTTTTTTTGGTCTTTTTTCGTCTTGTTTATATCACCCTTATTTTTATCGCTTTTTTTGTCATATGTTTTTCGTGCGATTTTGTGATTTTTTTCTCACCCAACAAAAACAAAAATTTTAGTCTGTGTCTGAATCCAAAATTTTTTCGGTTAGGTTGTAGGTTTGCTAACAAGGAGAAAAATTAAATAAACTGATGACGTTAAAATATTCAGTAACTTGCAAATCAAAGAAATCGTAAAAATTTGTAAATTTTTTGTAGAAAATTCAGATTTTTTCTAAACTTCGAGGAAACTTTTGGGGAAGTTAAATATTTTGAAATTTTTGTTAAATTTGAGCGAAAAAAAGAACCAAAGAAATGGAATTTGCAGAATTTTACATTTCCAAATTGTACTTAACAATATTTTAATCACCAAATTTTGCATATTTAAGAACTAAATCTAAACAAATAATGGAAAAGCAAACAATTAAAAACTGTTAAACGCAATCTTGTATTCTCAAAAATATTTCGGAGTTTCCTTAAAAAAAAATTGCGACATATTTATAATTTGATTTTTACCATCTTAAAATGACTGAAGATAAGATAATATGAAAAATGTATGTTAAAGTAGATTTTTTTTAATCTAAATGACTTATTAATTTCGAAAATTAACAGCAAAAATACACTCTTCTATATTCTACAGCTCGTTTTTATGTAAAATATTTCTCACTTGTGTACTGGACATAGATAAAAATTGCTTTAAAAACAGCTGCTTTTTGGAGCGAAAAAAAACGCTACACATGGCCAGAATTTCCTGTTTATTTCAAAGCAAAAAAATCCTTTTGATGATTAGATTAGAAAAAGCACTTTTCGCAATGTTGTATCTGTTTATATCTAGGCAATCATAATGAATTTTTTCCCAGCAGTATAATTTTTAATTTAATAGTAACAGTAAACATTGATAAAGATGTATTATATTGTAAATGTATTCTTACAATATTCAAAACGTGTTGAAAATTTTCTAGAACCAAAAAGTGGTCTGACTCAACTAAATATAAATTTATTTATTCACCAATTTTTCCACATGCTTCGTCCGCACACCCATCCATAAATAAAAGTCGGAAATAACGAAAATGATTATTTATACAAATTTATTTATTTCCGCCACTCAGCCCCCACGAATTAATATCGAAAAAACTTCGTTTTATTCCCCCATTAATAACCATCCTGCCCCCTTCCTCGCACATCGCCCCGTCGCAATAATTAAAATTAAGTACCCACTTTTTATTTTTTCACAAGTCGACAACTGTTATATAGTGGCTCTTCGCCGCAGGAGAACCAGCAGGAGTTCTAGTTGCAGGTACGAGTTCTGGTTGTCTTTTTAATTACACTCCTCGACCTCCCTCCCATAAAAAACAGGCGGACGTCGAAAACGTCGTCCCGCGACGTTTCGTCCCATAAATCCGGCCATCCTCAGGTACCGGCCGCCGTCTTCCGGCGACCAACGCAAAAAATCGGTCGCCTGATTTATGGCGGATGTAACGCGAGTACCGCCAACGAAGAACCGCCAAATAAATCAATTTCGCGCCGTCGGACCGGAGAATTAGCGCGAAATTTAATGGTTCTAATGTGAAAAGCGCCAAAACAAAAAAACGCATTCATAATTTTCGGACGACGGTGTGTGATTGTAAGTTATTAGACGCTCATTATTGTTGTTAAGAGGAAAATTGTGGGGGATGCGAGTGAAAAAACCGAAAAATGATCGCTCGCGGTGCTAGTTTCGAGGAAACGTTAATTGTAAGTGGAAACTCCCCTAGCGAATAACAAGCAGATGTTTGGTAGATTAAGTGGGCATTTTACTTGGTTTTAGACGATATGTTAACATAAATCAGTCTGTGTGGAGGAGTTTTTTGTCGTCCGGTGGTCAGCTGCTGGCCATAAAATAAGTACGGAGACGGTTGGAACGATGAATTTTACGGGTTTTCGCCGGTTATGATTCGACCAGGTCTAATTAAAATGTTGGATTGTGAGTGATTTGGTTTGGGCGGTGTGGGCCGGTAAAATTAACGAGATGAAAATTTTGGCACTAAACACTTTTTTCTAAAATAGGAAATTATTTTATAAGACATTTTAGAACCACATATAAGTCTTAATTTTGTAATAATATTTGTCTATAATAAATTAGTGAAAACCTTATACGGGGGTGAGAAGTTGGTCGACATCATCTGAAATTTCTGGCACTGAAACATTAAAAAAACGCCAAAAAATTTAACGAAACAAAAATACGTACTTTAATTTTCGGTTTATTTCAAGAGCACAGATGCAATTAATAAAAAAAAATGTGTGTCACTTTAGACATAAAAATTGTTTTTTTTTTCTAACGACACATAAGTCCAAAACGGCGTAAGAATTAGCATTGCGGTTTGAAGCAAGTGATTCGCCGAAGCTTTCTACTTCGACAAGGAAATTTTCAGACGAGATATTCAATGCGTTTAGATTGGACATAAGATTATAGAGGAAAGTATCACTTTTGACTTAAATAATCATTTTTTTCCAAATTTAAGTAGACATAACTCCAAGGCGATTCAAGAAGCTTTATTGCAGTTCAAAGCACTTGATTTCTTCAAGCTTTCTAGTTCGATATTCAATCCGTTTAGTTTAGAGGGACGAATATAAGGGAAGGTGTCACTTTTGACATAAAAACTTTTTTTTTTCAAATTCAAGGGGATATAACTCCAAAATGTCACGAAAGACCTAATTATGGTTTGAAGCACTCGATTCCTTGAAGCTTTCTAGTTCGAAAATCGAATTTTCCGACCGGACACTCAATTTCTTTAGTTTGGAGAGACGAAAATAGAGAAAGGTGACACTTTTTACTTAAAAACAGCTTTTTTCAAATTTAACGAGACATTACTCCAATACAGTATAAAATTCGCTTTGCGGTTTGAAGCACTCGATTCTCTGAAACTTTCTAGTTCGACGAGCGAATTTTCAGACCGGATACTCCACCAGTTTAATTTTAAGTGATGAATATAGAGAAAAATGTCACTTTTGACTTAAACACGGCTTTTTTTCAAATTTAGCGGGACATAACTCCAAAACGGCTCAAGAATGCACATTACGGTTTGAAGAATTCCATTCCTTGAAGCTTTCTAGTTCGAAAATCAAATTTTCAGACCGGATACTTAATCCATTTAGTTTGTAGAGAATAATATACAAGAAGGTGTCACTTTTGACTAAAAAAACAAATTTTTTTCAACTTTAACGAAGCATAACTCCAAGACGGCTGAAGAAGTAACATTTCGCTTTGAAACACTCGAGTTCTTGAAGCTTTGTACTTTGATAATCAAATTTTCTGACCGGATAATCAATTCGTTTGATTTCGAGAGACGAATATATAGGAAGGGGTCACTTTTGACGTAAAAATCGAGATTTTGTCAAATTTAACCATACGTAACTCCAAGACGGCTCAAGACGCTTTATTGCGATTTGAAGCACTCGATTTCTTGGAGCTTTCTAGTTTTACAATCAAATTTTCTGAGCGGATACTCATTCCGTTTGGTTTGGAGAGACGAATATATAGGAACGTGCCACTTCTGACTTAAAAACTATTATTTTTTCAAATTTAATGGGACGTAACTTCAAAAAACCTCACTGCGATTTGAAGCACTCGATTTCTTGCAGCTTTCTCGTTCGAAAATTAAATTTTCTGACCGGATCCTCAATTCAATTAATTTAGAGAGATGAATATATAAGAAGGTGTCATTTTTAACTTAAAAACTGTCTTTTTTTCAAATTTAACCAGGCATAACTCCAAAACAGCATTACAGAACTTACTGCGATTTGAAGCACTCAATTCCTTGAAGCTTTCTAGTCCGAAAGTCAAATTTTTAGACCGAGTACTCACTCCGTTTAATTTGGAGATAAGAATATATAGGAAGGTGTCACTTTTGACTTAAAAACTGACTTTTTTCTAATTTAACGAGACGTAACTCCAAAATGGCACGTGAGAGTTCAATTCTGTTTAAAGCATTCGATTTCTTGAAGTTTTCTAGTTCGAAAGTCAATTTTTCAGATCGGATACTCAAACCGTTTAGTTCGGAGAGACGAATGTATAAGAAGGTGTCACTTTTGACTTAAAAAAACAGCCTTTTTTCAAATTTAACGAGGCATAATTCCAAAACGCTGTAAAAATTCGCATTGCGGTTTGAAGCACTCAATTCGTTGAAACTTTCTAGTTCGGCAAGCAAATTTTTAGATCGGATACTCGACCCGTTTAGTTTTGAGTGACAGTTTTGACTTAAAAACAGCATTTTTCCAAGTTTAACCAAGCATAACTCCAAAACAGCACTGCAGAGCTCACTGTGATGCGAAGCACTCGATTCCTTGAAGTTTTCTAGTTAAAAAGTCAAATTTTCAGACCACATACTCACTCCGTTTAGTTTGGAGATAAGAATATATAGGAAGGTGTCACTTTTAACTTAAAAACTGACTTTTTTCTAATTTAACGAGACGTAACTCCAAAATGGCACGTGAGAGTACAATTCTGTTTGAAGGATTCGATTCCTTGAAGCTTTCTAGTTCGCAAATCAATTTTTCAGATCGGATACTCAAACCGTTTAGTTCGGAGAGACGAATGTATAAGAATGTGTCACTTGTGACTTAAAAAATAGCCTTTTTTCAAATTTAACGAGGCATAATTCGAAAACGGTATAAAAATTCGCATTGCCGTTTGAAGCACTTGATTCGCTGAAACTTTCTAGTTCGACAGCCACATTTTCACACTGGATACTCGACCCGTTTAGTTTTGAGACGTAAATATAAATAGAAAGCTGTTATTTTTGACTTCAAAAAGGGCTTTTTCAAATTTAACGGGACATAACTCCAAAATGGCAGTAGAGATCTCATTGCAATTTGAAGCATTCGATTTCTTGAAGCTTTCTAGTCCGACAAGCAAATTTTTAGTTTGGATACTCAATTTTATTATGTTGCGGAGACGAATTTATAGGAAGGTGTCACTTTAGACTTAAAAACCGGCCTTTTTTCAAATTTAATGACATTTAACTCCAAAACGGTAAAAGAATTTACAATTCAGTTTGAAGCAGTCGGTTCCTTGAAGCTTTCTGGTTCGAAAATGAAATTATGAGACCGAATACTTAATCCATTTAGCTTAGAGAGTCGATTATTTAGAAGGTGTCACTTTTGACTTAAAAACTGACTTTTTTTCAAATTCAACTAACCACAACTCTTAAACGGCACGACGGATTTCAATTTGGTTTGAAGCTTTCGAATTCTTGAATTTTTCTAATTCGAAAGTCCAATTTTCAGGCCGGATACTCAATCCATTTGGTTTGGAAAGACGAATATAGAGAAAAGTGTCACTTTTGACTTAAACACTGTATTTTTTCCAAATTTTATTAGATATAACTCCAAAACGGCCCAAGAATGCACATTGCGGTTCGAAAAATTCGATTCCTTGAATCTTTCTAGTTCTAAAATCAAATTTTTAGTCCGGATACCCAATCCATTTGGCTTGGAGAGACGAATATATAAGAAGGTGTCACTTTTGACTTTAAAAATAGCCTTTTGTCAAATTTAACAAAAAATAACTCCAAAGCGATATAAAAATTTGCATTGCCGTTTGAAGCACTTGATTCGTTGAAACTTTCTAGGTCGACAAGCAAATTTTCAGACTGGATACTCGACTCGTTTAGTTTTGAGACATAGAAATCTGTCATTTTTGACTTAAAAACGGGCTTTTTCAAATTTAACGGGACATAACTCCAAAATGGCAGTAGAGATCTCATTGCAATTTGAAGCATTCGATTCCTTGAAGCTTTCTAGTCCGACAAGCAAATTTTTAGTTTGGATACTCAATTTTTTTAGGTTGTGGAAACGAATTTATAGGAAGGTGTCACTTTAGACTTAAAAACCGGCTTTTTTTTCGAATTTAACGACATTTAGCTCCAAAACGGCAAAATATTTGACAATACGGTTTGAAGCAGTCGGTTCCTTGAAGCTTTCTAGTTGGAAAATCAAATTGTGAAACCGAATACTTCATCCATGTAGTTTGGAGAGTCGATTATTTAGAAGGTGTCACTTTTGACTTAAAAACTGACTTTTTTTCAAATTTAACTAAACACAACTCTAAAATGGCACGACGGATTTCAATTTGGTTTGAAGCTTTCGAATTCTTGAATTTTTCTAATTCGAAAGTCCAATTTTCAGGCCGGATACTCAATCCATTTGGTTTGGAAAGACGAATATAGAGAAAAGTGTCACTTTTGACTTAAACACTGTATTTTTTTTCAAATGTAATTAGATATAACTTCAAAACGGCCCAAGAATGCACATTGCGGTTCGAAAAATTCGATTCCTTGAATCTTTCTAATTCTAAAATCAAATTTTTACTCCGGATACCCAATCCATTTGGCTTGGAGAGACGAATATACAAGAAGGTGTCACTTTTGACTTTAAAAATAGCCTTTTGTCAAATTTAACAAAAAATAACTCCAAAGCGGTATAAAAATTTGCATTGTCGTTTGAAGCACTTGATTCGTTGAAACTTTCTAGGTCGACAAGCAAATTTTCAGACTGGATACTCGACTCGTTTAGTTTTGAGACATAGAAATCTGTCATTTTTGACTTAAAAAACGGGTTTTTTTCAAATTTAACGGGACATAACTCCAATATGGCAAAAGAGATCTCATTGCAATTTGAAGCATTCGATTCCTTGAAGCTTTCTAGTCCGACAAGCAAGTTTTTAGTTTGGAAACTCAATTTTTTTAGGTTGCAGAGCCGAATTTATAGGAAGGTGTCACTTTGGACTTAAAAACCGGCCTTTTTTCAACTTTAATCACATTTAACTCCAAAACGGCAAAATACTTCACAATGCGGTTTGAAGCAGTCGGTTCCTTGAAGCTTTCTAGTTTGAAAATTAAATTATGAGACCGAATACTTAATCCATTTAGTTTGGAGAGTCGATTATTTAGAAAGGTGTCACTTTTGAGTTAAAAACTGATTTTTTTTTAATTTAACGAGACACAACTCCAAGACGGCACGACGGATTTCAATTTGGTTTGAAGCATTCAAATTCTTTAAGCTTTCTAGTTCGAAAATCAATTTTTCAGACCGGATACTCAAACCGTTTAGTTCAGAGAGACGAATGTATAAGAAGGTGTCACTTTTGACTTAAAAAAATAGCCTTTTTTCAAATTTAACGAGGCATAATTCCAAAACGATGTAAAAATTCGCATTGCGATTTGAAGCACTCAATTCGTTGAAACTTTCTAGTTCGGCAAGCTAATTTTTAGACCGGATACTCGACCCGTTTAGTTTTGAGTGACAATTTTGACTTAAAAACAGCATTTTTCCAAGTTTAACCAGGCATAACTCCAAAACAGCAGTGCAGAGTTCACTGTGATTTGAAGCACACGATTCCTTGAAGCTTTCTAGTTAAAAAGTCAAATTTTCAGACCACATACTCACTCCGTTTAGTTTGGAGATAAGAATATATAGGAAGGTGTCACTTTTAACTTAAAAACTGATTTTTTTTTAATTTAACGGGACGTAACTCCAAAATGGAACGTGAGATTTCAATTCTGTTTGATGCATTCGATTCCTTGAAGCTTTCTAGTTGGAAAGTCAATTTTTCAGATCGGATACTCAAACCGTTTAGTTCGGAGAGACGAACGTATAAGAAGGTGTCACTTTTGACTTAAAAAAACAGCCTTTTTTCAAATTTAACGAGGCATAATTCTAAAACGATGTAAAAATTCGCATTGCGGTGTGAAGCACTCAATTCGTTGAAACTTTCTAGTTCGGCAAGCTAATTTTTAGACCGGATACTCGACCCGTTTAGTTTTGAGAGGTAAATATAAATAGAAAGCTGTTATTTTTGACTTAAAAACGGGTTTTTTCAAATTTAACGGGACATAACTCCAATATGGCAAAAGAGATCTCATTGCAATTTGTAGCATTCGATTCCTTGAAGCTTTCTAGTTCGAAAGTCAATTTTCAGACCGGATACTCAAACCGTTTAGTTCGGAGAGACGAATGTATAAGAAGGTGTCACTTTTGACTTAAAAAAACAGCCTTTTTTCAAATTTAACGAGGCATAATTCTAAAACGATGTAAAAATTCGCATTACGGTGTGAAGCACTCAATTCGTTGAAACTTTCTAGTTGGCAAGCAAATTTTTAGACCTGATACTCGACCCGTTTAGTTTTGAGTGACAGTTTTGACTTAAAAAACAGCATTTTTCCAAGTTTAACCAGGCATAACTCCAAAACCGCACTGCAGAGCTCACTGTGATTTGAAGCACTCGATTCCTTGAAGCTTTCTAGTTAAAAAGTCAAATTTTCAGACCAGATACTCACTCCGTTTAGTTTGGAGATAAGAATATATAGGAAGGTGTCAATTTTGACTTAAAAAACAGCCTTTTTTCAAATTTAACGAGGCATAATTCCAAAACGGTATAAAAATTCGCATTGCCGTTTGAAGTACTTGATTCACTGAAACTTTCTAGTACGACAACCAAATTTTCACACTGGATACTCGAGCCGTTTAGTTTTGAGAGGTAAATATAAATAGAAAGCCGTTATTTTTGACTTAAAAACGGGCTTTTCCAAATTTAACGGGACATAACTCCAAAATGGCAGTAGAGATCTCATTGCAATTTGAAGCATTCGATTCCTTGAAGCTTTCTAGTTCGAAAGTCAATTTTCAGACCGGATACTCAAACCGTTTAGTTCGGAGAGACGAACGTATAAGAAGGTGTCACTTTTGACTTAAAAAAACAGCCTTTTTTCAAATTTAACGAGGCATAATTCTAAAACGATGTAAAAATTCGCATTGCGGTGTGAAGCACTCAATTCGTTGAAACTTTCTAGTTCGGCAAGCTAATTTTTAGACCGGATACTCGACCCGTTTAGTTTTGAGTGACACTTTTGACTTAAAAAACGGCATTTTTCCAAGTTTAACCAGGCATAACTCCAAAACAGCACTGCAGAGCTCACTGTGATTTGAAGCACTCGATTCCTTGAAGCTTTCTAGTTAAAAAGTCAAATTTTCAGACCAGATACTCACTCCGTTTAGTTTGGAGATAAGAATATATAGGAAGGTGTCACTTTTAACTAAAAAAACTGACTTTTTTCAAATTTAACGAGGCATAATTCCAAAACGGTATAAAAATTCGCATTGCCGTTTGAAGCACTTGATTCGCTGAAACTTTCTAGTTCGACAACCAAATTTTCACACTGGATACTCGAGCCGTTTAGTTTTGAGAGGTAAATATAAATAGAAAGCTGTTATTTTTGACTTAAAAACGGGTTTTTCAAATTTAACGGGACATAACTCCAAAATGGCAGTAGAGATCTCATTGCAATTTGAAGCATTCGATTTCTTGAAGCTTTCTAGTCCGACAAGCAAGTTTTTAGTTTCGAGACTCAATTTTTTTAGGTTGCAGAGACGAATTTATAGGAAGGTGCCACTTTGGACTTAAAAACCGGGCTTTTTTCAAATTTAACGACATTTAATTCCAAAACGACAAAAGACTTCACAATGCGGTTCGAAACAGTCGGTTCCTTGAAGCTTTCTAGTTTGAAAATTAAATTATGAGACCGAATACTTAATCCATTTAGTTTGGAGAGTCGATTATTTAGAAAGGTGTCGCTTTTGAGTTAAAAACTGATTTTTTTTTAATTTAACGAGACACAACTCCAAGACGGCACGACGGATTTCAATTTGGTTTGAAGCATTCAAATTCTTGAAGCTTTCTAGTTTGAAAATAAAATTTTCAGTCCGGATACCCAATCCATTTGGTTTAAAGAGACGAATATATAAGAAGGTGTTACTTTTTACTTTAAAAACAACCTTTTCTCAAATTTAACGAGACGCAACTCCAAAACGGCAAAAGAATTCGCATTGCTGTTTAAAGTACTCGATTCTACGAAGCTTTCAATTTCGAGAAACGAATTTTCAGGTGTCATTTTTTACTTAAAAAAAGCCTTTTTTAAAATTTAACGAGACATGACGCCAAAAATGGCACAAGAATTCACATTGGACTGACTTCGTGAAGGTTTCTAGTTCTACTACAAGTGCATTTTCTCGAATTGAAAACTTTCTGAATTTATTACAACAAAATAAAAAAATGACTAGACGCTTTTTCGAAAATCGGAAATTGTTTTACAAAAAAATTTGAAAACCACACTAGTGTCTTAACAATAAAAAAATAATTATCAGTAATAGAAAAATACGAGCATATATGGACATTTTTAAGCTTATACATGCTATTAAATGTTCTGATAAATTTAAGAGAAGAACTTTAATGCAACATTTATTTAAATTAATCTACAATTTATTAGCCGTATTAATTATCGACGACATCTATATTCTCTTGTAATTTGTAGTCATTAATACAACTGCAATACTTTACATCGTTAACAAATAAGATAAATAAAAGCGGTTTCAAGCTGGAGCCCCCAGCAACACCGCTGCAAGCCATCGATTGCAAACCGTTGTACACCATTTTTCAACTACTATAAATAGAATAAAAAAACACACCAACTAACCTTGTCAAAGATTACAAACACTTCACTTACAAAATTTGATATGACTAAATCCAACTTTCCACTATTGTCGCTTAAAATGAGACCACTTTGTTGCAACTGAACAAATCGAACACCACTTTGCCTACAGAAAATAACTTCTTTCCTGCTATAATTATGTGCTTCAGGTACATTAAAGTCGCCTTAGATTATACATGATGTTGACAAATTACTCGAAGTGGCATTACGATAATCGAAGGACGCAATCCTGACTCACGGTATGAATTTTTAAATTTGTGCGACAACAGCACCTGTTGTCAATCGCTCAAGCCGTACCCATGCCTTGATACACAAATAAAAATTGATGACGTCATCGCGCTTTACGTATTTTTAGTGTTTACAGCGAAATAGGTGGCTTTAAAAGTACAATCCGTGCTGAAAAATGATGTGTTTTGAACAGTTAAGCATGGTGTCAGATAAACTTGCTAAAGCAAACACACGTGCGCTAATTATTATTTATTTAAAGCATTATTTCACCTACGATTTACCGGAGCAACAAAGCGAAAACATCTTCGAAACCTTTTGCTTTCGGTCTTGATTAGCATAATTTTGTTTACCGTATAAAGGAACTATTTCACGAAAATTTAAGCGTAGTTGAGTGTTATTCCTAGAAAATATGTTTACATCGCGTGTGGATTTGTTTTTTAAGACGAAAATTCTAAAGTCGAGATTTTTATCTGTAGTTTATCGTTTTAATGATCCTCACATCGCGTATCAGAAACTAAACATTGTTTTGTGAGCATGTATAAAGTTGAATTTCGGGTGAATTTCTCAAATATTTCGCTGGTGGTGATAAGAATAAGTTAGTGGCGACCACAGAACTGTTCCTTTTTTTTATTTTATCAATTAACATACTACTTATGTTTAAAAAAATATATGCATTTTTTGCACAATAAAAAAAATTAGTAAAACTGGAATGATTTTTAATTTTATAGTCATACAACTTCCGTTTTTTTCAGCTCCTGGTTTTTAAAATATAATAAAATAAACACGATAAAATTCTTTCCGTTATTTCTCCTACCCTGAATTAATTTCTTCATGAAATTTTTGTTTTAATTTAAATTCTTTCCGACACGCTGAATTTTTTAATGTTTTTGATTTCATTTAATTCTTGGATTTTTTCCAGGTCTGCATTTGCTAAGAATTCTGCACTGATGGTAAGTTTGCCCCATTTTATTTAATTAATTAAGTAAGTCTTTTACGAAAATATTGACGTTTTTAACGAAGTATATATAATAATAATAAAAATTGTTATTTTTATAATTGAATCGTTATTTATTAAAAACACACACAAATCATACCTCCACTCTCTCCGCATCGTATGAACCCTGTCCCCACGCGCTTCGCCATCCCCGCAATGTCAACACGCTCCGGGTCCACGGCCAACTTTGTCCATCCCTGGCGGTTGTGGCCCGCGCTGCGCCCAACTTCAGCCTCCCGTCGCTAGATGGGGCCCGCATGCTCTCCGTCCACGTCCCCGTTCTAAATACCCATTTAAAGAAACATTAATTACCACAGACCGCCACTTTCCCCTAAATCAGATCTCGAACAATTCGGAGTTGTTCGAAACTCGTTCGTCTCGCCGCCGTCTCTCCTGCCCGAAGTTCGGTCTAACAAACTCCCGAAAAGTAATTAGTTGTCGGGAGTTGCGTATGCATGAGGCTTTTTTCATTTAGAGCGCAGGTATTCGATATGAGGGATTCTTTATGCATGGAAGTAGCGAATATTAAAATTCGCTTTGTTTCAAAACTCAATCTCACAATACAGCTTTAATGTAAATATAAGCAGTAATACTTCTTCTGCGCTCCTGTGCGGAGATTGATTTTAATAAGAAAGGGGAAGTGTGGGAGACAGCTAGGAGATTGCCGATATAATAAGCAACTTAGATATACAAATTCTGGATAGGGGAGAGTGGGCCAAACATTGCGAAATCTTAAAAATGATACTTCAAACGGCTTCAACGAATCGCACTCATGTATCAATGAATATCGGAGATAAATGATACAAGTGTCCAGTTCGCCCCACCTTGCCCTACGACCCCGACGATCCGTGCGGTTCGCCGAGGACTGCAATTTTGGGGGAATTAGGCTCGTTATTGTTTATTGGAATTCTCGGAGTTCCTCAACAATCAACAAAAATTAAAAGAAACCCAGTGGGACGATTTTTGAGGTTTTAATTTAATGAGGACGTGCTTGCTGCGAGGGAAAGATACATTGTTTACCACAGCATAAATTACATTATAATCTTATAAAAGTTATAATAGAGTATAAAGTTGTTTTCAACTTTAATTTTTATTTTATGCTCGGAATCTAATTTGTTGCGTCGTTACGAACTGCCTTTACAGAATCTCGTTTATAATTGAATTCATTATTTTGAAAGTGGATAAGCTCGTACTCGAGGATTTTGGATTTGGGTCGGTTTTTAAATCGCGGATTAAGAATTTTACAGGCGGTTTAAATGTTTACCATTTGACGATTTTTTGCAAACTCGAAAGAATCCAAGTTGGCGATTTTCGCCGTCGGACAAATCGCAAACCAGACAATTTTGAGCCGATTTTCCCGAAAAGACAAGAATTTTGAGTTATCGCGCTGCGAATATTTAAACCGTAAAATTATTAGCATTTATCGGCCTTTAAAATGCGTGTTAATGGCTTTTCGTCTGGGTTTTGATGTTTTTTGTAAACCCGAATCGCATATTTTTGACCCGAGCATCCAATAAATATTTTTTGTTGATAGTGGGCAATAAATTTTCGAAATCGCTTCGTTTGCGTCACTACTGTGAGATTTGTTTCTACGACAGACGTGTTCCGTTTTTGCTTGGGTTATATTTTGCAAAAAACGACGTTGTTGCATAATAACTTACGTCAGGGATTATTCACTGCGAATGTATGCGACGAAAAATGGCTATTGGGATCCATTTCTCTGGAAGTAATTAATTAGTGACACGGTGTTTAAGTTTTGAAGCGATTTATTATCTTTTTGCTAATGTTTTTCTGAGAGAATGGGCGATAGTAATTATAGGTGTAGTTGACAGTTTCAGCCTTTGCAATATTTCAAGTTTCTATGCACCATTCATTCGGATTAAGAAATGTATACTTTTGTATGTTAAATAATTAGATTGGTTGCGATAGTGTTATTTATAATAAAGGAAAAATGTATTTTAATAATTACCATAGACAGGATTATAATGGTTATAATTGTATAGACTGAACATTCTTTACATACAGGCTTTGCTCTCGGTAAATATCCTACAGGTTTTCTAAATGTATGCACATTAATGTTACTCATTAGTCATTACAATGTTACAAACTGTGTGGCAGTGCAATGAGTTGCAAAAATGGGCATAGGCGGCGATGTTGTTGGGAAATTATTCCCGGAATTCATCCCAAGCCGCGTAAATCAAGGACTCCCACACACCGATCACCTTCTCAAGCGGATTCAATTCCCGATTTTTCTGGTTAAAACACATGCGAAAAAAATTCTTCCGTCAAAGTCTTCAAATCGATTCCAAGATTATCGATAAAGAACTGTTAAATTTTTAGTTTTTATTTCTGTTTCCTCCTGAAACACTCTTCCATCTTTGAATTGTTATTTTTTTAACACTAGCCTTAATTTTGTGGAAATTTGAAACGGTTTCTGAAATTCAACCAATATAGAGTTCAGTCGTTTATAACTGAAATAAAAAGTGTCACTTTCAAACTACCTACACCCAGGGGCGGGATTGGACCATTGGAAGTCGGGAGTTTTCCAGAGGAGCCAGTAAATTTTTCCCGCGCTGATAGAGCAAGTCCTTTAGCAATTCTTCCAAACTACTGCAAAAAGGGATCCCCGAGTTTTTTCAAATTACTTCAAAAACAAAAACGCAAAAGGTCCTCGAAATTCTTTCAAAGTACTTCAAAAACCAGCCACAAAGGGTTCCCGAGATTTCGTCAAATTATTTCAAAAATAAGACAAGGGATCCCCGAGATACTTTCATTCAAACTTCTTCAAAAACAAGATTCACAGGGAACCCCGAGATTCTTTTAAATTACTTCAAAAACAAGACTTACAGGCGGTTCCCGAGATTCTTTAAAACTACTTCAAAAACCAAGCACAAAGAATCCCCGAAAATCTTTTAAATTACTTCAAAAATAAGACAAGGGATCCCCGAGATTCTTTCTTTCAAACTACTTCAAATACAAAACCCACAGGGGATCCCGGAGATTCTTTTAAATTACTTCAAAAACAAGACTTACAGGCGGTTCCCGAGATTTTTTAAAACTACTTAAAAAAACCAGGCACAAAGAGTCCTCGAGGCTCTTTTAAATTACTTCAAAAACAAGGCAGTGATCCCCGAGATTCTTTCAAACTGAGTACTTCGAAAACCAGACACAAAGAGTCCCCGAGATTCCTTTAAATTCCTTCAAAAATAAGAAAAGAATCCCCAAGATTATTTTAAAATACTTCAAAAACGAAATACAGGGGGTCTCCGAGATTTTTCCAATTTATTTTAATTAAAAACAAATAGGCGATCCCCGACATTCCAAATTATTTCAAAAACAAAGCGTAAGGCTTATTTATCTATGTTTTTATTATTATTTTTTTTAAACGAACTATTTTCTACATCATTTGGTAATTTTTTAGAAAAATTACAAAGCTTAAAAAACAGGTTTTTGATTTGTTATCAAACGGACCCAAGTTGCGAAGTTGCCATTGAAAACAAATATAAATAATTATTAAATAACTTAACTTATAACTAATCATTAAAAATAAATAAATAATTTAATTTAAAGGGGTTGTAGAAGAAAAGTTTCAAGTTTTTGTTGTCGAAATAAGTCTACAATATTAAGAAAAAAAAAAGCAAAATATAGCCCCGCCCACCCGCCCTACCTCAATTGCGATGATTTTTTTTATTCGTTGTAAGCCAATTGGGCGGAGCTTAACTGCAAAATTGTTATTTCTTTACGAGAAATTATAAGATGTTTTGAGTATAGTGTTGTTCAAAAAATACTATGCATATTAAGAAAAAACTAAAGCCAAAGATTAAGCCCCACCCATACCTGCCCTGATATATATTTTAATAAAGTTTTCATTTGTTACCAGACCTAAGGGCGGAGCCTAATTGCAAAATTCATATTTCCCTACAAAAAATTTTCCATTTTAAACGTATTTTAAGTTTCTAACACGATACTCATAAACATGTTTTTAATTTCCTGTAAAGAAATTATTTTGCAATTAAGCTCCGCCCCATTGGCTCACGACGATTAAATAAAATCATCACAATTGAGATGGGGTGGGTGGGCGGGGTTTATATTTTGCCGCCTTTTTTTCTTAATATACATAGTATTCTTTGAATAACACGATACTCAAAAACACGTTTTTAATTTCTTGTAAAGAAATAAGTATTTTGCAGTTAAGCTCCGCCTCCTTGGTTCACGGCGAATAAAAAAAATCATCACGATTGAGACAGGGCGGGTGGGCGGGCTTACATTTTGCCTTTTTGTTTTAATATGTGTAGACTTCTTTTCACAACATAAACTTAAAACATGTTTATAATAGAAAATTTGTATAAGGAAATATCGATTTTTTTTGCAAAATTGTATCATTTTAACCATGTTTTAAGTGTCTTGTTGTGAAAAGATGGCTATGTATATTAAGAAAAAAAAGGTAAAATAACGTCTTGGAGAAATATCGCATCAACTTTTATTTTTTGTTGAGCAAATGGTGTTTCTTGAAAATAATGACGATTTTCTTCACCTTATGTCTGAAACCAGGCTTCATTACTACAAAATTGTTATATCGAGAAGATTATTTTTCGTAGTTTGATTAAACCAATTACAATAAATCATTCTTTCTTCATAATTTTTCAGAATCAGACTTGTTCAATTTTGAAAAATTATGATAATTTTGGAATTTTTTAAACATCTTTGAAACTTAAATGAAGATTAAGTCCTACAAATTTTTTATTGAAATATTACAGTTTTTTTGTAATTTTAAGAGAAAAAATGAATTTCAAAAGGATTATTTTTAAAATCTCGTCTTAGGCAATATTTCCAACACCCAAATTTTTCAATTTTACAAAAATATGAAAATTTCGGTATTTTGAACAACTTTGAAACACAAATAGACATTTTCTGATCGATTTCGACATCTAGAAGTTCCTTTCGGCCTTATTTTTTCAAAGAGTTCTGCCATTTTCCAGAATAGCATATTGAAATATGTCAGTTTTTTGGATTTTTAAGAAAAACTGAATTTCAAACAAAATATTTCTTAGATCTAGCCCTGGGACCATAAAAACGCTGTATTTTTAGAATCAGCACATCGAAATCTACATCTCAGATTTTTTTGAGAGTTTTAAGACAACTTTTTCAAAACGAAATTTTTAAATTTTGAAAAATTATAAAATTTTGGAACTTTTAGACTACCTTTGAGACTTAAATAAAGACATTGTCTGATAGACTTCGACTTCCAAAATTTCCTTTCGGCCCCATTTCTTCAATAATTCCTTTCATTTTTTTAGAAGCGCACACTGAAATGTGACAGTTTTTTGATTTTTCAAAAAAAAAAATTAATTTCAAACCGAATATTCTTAAAATCTCGCTCCAGGACTACAAACGCGCTATATTTTTGCAATTAGCACGCCGAAATCTAAATCCCAAATTTTGTTGAGGATTTTTAGCTAACTTTTTCAAAACTATGTTTTTATAATTTTAAAAAATTATGAAAATTTCGGAATTTTTCGACCACCTAAAAATATTTTCTGATCGACTTTGAACTCCGGAAGATCTTTTCGGTCTCATTTCTTCAATAAGTCATTTTTTCAGAATTGTCCATCGAAATATTTTTTTTATATTTTAGGTAACTTATTCAAAATCAAAATTTTCCAGGTTAAGTTCCTGGAACACCTGAATTTTGTAGGAAAAACATTGTCAAGTCCTTTTTAACAACTTTCTGGCATGTTGAATATGAGGGTTGTCATCTATAAGACGTTTATGTCTAAAATTGGAAAAATTTACGTTGTTAAGCCGCCAGATTATAGGCAACCCACTACAAGTTGTATGTAATTTGGTGACATAATGGGAATAGAAAACTAGATCACAAATCAAAAAATCACACGATTAAAAAAAACAAAATAAAACACAATATGGAAAATTTAGCCTTTCGAAAAAAATGTTGTTCTGCGTTGACCTTTGCCACTCGGAACGTCGTCATTTCTCGCCGACCGCATTCAAATTGAGCCATTAACATTTAACTTCTGGAGCCTTTAATCATCTTAATCCGGTAAATAAAGCAAGCTTACACTTTTCGAACGCAGCCATTATTAGGTAACAAACTCCACAGCCTATTCAACTCGTACGACTTTCGACATCCGAATTATCCTTTTTCGCATAAATCATCACCTCTTCTGTCCATTCCATTCATTCTCGTTGCACCCAAGCGGATGTAATTCTGGAATAATGATAATTATTTACAACTTAATCAGCATAGTTCTGCGATAAATTATTCCACTAGTACCTAATAGTAATAATAACGTCTTTAACAAGCACTCGGCGTGATTTAGCCGTGAATTATAATGTCACTTCATTTAGAAAAACTCATCTCGAGTGTCATAATAAATTGCTATAATTCCTGTCGGATCGCTGCGAGAAGACGAATGTGCTGGTGCCCACCGACGATTATTTTTGAATAAACATTTCAGCTCATTATTAAGCACAGTCACGCATTATCGAACCCGAATGGGCGCCCATGGAACTAATTGCGACTTGTGAAATGAAATCCATCGCTTTTCTTACGCGAAATGGCTGGGAGCTGGCTCGAGGTGCGATGGATATAAAATTGTGACGTAAGTCGCGACCGGTTGGGGCTTGAAAAGGCAAAAAATGGAAGGATTTATGGGTTTGGAGAGGCTTTTGGAGGAGAGTGATGGCGGGAGAGATATATTTCTGAATTTACTAGAAACATCTGTGGATGAAATATTGTAATACAAAATTTGGTTTTTTAATTATAAAAAACATTGCAATTTTTGTTTTCTGATAACTTCTGATTAGCCAAATTTTGGTTAGCGTTGGACATGATAGACCAAAACGGGAGACCTCTTTTTTCGTACTCTCGAGCTCATGAAACGTCGAGAAAACATGAAAGTGCCAAGTCGCCCGATAAATTCGAGTACTTGGGAAATATTAAACAAAATATAACCACTTTCCCTTTCAAAAATCTTCAAAAAGTCCCGGACTTGTTGATTTCCCTGCCGCACTCTCTGGATCCATTCGCACCGATCCCACCTTCCCGGGAGGTTTCGTTTTGTTCGAACAACATGCCAAACTGACAGTCGGATGAATAATTGATGGTTTAAATGAACGGAATGTAGATTGGATACACGCCTGCAAATTATTTTAGGACGACGTGTACTGGGGATATATTCCGTCATATTCCCGCCGAACGTTTTTTATATTCGATTCGTATATTTCCATCTCAATTAAGGGAAGATCGGCGGAAGCGGTCTGGATTCGATAAATGCGACGGGAGCAAGACGCCCACTAATGGCAATTAGATTGCGCTCATATAAATGCGTGTTCATGATAAAAGGAGGGTGGAAGGGGGTGACTTCGGAAGCGAGAATCTGGTGCCGTGGAAAAACGTATGATAAAAGAGTCACAAACGAGCTGAGCACAAACGAGTCGAAGAACTTCAAGGTTAGTTGAGTTGTCGTGTAGGGTGAGCCAGAAGCCCCACTACATAACTATTAAATTTATTGTTAGAAAATCGTGCCGCTCGAGGAATGACGCGTCTCCGGTGGTGTAATTACGGCAAAAACGCAACGAGCGCTTCGAACGTATCACGTATGGTCGTAATAACTTCATAGCGGGTTGAAAAAGGCGTGATAATAAAATACGCACTATCGTTATCAGCGCGGCGGCACGTTCGATCTGCCGCAATAATTCTCATTTAAAACCCAGTTAAATTTTAATAAAGCCTGGAAAAAAGCAAGTACAAGTCGAGAAACCAGTCCGCGTAAAAAATCCGGTCGTATATAATAATGGGCATTATAATTTTCAAATAAATTGTAGCCAGTCCGAGTAAAGTGTTATAGGCAGTAAGATTTCCTCCGGGGCGTTTTAAAATGAACCGCTCCGAGATAACACTAGTAGTTAGATCGAAATTGATTGCTCACAACACGTTAATTAATTTTATGCATAGTGGCACAACTCCACCAACAACCCACAAATTCCTAGAGCAATTATGGATTTTTTGCGCTTTCCCAATAAATCAGTCCGAAGGTGTCATTCAGATAAGACGAACGAATATCTCCAATTAAAAACAGATCCGGCTCTTAAGATATTTGTGACGCAACGGAGCCATCCGAGAAATTCAATTAAGCGTCGGAGATTTATTCCGGGCCCACGAACATACTTTACAGGTGGCCCTCTATTGCTGCTTTCCGGGGAAAAGGAAAAAAGGCGAGCTTTTGAAAAACAACCACAAATAGGAGATTTAAATGTAAGCTAGCAAAATTTATTGAAAAACGATTGCACATTTGGTCGGTTTGAGATATATATGCATATTTGTGTCTGTTTTACTTTGGCAGTTGAAAAAAAAAAATTGGAACCTGAAAATTTGCTTGTTGCAGTTTACATTAGCCAATTTGATTTATAAGAGTAGTTGGTCTTAAGCCATAAAAGTGTAACTAGGTACATGTCGACTGAGCATACAGTATTTCAAAAGTTTTGTTTTATTTATATTGCACATCTGAAATAATTGTAAAAAACCAAAATATATAGTAAGTAGTTTGTAGTGGACGAAACTTCTGAGGCTTGCGGGCGTTATATTGCCAATCTACTGGTGGGTTATTTTATTGATAAGGGGTCTAGTAAATTGAAAAACCGAAATCTCGAAATCCGAAAATTTTAAAAATCGAAAAATTTGAAAATCTAAAAATCTCGAAAAATGGAAAAATTGAAAAATGAAACTTTGAAAAATTGGAAGATCGATAAACTGAAAAAGCGAAAAGCCAATAAATCGAAAAACCGAGAAACCGAATCGAGTCATCGAAAATTTGAAACATTGAGAAATCAAAAACCAAAAGATCGAGAAATCGAGAAATTGAAAAGTAAAAGAAGTCGAAAACCCGAAAAATCCAGAAATTGAAACATGTAGTATAAAATCCAAAAAACGAAAAATTAGAAATTAAAAAGTCGATAAATTGCAAAATTGAAAAATCGAAGAATTTAAAAATTGAAAAATCAAAACTTCTAAAAGTTGAAAAATTGAAAAACCAGAAAAAGAAATGGAAAAATCGAGAAATCAAAACATCAAAAAATTGAAAAATCTTAAGATCAAAAATTCTAAAATTATTAAAATCGAAAAATTGAAAAATTGAGAAATTCAAACATCAAAAAATCGGAAAATCGAAACAAAAAATTGAAAAGTATTAGAATGTTGAAAATGGAAAAGTTGATAAATCGATAAACTGAAAACGAAAATATCGAAAAATTAAGAAATCGAAAAATAAAAACTCGAGAAATAGAAAAGTTTAAAAAAAAAATCGAGAGAAAAATGAAGTAGCCGAATAATTGAAAAATGCTAAAGCTTAAATACCGAAATGAGAAATCAAAAGTTGAAAAATCGATATCTAAAAATCGAAAATTTTAAGAATCGAAATACCGTAATCCAAAAAGTCGAAAAATCGGAATATGGAGCAACCAAAACACCAAAAAAATCGTAAAATCGAAAAATTGAAAAACTGAAAAATGTGTAAATTTTAAAAATCGAACCATTGGACAATTAAAAAACTGAAAAATCGAGTAATTCAAAACGGAAATCTCGAAAACTTGGGAAATCGAAAAATCGAGAAGTTGAAACTTGAAAAATTAAACAACGAAAAATCAAAAGATCAAGAAATAGAAACGTCAAAAAATTGAAAAATCTAAAATTCGAAAAATTAGAAACATCTAAGAACTAAAAAATCGAAAAATCAAGAGATCAAAAATTCTAAAATTTTAAAAATCGAAAAATTGAAAAATCGAGGAATCCAATTTTCAAAAATCTACATATTAAAACAAAAAACTGAAAAATGTAAGAATCGAAATGTTGGAAGATCCCAAAATTGAAATATGGAAAAATTGACAAATCGAAAACGAAAAATCGAAAACCTGGAAAATCGAAAAAACTGAGAAATCGTATAACGAAAATATTAAAAAATTGGGATTGATGATTCAAAAAAGAAAAATCCCACAATCGAACAAGTATCGAAAAATGAAGTACGTAATCGAATAATTGAAAAAGTAAGAAACTGAAACACCGAAGAACTGAGAAATCAAAAGTTGAAAAGTCGAGAAATCGAAAGATTGATATCGAAAAATCGAAAATTTAAAAAATTGAAAAACTGATGGATTGAAAAACTGAAAAATTGAACATTAAAAAGTCCAGAAATCGATTAATCGAGAAGGTGAGAAATCGTAAAAGTGAAAATTTAGAATCGTCAAAAATTGAGAAAGTAAAAAAATTAAAAATCGAAAAATTGAAAAATTCCAAAACTGAAATCTCGAAAAATGGAAAAATTGAAAAATGAAACTTTGAAAAATTGGAAGATCGATAAACTGAAAAAGCGAAAAGCCAATAAATCGAAAAACCGAGAAACCGAATCAAGTCAACGAAAATTTGAAACATTGAGAAATCAAAAACCAAAAGATCGAGAAATCGAGAAATTGAAAAGTAAAAGAAGTCGAAAACCTGAAAATCCAGAAATTGAAACATGTAGTATAAAATCCAAAAAACGAAAAATTAGAAATTAAAAAGTCGATAAATTGCAAAATTGAAAAATCGAAGAATTTAAAAATTGAAAAATCAAAACTTCTAAAAGTTGAAAAATTGAAAAACCAGAAAAAGAAATGGAAAAATCGAGAAATCAAAACATCCAAAAATTGAAAAATCTTAAGATCAAAAATTCTAAAATTATAATTGAGAAATTCAAACATCAAAAAATCAAAAAATCGAAACAAAAAATTGAAAAGTATTGGAATGTTGAAAATGGAAAAGTTGATAAATCGATAAACTGAAAACGAAAATATCAAAAAATAAAAACTCGAGAAATAGAAAAGTTTAAAAAAAAAAATCGAGAGAAAAATGAAGTAGCCGAATAATTGAAAAATGCTAAAGCTTAAACACCGAAAAATGAGAAATCAAAAGTTGAAAAATCGATATTTAAAAATCGAAAATTTTAAACATCAAAATACCGTAATCCAAAAAGTCGAAAAATCGGATAATCGAGCCACCAAAAGACCAAAAAAATCGTAAAATTGAAAAATTGAAAAACCGAAGAATGTAGAAATTTTAAAAATCGAACCATTGGTCAATTAAAAAACTGAAAAATCGAGTAATTCAAAACTGAAATCTCGAAAACTTGGGAAATCGAAAAATCGAGAAGTTGAAACTTGAAAAATTAAACAACGAAAAATCAAAAGATCAAGAAATAGAAACGTCAAAAAATTGAAAAATCTAAAATTCGAAAAATTAGAAACATCTAAGAACTAAAAAATCGAAAAATCAAGAGATCAAAAATTCTAAAATTTTAAAAATCGACAAATTGAAAAATCGAGGAATCCAAATTTCAAAAAATCTACATATTAAAACAAAAAACTGAAAAATGTATGAATCGAAATGTTGAAAGATCCCAAAATTGAAATATGGAAAAATTGACAAATCGAAAACGAAAAATCGAAAACCTGGAAAATCGAAAAAACTGAGAAATCGTATAACGAAAATATTAAAAAATTGGGATTGATGATTCAAAAAAGAAAAATCCCACAAGTATCGAAAAATGAAGTACGTAATCGAATAATTGAAAAAGTAAGAAACTGAAACACCGAAGAACTGAGAAATCAAAAGTTGAAAAGTCGAGAAATCGAGATTGATATCGAAAAATCGAAAATTTAAAAAATTGAAAAACTGATGGATTGAAAAACTGAAAAATTGAACATTAAAAAGTCCAGAAATCGATTAATCGAGAAGGTGAGAAATCGTAAAAGTGAAAATTTAGAATCGTCAAAAATTGAGAAAGTAAAAAAATTAAAAATCGAAAAATTGAAAAATCATAAAACTGAAACTTTGGAAAATTGAGAGATCGAAAAATGAAGAAATCGAGAAATCCAAACATCAAAAACATGGAAAAATTGGAACGAAAATCTGAAAAATATAAGAATAAAAATGGTGAAAAATCCCAAAAATGAAATATGGAAAAGTTCATGAATCAGTAAACCGCAAAATCTGAAACTTGAAAAATCATGAAACGAAAATATCGAAAAATTGAGAAATCGAAAAATAAAAACTCGACAAATTGAAAAGTTTAAAAAACCGAGAGATTGATGAATCAAAAATGAAAAATCCCACAAAAAAACGGAAACACCGAAGAAATGAGAAATCAAAAGTTGAATAAAATTAAGAAATCGAAAATTTAAAAAATCGAAATATCGTAATCCGAAAAGTCGAAAAATCGGAACATCGAGCAACCAAAACACCAAAAAATCGAAAAATTGAAAAATTGAAAAACCGAAAAATGTAGACATTTTAAAAATCAAACCAATTTCAAATGGACAATTAAAAAAATGAAAAATCGCGAAATTCAAAACTGAATCTCGAAAACTTGGGAAATTGAAAAATCTAGAAGTTGAAACTTGAAAAATTAAAAAACAATGAATCAAAAATTTTAAAAATTAAAAGACCGAAATATCCATACCACGAAGTCGAAAAATAAAAAGAACCGGAAATGGAAACTTCAAAAAATTGAAAAATCTAAAATTCGAAAAATTAGAAACATCTAAGAGCTAAACAATCGAAAAATCAAGAGATCAAAAATTCTAAAATTTTAAAAATCGAAAAATTAAAATGTCGAAAAATTGAAAAATCGAGGAATCCAAATATCAAAAAATCTACATATTAAAACAAAAAACTGAAAATGTAAGAATCCAAATGTTGAAAGATCCCAACATTGAAATATGGGAAAATTGATAAATAGAAAACGAAAAATTGAAAATATGGAAAGTAAAAAAACTGAGAAATGGTAAAACGAAAATATTCAAAAATTGAGATTGATGATTCAAAAAAGAAAAATGCCACAATCGAAGTATCGAAAAATGAAGTACGTAATCGAATAATTGAAAAAGTAAGAAACTGAAACACCGAAGAACTAAGAAATCAAAAGTTGAAAAGTCGAGAAATCGAAACATTGATATCGAAAAATCGAAACTTTAAAAAATCGAAAAACTGAAGAATTGAAAAACTGAAATGAAAAATTGAACATTGAAAAGTCCAGAAATCGATTAATCGAGAAGGTGAAAATCGTAAAACTGAAAATTTAGAATCGTCAAAAATTGAGAAATTGAGAAAATTAAAAATCGAAAGATTGGGGAGTCGAAACATTGAAAAATCATAAAACTCAAACATCCGAAAATTGAGAGATCGAAAAATGAAGAAATCGAGAAATCCAAACATCAAAAACATGGAAAAATTGGAACGAAAATCTGAAAAATATAAGAATAAAAATGGTGAAAAATCACAAAAATGAAATATGGAAAAGTTCATGAATCAGTAAACCGCAAAATCTGAAACTTGAAAAATCATGAAACGAAAATATCGGAAAATTGAGGAATCGAAAAATAAAAACTCGATAAATTGAAAAGTTTAAAAAACCGAGAGATTGATGAATCAAAAAATGAAAAATCCCACAAAAACGGAAACACCGAAGAAATGAGAAATCAAAAGTTGAATAAAATTGAGAAATCGAAAAATCGAAAATTTAAAAAATCGAAATATCGAGCAACCGAAACACCAAAAAAGTCGTAAAATCGAAAATGTGAAAAACCAAAAAATGCAGAAATTTTAAAAATCGAACAATTGGACAATCAAAAAATTGAAAAATTTGGATATAAAAAAATTGAGAAGTTGAAACTCGCAAAATTGGAAGATTGGTAAATCGAAAAACCGAGAAGCCAAAAAATCGAAAAACCGAGAAACCGGAAAATCGAAACATTTGAAATATCGAGGAATTAAAATATCAAAAGATCGAAGTATCTGAGAAATCGAAGAACCGAAAAATTGAGAAATCGATATAGCATATAAGAGAAAAATCTAAAAATTAAAAAAAATTGAAGAATTAAAAATCTGAAAATATAAAAGTCTTAAAAATCTAAAAATTCAAAAATCCCAAAACTGACAGCTCGAAAACTTGGGGAATCGAAAAATTGAGAAGTTGAAAACCGTAAAATCGAGAAATCGAAATAATATTATAATCAAAAAATCGAAAAATTAAAAAAAAATTGAAGAATTTATTTAAAATCTGAAAAATTAAAAAACTCAAAAATTAAAAATTGAAAAACCGAAATATCTATACTGTGAAGTCGAAAAATCACAAAATTGAAAAAATTAAAATTAAAAATTCGAAAAATTATAAAATAGGAATATCTAAGAATTAAAAAATCGAAAAGTCTAGAGATCAAAAATTCAAGAGTAAAATTTTAAAAATCGAAAAATTGAAAAATCGAGAAATCTAAACATCAAAAAATTTACAAAATGAAACAAAAAACTGAAAAATATAAGAATTGAAATATGGAAAAATTGATAAATCGATGAACGAAAAATCTAAAAGCTGAGAAATCGAAAAAACTGAGAAATCATAAAACCAAAATATAGAAAAATCGAGAGATGAATGATTCGAAAAATGAAAAGTCCCACAATCGAAAGTATCGAAAAATGACGTACGTAATCGAATAATTGAAAAATCCAAAAACTGAAACACCGAAAAATTGAGAAATCAAGAAATCGAAAAATCGAAAATTTAAAATATCGAAAAACTGAAAAATTAAAAACCTGAAAGAAGAATTGAAAAACTGAAAAATTGAACAGTGAAAAGTGGAGAAATTGAAAAACTGAAAATTTAGAATCATCGAAAATTGAGAAATTGAAAACTGTAAAAATTAAAAAATCATAAAACTCAAACATCGGAAAATTGAGAGATCCAAAAAATTAAGAAATCGGGAAAACGAGTAATAGAACAAAAAAATGTAATTTATACCTTTGTGCTTTACATAAAACTGTTTTAGATTTCGAAGAAATTTTTTGCACATAAATCCACTCTTTAGTTATTATCGTTTTTAGCTCCACAGGACAATACAATTCTGGTAGAAACCTTTTTCAGTAGTGGAACTTTACTCTCCAAGCTTTTCTCAGCATTCTCCCAGCTTCAAAGAATCGCCCAACACTGCCACTTATTCATAGTCACACACATAAAAATCCCGCTCGTAGTACCTGTTCGAGAAATACAATCGTGAGGAGCCTCCGTTTTTTCCTCTAATTATTGATCGCTGCCCATAAATTTCCTTTCCGAGAAACATTTTGCCCAGCAGGAATCGTCCGACTTCACACTCAAAAAAAATATTAATAGCGTGTTTCCTCACACTGGCCACTTGAAAAGTTGCACTCACTGTAGGCCATTGCATTTAAAAACAAATAATAATTTATTTTTACCGACGCAGCCCCGAGCAGTGATCAATCGCTGTGAGCTTTAATGATAATTACACATTAGGGAGAGTTTAGAGGCTGCATCACGCGAAGCTGTAAATCATACGGAATCGGAGGAAAAATGAGGATAAAGCTCCGACGTGAAGCCGAGGTGTGTTTTAAAATATCTGGCCCGATTAATTTCGGTGTTTTTTAACACCGGAGTGCTAAAATCTGTTTTAAATTAAGTAGAAGCTCAATACCTTGCAAGTCCGGCGGTCCCCTAATGCCCCAGCAATTGTGTTTTTCCATCTAAGAAACGTTGCATGTCTTTGTGGAATTAGGTACGGGGGGCAATAAAACCCATCTGATTTTATTGTGAGGACCAGAGGGGGTGATTAAATTTGAGCGCAATCGCCGCGGATCACGGAACCGGATGGTTAGAAAAATTTGCATGGGACCGTTCCCAGTTCGAGTATGCAAATAAATCAAAAATATCTAACAATCGATGGGTGCATGGGTGTTTTGCATAGGGGTTAAAGGGTTGCGCTCTGATTTATGGGTGGCTTCTGTTATTCAGATGCCACTCCACAAGAAAGTATTTATAACGGACCACCTGTGAAGCGGGTCGTGGGACAGGGGTGAGCCGATAACACTTTAATCGAGTCGTGGATTTTCGCGCAGTCCGGCTCTGTGCGCTGGGCTTGACCGGCAATCTCGAGAGTCCACGCGGTCATAAACAAGGCGATTTTTCTCGAGTCGCAACTCAACTTCCTGAATTACGCATTATACGAATTTCCACTGAAAAATTCCTCAGACAAACGGCAATTTGTTGGACGTCATTCGAAGCACGCCAGATATCCGCAGACCATGCTTTCGTTTCAGCGAGATTATGCCTGAAATGTGCGAGCCATAAATTAGCGGCCGAACTATCCGGTAGTGCGATTAACCAACAAGACATTTCTGGGAAAAATCGACCGGTGTGACCATTTACAAAGATAAAATATTATTAGTATTTTTTAGATCACAGTGATACGACTAGAAAAATTGACGCATTATATATTTTCAATGAATGGAGGGGTGCTTCAGGGATCATTACTTGGCTCCCCTTCGTTCTAAATTTTTATAAATGACTTATATTCATCGTTTTTACTAAGTATGTAATCGAGTTCGTCGGGCGCCGTGCCACTTTCATGTTTTCGAGACGTTTCATGACTTCTAGAGTAAGAAAAAGGTGTCTCTTGTTTCCGTCTGTCTGTCGTCTGTATGAATTTTTATATATTATATTGTGATATATTTATATCACAATTTTTCGTTTTTTTTTTTAATTTTTCAATTTTTCCATTTCTCAATGTTTCGGTTTCATATTTTTCATGTTTTCAACTTCAATTTTTTCAGTCTTTCAATTTCTGAACTTCCAAGTCTTTGTTTCTTCAATTTTTAAACTTGATTTTTCGTTTTTCGATTTTTCAGATCCTTAGTTTTTAATTTTTCATTTCAGTTTTGGAATTTTCCAATTTTTAAATTTTTTAAATTTTGGATTTTCGATTTTTCGACTTTTCGGTTTTTTAATTTTAGCTTCCTGAATTTTTCAATTTTTAGATTTTTTGATTGAAATTTTAATTTTTCAGCATTTTCGATTCAACAATCTCCCGAGTTTTTATTTTCGATTTCTTAATTTTGCCATACGTTCGCTTTAAGACTTTTCAGTTTTTCAGTTTTTCGACATTTTAAGATTTTTAAAATTTCAGAATTTTTGATGTATAGATTTTTCAAGTTTTTGATGATTCTTCGATTTCTCGATCTTTCGATTTTTCGACTTCTTAGTTAGATGGGTACATACTTCGGTTTTTCAATTTTTCAAATTTTTGATTTTTCAATTTGGCGGTTGTCAAATTTTTTGATTCTGCTATTTTTCAACATTTTAATTTTTCGATTTTTAAAATTTTAGAATTTCTGGTCTTTAGACTTGTCAATTTTTTTATGATTCGATTTTTTAACTTCTCTGCGTAGGTATTTTTGTTTTTCAATTTATCGAGTTTCAAAATTTTTGATTTTTCAATTTTTCAATATCTGGATTTATCGTTTTGTATGTTTCGATTTTTCGATTGTTCAGTGTCCCGATTTTTCGATTTTTCAATTTATCGATCTTTTAATTTTAAATTTCCCAATTTTTCAATTTCAATTTTTAGAATTTTCGATTTTATGCTATTTCGACTTCTGATTTTCGGTTTTTCGACTTCAGCACTTTTCGATTTCTCGTTTTGATTTCGCGATGTTTCAACTTTTCGATTTTTCGGTTTCTTGATTTTTCAATTTTTCGATTTCCCGATTTTTCAGTTTTTAGATATTTCTGTTTTCCAATTTTTCTTTTCTTTATTTTTTCAATGTTTCTTTCGATTTTATAATTTTTCGTTTATTCAAATTTTCACTCTTTGATTTTAATCATTCGATTCCTCGATTTTCCAGTTTTTAAATTATCTGATTATGCAGTTTTTTATTTCTTAGTTATCCGATTTTCCGATTTCTTTAATTATCTATAATTCGATTTTACAATACATACTTTTGATTTTTAAGTTTCTCAGTTTTTAGTCTTTTCGATTTTCAATTTGTTAATTTTTCAAGATCGTGATTTCCAATTTTTAGATTTTTGAAAGTTTTCTTTTTATACTTTTTCGTTTTTTTCATTTTTGATTTTTCAATTTTACAATTTTGCAATCTTTTTATTTTTATAATTAAAAAAGGTGACAAATCGAACATTTGAAAAATTGGTAAATCAAAAATCTAAAAATTGAAAAATCGGAAAAGATCGAAAAATCGAAAAACTGAAAAAAAAATTGCAAAATCGAAAAATTGCAAATCGATGAACTGAAGAAACGGCAAATTGAAAAATTGAAACACTAAATATCGAGAAAATTGAATATCGAAAAAAAAAAATTTAATTGAAAAATTGGAAAGAAGAAAAATTGTAAAGTCGTAAAACTGCAACACTGAAATATCTAGAAATTGAAAAATTAAATCACGAGAAATTGAAAAATTAGAAATGGAAAAATTAAAAATCGAAAAATTTGAAAAACGAATAAATGAAAAAGGTGTAAAAAATCCAAAACCGTAAAATTGGAAAAGCCAAACTTTTAAAAATTATAATTATTATTAGATATATATTTAAAATCAAAATTAGAAAAACTGAAAATTAAAAATCGAGAAACGGAAAAAAAATTGAAAAATTTTATAGTGAAAAAAAGAAAAATTATGAAATCAGAACATTGAAAAACCGAAATATTGAAAAAATAAAAAAGGATCGTAGTGAAAAATTACAAATTGAAAAAGTGAAGACATGAAAAATTGAAAAATCGAAAAACTGAAAAATTAAAAATGAAACTGAAACACCGAAGAAATGAGAAATCAAAAGGTGAATAAAATTGAGAAATCGAAAAATCGAAAATTTAAAAAATCGAAATATCGTAATCCGAAATATCGAGCAACCAAAACAGCAAAACAGTCGTAAAATCGGAGAAGTGAAAAATCGAAAAATGTAGGAATTTTAAAAATCGAACAATTGGACAATCAAAAAACTGAAAAATCGATAAATTCAAAAATCCCAAAACTGAAATCTCGAAAAAATGGGAAATAAAAAAATTGAGAAGTTGAAACTCGCAAAATTGGAAATTGGTATATCGAAAAGTGTCTGAGAAGTTGAAAAACGGAAAAATCGAAAAATCGAAATATGCAGTTTTATAATCGAAAAATCGAAAAATAAAAAAAATGAAGAATTTAAAATCTGAAATATTAAAAAAACTGAAAAATTAAAAATTTTAAAAATTGAAAAACCGAAATATCTATACCGTGAAGTCGAAAACTCACAAAATTGAAAAAATTAAAATTAAAAATTCGAAAAATTAAAAAATAAAAATCCAAGAACTAAAAAATCCAAAAATCAAGAGATGAAAAATTCTAAAACTTTAAAAATCGAAAAATTGAAAAATCGAGAAATCCAAACATCAAAAATCAAAAAACTACAAATTGAAACAATAAACGGAAAAATATAAGAATCGAAATATAGAAAAATTGATAAATCAATAAAATGAAAAATCTAAAAGCCGGGAAATCGAAAAAACTGAGAAATCATAAAACCAAAATATCGAAAAATCGAGAGATTGATGGTTCGAAAATTGAAAAGTCCCACAATCGAAGAAGTATCAAAAAATGACGTACGTAATTGAATAATTGAAAAGTTCAAAAACTGAAACACCGAAGAATTGAGAAATCAAAAATTGAAAAATCGAGAAATCGAAAAATTATTTTAGAATTTCTGATCTTTAGATTTGTCAATTTTTTAATGTTTCGATTTTTTAACTTCTCTGCGTCGGTATTTTTGTTTTTCAATTTTTCGGTTCCTAAATTTTTCGATTTTCAATATCTGGATTTATCGATTTGTATGTTTAGATTTTTCGATTGTTCAGTGTCTCAATTTTTCGGTTTTTCAATTTATCGATTTTTTTTAATTTTAAATTTCCCAATTTTTCAATTTCAATTTTTAGAATTTTCGATTTTATGCAATTTCGACTTCTTGATTTTCGGTTTTTCGACTTCACCACTTTTCGATTTCTCGAGTTTTCGATCTTTAGATGTTTTGATTTCGCGATGTTGCAACTTTTCGATTTTTCGGTTTCTTGTTTTTTCAATTTTTCGATTTCTCGATTTTTCAGTTTTTAGATATTTCTGTTTTTGAATTTTTCGATTTTTAAAATTTTACATTTTTCATTTTTTCGATTTTTAGATTTTTCCAATTTTTCTTTCTTTTATTTTTTTAACGTTTCTTTCGATTTTATAATTTTTCGTTTATTCAGATTTTCACTCTTTGATTTTAATGATTCCTCGATTTTTCAGTTTTTAAATTATCTGATTATATAATTCCCGATTTCTTTAATTTTCAATAATTCGATTTACAATACATACTTTTGATTTTTAAGTTTCTCAGTTTTTAGTTTTTCGATTTTCAGTTTGTTAATTTTTCAAGGATCGTGATTTCCAATTTTTAGATTTTTGAAAGTTTTCTTTTTATACTTTTTCGTTTCTTTCAATTTTGATTTTTCAATTTTATATTTTTGGAATTTTTTCATTTTTATAATTATATAATATATTTGAAAAATTGGCAAATTAAAAACTGAAAAATTAAAAAATCGGAAAAGATCGAAAAATCGAAAAACTGAAAAAAATTGCAAATCAATGAACTGAAGAAACGGAAAATTGAAACATTGAAGCACTAAATATCGAGAAAAGTGAAAATCGAAAAAAAAAAATTGAATTGAAAAATTGGAAAGCAGGAAAATGGAATGAAATCGAAAAATTGGAAAAAATAAAAATCGTAAAGTCGAAAAACCGCAACACTGAAATATCTAGAAATTAAAAAAATAAATCACGAGAATTTGAAAAATTAGGAATGGAAACATTAAAAATCGAAAACTTTGAAAATCGAATAAATGAAAAAGTTGTAAAAAATCTAGAACCGTAAAATTGGAAAAATGAAACTTTTAAAAATTATAATTATTATTAGATATATATTTAAAATGAAAATTAGAAAAATTGAAAATTAAAAAATTGAGAAACGAAAAAAAAAATTGAAAAATTTCATAGTGAAAAAAAGAAAAATTATGAAATCAGAACATTGAAAAACCGAAATATTGAAAAAATAAAAAAAGGACCGTAGTGAAAAATTACAAATCGAAAAAATGAAGACATGAAAAATTGAAAAATCGAAAAACTGAAAAATTAAAAATTGAAAACTCGTGAAATTGCAAATTAAAAAATTACAAAATCTAAAGATTGACATCCAAAAGTTGGAAATTCGAATAAATGAAAAATTTTTAAATGGAAATTCTAAGAAATTTTAAATCGAAAAACTGCAAAATCTAAAAACTGAAAAAAGAAGAAAATTGTAAAAATAAAGAAAATAAAAATCCAGCACAATAATTAAACAATGGAATTTCACATTTAAAAATAGAAATACTATAAAATCAGTAGATTGAAAAACTGAAAAATTGAAAAAATTCAGAAAACTAAAATAAAAAAATTGAAGACTCCTGAAATTTTAAATCGAAATCTTGCAAATTTTAAAAATTGAAACATCCATAAGTGGGAAAAATCAGAACACTGGGAAAACGGAAAGTTGAAAACATTAAGAAAATAAAAAACCAAAAGTAAAAATTACAAATCGAAAAGTTGAAGATATGAAATTTTGAAAAATCGGAAAATTGAAAAATTGGAAATTGTAATCTTGGGAAACTGGGAATCGACAAAGTGCAAAATCCAAAAATTGGAATAATATCCAAAAGTTACAAAATTTAAGAACTGAAAAATTTTAAAATGAAAATTCGAAGAGTTGTATATCGCAAAATTGAAAAAATAAAAAGAAAATTAAACATTGCAAACGAAACATTGCAAAAATAATAAATGGAAATATCTTAAATTGAAAAAACGAAAAATTAAAAAATCTAAAAGTCGAAAAATCGAAACACTGAGAAATTTGACATTGAAAAAAAATTTATAAAATCAGAATAATGTAAAACCGAAAAATTGAAAATTAACAAACTGAAAATAGAAACTTTGAAGAAATGAACAATTAAAGAATCGAAAAACTAAAAAATTAAACTGAAGAAGCAAGAAAAATGAAAAACTGATAAATTGCCAACCTAAAAATTGAAGAAACGAAAACTTGAAATTACATGAAAATGAAAAATTTAAAATTGAAAAAACTAAAAATTGAAAGATCTGGAAGTTGAAGAAAAATTATAAAATCAGAAGAATGAAAAGCCGTAAAATTTGAAAAATAGAGAAAACAACAAACCGAAACGAACAATTCCGATCGAAAATTTAAAGCTATGAAAAATTAAGGAATCGAAAAACTGAAGAAACAAAAAAATGAGAAATTCAACTCAAAAAATCGCCAACAACTTTTACACTTTTTCAAAGAAGCGGGATTTGTCGGAGCGAGGAAAGTTCCGTCGAAATAGCCTCCGACCAATTTTTCATCTACAAGTATACAATTTGAATCAAACAAGAGATCCGAGAAATTACAGCCCGTCTTATGACTTGTTGATTTTTCCCCTGCAATTTCCGCCCCTCGAGCGTTGAACTTTCTCTCCCAACTTTCATTAGTACCAGAATCAACCCTGATCTTGTCCAACTTTTTCATCGACCCGGTAACCGAGTGCCGGCAGCCAATTAGTTGTAATTGACGCTGAGAGGGGCTAATGGCATAACGAGCGCTTGCGCCACCAAGATATAGACAAGACGCCAGGTCGGGGAAGCTAAGAAATTAATTCTGGACTCGCTAACGAATCAACAGAGAGAGTTATTTCCGTGCTAGTGGAGCGACGGCGGCAGCGGCTCCTGCAGGATTACGTGACCTCCTGATCCTGGATTTGTCCTGCCGGAACGAGTGAGAGGGGAGTTAGTCGACATGTGCCGGAGTGACATATTTTCGGTTAGAGAAAAAAAAAGGTAAAGAGTAACGAGCTTTTTTCGTTCCGCTGCTTCATTTCAATGACGTCATCGCAAAAATAGGCGAGTGCTCGGGAGTAACCTGTGGCGTTTGCCCCCGACGCCGCCCCCGGCCATAAAATCACAATTACAATTGCAAATATGTTAAAACCCTCTCGGGGTCTCGTCTTCGGAGCCGCTCCGTCTAAACAGCATTCATCCAAAGAATTGGGTCGCAAACTTTTTCGTTTCTTTGGACTTTCCATCCGGCACTGATTAAATTGGAAGCAGAATCCAATCAAAGCTCGGGACCGCCGCGTCGCACATATCAGATTTGAAGTCTGCGTGTATTTCTTTCTGGCGGAGTCAGGGCAGTCTTGCTCCGGCTCGGCTGATTGATTCCGGCCCTGGGAAATGCGAGAAAGGGATCCAATCTCGTCGACTCTCGTGTGTCGCATACGTCACCAAGCAGACAGATTTTATTGCATTTTCTTTCATTTATACGGGAAAAGATGGACGCTTTGTGCTCGGAATCCGCCAATGGAATTGCCATCTCCGGATGCGAATTGATTTAGCCTTTGGGAAAGTGGTAATTTATAGATGCGGGAAGGTCGGGCTGGGTCGAAGGTCTCGAGGAGGAGGAACTTTGAGGAAATGTTTGGGTTGGGAGTTGTAAGGAGGAAAATACAACACAAGTTTTTTCTAGTGCTAATTCGTCCTGATCCTAAGCAATAAATTGAAGCAAAAACTTCTTTTGTTGATTTGTGTTTTAATTATTATTCTTCTGATAGTTCTTTCGTCTGCGGCGTTTTTCTGGTAAAGTGCTATTAATACTTTTAACATTCTGGAACTACTTGAAACGTTTTACGGTAATCTGAATAAATTACCTTCGGGTATATCTGCAGTGCGTTAGAACTGTTCACGTCAAAGCTGTCTTACAAGATAATCCAATGTTTAACTCAAATTAGTGTTGCAGTGTGTTAGAAGTGTTCGCGAATGTCAAAGCTGTTGTACAAGATAATCGAGTGTTTGGCGGAAACAGGAGTGTTTGGACTTAATTTTGTCATCTCGAGACTTCTGATTCTACAAAAGTGACCATCCGTTTCTAGTTACTGAGTTGGCTGGGAAGTCGTTGAAATGAAAAGCGACTTTTCTTTTGAATGTCTGTAATTTAAAACCAATTCTTATAAAGTTAAAGTTTCAAATTTTATTTATTCGTTTACGCTTCAAAATCAACAAACAAAGAGATTTTATGAGCATTCTTGGTTTATTAACCAAAATTTTGTTATTTTTAGTCTTCTTTTTTAGCTAAAGTGGAAAGAGAATTAAATTATTCCTTTTCCACTCAAGTTTATATTTTACAATAATTCTATTTCCCATAGTTTTCTGAGTATAGGGCTATTTCTAGTCGAATTGGCTAGTTTTCAAGCCGAAATTTTTGACCGCTTAGAATCTATGTAACCATTTATCGGACGATGTCATTTTCGGGATACTTGAATATTACAAAAATAAAAAAAAATCAAGGGGCACATCTACGTTTTTTCTGGCTCCATATTCCTATTCAGGAGGTCCGAATTAGGAAGAAGAATAATTTTTAGGCAAATCGAGGTACGTTTAGCTAAGATATTAGCTGGATATAGCCTAAATTTGAAAATTTTAACCGGAATCGCTCCGGAAAAATTCCTCAAAAAATAAACATGTTTCAATCTGCCTGAAATTAAGTTTCTAGACTAATTTTGCCTAGCTGAGTCCGTTTTGGGCATCGGTTGTTGAAAATTTTCACTTTTTTAAACGAAATCCTTTTTTAACCGATACTCGAAAACCAAATTTTGAGTTTGACTGTCCATAACTTTTGAATGGAAAGAGAAAGCGTTTTCCGGTTTTTATTATTGGATTTCCTGAAGTTTTCTACTACGATTGCTTAGTTTTCAGGTCGAAATTTTTGAGCGTTTAGAATCTACGTAACCATTTATCGGGCGGTGTCATTTTTGGAAGATTCGAATATTAAAAAATTAAAAAAAAAATCAGGATATCTTCTACATTCTTTCTGGCTCCATATCCTTATTTAGGAGGTCCAAATTAGGAACAGAAGTCATTTTTAGGCAAATGGAGGTACGTTTAGCCAAGATATTACCTTCAAATAGCCTAAATCCGAAACTTTTGACCGGAATAATTCCGGAAAAATTCCTCAAAAAATAAACATGTTTCAATCTGCCCGAAATTAAGTTTCTAGACTAATTTTGTCTAGCTAAGTCCATTTTGGGCATCGGCTCTTGAAAAATTTCACTTTTCTAAACGAAATCCTTTTATAACCAATACTCGAAAACCAAATTTTGAGTTTGACAGTCCATAACTTCTGAACGGAAAATGGATTGTTTTCCGGTTTTTACCATTCGCTTTCTTGAAGTTTTCTAATCGAAGTGGTTAGTTTTTAGGCCGAAATCTTTGCCCATTTAGAATCTACATACACATTTATCGGAAGGTACCAATTTCGGGAGGCTCGAATATTAAAAAAAAAAAAAAATCAGGGGCTCTTCTACATTTTTTCTGGCTCCACATTCTTATTCAGGATGTCCAAATTAGGAACAGGATTAATTTCTAGGCAAATCAAGGTACGTTTAGCCAATTTATTAGCTTGAAATTGTCGAAATCAGAAAATTTTGACCGGAATAGTACCGGAAAAATTCCTCAAAAAATAAACATGTTTTAATCTGCCTGAAATTAAGTTTCTAAACTAATTTTGACCAGCTGAGTCCTCTTTTGGCATCGGCTGTTGAAAATTTTCACTTTTCTAAACGAAATCCTGTTTTAAACCGATACTCGAAAATCAAATTTTGAGTTTGACGGTCCACAACTTTTGAACGGAAAAAGCGAGCATTTTTCGGTTTTTACCATTCGCTTTGTTGAAGTTTTCTAGTCCAATTAGCTAGTTTTCTGGCCGAAATTTTTGCTCATTTAGAATCTACGTAACCATTTATCAGACGGTATCATTTTCGGGGGATTCGAACATTAAAAAATAAAAAAAAAAATCCGGGGCCCTCCTACATTTTTTCAGGCTCCATATTCTTATTCAGTAGGTCCAAATTCGGAACAGGATTAATTTTTAGACAAATCAAGGTACGTTTAGCCAATTTATTAACTTGAAATGATCGAAATCCGAAAATTTTGACCGGAATAGTACCGGAACTAATTTTTCAAAAAATAAACATATTTCAGTCTGCCTGAAATTAAGTTTCGAGACTAATTTTGGCCAGCTGAGTCCTCTTTTGGCATCGGCTGTTGAAAATTTTCACTTTTCTAAACGAAATCCTGTTTTAATCCATACTCGAAAATCAAATTTTGAGTTTGACGGTCCACAACTTTTGAACGGAAAAAGCGAGCGTTTTTTCGGTTTTTATCATTGGCTTTGTTGAAGTTTTCTAGTCCAATTAGGTAGTTTTCAGGCCGAAATTTTTGCCCATTCAGAATCTACGTAACCATTTATCAGACGGTGTCATTTTCGGGGGACTCGAACATTAAAAAATAAAAAAAATCCGGGGCTCTCCTACATTTTTTCAGGCTCCATATTCTTATTCAGGAGGTCTAAATTAGGAACAGGATTAATTTGTAGGCAAATCAAGGTACGTTTAGCCAATTTATTAGCTTGAAATGTTCGAAATCCGGAAATTTTGACCGGAATACTACCGGAAAAATTCCTCAAAAAATAAACATATTTCAATCTGCCTGAAATTAAGTTTCTAGACTAATTTTGGCCAGCTGAGTCCTAATTTGGCATCGGTTGTTGAAAATTTTCACTATTCTAAACGAAATCCTGTTTTAACCGATACTCGAAAATCAAATTTTGATTTTGACGGTCCATAACTTCTGAACGGAAAATGGGATTGTTTTCCGGTTTTTACCATTCGCTTTCTTGAAGTTTTCTAATCGAAGTGGTTAGTTTTTAAGCCAAAATCCTTGCTCATTTAGAATCTACATACACACTTATCGGAAGGTGTAATTTTCGGGAGACTCGAATATTAAAAAATTAAAAAAAAATCAAGGGCTCTTCTACATTTTTTCTGGCTCCATATTCTTATTCAGGAGGTTTAAATTAGGAACAGGATTAATTTTTAGGGAAATCAAGGTACTTTTAGCAAATTTATTAGCTTGAAATGGTCGAAATCCGAAAATTTTGACCGGAATAGTACCGGAAAAATTCTTCAAAAAATAAACATATTTGAATCTGCCTGAAATTAAGTTTCTAGACTAATTTTGGCCAGCTGAGTCCTAATTTGGCATCGACTGTTGAAAATTTTCACTATTCTAAACGAAATCCTGTTTTAACCGATACTCGAAAATCAAATTTTGATTTTGACTGTCCATAACTTCTGAACTGAAAATGGGATTGTTTTCCGGTTTTTACCATTCCCTTTCTTGAAGTTTTATAATCGAAGTGGTTAGTTTTTTAGGCCGAAATCCTTGCCCATTTAGAATCTACATACACACTTATCGGAAGGTGTCATTTTCGGGAGGCTCGAATATTAAAAAATTAAAAAAAAAATCAGGGGCTCTTCTACATTTTTTCTGGCTTCATATTCTTATTCAGGAGGTCTAAGTTAGTAACAGGATTAATTTGCAGGGAAATCAAGGTACGTTTAGCAAATTTATTAGCTTGAAATGGTCGAAATCTGAAAATTTTGACCGGAATACTACCGGAAAAATTCCTCAAAAAATAAACATATTTCAATCTGCCTGAAATTAAGTTTCTAGACTAATTTTGGCCAGCTGAGTCCTCTTTTGGCATCGGCTGTTGAAAATTTTCACTATTCTAAACGAAATACTGTTTTAACCGATACTCGAAAACCAAATTTTGAGTTTGATGGTCCACAACTTTTGAACGGAAAAAGGAAGCGTTTTTCGGTTTTTACCATTCGCTTTCTTGAAGTTTTCTAATCAAAGTGGTTAGTCTTCAGGCCCAAGTCCTTGCTCGTTTAGAATCTACATACACACTTATCGGACGGTCTTATTTTAGGGACTCGAATATTAAAAAAATAAAAAAAAAATCAGTGATCATTCTACATTTTTTCCAATTCTATATTCTTATTCAGGAGGTCCAAATTAGCAATAGGAGTAATTTTTAGACAAATAGAGCTACGTTTAGCTAAGATATTAGCTTGAAATGGCCTAAATCCAAAAAATTTGACCGGAATAGTTCCAGAAAAATTCCTCAAAAAATAAGTACGTTTCAATCTGCCTGAAATTAAGTTTCTAGATTAATTTTCTCTAGCTGAGTCCGTTTTTGGCATCGACTGTTGAAAATTTTCACTTTTCTAAAGGAAATCCTTTTTTAACCGATACTTGAAAACAAAATTTTCAGTTTGACTGTCCATAACTTTTAAATGGAAAAAGAAAGCGTTTTCCGGTTTTTACTGTTGGATTTCCTGAAGTTTTCTAGTAAGACTGCTTGGTTTTCAAGTCGAACTTTTTGACTGTTTAGAATCTACGTAACCATCTATCGGGCGGTGTCATTTTGGAGATTCAAAATATAAAAAAAAAATATATAAAAAAAATCGAGGGATTTTCACAATTTTTTCTGGGTCTATATTCTTATTCAGGAGGTCCAAATTAAGAACAGGGGAATGTTTAGGCAAATCGAGGTACATTTGGCCAAGATATATGCTTGAAATGGTCTAAACCCTAAAATTTTGACCGGAATTGTTCCGGAAAAATTCCTCAAAAAATAAACATGTTTCAATCTGCCTGAAATTAAGTTTCTAGATTAATTTTCTCTAGCTGAGTCCGTTTTTGGCATCGACTGTTGAAAATTTTCACTTTTCTAAAGGAAATCCTTTTTTAACCGATACTTGAAAACCAAATTTTCAGTTTGACTGTCCATAACTTTTAAATGCAAAAAGAAAGCGTTTTCCGGTTTTTACTGTTTGATTTCCTGAAGTTTTCTAGTAAGATTGCTTGGTTTTCAGGTCGAAATTTTTGACTGTTTAGAATCTACGTAACCATTTATCAGACAGTCCCATTTTCGAGGGAATCGAATATTAAGAAATTTAAAATAAAAAATCGAGAGCCCTCACCTAATTTTCTTGGCCCTAGATTCTTATTCAGGAGATTCGTGTTATGGATAGAAATATTTTTCAGACAAATCGGGTTACGTTTAACCAAGATGGAAAATTTTGACCGGAACAGCCCCGGAAAAATTGCTCAAAAAATAGATATGTTTCAATCTGCTTGGAATTAAGTTCTTAAACTAATTTTGTCCAGCTGAGTGCGTTGTAGAAAATTTTCACCTTCTTTAACCAAACGGACGAAAACTTTAAACTACAAATGTTGTATTAATTTGTTTAACTATGTACTTACTTACAGTTGCTAATGTTAGAATTACTTTGACAAAGTCAAAGGTGAAGGATTAAGCTGTACTAAAATTATTGAAATAAATTTAAATACATATTTCCTGGAAAAGATTTTCTTTATCTATCTAATAATTACTTAATCATTATAAACATGTTCGTATATCGTACAAACACACTAAACCTTTCTATCATAATAATCATGCAAATTATGATAAGATATGTAGACTTTTCGAGAAAATTAATTGGGTAGATGTTGTCGATATTGGTTTGGATATTAATGAAGCACTTGACAGATTTATTCATTTTTATTTGTATTCAGCAGTCTGTTTGTTCCCATTAAGTTTACACATCCAACAACATATCCCATTTGGTTTAATTCCGAGATAGTTCAATATGTTAAAAAGGAAAAACGACAAAAGAGATGACTATCTAAATTTGATAACCCACGATGCTCGATTGGTCTTATTCATAATGAGACACAAAATTTATTTGTAGTCTGTCATAACCCCTAAATCTTTTACTAGAACCGTCTGATATTTTCCAAAACTACCAGCCAAAGGCGTGTCAGTTTTCTTGGCATATTAAAACGTAATTAAACTGTGTGTGTTTAGTACAAACCGCCTCCAGCGAGGACTGATTTTGTCACTTGGGCCTTTACATTCGCCCACTCGGGTTATAATAATTTTCCGAGCTGTCCGGCCGTTTGCTTTCCTTACACAGTTACGAAACTCAACCCAAAAAAACGCTGCTTCTACAAACAAATCCAGTGTTAATTTCCGCGAATCAAACTAATAGTGTCTGACTCCATCTTCCAATAATAAGTTTTTATCAGTTCCAACGAAAACTAAACACCATCACGAAGAGAAACTTTCCACAGATGCATCAGCAGCATGTGTGCCGGGTCGTGTGGGTGCGATTGAGATTAAAGATAAACCATGACCTTTCGTTTACGACGTTCATAACGTCCAATTAATAATTATTTTTCACCAGCAGTGTACGCTACGAAGATGACGCGGTCCATAACTCATTCCGGGTGACAGGTGCGGCGTGTCGTTGATGTCATTTTTAACTTTTAATTAGCAACTTCAGCTGGTTAGCTTCTGTTATTTTGATACAATTTACTGGAACAAGTTGCGCTGAAAAACGCCAGCGGATGGCACGACTGCCCAGAGGGATCCGTTACGAGGCTGTATTTTAGGAGCGTTTTTTCGATGGTTGGTTGTAGTGATGGTAGTGATCGGGTAATTCGTGGTCGAAACGGGGAAAAGCAGCTGCTGGGCGGCTGCGGCTGTTGATGCTAAATGGCGATTTTTGAATAATTGCTGCACCGGACGGGAAGGGGTTTTTCGAAGTTTTTTGCGGATCGCTAAATTGTCAGATATCGAGCTGACTTTGTCCAACTTTAAGAAAAATGACATCGTCCCATAAATTCGTTTTTTCTCTCGCACTCTCTTTATTGTGCGGCGTTATATGCCGATGTTCAGACTCGGTTCAGACCGGTGTCGGTGACCTCGACACCGACACCGACACCGACACCAAGCTCGTAGCTGGAACTCGACTTCCTATTCCGGCGCGTATACGTGTTCTATATTACGACAAGAAAAGAGTTAAAACTCCAAAAAGAATCGAAATATTGAAACTGGAAAAGCTAGAAGTTGAAAAATCAAAAACCCGTAAAACCGAAAAATTGAAGAATAATTGGAAAAACTGAAACACATTAATAAGCTATAAAATCGAAAAGTCCAAAAATCGAGAAATGGGAAAATAAAAAAAATCAAAAATCGAGAAATCTAAAAGTTGAAAAACCGAAAAAATCGAAAATTAAAAATAGTTAAAATTGAAAAATTGAATAATTGAAAAAGCAGAAAATAGAAAAACTGAGACGAAATATCGAAAAATTAATATTGAAAAATCCCAAAACTGAAAAATCGAGAATCTAAAAGTCGCAAAATCGTCAAGTTGGAAAATTGAGAAACCAAAATTTTAATAAATTGAAAAATTAAAAACCTGAAAAATCGAAAAATCGATTAATCAAGAAATCGTATATTAAAAATTTAGAAACGCCAATAATTGAAAAATATATACAAAAATCCAAATATCAAAATATCGAAAAATTTAAAACTCGAAAAATCGAAAACTTGAACAATTGAATAAGTAGAAAATCAAAAAACCGAAACGCAGTTTGGAAAATTTGAAGACTCAAAATAGTAAAAAATCCCAATATCGAACAAGTGATAAATCGAAAAATCGAGAAATCAGAAAATCTAAAAATGTAAAATTTAAAAAATCGAAGCACAAAATATCGTAAAATTGAAAAATCGAGAAATCGTAAAAACTTGAAATGAAAAATTGAAAAATTGATGAATCGAAATGTTGAAGCTGGAAAAGTGAGAAACCGAAAAATTGAAAAATTCTAGTCGAAAAATTATCAAGTTGAAAAATCGTCAAATCGAAAAATTGTTAGGTCGAAAAGTCGAAAAACCGAAAATTTAAAAAGCTGGAAAATCAAATACCTGTAAAATCGAAGAATTGAAGAATAATTGGAAAAACTGAAGAACATTAACAACCTGTAAAATCGAAAAGTCCAAAAATCGAGAAATGGGACAATAAAAAAATCAAAAAACCGAGAAATCTAAAAGTTGAACACCCGAAAAAATCTAAAATTAAAAATAGCAAAAATTGAATAATTGAAAAATTATAAAATCGAAAAATTGAAACGAAATATCGAAAAATTGAACAACCAAAAATTGAAAAATCTTGAAATCTAAAAGTCGCAAAATCGTCAAGTTGAAAAATCGAAAAACCAAAATTCTAATAAATTGAAAAATTAAAAACCTAAAAAATTGAAAAATTGATATTTTGAAGAATTAAAAACCGGAAAAATCGATTAATCAAGAAATCGTATATTAAAAATTTAGAGACGCCAACAATTGAAAAATACAAAAATCCAAACATCAAAACATCAAAAAATTTAAAATTTAAAAAATCGAAGAACAAAATATCGGGAAATCGAGAAGTCGTAAAAACTTGAGATGAAAAATTAAAAATTGACGAATCGAAATATTGAAACTGGAAAAGCGCGAAACTGAAAAATCGAAAAATCGTCATGTCGAAAAATTATCAAGTTGAAAAATCGTCAAATCGAAAAATTGTTAGGTCGAAACGTTGAAAAACCGAAAATTAAAAAAATTGGAAAATCAAAAACCTGTAAAATCGAAAAGTTGAAGAATAATTGGAAAAACTGAAGAACATTAACAACCTGTAAAATCGAAAGTTGAAAAATCGAAAAAATCGAAAATTAAAAACAGCAAAAATTGAAAAACCTAGAAATCTAAAAGTCGAAAAACCAAAATTTTAATAAATTGAAAATTTAAAACCTGAAAAATCGAAAAATTGAACAATTGAAAAATTGAAAAATTGAGAAATGGAGACGTCGAAAAATGGAGAAATCGGAAAACCAAAAAATCACAAAATTTAAAAGTCCAAAAATCGAAACGTTGAAAAACCAAAAAATTCATTAATCAGAAATCGAAACATCGAAAATTTAGAAACGCCGAAAATTGAAATATTGTCAAACTGAAATATCGGAAAATTGAGAAATCGAAAAATAAAGAAATCGACAAATCGCAAATTTGAAAAATCTGTAATTAAAGAAATGAAAAATTAAAAAATCGCAAAATTGAAAGTATCGTTTTTTTTAGATTCACAAAAGTTTGAGGAATAGAACAGTTTTTATTTCAGTTCTGTAGCACCAGTGGTTCTCGAGTTATAAATTTCCAAAGTGAAAACATATTTTTTTGAGCACTCGAAAAAGATGAAATGAACCTCGACTTTTCTTGAACCGTTGTAAATTCTCAACAACTGATTGCCAAACTCAACTCAGCAGCGTCGAATTGACCTTAGACCAAAATTTTAGCTCTATGTGAGAATTTTGCCTTTTTTTTTAATTTATTTTCAAAAGGCACAGATCGTCTTGAAATTTACTCCACTTAATAACTCAAACTTCCTGAACAAGAATCTGGCTTCGGATTTGCTCTCCGAGGCCGCAATAGTTTTTTACGAGCTGACTTTGTCCAATCTTAAGAAAAATGACATCGTCCGATAAATTCGTTTCCTGCTACTAAACCACTTAAGCTGTCCCACTGGCGATATTTTTTTTCTGATTCACAAAAGTCCGAGGAATCGAATAGATTTTATTTCAGATGCGTAACACCAGTGGTTCTCGAGTTATGAATTTTCAAATTGAAAACAAATATTTTGAGCATACGAAAAAGATGAAATGAAGCCCGATTTTTCTTGAACCGTTGTAAATTCCCAACAACTGATTGCCAAAATCAATTCAGCAGCGTCGAATTGACCTTGGACCAACATTTCGTGTCGATGTAAGAATTTTGAATTTTTTCTCATTTTTTTCGAAAGTCAGATTTTGAAAATTTTCTCAAAAGGCACACATCTTCTTGAAATTTGTTCCACTTACTAATTCGACCGTCCTCAACAACAATCTGGCTTCAGATTCGCTTTTTGAGGCCGCAATAATTTTTTACGAGCTGACCTATTCGAACTTTAAGAAAAATAACATCCTTCGATGAATTCGTTTCCTGCGACTAAACCACTTAAACCTTCTTACTGGTGTTTTTTTTTTTCTGATTTACAAATGTCTGAGGAATCGAACGTTTTTTATTTCAGCTACGCAGCGTCAGTGGTTCTCGAGTCATGAATTTTCAAATAAAAAAAAATTTTTTTGACCACACGAAAAAGTTGAAATGAAGGTGGATTCTGCTTGAACTGTTATAAATTCTCACCAACTGGTTGCCAAAATCAATTCAACAGCGTCGAATTGACCTTAGACGAAAGTTTCAGCTCGATGTGAGAATTTTGACTTTTTTCTAATTTTTTTCGAAATGTGTCATATTTTGAGAATTTTTTCAAAAGACAAAGATCTTCTTGAAATTTGCTCTACGTAGTAATTCGAACCTCCTGAACAAGCATTTGGCTTCAGATTTGCTTCTGACGCCGCAATCATTTTTTACAAGCTGACCAACTTTAAGAAAAATGACATCGACACCGACACCGACACCAAGCTCGTAGCTGGAACTCGACTTCATATTCCGATGCGTATACGTGTTCTATATTACGACAAAAAAAGAGTTAAAACTCCAAAGAGAATCGAAATATTGAAACTGGAAAAGCTAGAAATTGAAAAGTCGAAAAATCGTCAGATCGAAAATTTTAAAAGTTGAAAAATCAAAAACCTGTAAAACCGAAAAATTTAAGAATAATTGGAAAAACTGAAACACATTAATAAGCTGTAAAATCGAAAAGTCCAAAAATCGAGAAATGGGAACATAAAAAAAATCAAAAATCGAGAAATCTAAAAGTTGAAAAACCGAAAAAATCGAAAATTAAAAATAGTTAAAATTGAAAAATTGAATAATTGAAAAAGCAGAAAACAGAAAAACTGAGACGAAATATCGAAAAATTAATATTAAAAAATCCCAAAACTGAAAAATCGAGAATCTAAAAGTCGCAAAATCGTCAAGTTGGAAAAACGAAAAACCAAGATTTTAATAAATTGAAAAATTAAAAACCTGAAAAATCGAAAAATCGATTAATCAAGAAATCGTATATTAAAAATTTAGAAACGCCAATAATTGAAAAATATATACAAAAATCCAAATATTAAAATATCGAAAAATTTAAAACTCGAAAAATCGAAAACTTGAACAATTGAATAAGTAGAAAATCAAAAAACCGAAACGCAGTATGGAAAAATTGAAGACTCAAAATAGTAAAAAATCCCAATATCGAACAAGTGATAAATCGAAAAATCGAGAAATCAGAAAATCTAAAGATGTAAAATTTAAAAAATCGAAGCACAAAATATCGTAAAATTGAAAAATCGAGAAATCGTAAAAACTTGAAATGAGAATTTGAAAAATTGATGAATCGAAATGTTGAAGCTGGAAAAGTGAGAAACCGAAAAATTGAAAAATTGTAGTCGAAAAATTATCAAGTTGAAAAATCGTCAAATCGAAAAATTGTTAGGTCGAAAAGTCGAAAAACCGAAAATTAAAAAAGCTGGAAAATCAAATACCTGTAAAATCGAAGAATTGAAGAATAATTGGAAAAACTGAAGAACATTAACAACCTGTAAAATCGAAAAGTCCAAAAATCGAGAAATGGGAAAATAAAAAATCAAAAAATCGAGAAATCTAAAAGTTGAAAACCCGAAAAAATCACGAAATTAAAAATAGCAAAAATTGAATAATTGAAAAATTATAAAATCGAAAAATTGAAACGAAATATCGAAAAATTGAACAACCAAAAATTGAAAAATCTAGAAATCTAAAAGTCGCAAAATCGTCAAGTTGAAAAATCGAAAAACCCAAATTTTAATAAACTGAAAAATTAAAAACCTAAAAAATTGAAAAATTGATATTTTGAAGAATTAAAAACCGGAAAAATCGACTAATCAAGAAATCGTATATTAAAAATTTAGAGACGCCAACAATTGAAAAATACAAAAATCCGAACATGAAAAGATCAAAAAATTTAAAATTTAAAAAATCGAAGAACAAAATATCGGGAAATCAAGAAGTCGTAAAAACTTGAGCTGAAAAATGAAAAATTGACGAATCGAAATATTGAAACTGGAAAAGCGCGAAACTGAAAAATCGAAAAATCGTCAAGTCGAAAAATCATCAAGTTGAAAAATCGTCAAATCGAAAAATTGTTAGGTCGAAACGTTGAAAAACCGAAAATTAAAAAAATTGGAAAATCAAAAACCTGTAAAATCGAAAAGTTGAAGAATAATTGGAAAAACTGAAGAACATTAACAACCTGTAAAATCGAAAAGTTGAAAAATCGAAAAAATCGAAAATTAAAAACAGCAAAAATTGAAAAACCTAGAAATCTAAAAGTCGAAAAAACCAAAATTTTAATAAATTGAAGAATTTAAAACCTGAAAAATCGAACAATTGAAAAATTGAAAAATTGAGAAATGGAGACGTCGAAAAATGGAGAAATCGGAAAACCAAAAAATCAAAAAATTTAAAAGTCCAAAATCGAAACTTTGAAAAACCAAAAAATTCATTAATCAGAAATCGAAACATCGAAAATTAAGAAACGCCGAAAATTGAAATATTGTCAAACTGAAATATCGTAAAATTGAGAAATCGAAAAATAAAGAAATCGACAAATCGCAAACTTGAAAAATCGAGAAATTAAAGAAATGAAAAATTGAAAAATCGCAAAATTGAAAGTATTTTCAAAGTGAAAACATATTTTTTTGACCACTCGAAAAAGATGAAATGAACCTCGAATTTTCTTGAACCGTTGTAAATTCCCAACAACTGATTGCCAAACTCAACTCAGCAGCGTCGAATTGACCTTAGACCAAAATTTTAGCTCTATGTGAGAATTTTGCCTTTTTTTTTAATTTTTTTTCAAACTAGTCAGAATTTGAGAATTTTTTCAAAAGGCACAGATCGTCTTGAAATTTGCTCCACTTAATAATTCAAACCTCCTGAACAATAATCTGGCTTCGGACTTGCTCTCCGAGGCCGCAATAATTTTTTGCGAGCTGACCTTGTCCAACTTTAAGAAAAATGACATCGTCCGATAAATTCGTTTCCTGCGACTAAACCACTTAAGCTGTCCCACTGGCGATATTTTTTTTCTGATTTACAAAAGTCCGAGGAATCGAACAGATTTTATTTCAGATGCGTAACACCAGTGATTTTAGAGTTATGAATTTTCAAAGTGAAAACAAATTTTTTGAGCACACAAAAAAGATGAAATGAAGCCCGATTTTTCTTGAACCGTTGTAAATTCCCAACAACTGATTGCCAAAATCAATTCAGTAGCGTCGAATTGACCTTGGACCAACATTTCGTGTCGATGTAAGAATTTTGAATTTTTTCTCATTTTTTTCGAAAGTCAGATTTTGAGAATTTTCTCAAAAGGCACAGATCTTCTTGAAATTTGTTCCACTTACTAATTCGACCGTCCTGAACAACAATCTGGCTTCAGATTCGCTTTTTGAGGCCGCAATAATTTTTTACGAGCTGACCTATTCGAACTTTAAGAAAAATAACATCCTTCGATGAATTCGTTTCCTGCGACTAAACCACTTAAACCTTCTTACTGGTGTTTTTTTTTTCTGATTTACAAATGTCTGAGGAATCGAACGTTTTTTATTTCAGCTACGCAGCGTCAGTGGTTCTCGAGTCATGAATTTTCAAATAAAAAAAAATTTTTTTGACCACACGAAAAAGTTGAAATGAAGGTGGATTCTGCTTGAACTGTTATAAATTCTCAACAACTGATGGCCAAAATCAATTCAACAGCGTCGAATTGACCTTAGACGAAAGTTTCAGCTCGATGTGAGAATTTTGACTTTTTTCTAATTTTTTTCGAAATCTGTCATATTTTGAGAATTTTTTCAAGACAAAGATCTTCTTGAAATTTGCTCTACTTAGTAATTCGAACCTCCTGAACAAGCATTTGGCTTCAGATTTGCTTTCTGAGGCCGCAATCATTTTTTACAAGCTGACCAACTTTAAGAAAAATGACATCGACACCGACACCGACACCAAGCTCATAGCTGGAACTCGACTTCCTATTCCGGCGCGTATACGTTACTTTATTACGACAAGAAAGGAGTTAAAACTCCAAAAATAATCGAAATATTGAAATTGGAAAAGCTAGAAATTGAAAAGTCGAAAAATCGTCAAATTGAAAATTTTAAAAGTTGAAAAAACAAAAACCTGTAAAACCGAAAAATTGAAGAATAATAGAAAAAACTGAAGAACATTAACAACCTCTAAAATCGAAAAGTCAAAAAATCGAGAAATCTAAAAGTCGCAAAATCGTCAAGTCGAAAAATCGAAAAACCAAAATTTTAATAAATTGAAAAATTAAAAAACTGAAAAATCGAATAATTGAAATTTTGAAGAATTAAAAACCAGAAAAATCGATTAATCAAGAAACCGTAGGTATATTAAAAATTTAGAAACGCCAATAATTGAAAAATACAAAAATCCAAACATCAAAATATCGAAAAATTTAAATTTTGAAAAATCGAAAACTTGAACAATTGAATAAGTAGAAAATCGAAAAACCGAAACGCAGTATGGAGAAATTGAAGACTAAAAATATTGAAAATTCCCAAAACCGAAATATCGAACAAGTAATAAATCAAAAAACTGAAAAATCGAGAAATTAAAAAATCTAAAAATGTAAAATTTAAAAAATCGAAGAACAAAATACCGGAAAATGGAAAAATCGAGAAGTCGTATAAACTTGAAATGAAAAAATGAAAAATTGACGAATCGAAATATTGAAACTGGAAAAGCGCGAAACTGAAAAATCGAAAAATCGTCAAGTCGAAAAATTATGAATTTGAAAAATCGTCAAATCGAAAAATTGTTAGGTCGAAAAGTCGAAAAACCGAAAATTTAAAAAGTTGGAAAATCAAAAACCTGTAAAATCGAAAAATTGAAGAATAATTGGAAAAACTGAAGAAAATTAACAACCTGTAAAATCGGAAAGTCGAAAAATCGGGACATGTAAAATAAAAAAATCGAGGAATCTAAAAATTGAAGAATCGAAAAAATCGAAAATTAAAAATGGCAAAAATTGAAGAATTGAATATTTTAAAAATTAGAAAATCGAAAAACTCAACGAAATATGGAAAAATTGAAGAACCAAAAATTGAAAAATCTAGAAACCTAAAAGTCGAAAAATCAAGTGGAAAAATCGAAAAACCAAAATGTTAATAAATTGAGAAATTAAAAACCTGAAAAATTGAAAAATTGAACAATTGAAAAACTGAAAAATCGAGAAATGGATACGTCCAAAAATGAAGAAATCGGAAAACCAAAAAATCAAAAAATCTAAAACTCGAAAAATCGAAACGTTGAAAATCCAAAATATTTATTAATCAGAAATCGAAACATCGAAAATTTAGAAACGCCAAAAATGAAATATTGTGAAACTGAAATATCGAAGAATTGAGAAATCGACAAATCGCAGATTTGAAAATCGAGAAATTAAAGAAGTGAAAAATAGAAAAATGGCAAAATTGAAAGTATCGGTTTTATTTTCAGATTCACAAAAGTCTGAAGAATCGAAGAGCTTTATTTCAGTTCCGTAGCAGCAGTAGTTCTCGAGTTCTGAATTTTCAAATTGAAAAAAAATATCTGAGCACAGGAAAAAGATGAAATGAAGGTGGATTTTTCTTCAACCGTTATAAATTTCTAACAACTGATTACCAAAATCAATTCAGCAGCGTCGAATTGACCTTAATCCAAAATTTAAGCTCGATGTGATTATTTTGACTTTTTTCTAATTTTTTTCGAAATTCAAATTTTGAGAATTTTCTCAAAAGGCACAGATCTTCTTGAAATTTGCACTACTTATTAGTAATTCGAATTTCGAATCTAACTTCAGATTTGCTTTTTGAAGCCGCATTAATTTTTCACGAGCTGATTTTTTTTAATTTTAAGAAAAATGACATCGTCCGATAAATTCGTTTCCAGCGACGAAACCATTTAAGCTGTCGTGCTGGCGATTGCTTTGTTTTGATTTACGAAAGTTTGAGGAATCGAACAGTTTTTATTTCAGCTACGTAGCGTTAGTGGTTCTCGAGTTCTGAATTTTCAAAGTGAAAAAAAAATTTTTGAGCACACGAAAAAGATGAAATGAAGGCGGATTCTTCTTGAACCGTTATAAATTCCCCACAACTAATTACCAAAATCAATTCGGCAGCGTCGAATTGACCTAAGACCAAAATTTCAACTCGATGTGAGAATTGTGACTTTTTTCCAATTTTTTTCGAAATTCAAATTTTGAGAATTTTCTCAAAAGGCACAGATCTTTTTGAAATTTGATCTACTTAGTAGTTTGAACCTCCTGAACAATAATCCGGCTTCAGATTTGCTCTCTGATGCCGCAATAATTTTTCACGAGCTCACTTTGTCCAACTTTATTTAAGATAATTTTGGAAGTATCATATCTTTATCGACAGTTTTCTTCATTTTATAATATTACAAAAATTTTAGTCTTCTAAATAATATTTTTTGTTTGTATGATTTTTTCAAGCTTAGACTTCTGAATTAATCATCTACCGCTGAGTTAGTGAGCCATTTTTTAAATACTGTGTATCATTTCAGTATCAAGTAAACAAACTGGAGCTCAGTAGGAATCCTTGTATTAACACCGTTCTTCCAAATTCGTTTTATTTCTTTACGAATTTCTTATTTTATAAAATAATTGTCTTCAATTTCATTGTAGTTAATAAGGTCATTACATAGTCTTTTTCTTGCATTTTTAAAGAAAATCGTTTCTAGAAGCCATTTATTACCTCCATATTTTCCGTGTTTGTTTAATGAATGTCTTTTTCAATATTTTTTCTTTTTTACTTTATACTTACGACAGTATGAAACCTTAGGTCTCCCATTTGCGTCTGTCTGTCTGTCGTCTGTGGTATATCTGATTCTAATTATTAGATACATGATCTTCAAAACTACTGCACCGACTGTTGTTAAATTTTATGTGAACTGTAAGAAAATTATGTAGATGCTAAAACGCTACTCATTTGTCTAATCAATCCCACTAACAATGTCATGACGTCGACTCATAATTTTGTCCAGTAATGTTATTTAAGTTTTATAAAATAACATAATCTTACAGATGTGCTTCACCCTAGATATGCAGATATTTTGGAAAAAAATCAAAATTGTTTAACATTTATAATTTCACTTTGAAACTGCAAAATGATTTCTCCTAAACCTTGCAAAAGTTTTAAAGTTGTCGTAAGTATGGTGAATCTTTAATCAAAGTTTATTCGTTTACTGGCAAACTCAAATTTTATACAGGGTGATGAAAAAATGACGTATTTGCTTAGTTTTCAGGTCGAAATTTGTAAGTGTTTAGAATCTACGTAACCATTTATCGGACCGTGCCATTTTCGGGAGATTCGAATATTAAAAAATAAAAAAAAATCAGGATATTTTCTACATTTTTTCTGGCTCCATATTCTTATTTAGGAGGTTCAAATTAGGAACAGAAGCCATTTTTAGGCAAATGGAGGTACGTTTAGCGAAGATATTGCAAAAAACCCAAATTCGAAAATTTTGACCGGAATAGTTCCGGAAAAATTCCTCAAAAAATAAGCACGTTTCAATCTGCCCGAAATTTAATTTCTGACTAATTTTGTCTAGCTGAGTCCGTTTTGGGTATCGGCTGTTGAAAATTTTCACTTTCCTACACAAAATCTTGTTTTAACCGATACTCGAAAACCAAATTTTGAGTTTGATGGTCCATAACTTCTGAACGGAAAATGGAATTCTTTTCCGGCTTTTACTATTCGGTTTCTTGAAGTTTTCTAATCGAAGTAGTTAGTTTGTAGGCCGAAATCCTTGCCTATTTAGAATGTACATACACACTTATCGGAAGGTGTCATTTTCGGGAGGCTCGAATATTAAAAATTAAAAAAAAATCAGGAGCTCTTCTACATCTTTTCTGGCTCCATATTCTTATTCAGGAGGTCCAAATTAGGAACAGGATTAATTTGTAGGCAAATCAAGGTACGTTTAGCCAATTTATTAGCTTGAAATTGTCGAAATCCGAAAATTTTGATCGGAAAGTACTGGAAAAATTCCTCAAAAAATAAACATGTTTCAATCTGCCTGAAATTAAGTTTCTAGACTAATTTTGGCCAGCTGAGTCCTATTTTGGCATCGACTATAAAAAATTTTCACTATTATAAACCAAATCCTGTTTTAACCGATACTCGAAAATTAAATTTTGAGTTTGACTGTCCATAACTTCTGAATGGAAAATGGGATTGTTTTCCGGTTTTTACCATTTGCTTTCTTGAAGTTTTCTAATCGAAGTAGTTAGTTTTTAGGCCGAAATCCTTGCCCATTTAGAATCTCCACACACATATATCGGAAGGTGTCATTTTCGGGAAGCCCGAATATTAAAAAAAAAAAAATCAGGGTTACTTCTACATTTTTTCTGGCTCCATATCCTTATTTAGGAGGTCCAAATTAGGAATAGGAGTAATTTTTAGACAAATGGACGTACCTTTATCCAAGACATTAGCTTCTAAAAGATCAGAAAATTTTGACCGGAAAAGTTCCGGAAAAATTCCTCAAAAAATAAGCATGTTTCAATCTGCCTGAAATTAAGTTTCTAGATTAATTTTGCCTAGCTGAGTCCATTTTTGGCATCGGCTGTTGAATATTTTCACTATTTTATACGAAATCCTTTTTTAACCGATACTCGAAAACCAAATTTTGAGTTTGACTGTCCATAACTTGTCGTAAGTATGGTGGATCTTTAATCAAAGTTTATTCCTTTACTGGCAAACTCAAATTTTATACAGGGTGATGAAAAAATGACGTATTTGCTAAATGGTACGTTGTTAAGAAACTCCGCAGAACTCGGAAAAAAGTGGTTAAAAAAATGTCTGAACCAAATTTTTGAATTTTAATGTGAATTTAAATTCGGATAAAAATTGTCAAAATGACGTTGTGAATTATATTCAGACAAATTATTATTAAATTATTAATAACTAATTGTTTAATTGTCTTTTAGCCAATGTAGTTTATTAAAACAAATTAGAATTGGAAGTTAATTCTTCAACTTTGACGTTTAATATTTTCAAAGGTTTGGTGCAAGAATTTTTAAACCATTTATTTGAGATCTTCAAAGCCTTCTTAATAACATATCATCGAGGACATACCTCATTTTGTCATCACCCTGTATGTTTCTAGAAAGTTGGGTATCTTGGATTTTCTGATCATATTTTTTCGACTCATTTTCTTTTATTTTATATACTGTTGTTCCGTTTCACTAGGTTTCTAGTCGTTTAAGAATTGTCTATAGCTTGTTAATTTTTCTACCATAATTTCTTCAAACTCTGACCTAACCTAACCTGATCCGACCTGACATGACATGACATAACCTGACTTGACCTGACTGGACCTGACCTGACTCGGAATTAATCGACAATCTGGTCAACACACTGATCCACGCATCTCCGAACAAGTGAGTTGTACTACTCTGATTCAACCTACTTTGTGCTAATCCACCCTGAACCGAAGTTTTTTCGGACACAAAACCACATCTAAACTATGTAGGTATTAAAACCTCACTGTTTTTATTCAGGTAACGAATTTTGTCGGGTTTTTGACCATATTGTGGAGTTTGATTTGGCTACGTTATTGGAAATAATTTCCATTTGCTATGTTTTTCTGGTTTGCGTACTAGTAAAAGTACAAAGCGTTTTTTCATAAATCGTAATGACGACTCGCCGAGTGATCCCAATGCAGCGTCATAACTCTGCCCTCTAAAGCCTCCCAGCAACCGTTCATTGCAGGCCAGCTCCCACATTCATCCCGCCTCCAAAGTGTTGGAAAAATAAACCATCTCGAGCCTCCTAACTGCCTTCGTTAAAACTCCAAGGTGCTTTAGCCCGGCTCGAGCAAGAAGCACAGCACCGAGATAATTTAAATACCGCACCATGTTTGCAGTAATAATAGGGAAGCAAGCAATCGTATTTGCCCGTCACAAATATTCCTCAAAAAATCCGTCGAACACCATGACGGCTGCTCGCCCTCGCCGGAAATTTTAATTAACTCCGGCATTCCGATGGCGACTTAGTGACTTGCAACATATCCTCCCAATATTTTTTCCATTTATAACCATTACAAGTTGAAGAATGTAATTTTGTTTTCCAGAGACGGCGATATTAAAATTGATTGTTTTCGTATTTGGATGGCTCAAAAGAAATGTAATATCCGTATATTACGGCAATATTGTCGGAAGAAATTTTCTAATTTTGCTCGCGAGGCGGACTCCAATACCTCTTCGTCCTGAAGCACTAGTCTAGATTTTCAGGTTTAATAAAAGATATTGCTGTACACACCTACATACAGATGTATGGGATGAATATGAGAGAGTCCGTGATTCTGGGATCGCTGATTATATTGGATTTTTTGCGCGCAGACAAAGCGAGCGCCGACTCGGGGGCAGAATTACTTTCCGCCAGTCGACGGCTCGAGAATTGTTTATTTCGACGCACAAAGACCGACGAGTAATTCACCAAACATAAAACTCTCCGAGGGCGATCACTGGCGTTTTTGAGGAAGAGCAGCGGGTCCAGGGCGGACCCTGGTCAAACGCAACGCAATCCTTTTCTTAAATCGCACACTAAATGTTGACGGTATCCATCGTTTAACGACCCTGTGTGGTCGTTAAACGCTCAAAAATCGAAAAAATTAATCGTCGAGCACTCCGGAGATTTACAACCAATTAACTCAATAAAATTTGTCGGTGTAATTTCGTGTTAATTGCGCAGCCCCTTCATAACTCCTCGGCCCCGTCCTCCGATAATCATAAACACTTAATTCGACCATCGCCATAAAAATTCCTCCCAAACTTCCTCGAGGTGTCATCCATCAATTAGTGAGTCCATAAAGATTAAAGCGTGCGCTGCAGGTGTCGAATTCGCTCCAAGTCGGAAAAATCGTGGTGTTGACCCCATCCAGCACTCCTCACATGTTTTACAATGGAACTTCCACAAAGGCTTCAAGATTGATCGGGCTCACACCGCTCGCACCCTTTCCCGGTGAACAGCCCCTCGCAGTGCCGCGTTTCCCTGGCAACCGGGGTTTGTGGCCATTTGAGCCCCTTTATCCCGCAGTATTCATCTTCGACAATTGAATGAGTATTCAAGTAGATAATGATATTTGCATGCTGATGATCTCTCTAAGTGGTCGTCTAATCGATGTACCTGCTTCTGGTAATCACGTCGATGACGGTATCGCGTGCAATAAAGCACTTTTAACCCGTGCTGCAAAGAAAAGTACCACGAACGCTGCACAACGCGTTCTCAGTTTGATCAATTATTTTTCGTTTGCAGCTCATCTCGGCGGCTTTGCCTGCCGCCCCACCTGCCCTCCCCACGTGTCGCCGTCCCCGGCCGCTTTCCAATTACCGCTTCTTGTTCGTTTGCGGCGTGCCCTCGATCCACGTCGGCGGCGAACGAGCACACACTCGACATCAAAAACGTCTTGTGTGCGGGATGTGAGGAGCCGGCCGCCGCCGCCCCCCGAATGTGGAGTGATGTCGGGCCGGAGTTTGCGTCGCCGTGGCAACGGTTTCCCTCCAGGTTAAAACCTTATTGGATATGTTGATCGTTTTATTTTATTTTTCCACTTTTTCCCTGCATTTACATTTTCTATCCGGAGCCGCCACCATTTTCCGATGCGCGCCTCGCCTGGATATTGTATCAGATATATAGGGGCCGCACCCCCGCCCCCCACTCAATCAACTATTTTTGCGTCAGATTTCTTTCATATTCCGTGCCGGCACAAATCCGATTTGCTTTTGGAAAATTCTCTGGACGGCGAATTAATGGACGGCCAATTTGAAGCGCTAAAATCTAATAACTTTTTTAAATGTCGGAAGCGTGCGAGCGCGCTCGCGAACGCAATAAAAATATCGGCGAGAAATATTAATAATTAATTTCCAGGGACAAAACGGAGGCGGCGGCGGCGGCGGTCTGAACCGAAATCATCTGCTTAAAGTGGTTTATTATATTAGAGCAAAGTATATTAGGAACAAACAAGGATAACTCGGACAATCACCGAAAAAACACCTGCAAGGAACTTCTACTACTCTGATTTAGTCTACTTTGTGCTGATATATCGTCATCAAGATGGTCAGACTATTTTGAAACACTTTTGTCGAGCGATTTAAACTAGTTTTATGTTTTCCCGACGTTTCATGTCTCCTGCAATACGAAAAAAACAAATAATCTTCTAGACTACCGGGCCGATTTTTGTCAAATTTGCAAAACGATGATATGACGTCATCTCCAACTTTTACAATAGTAAAGTTTTTTTGATTTTATAAAATAAATTATTTACATTTATATATTTACGTGTGGTTTATGAATACGTGTTGACTTTTTACCCTGGGCTTCCTGATTTGTGTAAAAAAATCAAAACCTTTTAAGTTTATGGGAAACATAATTTATCCGTTTACAAGCCACCTAAAAACTAATGACGTCATCTTACAATTTTGCCTAATAAAGTGGTACTGAATTTTATTATGAATCCATTTTGAGTTATAAAAAAAAAATAAAAATTGTGTAATAACATTTTGCAATTTAACTTTCAAACTGCAAAACGGGATGCAAACGTTTCATGGCTAGCTAAATACAAGCCAAAAAATAAAAATAAATCGCAAAATTCAAAACAACGAAAAATTAAAAAATCTAAAAATTGAAAAATCGAAAAACTTTAAAATGGAAGAATAGAAAAATTGCAACAATGAAACACCGAAAAGTTTAAGAATTTAATTCGGGAAATCGAAAATCGAAAAAAGGAAAAATTGAGTGACGAAATATCCCAAAATTGAAAACAACGAAAAATTAAAATAACTAAGAATTGGAAAATAGTTTAAAAATTGGAAAACATTGAAAAGAGAAAAATTGCGACCATGAAACATCGAAAAGTTTAATATTTGAAGAAATTGAGAATAAAAAAAATAATAAAAAACTTAAAAATTAAAAAATTAGCTACAAAAAATCGTAAAATTGAAACAAGAACTAACATATCTCAAAAATAAAAATTGAAAAATATCAAATCGAGGAAATGGAATTTGAAAAAAGTGAAAATTTGAAGAATTGAAAATCCAAAAATTGAAAAACTGAAAAATTAAATACATAATTGAAAAATTGAGAAGTCGAAACACTGAGAAATTGAATGATTAAAAATACTAAGATGTAGGTATCATTGAAGCATCGAAAAACTGAACAATAAAAAGATCTAATAATTTTTGAAAAATTGCAAAACAAAATCAAAAATTAAAATTTGAAAAACAAAACATTGCAACGTTGAGTAATTGAAAATTTAATATATATAAAAGTTGAAAAATTGCAAATCGAAAAATTAATTAATCGAGAGATTAAAAATGGAAAAATTAAAATAAACTAAAATGAGGATTTGAGGATTATGGTGTTCTGTGGATTTGACGATTATTATGTTTTGACAATTTGAGGATCAGAGTGTCTTGAGGATTTGAGAATTATTGTGTTCTGACAATTTGAGGTTTATGGTGCTCTGAGGATTTTGAGGATTATGGTGTTCTGAGGATTTGAGGATTATGGTCTTCTGAGGATTTGCGGAATTATTGTGTTCTGACAATTTGAGGTTTATGGTGCTCTCAGGATTTTGAGGATTATGAATTCTGAGGATTTGAGGAATATGGTGTTTTGAGGATTTAAGGATTGTGGTGTTCTGAGAATTTGAGGATTTTGCTGTTCCGAGGATTTGAGGATTATGGGGTTCTGAGAATTTGAGGATTATGATGTTCTGAGGATTTGAGGATTATGGTGTGGTGAGAGTGAGGATTTTGATGTTCCGAGGATTTGAGGATTATGGTGTTCTAAGAATTTGAGGATTATGGTGTTCTGAGGATTTGAGGATTATGGTGTTCTGAGGATTTGAGGATTATGGTGTTCTGAGAATTTGAGGATTTTGATGTTTTGAGGATTTGAGAACTATGGTGTTTTTGAGAATTTGAGGATTATTGTATTCTGACAATTTGAGGATTGAGATGAGAAATTGACTAATTAAATAAAAAAAAATAAAAAGATCTAATAATATTTGAAAAATAGAAAAATTGCAAAATCGTAAAATTGAAGAACAAAAAATTGAAAAAAAAAAAGAATTAAAATTTAAAATATTTAGAAATTGAAAAATCGGGAGACTAAAAATCGAAAAGTTAATTACGAGAAATGAACACTTTCCAAAAATAAATATTATTATTAAATAATCTAAAAATTTAAATCTACAAATTGAAAAATTAAGAAGCGATATAATGAAAAATCAAGAAACTAAAAGTTGAAAAATTGAAAATCGAGAAAATGAAAAATCAAAACCAAGGAATTAAAAATGGAAAAACTGAAAAGTCGAAAGTTTGAAAAACCAAACAATATAACTGAAACTGAAAATCGCAAAATCGTAAAACTGAAGAAACCAAAAAAATTTAAACTAGAAGAACTGGAAAATTCAAAAGTTGAAACATCTAAAAATTTAAAATTGACAACTAGAAAAATTGCAAATCGAAACCGAAAAATTAAAAATTGTGACACAAAAATACATTTGCTTGCTCACTGTAGATACAAACCCTGAAAATATCAATTCATATTCCATTTTTACTTCCCGAATGTAAGCTAAGGAAGTATTGTAATCGAGTCCATCGAGTGACTGGCTACTTTTGTGTCTTTTCGACATTCAATGACCCATTCAATACGAAAATATAAGTTTCTCGTTTCCGTCTGTCTGTAGGATTGCATTGTACTTACTCAAATTCATTCATATACGTGTCCTTGTTAAATGTTGATGACGTCATCAAAAAAATTTTACGTGGAAAAACTCGGCAAAAACCTGTACTTTAACCATCCACTCATATATTAATTTTAGCTAAGAGTTTTTTTTTTTAATAGAGAACAAAACCGAAAACCAATTTTCTTTGTTTTTCGAAAAACGCTTGTAAAAATATCTAAATATAATTTTCGAAATTGTCGAAATATTTTAGTAACATTTAAGAAACTCGTTGCGTGTATCTTGCAAGGCGTAGAAGAACGATTTAAAAAAAAATAAATTAAATCGGTTAAAAAAGCCAAATTTGTTGTCCCCCGAAGACAGTCCGATCCGTTCACGGCCTAGAAAATAGAGCAGATGTGGCCAGATTAGCCCAAAGATTTATTTGCCATCGTTATAAATATTATTGCCTTAGCCGTATGCTGATTTTATGGCCCAAAATGACTCCTGCTATATTTATAAGCCCGATCTTCGATGATTTATATTTCAGTCGCAGTAACGGGCCTTTACAAATGGGCCATTAAATCTAATAGCTTCAGGAACAAGTTAATTAAGCTATCTAGTCGTACAAACTTATGTTTTCTACCATTTTTGGGCATCTTTTGGCTATTCATTGGCTTTTTTCGGCGTCGCTTTTCCAGTTTCGTGTATTGATTAATGGAACGTGGAGAAATGTTCACGTTAACAAGCGGCGTTTCAAATTTGTTCGCTTTTTTATTTATTTTTATTGATTTAAGATGACGGCTCGAAAAAATCTACGCTGAATACGAAATAGTCAAGATAAACAGCTTCATCCGGCACGTCTGTACCGCGCATATTTCAGCTAGCAATGCGTGACTATCTTCAGGTACGTAAAAAGTGGAAAGAAAGGTCTGTTTTAACTTAATTAGAGACATGAGATGTTTTACACAGGAACCAACTAATCTTATTAGATTCCATCAGACAATTATTAGAGTTTTATTTGTAATTAAAATTTTTGTGTGGACGGGAGGAAAACGGCGGCAATTATGGCGGGATTAATCCAATTTTCTGAGCAAGAAAAAACGAAGAGCAAAAACTGCACATACCTCCGTCGGTGCTTTCTTATTTTGATTTATCTTCGAGCCGTGTTGCAATGCAAATGTAATTCATGGGTCGGAGGTTTCTGAGTTTTCCGTCTTCGGACGGTTACTTGGCTGAAAAACCGCTGACTCACGGTGAGTCGGACCCAAAAATCCGATTTATCACACAGCCTAGACGGATGGGTGCAAGTTTCACGTCCCCATTATTACCATATTTTTGGCCAAACAAAACTCAACAGTTAGAGACCGCAAACATGCATAGGTTTTCGGATTCCCATCGCATGTTAAATCGGCCCCGGATTGATTATTCACGCCTGGCCCCTGCATCGGATTAGCGATCATCTCTTTACCTGTGCTTAATTTCTGGAGGAGCTTCCATCTGCGCTGCCGTCTCGACGGCCCCATTCAATTTAGAAAAGTTCTTTGGGTTAAATCCATCATTATATCAGGGCTGAGGGCGAAGATCCGGCTCGCACGCTTCCGAACAATAGACGTCAAGAGGCACGTACAAGACAAGGGCTGCAGGGCTCCAGGGATGTGTAGATTTACCGGCTCTTCCTCTCCGCATGAAATTCAAATAGGGCCGTTTTCGGTCGATCTCGGATCGAATCCTCGGCGGGTCGCTTTCTTGGCGATTTCGGTGCAGACTTGAAATTGAACTGGCCGAAAAGCAGGGTTTTCGGATTTTACTGGCAAGTCATTGTCATATTTTGTATGTTATTATGAGGGGGTTATTTTTGTTTGGACAAGAAATTCACTGTAATTTTTGTAAACTGAGTTCGATTTTTGAAAACGAACAACTGGAATTTTGACGCGTCAAAATTATGTATTTTTGATTCGGTTTCGTAACTTTGTAACTCGTCTGATTAGTCAAGTAAAGTCAGGTCAGATTAAGTCAGGCCAGTTCAGATCAGCCTAGACCAAGTCAGGTCAGCAAGGTTTGATCAGGTCGAGTCAAATCAGGTCAAGTCGAGTCAGACAAAGTTAACCGTTCTCAGGTTAGTCCAGGGCAGGCCAGGTCAAATCGCGTCAGTTGAGATAAGTCAGGTTACATCAGGTCAGGTCATGTCAGGTCAAGTCCAGTTAAGTCATGTTTTTTGTTATACTAGTTGCTATAAAATTTATTTCTTATTTCATGAACCTGACCTGACTAGACCTAACGTGACCTGAACTATCTTGACTTCTCTATTGTCTCAAAAAAATCAATTTTAAACATTTCTGTTGATATATAAAAACTACAAAGTACATTCTTGAAACAATTGTATTTCCTTTTGAATCTACAAAATTTTTATAGCGAGCTATTTTGACGAAGCTGTAAAAACAGCTACATTTCAATCAGCGATTCTGAAAAAACGGTAGGAATTTCCGAAGAAAAGAATCCGAAAATGACTTCTGGATATCGAAATCTACAAGAAAATGTTCTCAACTAATTTTTGTGTATTATTATCGGATAAATTTAAAGGAATCTGGTGTTTTGTTGTCGAATGAACCTGAAAAAATCTTTTGAATTAGTTTGGGGGCCCATGCAGATTTTTTTTGTAAATTATTTAAAACAATTTGGGGGACTTTGGTGTTTTATTTTTGTAAAATTCTGACCTAAGTGATTCTAAGTTAATTTTGGGACCCAGTTTTTTTTTTGAAAAATTTAAAACAATCTTGAGGTTCTAGGTATGGAAAGAATTTGAAAGTGCATTGGAGCCTCGAGCATCTTTTCTTATAATAATTTCAATAAATTTCTTAGAGGATACGTCATTTGCTAAAATCAGTATTATCTTCGCAAGTACTAGCCCCGCCCACCCGCCCTCTCGTCTCTTAGAGGGTATCTCATTTGCAAAAATCACTCTTATCTTAGCAGGTACTAGCCCCGCCCACCCACCCTCTCTTTTCTTGGAAAGTATGTCATTTGCCAAAATCATTCTTATCTTAGCAAAAACTAGCCCCGCCCACCCACCCTCTATTTTCTTAGAGGGTATATTATTTGCCAAAATTAGTCTTATCTCATCAAATACTAACCCCACCCACCCGCCCTCTATTTTTTTGAAGGGTATGTCATTTGTCAAAGTCAGTACTAACCCCGCCTACTCTCATCTTCTCATTCTAACGACTAGTATATAGTACTTCCTAAGATAAGACTGATTTTGGCAAATTCCAGGCCTTCAAAGAAAATAGAGGGTGGGTGGGCGGGCTAGTACTTGATAATATAAGACTGACTTTGGCAAACGACATACCCTTCAAGAAAATAGGGAGTAGGTGGGCGGGGCCAGTATTTGATGAAATAAGTCTAATTTTGGTAAATGATATACCTTCAAAGAAAATAAAGGGTTACGGGATACGACTGATTTTGGCAAATGATGTACTTTTTAAGAAAATAGGGGGCGGGTGGGCGGGGCTAGTACCTGTTAAGATGAGGCTGATTTTGGCAAATAATATACCCTTCAAGTAAACAGAGGGCGGGTGGGCGGGTTAGTATTTGATGAGATAAAACTGATTTTGGCACTTTTGACATGTTCTACTATATAGTATATAGATTCTTATAGACTACTTCCCTCAGAATTTTCTGGCGATTTTCTATGACATTGAAAAAAAAAATGTTGGCATTTATGTATGCAATAAGTAGAACTTCAAAAATTTGACTTTCTCTTAAGTCTTCAATGAAATAAAAAAAAATCTCCGTGGACAAGTTCAAGATCCTAAAATTTTTTTATATGTCCGTTTATATACACTTCCCCCCATTTCACAAAAAATGCCAAAATATGGCCAATTTTGAGATATTTTAAAAATTCGAATATGAACCTAGATATTTCGGATGGTAGCCATCGTACGAACTTATAATTTTTTTCTTCACTAAACACTGGATTTCTGCTTGACACTGAATTTTTTCGTAATTTTTGTCTTGCCACTTTTTTTTGTCGTGCTGAATCTAATCTTTTGGAAAAAAAATTGGTCGAAAGTAGTTTCAACAGAACTTCCCTTGTTCCTGAAGTACAATGAAAGATAAAAAATAAACACCCAATCAGGTTTAGGAATTTAACTCGTTACAATGGAAATTTGCAATTTAACACCTTTTCAATTTAACAAGTTTTTACAAGGTTAATAGAGACAAAATCAGTCTTATCTTAGCAAGTACTAGCCCCGCCCACCCGCCCCCTATTTTCTCAGAGGCTATGTTATTTGCCAAAATAAGTCTTATCTTAGCAAGTATTAGCCCCGCCCACCCGCCCCTCATTTTTCAGAGGATATGTCATTTGCCAAAATAAATCTTATCTTAGCAAATATTAGCCCCGTTCACCCGCCCTCTATTTTCTTAAAAGATATGTCATTAGCGAAAATGCTAGTATTTGTTAAGATAAGACTGATATTGACAAATGACGTACCCCTCAAGGAAATAGAGGGTGGGTGGGCGGGGCTAGTACTTGCTCATATAAGACTGATTTTGGCAAGTGAGATACCCTTCAAGAAAATAGAGGGCGCGTGGGCGGGGCCAGTATTTGATGAGATAAGACTGATTTTGGCAAATGATATACTCTAAAAAAATAAACTGAGGGGGGCCGGGCTAGTACTTGCTAAGATAGAACTGATTTTGGCAAATAACATACCCTTCAAGAAAATAAAGGGCGGGTGGGCGGGGCTAGTATTTGATGAGATAAGACTGATTTTGGCAAATGCCATATCTTTCAAATAAACAGAGGGCGGGTGGGCGGGGCTAGTATTTGATGAGATAAAACTGATTTTGGCACTTTTGACATGTTCTACTATATAGTATATAGATTCTTATAGACTACTTCCCTCAGAATTTTCTGGCGATTTTTTATGACATTGAAAAAAAAAATTTTGGCATTTATGTATGTAATAAGTGGAACTTCAATTTGACTTTCTCTTAAGTCTTCAATGAAATAAAAAAAAATCTCCGTAGACAAGTTCAAGATCCTAAAATTTTTTTATATGTCCGTTTATATACACTTCCCCCCATTTCACAAAAAATGCCAAAATATGGCAAATTTTGAGATATTTTAAAAATTCGAATATGAACCTAGATATTTCGGATAGTAGCCATCGTACGAACTTCTAATTTTTTTCCTCACTAAACACTGGATTTCTGCTTGACACTGAATTTTTTCGTAATTTTTGTCTTGCCACTTTTTTTGTCGTGCTGAATCTAATCTTTTGGAAAAAAAATTGGTCGAAAGTTGCTTCAACAGAACTTCCCTTGCTCCTGAAGTAATGAAAGATAAAAAATGAACACCCAAACAGGTTTAGGAATTTAACTCGTTACAATGGAAATTTGCAATTTAACACCTTTTCAATTTAACAAGTTTTTACAAGGTTAATAGAGACAAAATCAGTCTTATCTTAGCAAGTACTAGCCCCGCCCACCCGCCCCCTATTTTCTCAGAGGCTATGTTATTTGCCAAAATAAGTCTTATCTTAGCAAGTATTAGTAACGCCCACCCGCCCCCTATTTTTTCAGAGGGTATGTTATTTGCCAAACTAAGTCTTATCTTAGCAAGTATTAGCCCCGCCCACCCGCCCCTCATTTTTTCAGAGGATATGTCATTTGCCAAAATAAATCTTATCTTAGCAAATACTAGCCCCGTTCACCCGCCCTCTATTTTCTTAAAAGATTAGCGAAAATGCTAGTATTTGTTAAGATAAGACTGCTATTGACAATTGACGTTCCTCTTTAAGAAAATAGAGGGTAGGTGGGCGGGGCTAGTACCTGTTAAGATAAGGCTGATTTTGGCAAATAACATACCCTTCAAGTAAACAGAGGGCGGGTGGGCGGGATTAGTATTTGATGAGATAAGACTGATTTTGGCAAATGCCATATCTTTCAAATAAACAGAGGGCGGGTGGGCGGGGCTAGTATTTGATGAGATAAGAGTGATTTTGGCAAATTAAATACCTTCCAAGAAAATAGAGGGTGCGTGGGCGGGGCTAGTACTTGCTAATATCAGACTGACTTTGGCAAATAATATACCTTCCAAGAAAATAGAGGGCGGGTGGGCGGGGCTAGTATTTGATAAGATAAGAGTGATTTTGGCACTTTTGACATTTTCTATTATATAATATATAGATTCTTATAAGCTACGTATTTTTTCTCGAAACGTTGTACACTGAAAAAGTTTAGAAAAAATATTCCCAAGTTTTTTATACCGTGCAAGAGTATTTTTCAAAGTGTTAATTTTGATTTTTTTCTTATGTAAACTTTAAGTACGAAAGAAGTGGTCTCCCATTTCCGTCTGTCTGTCTGTCGGTGTGCCTCGATTTTTACTAGACAAATAATCTCCGAAACGACTGTAAATCGAAATTTGGCTAATCGTCTCCACCAAGAATGTGATGATGTCACTTCAATATTATACTTAGAAAATGGCTTTTAAATTGTATAAAGTAACATAGTCCTACACTTATAGTTTATGAATCCATGTTGAGTTTTTACCCGAAACATCCAGACTTTTGGAGAAAAAAATTAAAATGTTTTGAAATCTTCCGGACCTTGAAAATATCTCTGATTATCCCTGAAAAAATTGATTCTAGTTCACTTTCTTATAACTTTACATACATATTAACTTATAGGGGTTCTCATAAAAAAATAAAATTCGCAAAATCACATTTAATAATTTTTCGAAAAAGCTGGATATGTTTTTATTGTACTTGAGGAGCGAGGGAAGGTCAGTCGAAAATAAAAAAATAATAAAGTATGAGTGGGATGTCTACATAGAACTTAGCTAGCGATCATGGAAGCTTTAGTTCTATACGGAAAAATCATTATTATTTTAAACAACACAGATGTGTCAGACATAGGAAATCTGATGATTTTCAGCATATTTTAAAAACTATGAAAAACTGTGTACATGGTTTTTAATTTCACAAGTCTACCTTGGTCCGATTCTCTAAAATGTAGTAGCGATACTAAAGTTTTGGTGCTGAAAAAGTAAAGATATTAAAAAAAAATTCAATCTGTTCTTTAAATAAACTATACTTTTATTTTTGATAAAAATATAGTGGATTTATGATAAATAAGTTAAAAGTGGTAGGAGTAATAAATTAATCAACAATAATTATTATAAATAGAACTATTTTCGTGTCTGCTTCCCCACCATCACCAAGTTTTATTTTTTTTTTTTAATTTGAAGCCTCGTTGTGAAAAATCCGATGGATAAAAATGGAGTCCCTATTTGGTTTCAGCACCCAAAAAATACATGAGAATCAGGTATTAAACCGAACAGAAGAACGAAATTCCATCTGTTCCCAAATTGTGTGACTTTTTGGGTAAACTGAATGTTTCGCACTAACCATTTTATCAACCCCTAAATCCCAAAATGAGGCAAGAAAGGTAATTTTTTAGTTTCAAAATTATTTTCGCTCCTTAAATTACTTACGACAGTCTGGAAAATAAAAATCAAATGATTGTAACTTGTAAAAAATGCGGCAAATAAACGCGTAGAAGGCTTAACTATTGTTTATTTAATTTTACTAAAAAACAAAAAAAAACTTTATGTCAAAACAGTCAAATGTTTTCCATTAATTGAAAAATATTTTGGCCTGACCTAACCTGACCTAACCTGATATGTTGTACTCCTTAAAACGGTTGTATTCTGTGAAACAAAAATTAATAATTAATAATAAATTGTAGAAACAAAATTGGTCGGACGAAGCCACGAACGATAATTTAGATTTTAGAGAGTACATTATTCTCTAAATCATAATTGCCATCTCCTATCAAAGCCCGATACTTCTTATTTGTCTTCACCACCCTCTCGCCACAAACCGAGTATTTACGCGTCGCATTTCAATCAAAGCCCACAATAATCGAAACCTAGATGATCAATTATCTAATCATTCCTCGTCAAAATCGCTCTCCTTCCTCCCCGCCCACCTCCCCGTCCGAAAACCCCCATTGTTGCATTTAATAAAACTGAAAGCCCGCCGAAGTAATAACTACAAATTGCTGTGTGTAGCTGGAAAGAGAGCGCCATCTTCCTCCTCATATCCAAGAAAATAAAGCGCCGCCAGTCATGAATACATTTCAGCGACATTGTGCGAAATTCGCGAATATTAATGCGACATCGCGTTTGAAGTAGTGGAACACAACACACAAAAAGAATGTGTAGTCCTTGAGGATCCAAGATGGCTGACGAGGACACTCGGGAGAAAAGCTCGCGACAAGAGGAATGAGTGCAATAAAACGTGTGCGATACGAGAGGTACGCCAGAAATATGAGATAAGAACCGAGGAGGAATGAGAAACTGCCGACGAGATATTGCCGGAACGAATGGAGACGCAGCACATATACATGGAACGGTTTTTTTAGCTCCTAGCGAGCTTTTTTGATTACTTCCTTCGGTGAGTGTCTTTATCTGACTAAGTGTCGTCTTTAACGGTACGGTGGAGATCGTTTTCGAATCGGAGCTTTGGGGGGGAGGGGGTGGCCTTGTTTCGTACCCGCAGATGTATATAACGTTCAAGGTATTTTTAAACACAAATTTTTTTTTTGAAAAATTAATATCCGTCTGTGTTCTACGCAAGCAAACGCTCTCCGAATACATTAAGCATTACTGCATTAGTAGCAAATGCACTATTAAATGAGTCTCGTGGTAATGGCATATGGGAAGTAATAATCCTCTAGAATTGCATGCCGGAAAGGCAAGATTAATTTCAGTTAGCAAATAGGAGCATTAATTCTTAATTAATAAAAGGATACAAGCTTGAAAATAATTTTAATGCTTAGCCAATGACACGTTGCTTAAGCAGGTAGCGCAACATTAATTCAGAAAATTTATTGTTAATAAATTTCAGAAACTCGTTTCGGATTTGTGGTGTGCAGCACATTAAATATATAACGCGCCAAAGTGCTTCTTCCTTTTTGAGTTTGATTTAAATGAGAGAGACGGTTGCTAACAGTCGAATTTGATCTCGAAGAGCTCCGAACATTAAATTATCATAGTCATCCACACACGTTCGTGCCACAATAATTAAATTTTAAGCACTAAAATTGTTTTTATTGTTGTTCGCAGTTCGAAATATTAATTTTATTTGTTTAATGCGGTTACGTATCGGACATGGTTTAAAGTCAGACAATGGTCGTTTTATACAGAACAATAATCTTTTTATTACGGAATGCATTACCAGATATTTAATTGCACGTTAATGTGTCAGTTATAACGAAGTTGTTATTTATGGCCAAAATAAATTGAGCTGTATAATAACGGTACGACTTTTACAAGATGCATTACATTCGAAAAATTTAAAAATAAATATTTTTTTAAATATTGGTGCTATTTATGTGTGTTTTTTTTTAATTTTGGATGTAAATTCAAAAATTATATTCAGTTCGGATTCGCCTACTACAAGCCATTATTTAAATCCAGTTTTAATAATTAACTAATATTTTAATTTAATTTGGTAATTATGAACTCTCAAATAAGTTGATTTATTTTAATTTGTTATGATCACAGGATTCGCCCCTGTTTGGTTTTATATTAATACGGCTGCTATTTTTTTATTATTAAATTTCCTCGACACAAAAGCCCTGTTTTAATATTTATGAATATCCTGCATCCAGTAATGAATAAATACCAAATGTTTAATAAAAAATTAACTTGGGTCTATTTCCGGGGAAATCGGAAGACCAAAAAATTTTAAAATGGAAATTCTGACGTTCTAACAACGACAAATTAAATTTATAATATTTCGAAATAATTTCAGCATTTATTGGCAAAGTTTCCTTTATATCGAAAGATTTTTTATGTATGCTCCTTTCAACTAATGCATAATCAGGTGTGTAAAATATGAAAATAAATTATACCGAACTTCCACATCATGCCTCATTTAATCGTTTTGTTTACACCGTTGCCATGGAAACCGCGCGTCTAATCGTTGCATTCAGAAGGAATCGGGTCCTGCTCGAACAACTCAGTCGCGGGACTACATTTTGATTTTAAATAAAAATAATGAATTCAGTTGAATATTTAATAAAAAATTGTCTTTTGTCTTACGACGGTAAAATTAAAAAAAAAAAAATTTAGGGAAGAAAGTCCCTATTTATTAATTACTAAAGATATAAGGAGAATAAAAAAAAACTAAATGACATACTAAATACTATTTGCTTTATTTTGAAAAACTGTGATATAAATTCTGGAAAATAATAACATTAATTTATTTATAAACAGGTAAAATCCGTGGCCTTGTATCTTTGGAACGGATATAGATATTAAAATTCTGTAACAGGCGTTGTTTTTAGTTTGAAGGAAGAAATTTAATTTAGTATGATTTTTAAATTGCAACATACACATTATTCAACGAATTTTGGTAAATCATTGTAATAATGTGAAACAATTAAATTTGAAAGCTAAAAACAATGGTTATTACAGAATTTCAATATATTTATCCGTCTCAAGATATTGGACCATGGAGTATTAGTGACCATGTAGATATATTAAGATCAATTTTCTTGCATTACAATAAATCACAGATCTCGAAATGCGAAAAATGTCGCTGTAGCAATTTTTACTTTTAAGATAAGGAAGTATTGTAATAATTATTGTCAAACGCTAACCAAAATTTGTCCGATCATCCCCACCAAGAATAGAATGACTTCATCTCGAAAATTTACAATAGTAAACACTTATGGTTTTTGAATCCGTATGAGTTTTTACCTTCATCTAACTTAAAAAAAAAAATCAAAATGTTGGAACAATTATGTTTTGTCATTTTTTCTTAATATGTACGTAGTTTTCTATTCACGACAAGAAACTGAAAACTTGTTTACAATGGCAAATTTGTACAGAAATGTGAAGAATAAAATTTACCATTTCGAATATGTTTTGAGTCTTTTGTTATGAAGAATATGTACATTAAGAAGAAAATAAAAAGAAAAATTATAAGCCCCGCCCACCCACCCTGTCTCAATTGGGACGATTTTTCTTTGTTCGTCGTAAGCAAGGGGGCGGAGCTTAATTGCAAAATCCTTATTTTTCTAAGAGAAACGCCAAGAAAGCCAAAAGATAAGCCCAACCCATGTCTCCATGTCAACTGTGACGAATTTTTCATTTGTTGTCAGAGCCAAACATTCATGTACCACTTTAAACATGTTTTAAGTTTCTTGTTGTGAAATGAATGTGTATTAAGAAAAAAACAAAATGGAAGCCCCGCCCACCCACCCCTGTCTCAATTGTGGTGATTTTTTTATTCGCCGTGAGTTTATTTCTTAACAAAAAATTACCATGTGAGACGTATTTTTTTAGATATTGGTGCTAATTTTTTTTTAATGAAGCCTTTTGTAGTTTTTTTTATTTTGGATGCAAATTAAAATATTATATTCAGTTCGGATTCGCCTACTACAAGCCATTATTTAAATCGAGTTTAATAATTAACTAATATTTTAATTTAATTTGGTAATTATCAACTCTCAAATAAGTTGATTTATTTTAATTTGTTATGATCACAGGATTCGCCCCTGTTTGGTTTTATGTTAACACGGCTGCTATTTTTTTTTTATTAAATTTCCTTGACACAAAAGCCCTGCTTTAATATTTATGAATATCCTGCATCCAGTAATGAATAAATACCAAATGTTTAATAAAAAATTAACTTGGGTCTATTTCCGGCGAAATCGGTAGACCAAAAAATTTTAAAATGGAAACTCTGACGTTCTAACAACGACAAATTAAATTTATAATATTTCGAAATAATTTCAGCATTTATTGGCAAAGTTTCCTTTATATCGAAAGATTTTTTATGTATGCTCCTTTCAACTAATGCATAATCAGGTGTGTAAAATATGAAAATAAATTATACCGAACTTCCACATCATGCCTCATTTAATCGTTTTGTTTACACCGTTGCCATGGAAACCGCGCGTCTAATCGTTGCATTCAGAAGGAATCGGGTCCTGCTCGAACAACTCAGTCGCGGGACTACATTTTGATTTTAAATAAAAATAATGAATTCAGTTGAATATTTAATAAAAAATTGTCTTTTGTCATACGACGGTAAAATTTTAATGAAAAATTTAGGGAAGAAAGTCCCTATTTATTAATTACTAAAGATATGTGGACAAGTACTTTTTTACTTTTCTTGTATGTATTTTTGTATTATTTCATGTAACTCATCAGTCAAATTGTGACCCCCCATTTCAAAAGGTCACGAGCCGCCATTGAATGATAGTATAGTTTATAAAAAAAAGGATTTAAAATAATTAGATCAAAATATTAAATTTATATAAAAATTTAATACACAAAATTAATTCTTCAAAAATATTCTGATGTACCTACAGTGAAAAACTATTCTTTGATTAGACTTTTTTTGGTAAAGCTCGCAAGCTATCACAAAATTTTAAATTTGAGTGTTGTTTATGTTTATATCGAAGCAATAAAAAACATGATCAAAGGCAGCCGTTGGATTTTGAAAGAGTGTCTTTGATCGTTACATTTTCCACTGAAACTTCCAAATTAACGGTAATTTGACAAGGTGAAAATTCTGTCAAAGACAAATTTTCAATAATCCATGGTTGTCTTTGATCGGGTTTGTTATTGCTCTGTCGCTGTATTTACTTCACAATGATGAAAATTATAAAGTGACATTGATTCCTAGGTTAACATGATGCCAATACAGAATATGTGTAATAATATTTGTGCTTCTGAAAATATAAGTATTAAATTTTGTAATAATAAATATGTACAAATATTTCTATTAAAAAAATAAATATATATTTTTGCACTAGGAAAATCTGCAGGTGGTCCTAATACTAGGGGACAGTTGCGCGCAGTGGTTAGAAAAATTTGCATATAATTTTAAGGATTAATACCATAAACAGTTGTTACCTGTTGTAGTAGTTTACGTAGGTGTTAATCGTACTAAAATAAGCAAGTAGGTACTTAGTTGAGAAATTACTTATTTTTTTTTAAATCTATAAGAAAATTTTTTTAAAACTATAAACTAACCGCGGCTCACAAGTGACCAACATCCTATGAACTGAGCTGAGTCGATATGGACCTGACATGACTTGACCTGGCCTGGTATGACTTGACCCCAAAAGATTGGCTAAAATTCTTCTTTTTTGTTACGTATTTTTAAACGTTTCAAGGATTTTTCAATTTCATTAATAGACACACTAAAATATCGTAAGGAGAATAAAAAGAAACTAAATTACATACTAAATACTATTTGCTTTATTTTGAAAAACTGGGATATAAATTCTCGAAAATAATAACATTAATTTACTTATATACAGGTAAAATCCGTGGCCTTATATCTTTGGAACGGATATAGATATTAAAATTCTGTAACAGCCGTTGTTTTTAGTTTGAAGGAAGAAGTTTAATTTAGTATGATTTTTAAATTACAACATACACATTATCCAACGAATTTTGGTAAATCATTGTAATAATGTGAAACAATTAAATTTGAAAGCTAAAAACAATGGTTATTACAGAATTTCAATATATTTATCCGTCTCAAGATATTGGACCATGGAGTATTAGTGACCCTGTAGATATATTAAGATCAATTTTATTGCATTACAATAAATCACAGATCTCGAAATGCGAAAAATGTCGCTGTAGCAATTTTTACTTTTAAGCTAAGGAAGTATTGTAATAATTATTGTCAAACGCTAACCAAAATTTGTCCGATCATCCCCACCAAGAATGGAATGACGTCATCTCGAAAATTTACAATAGTAAACACTTATGGTTTTTGAATCCGTATGAGTTTTTACCTTCATCTAACTTAAAAAAAAAAATCAAAATGTTGGAACATTTATGTTTTGTCATTTTTTCTTAATATGTACGTAGTTTTCTATTCACGACAAGAAACTGAAAACTTGTTTACAATGGCAAATTTGTACAGAAATGTGAAGAATAAAATTTACCATTTCGAATATGTTTTTAGTCTTTTGTTATGAAGAATATGTACATTAAGAAGAAAATAAAAAGAAAAATTATAAGCCCCGCCCACCCACCCTGTCTCAATTGGGACGATTTTTCTTTGTTCGTCGTGAGCAAGGGGGGCGGAGCTTAATTGCAAAATCCTTATTTTTCTAAGAGAAACGCCAAGAAAGCCAAAAGATAAGCCCCACCCATGTCTCGATGTCAACTGTGACGAATTTTTCATTTGTTGTCAGAGCGAAACATTCATGTACCACTTTAAACATGTTTTGAGTTTCTTGTTGTGAAATGTATGTGTATTAAGAAAAAAGCAAAATAAAAGCCCCGCCCACCCACCCCTGTCTCAATTGTGGTGATTTTTTTATTCGCCGTGAGTTTATTTCTTTACAAAAAATTACCATGTGAGACGTATTTTTTTAGATATTGGTGCTAATTTTTTTTTAATGAAGCCTTTTGTAGTTTTTTTTATTTTGGATGCAAATTAAAATATTATATTCAGTTCGGATTCGCCTACTACAAGCCATTATTTAAATCGAGTTTAATAATTAACTAATATTTTAATTTAATTTGGTAATTATGAACTCTCAAATAAGTTGATTTATTTTAATTTGTTATGATCACAGGATTCGCCCCTGTTTGGTTTTATATTAATACGGCTGCTATTTTTTTTATTATTAAATTTCCTCGACACAAAAGCCCTGTTTTAATATTTATGAATATCTTGCATGCAGTAATGAATAAATACCAAATGTTTAATAAAAAATTAACTTGGGTCTATTTCCGGCGAAATCGGAAGACCAAAAAATTTTAAAATGGAAACTCTGACGTTCTAACAACGACAAATTAAATTTATAATATTACGAAATAATTTCAGCATTTATTGGCAAAGTTTCCTTTATATCGAAAGGTTTTTTATGTATGCTCCTTTCAACTAATGCATAATCAGGTGTGTAAAATATGAAAATTATTATACCGAACTTCCACATCATGCCTCATTTAAACGTTTTGTTTACACCGTTGCCATGGAAACCGCGCGTCTAATCGTTGCATTCAGAAGGAATCGGGTCCCGCTCGAACAACTCAGTCGCGGGACTACATTTTGATTTTAAATAAAAATAATGAATTCAGTTGAATATTTAATAAAAAATTGTCTTTTGTCTTACGACGGTAAAATTTTAATGAAAAATTTAGGGAAGAAAGTCCCTATTTATTAATTACTAAAGATATGTGGACAAGTACTTTTTTACTTTTCTTGTATGTATTTTTGTATTATTTCATGTAACTCATCAGTCAAATTGTGACCCCCCATTTCAAAAGGTCACGAGCCGCCATTGAATGATAGTATAGTTTATAAAAAAAAAAGGATTTAAAATAATTAGATCAAAATATTAAATTTATATAAAAATTTAATACACAAAATTAATTCTTCAAAAATATTCTGACGTACAGTGAAAAACTATTCTTTGATTAGACTTTTTTTGGTAAAGCTCACAAGCTATCACAAAATTTTAAATCTGAGTGTTGCTTATGTTTATATCGAAGCAATAAAAAACATGATCAAAGGCAGCCGTTGAATTTTGAAAGAGTGTCTTTGATCGTTACATTTTCCACTGAAACTTGCAAATTAACGGTAATTTGACAAGGTGAAAATTCTGTCAAAGATAAATTTTCAATAATCCACGGTTGTCTTTGATCGTGTTTTTTATTGTTCTCCCGGTGTGTTTATTTCACAATGAAGAATTATAAAGTGACATTTTTTGCACCAGGAATTTGAAATCTGGATTAACTGGATGACATGATTTGGGACATAGTTCAGTTGCACGCCACGGTCAGAAAATCTGAAGGTGGTCATAATACTATGAGTCAGTTGCGCGCAGTGCTTAGAAAAATTTGCATATAACTTTAAGCATTAATACCATAAACAGTTGTCACCTGTTGTAGTAGTTTACGTAGGTGTTAGTCATGCTAAAATAAGTAAGTAGGTACTTAGTTGAGAAATTACTTATTTTTTTTTTTTAATCTATAAGAAAAAATTTTTAAAACTCTATAAACTAACCGCGGCTCGCAAGTGACCAACATCCTATGCACTGAGCTGAGTTGATATGGACCTGACATGACTTGACTTGGTCTAGTATGACTTGACCCCAAAAGATTCGCTAAAATTCTTCTTTTTTGTTACGTATTTTTAAACGTTTCATCGATTTTTCAATTGCTTTAATAAAATATCGTAAGGAGAATTAAAAGTAAACTAAATTACATAATAAATACTATTTGCTTTATTTTGAAAAACAGATACAAATTCTCGAAAATAATAACATTAATTTATTTATAAACAGGTAAAATCCATGGCCTTATATCTTTGGAACGGATAGAGATATTAAAATTCTGTAACAGCCGTTGTTTTTAGTTTGAAGCAAGAAATTTAATTTAGTATGATTTTTAAATTACAACGTACACATTTTTCAACGAATTTTCGTAAATCATTGCAATAATGTAAAACAATTAAATTTGAAAGCTAAAAACAATGGTGATTACAAAATTTCAGTATATTGTCAACTTTTTTTTTGTTAACATATACAATTTTCTTTCAAGAACATGATACTTACAAACATATTTTACATGGTGTTTCTTGTAGAGAAATAATCATTTTACAATTAAGCGCCACCCCCCGACTCACGACGAATAAAAAAGTCATCACAATTGAGACGAGGGCGGGTGGGCGGGGTTTATATTTTGCCATTTTTTTTTCTTAATATATGTACGTAGTTTTCTATTCACGACAAGAAACTCAAGTTTACAATGGCAAATTTGTAGAGAAATGTGGAGGTTAAAATTTACCATTTCGAATTATGTTTTCAGTCTTTTGTTATGAAGAATATATACATTAAGAATAAAATAAAAAGAAAACTATAAGCCCCGCCCACCCACCCTGTCTCAATTGTGACGATTTCTCTTTGTTCGTCGTTAGCAAGGGGGGCGGAGCTTAATTGCAAAATTCTTATTTTTCTAAGAGAAAAGCCATGTGAGACATGTTCTTAAGTAATGGTGTTGTTCAAAGAAAACTAAATGTATATATTAAGTAAAAAAAAAGCCAACTGTGTCAACTGTGATGAATTTTTCATTCGTTGTCAAACCGAAAAATTCACGTACCACTTTAAACATGTTTTAAGTTTCTTGTTGTGAAAATAAGACCATGTGTATTCAGAAAAAAGCAAAATGGAAGCCCCGCCCACCCACCCCTGTCTCAATTGTGGTGATTTTTTTATTCGCCGTGAGTTCAGGGGCGGAGCTTAACTACAAAATTTATTTTTTTACAAAAACTTCCCATGTGGGACGTATTTTGTTGTTGTGGACATAGTAGGGAAGGGGGGGGTTGCACATTCTCCTTTTTTTTTCAAACTGGTCTATTTTCTACAATATAATACTTAAAACATGTTTCGGTGAAAAATTCATCACAACTGAGGTCAAGACGGGTGGGTGGGTGGGGTTAATATGTACAGGTTTCTTTCAACAACACCATACTTAAAAACATGTTTCAACACGTCAAGATTTCAAAGTATTCAGTTTTGCAGTTCTTGATTTAATCAATAAAATAAATTGACACAGTCATTAATTTTTTCAGACACCCCGTATAACCAAATCTAAAAAATATTAATGCAATGATAAATCACAAGTATAAACTCATGATATTTTACACAGTATTTATTCAGCAATATTCTGAGGTGATGTCATAATTTTTTTAGGGGGGAATTTAGCATGTTTAAGATAACTTTAAAACATCTCCAAGATTTCAAAGCATTGGGTTTTGCAGTTCCTGATTAAATCAATAACTGAACTTTTATATCATAAGCCTTTACGACGTTGTTGACTTTCTGATCTGACCTGACCTGACCTGACATGGCCTGAGCTGACTTGACTTGACCTGACTTAGCGTGACCTGACTTAACTTGATTAATTCATTCGCTAATTATTTTAATCAAATATACGAAAAGTGGCCCTCTGGAGAGCCACAATAAGTACAATCGGTGAGTCTACCTCAAAGTGTCTAAATATTTGGAAAACTGATTCCAATTTTCGACTAGAAGTCAAGTTTTCCGAATTATTGCACTACAAATAACATCAATAATTTGCGTGGCATAAATCCTGTTACTCTTCGTTTAAAAACGGAAATAAGTATAATTTATCGAGCGATATGTGCCGTACTCACTGCAATCCCGACTTTAATTATTATCGGCCTACGTGTGTTAAGTTCAATCCAGTGGCAAACCGTGCTGGCCTATCTTTCCGTTTGACGGAATCGTCCGCATTCGCTTCCGCATGTTTGACGTCCGCAGCCGCCGCCGCCGCCGCCTCCCCACACTCCACTTAACGCACTAGGCGTTAGTGCCGCGGGGGTGGAGTTAGGCCCGCTCCTTTTTCTTGAAAAAGGAAGCGTGCGTATGCGCGACGTATGTGTGCGTATGTGGACAAGTGTATTTTCTTAGGAGCCATCTTGAAAAACGGCACTTCCAATCAGGGCCGCGGCCGATAAATAATTTATGAAGGTGGGTGTGAGTGCGATTTTCCGAGTGCAGTTGCACGAGGTGAGGAAAAAATGGCGTGGGAAAGCGGCGGGTCGAGGGGCCCGAGGATCCATTTATGAAAATATCGACTTACCTAATGATAAATGGATACATCTCCGTGCATGCATACTTTTCATCTCATTTCCATACATCAGAAAGGCGCAGCTCCGGGTGTATAAAGAGTCCATTAACGATATTCAGCCGACTGTAAAAAGTATCAAGTTTTTAATGCAGTACTCCGGGAAGTAGGTAAGTGAAGACGTCATTGGGAGATAACGGAATTGTGGAAAGAAATGCTCGCTGGAGAGGAGGATGGGGCCGGGACGGGCGCGCGCTACGAGCCGATACGAGGAGCTGGAAATTCATTTGGTGTACTGTTCGCAAATTACCCCACTGTAAAAACAGACTGAATTATTTTTACTACGGCACTTGGAGGCGATTACCTACTTCTTTAGGGATAATTTCCTCATTGCTACAACGTTAAGGAGAAGCGGTTGTGCGCGAGGAGGGAATTAAAACGACCGACAACGTGCTCGCAATCGCCTCAACAAAAAAAGTCCGCGAGGTATCGACTGAACTTACCGCGCCCATAAAGCGCAAACAATTCAAGAAGTAAAGCTTCTATCTATTATCTCATCCTGTATAATATATAAATAACCAACATTATTTGACATCAAGCCCTGATAGATTTTTTTTCCTTTACTAAAATTCTGCGAATCTTGTTAGGGTTCATTATACATACATCTTTATTTTTGTCATTTTTCAGTTAGCTGTGGATATTACAAGGTTTTTGTTAAATGTTCGTCCGGTCTTCTTCTTTGATTAATAGTCTTTAACATTTTAACATTTTTCGCCAACTTTTAAATGAATAATATTTTTAACATGGAATTTGAAACCTGAGCTAGTCAAATCTTTATGTTCTATGAAATATCTTGAGAAAAAGCACAATCATTCAATCAGTATTCAAAAAAGGTGCAATTTTGGATAAAAATATCAACAACTTGAAAAAAAAAAAATCTAGAAAATTAGTTCCAAAATCTTTGAATTTCAGATAAACTCTCTGAAAATGAAACATTAAAATATTACGTTAATTTGTTAAAAAATAAAAATTTGGTTTCTTACGCTTTAAAAGCACAGTTTTTTGTTGAATTAGGATGCCAAGTAATCCCGATTTCGTTGAAACTTTTCTTCTTTTTCTGTTATGCATTTCTGTTTTTTTTTCCTACTATTTAAAGTTTGTTCAAGTATTTCTATTTTTTTTTCTACTATTTAAAGTTTGTTCAATTTTTCACTTTCTTTACAGCCGCAACAAAATATCGTAAAAGAGATACTAATAAATGGAGTTAGATACAGTAATAAGTTTTACTTTGAAAAACTTACGCAATATTTGAAAGCTATACAAAAAAATCTAGAAAACTGGAATTACTTGGCAACAAAATTTCAAATTGTATGTAGCGCTTAAAAAACACAATATTCTGTAGAACTGGAAAAAAGAGAAAATAAGTTGCTGCTGAAAAATACGTACCTATAGCTTTGGACTTTGTTTTTTTATCTCTATTGTGTGATACAATAAAACACGGGATATTTAGTGAATTTCGAGATTTTTTTTTTCAATTTCTCGATGCCTCAATGTTACAATTTTCCGTTTTTTCGCTTTTCCACTTTTTAAGTTTTAGAGTTTTCAATAATGATTTTTCAATTTCTATATCTTGCATCTTGGTCGATTTTTCAATTTTTTGAATTTTCGAATATTCGGTGTCAAATTTTTCGGTTTCCCAACTTATGAATTTTCCAATGTTTCGTTTCTTCATTTTTTCGATTTATGAATTTTAGATTTTACAATTTTTTAATATTTCAGTTTCTTACTTTGTAATTTTGGGATTTTTCAGATTTAAATCCTCCAGTTTTTCGATTTCAATTTTTCGAGTTGTCCGACTTGGAATCTTAGATTTTTCAAATTTTTCAGTGTTACAATGTTACAATTTTGAGATTATAAAATTTTTTCGTTTTTCGATATTTCACTTTTTGTTTTTGGGAAAATCATCAGATTTTTCAATTGTTTCGAATTTTTGATTTTAAATTTTCGAGTTTCCAACTTTCTAATTTTGTTCTAATTTTTCTTTTTTTAAATATTCGATTTTTCACTTTCTCGATTCCAGTTTTTCGAACTTCCAACTTTAAATTTTTCGATTTTTCAATTTTCCGTTCCTTTAATTCTTTAGTTTCCATAATTTTTGTTCTTTAATGTTATAGTTTTTGAATGTTTCGTGTTTAAATTTGTCGGTCTTCGGATTTTTCAGTTTTAAAATTTTGCAATTTTGCGACTGCTCAATTATTTTTCGATTTATTTGTTTCTCGATTTTTAATTTTTCAATTTTTCTACTTTCATATTTTCAATTATTCAAGTTTGTCGGTTTTTAGGTTTTTCAGTTTTTGATTTTTCAATAATGATTTTTCAATTTCTGTATCTTCAACAGTTGTCAATTTTTCAATTTTTTCATTTTTCGAACAGGGACATATTCGATTTCAAATTTTTCGGTTTCCCAACTGTTGAATTTTCCAATTTTTCGTTCTTTCATTTTTTTGATTCATAAATTTTAGATTTTACAATTTTTTAATACATATTTCAGTTTCTCACTTCGTACTTTTTGGATTTTTCAATTTTAAATCCTGCAGTTTTTTTAGTTCAATTTTTCGAGTTGTTAAAGAAATAAATAAATAATTAATCTTAGATTTTTCAAATTTCCGTTTCTTCAATTACTCGATTTTTAATTGTTACAGTGTTACAATTTTGAGATTATACCGGGTGTTTCTTTTATTTGATACAACCCCTGTAAATTTTTTATTTTTAAAGATAAATCTGTAGTTCTTTGAGCAAATTTGTATCATTTTAAAAGATCTAGTGATGACAACAATTTTTCAATTGTTTTTCAAGCAACTAGATTTTGAAATGAACGGAAAATTTTGGAGATATTTTACTAAATAACTTTTTTATTATTGATTTTAGAATATTGGTTGCTTGTGATTTTTTGTAGTGAAAAAATCAATCTTTCCATTTATGAAAAAATATACCTAGTGTTCCATTAAAAAAAATAAGTTGACGTCATTTCCGGTTCTACCGCCAGTGATAATAAAAATGTGTGCTTACCATCATATAAATCTTTGAGAATGATACAAATTTGGTTAAAGAACTACGGGTTTATCTTCAAGAATAAAAAAGTTACAGGGGTTGTATCAAATAAAAGAAACACCCTGTACAATTTTTTGTTTTTTCTATATTTCAATTTTTGATTTTTGGAAAATTATTGTCCGATTTTTCAATTGTTTGGAATTTTTAATTTTAAATTTTTCGAGTTTGCAACTTACCAATTTTACAATTTTTCATTTTTTAAATATTTCGATTTTTCGTTTCTTCGGTCTTCAATTTCCAAAATTTTCGAATTTTAATGTTACAATTTGTCAATGCTTCGTGTTTCAGTTTCTCGGTTTTCCGATTTTTCAATTTTAAAATTTTGTAACGTTGCGACTACTCAATTATTTTTCGATTTATTTGTTTCTCAATTTTTAATTTTTCAATGTTTCTACTTTCAAATTTTCAGTTTCTAAGTTTTCAATTTAAAATTGTTCAATTTTTCGATTTTTTAATTTCTAGACCAATTTTTCAATTTATCTATTTTTTCGATTTTTGTGTTTTTCAATTTCCCATTTTTAATTTAATTAACCTATTTTTGAGATAGTTAATAAAATTAACTGGTTTATTAATTTTTTTAACTTCCTGTAAAAACATTAAAAAAAATACGTATAATACACATTTTTAACAAACTTTTGATTATTAATTTTTTTGATGACGTCATTAATTTTCTGGAGAGAACGAATAAAGCAAATTTAATCATTGTTCTATAACCATTAAAACAACATACTATGCCAAAATTTTGAGAATTTTCGTAATTTTTCTTATGAATTTTCCAATTTTTCTTAAATATTCGATTTTTCATTTTCTCTATTTTTAATTTTCGCTTTTTTAAATTTCCGATTCCAGTTTTTCGAACTCCCAATTTAATTTTTTTCTATTTTTCAATGATTCGTGTTTCAATTGCTCGGTCTTCCGATTTTTCAGTTTTAAAATTTTGAATTTTGGGGGAATATTTTTCGATTTATTTGTTTCTCCGATTTTTAACTTTTCAATTTTTCTACTTTTCAATTTTACATTTTTTTGATTTTTCAATTTTTGATTTTTCAATAATGGTTCTTCAATTTCTGAATTTTAAACATTTGTCGATTTTTCAATTTTTTGATTTTTCGAATATTCGATTTCAAATTTTTCGGTTTCCCAAATTTTGAATTCTCCAATTTTTCGTTTCTTGATTTTTTCGATTTATAAATTTTAGATTTTACAATTTTTTACTATTTCAGTTTCTCACTTCGTAATTTTTGGATTTTTCAATTTTAAATCCTGCAGTTTTCTATTTCAATTGTTCGGGTTGTTAAATAAACAAGTAAATAAATAATAAATCTTAGATTCTTAGATTTTTCAAATTTTTGATTTTTCATTGTTACAATTTCAGTTCAATTCCCATTTTTAATTTAATTGTCCTATTTTCGTAGTTAATAAAATTAACTGATTTATTATTTTTTTTTAACTTTCTGTAGGAAAAAAATACGTATAATACACATTTTTTAACAAATTTTTATTTACTAATTTTTTTTGATGACGTCATTAACTTTCAGGGGGGAACGAATAAATCAAATTTAATCATTGTTCTATAACCATTAAAACAAGATACTATGCCAAAATTTTGAAAATTTTCGTAATTTTACTTATGAATTTTCCAATTTTTCTTAAATATTTGATTATTCATTTTCTCTATTTTTAATTTTAGCTTTTTCAATTTTCCGAACTCCCAATTTTAATTTTTTCTATTTTTCATTGTTTCGCTTCTTCAATTCTTTAATGTTTAAAGTTTTTGATGTTACGATTTTTCAATGTTTCGTGTTTCAATTGCTCGGTCTTCCGATTTTTCAGTTTTAAAATTTTGCAATTTTGCAAATAGTCAATTATTTTTCAATTTTTCTACTCTTGAATTTTACATTTTTTTGATTTTTCGATTTTTGATTTTTCAATAATGATTTTTCGAATATTATTTTTTTTTTCAATTTTAAATCCTGCTTTTTTTTCTTTCAATTTTTCGACTTGTTAAATAAATAAATAGATAATAAATTTAATTAATCTCAGATTCTTAGATTTTTCAAATTTACGTTTTTTCAATTGCTCGATTTGGAATTTTTCATTGTTACAATGTTACAATTTTTCGTTTTTTTATATTTCAGTTTTTGATTTTTGGAAAATCATTATCCGATTTTTATATTCTTTCGAATTCTTGATTTTAAATTTTTCGACTTTCACACTTACGAATTTTCCGTTTTTGGTTTCTTCGATTATTTAATTTCCAAAATTTTCGTTTTTTATTGTTACGATTTTTCAATTTTTCAATGTTTTAATTTCTAGATATTTATTATTTTTCATTTTCTGATTTTTCGATTTTTCAGTTTCTCGATTTTTTAATTAACTCAATTTTTCAATTTATCTATTTTTTCGATTCTTCGTATTTTCAATTTCTCCTTTTTAATATAATGAAACTATTTTATAAATAATCAATGAAATTAACTGATGATTATTTTTTTTTTAAATATCTGTGGTAACAATTGAAAAAAATTACATACACATTTTTTAACAAACATTTCGTCACAAATTTTTAGGAATGAACGAATAAATCAAATTTAATCATTGTTCTATAATAATAATTAAATCAGTATACTATGCCAAAATTTCGAAAATTTTCGTGATTTAAATTCTAAGACAAACTATAAAAATTGCTTAAAAGTTGAGTCCAGAAATGTTTTGAATTTTTTTTATTTTTTTCAGAATGCTTCCAATATTAGAACATAAGGTCCAGAAGCTTTATGGGTGACTAAATAATTGTTCGTTTAAAAAATAGAACAGAAACATACAAAGAAATTTTTGATTTGATCTCTTGACACCTGTATAACACACTGGAAAATAATAATTTGGAGAAATCTTCATTTACAACGACTATAGTATTTTTTTCATTAAATTTTTGGTGGGAATGAACGGAAAAATTTTAATTATTTTTACCATCTGAATGAAAATCTGACAGTTGAAGAAAAATTTGATATAATCAGCCCAGTAGTTTCTAACAAATCATTAACAGAGAGACAGGCTAAACCCTTGAGAATAAATTGTTTCAATGTAAACTTGGTACACAGTAGCAAAATTATAAATACCTACGTGCAAACAAAAATGTATTTTTTTAAATTAACCGGTCTTATTATAATGTCTTAGTTCGTTTTACACGTGCACCGGCTATATTTTATAAATAAGCGATTAAATTTGCATTAATAGCCGCCAATTAACCATTAATTTATACCTCGATATGACTTATTTTTGCATACTTTATGTAAGCAAATATTTGCGTTAAGATTACACTTTTTCGAAACCCTGCCCGAGCCGGTTTTTTGCCATCCAAACCGGAATAAAGAACGCACTCCGGTTAGTTCCATTTTTGATGTCCGCTTTTTACGCAACCCTTACGCCCGCCATCAAATATGCACAATGTCAATAATGTCAGGGTCAGCATTTTTTTCTCTGGATTATTTAGGAAAGTCCGGTGGAATTTCACCCTGCCCGGAATAATTCATGCATCGTGAAGGTCCCCGCTTTTTGTGTACTTTATCTCTTTATTATCTTCGCCACCCATGTATATTTTATACCGGCGTTAAGTTTTTATAATCCTATCGACAAACTTTTACATTTTGATTGTTTTCACTCGAATCTAATACGTTTTCTCCCTCTCAAAGAAAATCGCCGCTTTACGCAACGCGGATCCCATGAATTTTTAAAAAGCTCACAAAATTAATCACCACTATCTCAATTTTATTACAAAAATCGCATCGCAGAAGTATAAAATCGGCGGGCGAGCGCGAAAACACATAAAGAATTTACTGCCAAGGACTAGATTAAACTTTAATCATCAAGATATAATATCAATATCTTAAATAATTGCGAGCTCGACTGGAAAAACTTCTCGACTTAGTTGGAAAGTTTTAATGTTAGTTCTTTTTAATCTTTCCAGATCGTTCGATAAGTTTTGCCGTTTAGCACGAAAACATTCGCCTGTTTTCCTTCCGATTCGATATTTAATTAAATGATAAGTTGACGATTCGGGGCTGCCAAAACGTTGTTTTTGGGAGCAATATTGCGTCCAAATTCTTTTAAAAGCACTCGATGAATCGATGTTTGATTTATTTTTGTCTTGGCTTCGAGTGAACACAATGGGGAAAATTGGCGAAAATAAGATAAGGAAAGTCGCAACCCGGTTTTAGTTAGATGCGTTTAAAAATCTTCGTTTAAGGAGACAAGAAATTTGTTGACCAAGGGTTCAGTTTAGGGCTACTTTTTTTGCAATATTGGTTAATGATATCAAGCGTTGCTTAGGAATAAAATGTCTAAACCAATGCGATATTTTATAGAAAAAGATACTCCTACACTTGTGATGAATGAATCCGTGTTCAGTTTCTACTCTAGACATCCAGATTTTTGAAAAAAAAAATCAGAGTTGTGTAAAAACTTTGAAACTGCCAAACTAAATTTTCTGAAATCTTTCAAAGGTTTAAGGTTATCATAATCATGGTAAATCGTTGATCAAAATTTATACATTTATCTCCTCTCAAAAAATTGATGACGTCAAGTCAAAATTTTGATGAATAAAACCTCTCTGAAATATATTACACTCATAGTTTTTAGAATTACTTTTACAGGGTGGTTCAAAAATAACAAATGACGCAATTTATTGTATTGAGTAAATTAAGAACGCGTAGGTTCTTTACTTTAACATTACATACATAATACATAATTTTATTTTAACTTATAAAGGTTACCATAAAAAATAAAACCGCAAAATCAAATTTTTCGAAAAATCTATTTATTTCCCTTCGACCAGTTTTTTGAAATAAGAATTTTTCGTTTTTTCATTTTTTTTTTCTTCAATTTTTCAATTTCTCGGCTTCCAAAATTTTCCGCTTGCAATTTTCCAGTTTTGCAATTTTTCATTTTTAGATTTTTCAATTTTTTTTCTAATTTTTTAATTTGTCAATTTTTCGTTTCCGCAATTTTGCAAGTTCTTGATTTTTATTTTTTAGATTTTTTGATTTTCATTTTCCCGATTTTACGAGTATATCACAATTTTTTGTTTTTTCAGTTCCTTAATTTTTTCAGTGCTTCGATTTTATAATTTTTCGTTTATTCGACTATTCAAATTCTGCAATTTTTTTATTTCTCAGTTACTTATCAAATTTTCCTACTTCCATAAATTTCAATATTTTGATTTTACAGTATTTTGAATTTTTCGATTTTTAAGTTTCTCGGTTTTTAATCTTTCGATTTTTCAATTTTTCGTTTCTACAATTTTTCAATTTCTTGATTTCCAATTTTTACATTATTCAAAGCTTTCATTTTATACTTTTCGTTGTTTTTTTATTTTTAATTTTAGAATTTTGCAATTTTTCCACTTTCTTATTTAAAATAATATTAAAAAATCGAAAAATCGAAAAATCAGAAAATAAAAAATCCAAAAACTAAAATTGAAAACGAAAAATGTTTTTTTTGGCGTTTTTTTCAATTTGATTTTTCAATTTTGTAATTTTTCCAATTTCTTCATTCGAAAAGTTGAAAAGTCGAAATTTTGAAAAATCTAAAACTGAAAAAACTAAAAATTTCAAAATCGAAAAAGCGAGTAATCGAAAAATTGCAAATCGAAAAAACCATTAAAAAACAAAAACACTCTTGAAAATTGAAAAAAAATATATCAAAAAATTAGAAAGAATAGACGCATCGAATCGAAATCAAAATCCAAAAATTGTGAAATCAAAAATTTAAACAAACGTCAAATTTGTAAAGTCGAAAAACTGTAATACTGGAAGATCGAAAACTTGAAAAATTAAATATCGAGATTGAAAAATTAAAAATAGGAAATTTCAAAATCGAAAAATCGAACAATTGAAAAAAATTAAAAATCCAATATTTGAAAAAATCAATTTTGTAAAAATGAAAAATTTAAAAAATCGAGAAACCGAAAAATATAAAACTGAAAAAACCAATAATTAAAAAATCTAAAAGTTGAAAAATCCAAAAATTAAAACAATTTTACACTTGAAAATAAAAAAATTATAAAATCAAAAAACAAAAAAATAAACTAAAAAACTGAAACGAAAACTGCAAACCGAAAAATCGAAAAATTAAAAACTGGAGAGTCGAAAAACTAAATTATTTAAAAATGAAAACTGGAAAATTTTAATTGAAAAATTATAAGTCGGAAAACTGAAGAAACGAAAAACTGAAAAATTATGAAATTGATAAAACACAAAATGATAAAATCAGAAGAATGGAAATTCGAAAAATTGTTCAAATAAAGAAAATAAAAAACCGAAACGGAAAATTGCAAATCGAAAATTTGAGAAATGCAAAATTGAAGAATTGAAAACTTGAAATATCAAAAATCGAAAAATTGAAAAGTACAATAAGTAAGAGGTTTTAAAAACAAATTAATGAAAAATGGACAAATTCTAAATTCGTAAAATCGAAAATGTAGAAAATCGAAAAATTGTGCTTCGAAGAACGAAAAAACCCAGAATTGAAACATTGGAAATGAAAAATGTTTTTATTGTGTTTTTTCATTTTTGATTTTTCAAGTTTGCAATTATCAATTTTTCCATTTTTTTATTCGAAAAATTTAAAAATCAAAATATTGGAAAATCAAAAACCAAAAAATCGGAAAAGCGGATAATCGGAAAAAGGAAAAAACGAAAAATTGAAACATTGAAAATGAAAAATGTTTTTTTGGCGCTTTTTCATTTTTGCTTTTTCAATTTTGCAATTTTGCAATTTTTCCATTTTTTTATTCGAAAAATCGAAAAGTCGAAATACTGAAAAATCAAAAACCAAAAAATCGGAAAAGCGGATAATCGGAAAAAGGAAAAAAACGAAAAATTGAAAAACATTGAAAAACAAAAACTCCAGAAACTTGAAAATTAAAAAAAAATATTGTATCTAAAAATTAGAAAAAAAAACCCATTTAATCGAAATGAATGACCCAAAAATTGTGAAATCGTAAAATTGTACAATCGTTAAATTTGGAAAGTAGAAAAACTGTAATACTGTAAGATGGAAAACTTGAAAAATTAATTATCGAGAGATTGAAAAATTAAAAATTAAAAATTCCAAAATCGAAAAATCGATTAAATGAAAAAATTCGAAAGTCCTACAATTGGAAAATGGAAAAATTCTTATTTCGTTTAACTGGAAAAACTGAAAAATCGTGAAACCAAAAAATCTAAGACTGAGAAAACCCGTAATTAAAAAATCTAAAAGTTGAAAACTCCAAAAATTCAAAAATTTTACACTGGAAAATAGAAAAATTATAAAATCAGGACACTGATGAACGGAACAATTGAAAACTAAAGGAAATAAAAACCAAAACGAAAAATTTCAAACTGAAAATTTGAGAAATACCTACAAAGTTGAACTGAAAATTTGAAAAATCAAAAATCGATATTATTACATATTTATAGTGGAAACTAGAAAAATTGCAAATCAAAGGAACAAATGAAGAATGAAAAATCATGAAGCTGGAAATTAATAAAAGGAAAAATTAAAAAATCTAAAAGTTGAAAAATCGAAAAATTGAAATATTCAAAATTGAAAAATTCCACATTGCAAAACAGAAAAATTTTTAAATGAAAACCTGAAAAATTGAACAATAAAGAAACTAAAAAACCCAAACGAAAAATTGCAAATTAAAAATTCAAGACATGAAAAATTGAAAAATTAGAAATTGAAAACTCGAAAAGTTGCATATTTATATTTTTTTGTTACGGATTTTTTGTGAGAAATAGAAGCTAATTAATGATTAACTTAATCAAAAATTAAGCCATGTTATGTAAACCCATTCTAAAAGTAATATTTTAACGTGTTTTTTAAACACTGTTAATTTTCTTTTAAAATCTTCCCTGAATTAACTTGACCTAACCTGACCTGACCTGATTAGATCAGGCCAAAAAAAATCTGTTAGTGTCTTAAACAATTAGAATAAACAAAAAGTAAAATTTTGAGCAAAAATTTTAAAACATCGGTATGTCGATAAATCTAGAGACCGAGTTTTTTTTTTAAATTGAAAAATGGGAAATTGAAACATTCAAAAAACAGTAAAAGGGAAAAATTGAAAAGCCGTAAAGTCAAAAATTCGATAGATCGGGCAATCCAGGCATCAAAAAATCCAAAAATTTAAATTAAACAAAAACGAAAAATTGAAAAATTCACAAAATTGAAATGTTTAAAAAAATTACAAATCGAAAAACCGAAAACCGAGATGTCCAGAAATCGAAAATTTTAAAAACGAGAAATTAACATATGCATTGAAAAATAAGGGAGTAGAAAAAACAAAAAGATAAAATCGAAAAACTGAAAATAGAAAAATCCAAAATTTAAAAAATCGAGAAATTGAATCGAAAAATTGAAAAGCCCAGAAATTAAAAAATCACAAAATTGAAATAACGAAACATTGGGAGCTCCAAATATTGTAAAACAGAAATGTCGAGAAATTGGAAAATCGAAATTTGAGAAATCGAAAAGGTAAAACAACCGTCAAATGGAAAAATCAAAACATACCTACAAAAATTGAAAAATTGAAAAATCGAGAAATCGAGAAATCGAAAAATTGAAAAATAGAAAATAAAAAACGGAAACGAATAACTACGAATCGAAAATTTGAAGAAATGAAAAACTGAAGTCGAAAAATTGCAAAATCTAAAAATTGAAAAATTATAAAATAAACTGAAAAATTTAAACTTGGAAACTCAAAAATTGCAAATCGAAAAACTGAAGAAACAAAAACAACAGAAATTGATGTCAAAAATCTGCGGGAGTGTTATTTCCGCCTGTGGTTTTTACTCTTTAGAGGTTATCAAGAAAAAAAAAATCACAAAAAATTTGCGTAATTTTTCAAAGAAGTTCGTTCGAAATAATGTTCGACCAATTTTTTTCACGGAGTGGTGTTATCAGATTTCAGAGACGTACGGATTCAATTCCAAGGATGCCTCGATTACAAATTATGTCTCATTCACACCTTAGGTAGTTTTTCCCCAAACCTAGCCAACAAAGCGACTCCGAAGCCGCCGCTCTGCGTCAACTCAACTCTTTCGGCTCCAACCCCCGTTTTCGCCGTCCGGTCGTTCCCATCGCCTCCGCCGGCCAACGCCCGTCCCGCAATCCAAGATGCCGTATGATAAATGGAAGCGATGCGAGGTGATTTCTTTGTGTGAACGTGAGGAGAAGGCATAATGTGCATAGAAGGAGGCCTCCGGGCGATCGATGTAGGGTGAGGCACACACCGTGTTCCGGCTCCACCCGGATGAAAAATAGCGCCGGCCTGGATGTGGATGTGCAAAAAGCCCGCGCCACCCCGAAAAATACACACGCTCCCCGCGTCCCACTATGTGGAGAGAGCGAAGAAAACGGGACACGCAAGCGCCCTTCGCGTCATCAATACTTCACATTCGAACACCTACACTCCGGGATTGGGCGGTTTCCCTGCTTCGGGAAAGTGTCGCCGGGAAAAAGGCAGACGAGGCGGCGGCGGCATATGGGAGGATGCTGGGTTTATGGGCCGTGTGGAACGGGCCATTGCGTCCAGAGGGAAATCGACGCTAAATCGAGCAAAAGTTGCAGTTTTTGCGAGGGGGATGGGGTGTTTACATGATTGTAGTGGAAGATTTTTCTAGGCGGGTTGTTAAACTTAGAGTTGGCAAAAGTGACTTTAATTTCACTTTTTCTTGAGTTTTTTAAGTTGTTAAGTACTAAAATACGAGTTTGTTGTCTGGAATTATCGACTGTTGAAAGTTTGAACGTTCTATTCATCCTCTGCGTAAACTGATGACGTCATCGCGTTATAAGTTTTTCTATTTTTAATAAAGTTCGTAAAGCCAAAAACAGGACAGGATTTTAAAAACAACCTCAACACTTTTTGAAAAAAAATCTAATTGCAAAATCAAAATTAAGGGAAAAGTGTCAAATTTAGTTTGAAGACACCGAAAAAAAAATGGGCACATTTCATCAAGTACCAATTTTCGTAATTTCTGTGTATTTCGATACAGTTTTACTCCAGATTTTCACCAACGTCTTTAGACAACTAAAAGACAATTTTGACTCTTCAATAAAATAAAAAAAAAGTAAAGATCGTAGGTTCATAATTTTTTTTAAATAATAAAACTTGAAATAAGGATAACAAATTGGAAAATCGCTTGTATTGGAATATTTTTACAGATCAAAATTACTTGAAAAATGAACAATATCGCTAAAATTTAATTTTTTACATTTGTTCTTTAATACTGGTGTTTTTTGTTTAGAAAACTACGAAATATTTTTGATTTTAACTAAAATAAAATATGATTGTAAATTTAAAAAAAATGTTGGCACTTGATTTTACTTGAAATTGTTTTCTTAATATAATTTCAATAGATCAGTGTTTACCAATTCATTGTATTCTGTAAAATATTTTGAAAAAAACCACAATCATTCAATTAGTATTCAAAAAAGGTGAAATTTTGATTAAAAATATCAACAACTTGGCAGCAAATTTTGTCTTTCCAGAATTTTTTTTCAAAATTTTTGAATGTTTAAAAAAGAATAACATATTGTATTATTTATTAAAAACAATAAAATTTGTAAAAAAAATTGTTAAAAAAACAAATTTTGTATTAATTTACAGAATTTGAGAAAAAATTATTATTAGGAGAAAAATAATTAAAAAATTGCTTGCTTGACATTCATTTACAAAAACAAAATATCAAATTAGACAGATTGATTTCAAAAATGTGAAAAATTAGCTACTTAAATAAGCGTAGATTTGGGTCCACGAACTTTTTAAATTATTTTTGCGTTACTCAATAAACAGTCCTTAACAACGAGTTGTAGAGTTAGTGTGTCCTTTTTTAACCACCCTGTATATTTGTAAGTAGTGTTCCTAACCTCTTTGGTGTTTTATTTATTTTCTAGAAATATTAAAAATTAAAATATTCAAAACATTTTAAACTTTTTCTTGCTTCAAGATCTTCAAAAACTGCATTTTCTGCAAAATATTTTAAGATTTTAAGAGCAAATTGCTGCTGTTTTTCCCTTAGAAAAGAAAAGTCAAAGCTTTATACACATTTTTTTGTTCTGGGGTTTTTAGAAGGAACAGAAGCTTAAAAATAATATTTTAACATGGTTTTTAACAACTGTTAAGTTAGTGTGTGTATTAAACAATTAGAATAAACACAAAAAGGAAAATTTTGAACAAAAATTTGAAAAATTCAAACATCGGAATCTCGATAAATCTAGAAATTGAGAAATTAAAAAGCTTTAAAAGTCGAAAATTTTGAAAACCGAAAAATTGTAAAATCCAAAAATCAAGGCCGAAAAGTAAAAAAATCGAAAAATTAAAATACTCAGAAATTGAAAAATTCCAAAAATTGAAAAGCAAGGAAGTGGAAATACCAAAAAACGTAAAATTAAAAACTGAAAAATGTAAAAGTTAAAAATTGAAAAATTGAATAATCGAAAAACTGAAAGTTAAAACACGAAAAATCGGTAATTAAAAAAAAACGAAAGACTGAAAAATCAAAAAATCGGAAAATTCCAAAACTGAAATGATGAAAAATTAGGAACTCGAAAAACTGGAAAATCGAAACGTTGAAAAATTGGAAAATCAAAACGCCAAAAAATGGAAAACAGAATTAAAAAAATCCAAACATTGAAAAATTGAAATATTTCGAATAAAGTTGAGAAATCGAAATAGCTCAAAGAAAAATTGGAATTTGAAAAATAGGAAAATTAAAAAATGAAAAATCGAAAACTGAAAAACCGAAAAATTGGAAAATGGAAGAGTCGGACAGTCAAAAAAACCGAAAAATTAAAAATTTTAAAACTTAAAAATTGAAAAAGAGGAGAATGGAAACACCAAAAATCGTGAAATTGAAACTCGAAAAATCGAAAAATGGAAAAATCGAAAATCTGGAAAGTTAAAAAACGAGGAATCGGGAAATCAAAACATCAAAAATTAAAAAAAAGGAAAAATTTATAAATCGAAAAATAGAAGAATTGAAAAACTGAAAAATTGAAAAATTAAAAGATTCCAAAACTGAAATGACGAAAATTTGGGAACTCGAAAAATTGGAAAAACGAAAAGTTCACAAATCGAAAAACCGAAAAATAGGAAAACAGAAATCGTAAAATCCAAACAGCAGACGATTGAGAAATTGAAACATGAAACCATCGAGAAATCGAAAAGTCGAGAAGTCGAAAATTCGAAAAGTCGACAAATCGAAAGAACCCAAAAGCGAAAAACTAAAATTTGAATAACGGAAGAATCGAAAAACTGAAAAAACGAAAAATTGATGAGTCGAACAGTCAAAAATTGAAAAATCAAAAATTTAACAAATAAAAAAATGGAAAAACCCAGAAATTGAAAAATTCCCAGAATAGAATTGTAGAAAAATTGACAAATCGAAAACTTGAAAATTTGAGAAATCGAAAATTCGAAAATCAAACAATTGAAAAAGAAGGAAATGGAAACACCAAAAATCGTAAAACTGAAAATCGAAAAATGTAAAATTCAAAAATCAAAAATTTGAAAAATCGAAACGTTAAAAAATTGGAAAACTGAAATAGAAACATTAAACGATCGAGAAATCGAAAGAGCCCAAAAGCGAAAAATTAAAATTTGTTAGAAATTGAAAAATTAAAAAAAATGAAAAACCGAAAAACTGAAAGAAGGAAAAATTGAAAAATCAAAAAACTGAAGAGTCGAAGAGTAAAAAAATTGAAACATTAAAAATTTAACAAATCGAAAAATTTAAAAACCCAGCAATTGAAATATTCTCAAAATTGAAATGTTCAAAAATTGACAAACCGAAGACTGGAAAATTCGAGAAATCGGAAATTCGAAAATCAAATAACTGATGAAGGAAATGGAAACATTAAAAAACGTAAAACCGAAAAACTGAAAATCGAAAAATCTAAAATTAAAAATTGAGAAATCGAGAAGGTGAAATAGCCCAAAAACGAAAAATTGAAATTTGAACTATTGAAAAATTTTAAATTTAAAAAATCTATAAATAAAAAAAAAATTGCTTCCGTGAATTGATCTGATCTGACCTGACCTGACCTAACCTGATATAACATGACATGACCTGAGCTGATCTGCTTCCCTCAGTTAATGTCTTAAAGAATTGGAATAAACGAAAAAGTAAAATTTTGAACAAAAATGTGAGAAACAAATTTTGAATATTTTGGTTTATTTTCAGTGAACTGAAGTTTGACCGACTTTAAAATAGAATCTGAAAAATTGAATCTCAGGACTTGGAAAACATTTTTCCAGTTCCAACTTTTGCCATGGGAGTTTTTCTTAATAACTTAAAATATTTAAACAATTGTACTTAGACTTTGAAATAAAATTTAAAAAAATAAATTTTAGGATTTCAAACACATTTTCTCTAGTTACAGCTAGTGAAGTGAAAGTTTTTCTCAAGATCTTAACATTTTTCTTTCAATTCTGATCAAAATCAAAATATCAAAATTATATTTATTAGAATAGAATAAGCAAAAACCTTCTAGCAAAGATTCAACCAGCAAAATTGACAAATTTTCCATTACAAACCATAACAAGAACACTTTGTGATTTCTCTGCGTCAACATCACCTCTTCATCCCCCGCCCGCGCCAACCCAGCGTCCGAAAGCTCGAGCCGACCATGTCCCGCGCCTCCAACTTCCCAAAGTCCGTACCCTAATTGCGCCGAAAGTGGGTTAGTGACCCTCGGCGGCCTTGAACCGCCGCCCCCGACCGACGTTCCCGGAGGTAATTAAGCGCCGCGGCGCAGCTAATTGAAGCTGTGGCGCTTGCGTTGTGCGCTTATTAAAGAAGCGCACTGGGTCACGAGGGGAATAATGAACGAGGATGGAAGTCAAGGGAAAGTATTTTTAAAGAGTGAAATTAGACGGCTTGGGGCAGGTCAAGACGGCTCCTCCGGGTGACCATTCATTAGGGCCGCCGCCGCCGCAGCAATCAGGCATACCGAGTGGGAGCAAAAACGGGCAATTAAGACTGGATGCTCCTCCAAGTACTGTTGGGTGTACCGTGGCCTGGGTGCATCGTGCGATCTAGGGGCTCGCTCTGGAGCAGATGCGCCATTTTTCCGTATCGATTCCGATTGACTGGATATCGGTGCCCGGATAGAGCCGCAGCTAAGAAAACTGGGGGCGGCGACGGTTACACCCTCCGACGTATCGTATGTGAGTGTGTGACGGGTTCCTTCGGGGCGGACAGCTTGACTAATGCTAAGAATACGGAAAAGAACGGGGGAGGAGGGGGAGGGAGCGCTGCAGGAAAATGGAAAAGTTCCGGGTGCGATGCATGGTGGGGGCGGGGGAGAGGCGCGGGGGCGGCGGCGTGGGGCTGCTTAGTATGCCGCTTCGGCGGCTGGTAGTGTTACATGGGAAATGACAATTCTATCTGGAAATTTACAGGGACGAGGAGAAAATTTTACGGGATGGAGGGTGCGGGGGAGGGAGGGCTTCTGAGCTATACTTGAACTATTTCGACATTTGTGCAATATAATACAAGTTTGTGTAAGTTATCTGCTTGGTTACAATCAAGTACGTGCTATCAAAGCGGAGAGATAGCTTACGGGGGCGGGGGGTGGCTTGGCGGAAGAGGAGTTTGCTCCAGGATTTAGACCATTTCACGCTCTGGGAACATGGAAATTTGGGGTTTGGTTAAAAATCGTTAAATGGACTGGTTTTTATTTATTAGCAAATAATTCATTGCACACACACCATTAGAATTGATTGTCCAAATTGTACTGAGAATTTTAAACGAAATTGCAAATCATTAATAAAGAGCGGAAAAAGAACAGGACCACAGTGTGACCCCTACAGTACACCACACATAACAAATCCACCCTAAAACATTTAAATCGTTTAACGAATAATAATAATTACAATAAATGCCATTCATAATGATCGAAGGTTGTTTAGTGAGTTTCCCTCGCCTCTGAAGTGCAATCAAACAAATCCCCCTTCTTTGAAAAGTTACAAAAATTGATTTTGCGTTTTTTTGTGATAACTTCTGTAATGTTAAAATTAGTGGCGTAAGTAACACTCCCGCAAACTAAGATTCAAAAAATTGAAAAATTCATAATCAAAAAATGGAAAAATTGCAAAAACTGAAAATATCCTAAAATCGAAAACTTGAAAAATCGAGATATCAAAAAATTTAAAAGTCGAAAAACTTTAAAAACTGAAAAACCGAGAAAACGAAAATTCGAAAATTGAAAAATTAAAACATATATTAAAAAATTGAAAAATAAGGAAAAACCCCAAAAAATGTAAAATCGAAAATTTGGAGAATCGAAAAATTGAAAAATGAGAAAATTAAAAATTCCGAGATTGAATTGACGAAAACTGAAATTGGAAATCGAAAAACTGAAAAGTGGAAACATCGAAAAATTTGAAAATTGAAAAGTTAAAACATTGAGACATCGAAAAATCGAAACATGAAATATAGAGAAATTGAAAAGTTGAGAAGTCGAAAAACTGAAAAATCCGGAAATCGAACATAAGTCAAGAAATAGAAAAATTGAAAAATCGGAAAACTGAAAAACTGGAAAATGTAAAATCGAGAAATTGAAAAATCCAAAGATCGAAACAAGAAAGGATCGAGAAATCTAGAAATCGGGAAATCGAGAAAACAAATAGCCCCTAAAGCGAAAAATAAAAATTTGAATAATTGAAAAATTTTAAATCTAAAAAATCGGTAAATCCAAAAATCGAAAAATTGAAAAATCGGAAAATTGAACAATAGTGATCGAAACTTCAAAATCTCGATAAATTAAGAAATAGAAAAATTAAAACATCGAAAAACTGAAACATCGATAAATTAAAAAATCGAACAATATAAAACCGGGAAATTGAAAATTCGAAAAATCCAGCAATCGAGACATCAAAAAATTGAAAAATTCGAAAATTTGGAAAATCGAAAACTTGTTAAATCGGAAAATCAAAAAGTAGGAAAATTGAAAAACTTGAATTCGAAAAATTGAAAACTTGAAATCTGTATTGAAAAATTTTAAATTGAAGAATCTATAATTTAAAAAAATCGAACGTTTAAAAAATCGAAAACTTGGAAAATCAATGAACAATTGAAAATTCGAAAAACTGAAAAATACCAAAACTGACACATTGAAAAATTGAACATCCGAAAAGCTGAAAAATTGAGATATCGAAAAATGGAAAAGTCGAACTCGAAAAATCGAGAATTTATATATCGAACAATTGAAAAATCAAAAATCTGAAAAATCGAAAAATCGAGGAATTGACTGAAAGATCTAAAATCGAGAAGTCAAAAAATCGAAAGATAAGAAATCGAAACAAAAAAAAAATAAAATTGAAAAAATGAAAATTCAAAAATCTTAAAAATCCAAAAATCGGAGAATCGGAAAATAGGAGAATCGGAAAATAGGAGTCTCCAAAAATTGAAAAATCTAAACGTGGAAAAGTTAAGAAACCGAAAAATCGGAAAATCAAAGTCAAGAAACCGAAAAATCTAAAAATCGATTATTCGAAAAATCGAAACATCGAAAAATCGAAAATTTAGGGAGACCAAAAATTAAAACATTGAAAAACTGAAGAATTGAAAAATTGACTAATCGGGAAATTTGAACAATTGAATAATCGAAACGTCGAAATCTCGGTAAATCGAGAAATTTTGAACTGAAAAATCGAAACACTGGAAAATTAAAAAGCGAAAAATTAAAAAATTCGAAAATCAAACATTGTAAAAATGGAAAATTTGAAAAACCCAAAAATCTAAAACCGAGAAGTCGAAAATCGAGAGATGTAGATATCGAAACATCAAAAGACTGAAAAATAGAAAAATAGTTCTTCAATTTTTAAACTGGAAAAAATGAGAAGTCGAAAAATTGAAGAACCGAAAAATTTAATTCCGAAAAGTTGAAAAATTTAAATACCGAGAAACGATAAATGAAAAATAAAAAATTAGAAAAACTGAAAAATCTAAAACTCCAGAAGTCGAAAGATGAAAAAATTGAAAAACTGATAAACTGTAAATCGAAAAATCTAAAATTTAAAGATTCGAAAAATTGAGAAACTTAAAACCGAAAACTCGAAAAGCTGAAGAATCGGGAGATCGAAAACTCGAAATGTCGGAAGTCAAAAAATCGACAATTGAAACGTCAAAAGTCTGAAAAGTCCAAAAATTGAAAAATCGAAGAATTGACTGAAAAATTTCAAATCGAGAGGTCAAAAAATCGAAACATTAAAAACTGAATTTAAAAAATAGAAAAATCGAAGAACTGAAAAATTGAAACCTTGAGAAAATCGAACCATCAAAAATTCGATAACTCGAAAAAATTGAAACAGAAAAATCTAGTATTTAGAAAAATCGAAACGTCTACATCTGGATAAATTGAGAAACGTTGAAAAATCGATAAATTTTAAAGGAGAAAAATTCCAAAATCGAAAATTTGAAAAACCCAAAAATCTAAAACCGAGAAGTTAAAAAATCGAATCATCAAGAAACTGAAAGATAAAAAAATTGAAAAATTGAAGAACTGTAAATTCGAAAAAATGAGAACTCGAAAAATTAAAAAGCCGAAAAATCTAAATCCGAGAAACTAAAATAAAAAAAAATCGAAAAATTGAAAAAACCCAAAACTGAAATCTATATATAAATCGAATATCGTAAAGTTGAAAAATTGAAGAAAAATAAAAAATTCGAAAATTTGAAAAATCCAAAAACTGAACAACCTAAAAGATGAAAAATCGACAAATGGAAAACTCGAAAAATCGAACTCAAAAAATCGAAAATTTCACATATCGAACACTTGAGAGAATAAAAATCTGAAAAATCAAAAAACAGAAAATCGAAAAATTGAAGAACTGACTGAAAAATGTAAAATTGAGAAGTCGAAAAATTGAAAACGCGAGAAATAGAAACATCAAAAAAATTAAAAATCATAAATTTAAAATCGAAAATTTAAGAAATCGAAATTCATGAAAAATTTATAGACGCAAAAAAAATTGAAAAATCTCACAACTGAAACACTGAAAAATTGTGATCCAATTGATTTTTTTACAAAAATTTCGATGTCCAGGCATTGTTATTATAAATTATAGTAACATTACTCTTGTAAAATTTGGAAATTCATTCCATTGTTGGTGAGGATGACTAGACAAATTTTGGTTAGCGTTTTACCATCTATTTAGATTACATTCCTAGCATACGGTACGTACAAAATTTGACAACCATTGGTCGTCCGGTAATTTCGGATATTATCCGATTAATAAAAATGGACACAGACGGTGGACAGACAGACAGACGGAAACCTATTTTCCGTACTCTAGCGGTTATAAAACATCGAAAAAAAACGAAATACTGGAACGAAAAGGATCGTAGGTCACTCTAGCCCAGATTTTTCGCCGTTCCGTGTCACCTGCTATTAGTAAATTAAATTCCGCCCACTGCGTAAATCCCGGTCCTTATATCATTTCATAGTAGTTTTTACGAGGGGCCGTATTGTTTTTCATTTGATAAGAACCAATTTGCCGGCGAGAGATCCGCGCCTATTCTCCATTGGAAGAATCAGCTGTTTAAGACTTAATAAGAGTTCTCGAAGAAGGGAAACTTTTTACGACAATAATAAAATTATTGATTTTCGTCCAAATTAGGGGCAACTTGTATGCTGGAGGAAGAAGCATATTAAAATTTTAAGTGGATATTTTCTGAGGGAGCGCGGAAAAGGTTTTTTGCTAAATGTTGCCGAGAGCTCTGATTGCTGCACTTGTTAACTTAATGCCGATCGACTATTACGGTTATGGAAAGTCAACAGTTAGAGAGCTGGAAGTTGGGAGAGCTTTGTTGTATCAATAAATGAGTGATTTTAGTCATTTGCGAAACGCCTCGGGCAAGTGGTTACAACGTGATGAATGCTGCCGGAAGACCACCATTTTTTTGTCAGTGTGACTAGTTCGCTGACAGTAATTCTGAAAAGGAAGTGGCGTCACAGTAAATAATACTCGGAGGGATTTGAAGTGGTGTGTTAAGACATACCTACGTTTTTCTAGGCAAGGCAAACACACATTTAGATTTACACATCTATCTCAGATAAGAATTTTTTTTTAAATAACCGAGATATCAAACCGGAATTGTTTTTTTTTGTGAAACTGTCCTCATAATCAATCAAACAAAAAAAAAAAAAACAAAAGAACCTGAGGGGGTTCTGGGGAACACAGAGGCGTATTTTATGCAGCAACCGGAATTTAATCTACTAATAGCTGGCGTGTTGCCTCACCGCTGCCTTTATCACTGTGCATTATGTTTGCTTTTTACACGAAATGTACACGAAGGAATGTTCATTAATTATATAAACAACGCTAAACGGACTGTCCCACTCTCTGCATGTTTTATCACACGTTAAATAAAACAGTCCTCGAAACGCAGACCGCAATAAATCAATCGAGATCTAAAATTTATTAGCGACAAGGGTCGGGAAAAAAAGTTCAAACTTCACGTGTCCTGACGATGCACGTTTTCGGCTTACTTGCAATTTTCGAGGAGCCGATCTGAAGACGTGCTCGAGGGGCGGACGAGAACAGGGAGAGATGCATGACGTATCTGGGATCTGGCGCAAAGGGGTGACCTTTCGGGGTATCCTTTACGTCTGCTGATTTTAACGGTATCGATCAAAGGGGGCTGCGAGGGATGCTGGAAGGGGTGTAATTAGTAAAAATGTGACCTTATGTGGCTGTTCGAAACAAATGTAACTAAAGTGTAAAACTATGTCGGTGCTTAAGACAAGTCCAGACTTCAAGTAGTCTGATTTATATTCATTCTGCAGTTGTCGCTGTACACCCATTATGGTACCAAGTGCAAAAAAGGGCGTTTTAGTTACATTAATTGAGAAGATTTTGCCTTTTCAGTACGAAAATGAGTAACTTTCTCTTAATAAGACGTTTATTTGAAACAATTAATCGATGACCACACTCGAGCCACACAGGCCTCAGATGGAAGAATGAGACAGTGGTTGTTTCCAAGTACGAAGCAAATTTTATGCAATCAGTTTGACAACCCGTCTTCGACAGAAACGGGTTTTGACACCAATAACATAAATAAAACAGGCGTTTTCTACCAAATACGGCACAATTACTAATAATAACACTAGGTGGTAATAATGGTAAAAATTGCGAAGCATGGAACATAAAAACCTTGTGTACGTCCACAATACAGATAACATTCCGTGGCGTTATCCAGATGGAGGTGTGCATTAGATGTAAAAGTATAATTATCGTGGAGTCATCCTCCAAAACCACTAATTTTAACAACGTAATAAAGTCCCTGGAATTTTTTTAGCCATTATTTTATCTCCCCAGATAACGAGTGTAGCTAATGGTCTTTTCGGTCATGGTATTTAAGATATGAAATGTACAAAACAATAAAAAATTATCTTTGTTGGTAGGTAGTTTTTAGAATTGCCATTAGTCTTGTCTTAAGAACCAATTAAGTGAATTTACGACTGCATCAAACGAAACGTCAAACACAGTTTCCTGTGTGGGTTGCCTTTCTTTTCTCAACCACAAATCTTCCTCGGTCTATTAAAAAATTGGCAAAGGCTAGCCGTGGCGGATTGGGTGTGTTATTACTTAAAATATCTAAAACAATAAGAGCAGGGGAAAGGAGAGCGAAAGGCTGGTTATCGGCCTGAATGCGTGCTGGCCTGATTTTTTGTGTAACGAAAGATATTTTCGAAAAAGCGCTCCTCAAAAACGACTTCAGATACAAATTATGAAAAAATTCGTTCGTATGGTGTCCGTTTTCCAAAATATTTACGTTTAAATTTGAAAAACTAGTGGCTGGTCTCCAAATTACCTAGCTTCAGATTTGAATTTTTAAAATATCTCAAAATTTACCAATCTGATTTTGGCAATTTTGGTGAAATGAGGTCAAATGTCGACAAACAAACTTGTTAAAAAATTTAAGAGCTTGAATTTGGATGTAGAGAATTGTTTTATTTTCTGAAGACTTTCAATGGGAAGTCAAACTTTTCGAATTCTATTTATTAAATATCTAAAAATTATTTTTTTTTCCAGGTTCTTGGAAAATGGATGAAAATTCTGAAAGATAGATTTTGACGAATTGAATCGAAAAGTGTAACGTATCAGTGGTCTCGGACCAAGATAATGGGTACAAATGAAATTTTTTAACCATCAATAATGGTATTTTTTCACAAGAACACGTTCAGCAGGACTCTACAAAAACTGGTAAGTCAAAAATTATGAAAAAATTCAGTGTTAGGCGGAAATCCCGTGTTTATTGAGGAAAAAAAACTAGAAGTTTGCACGATGTCCACTTTCCAAAATATCTAGGTTCAAATTCGAATTTTTAAAATATCTCAGAATTTGCCATATTTTGGTATTTTTTATGAAATGAGGGGAAGTATATACAAACGGTCATGTCAGGAAATTTTAGAAACTTGAACTTGTCTGCGCAGAATTTTTTTGCATTCTTTTGAAGACTTTCAAGAGAAAGTCAAAATTTTAAACTTGTATTAAATGTGAAAAATTGTTTTTTTTTTTCAATGTCCCTATAAAATCGCCAGAAAATTCTGAGGGATAGATCTCGACAAATTAAATCGAAAAATATAGCATATTAGTAGTCTCGGACCACGATTATGGATACAAATGAAATTTTTTAACCATCAATAATGGTAGTTTTCCAAAAAAACACGTTCGGCAGGACTCCACAAAAACTGGTAAGTCAAAAATTATGAAAAAATTCAGTGTTACGCAGAAATCCCGTGTTTATTGAGGACAAAAATTAGAAGTTCGTACGATGGCCACTTTCCAAAATATCTAGGTTCAAATTCGAATTTTTAAAATATCTCAAATTTAGCCATATTTTGGCATTTTTTGTGAAATGGGGCGAAGTATCTACTAATGGGTTTGTCAGGAAATTTCAGGAGCTTGAACTTGTCTGCGGAGAATTTTTTTGTATTTTGTTGAAGACTTTCGAGAGAAATTCAAAATTTTGAAGTTCTATGAAATGCTAAAAAATTGATTTTTTTTCAATGTCACTAGAAAATTGCCAGAAAATTCTGAGGGATAAATCTCGACAAATTAAATCGAAAAATATATCATATTAGTAATCTCCGACCATGATTATGGGTACAAGTGAAAGTTTTTAACCATCAATAATGGTATTTTTCCAAAAGAACACATTCAGCCCGACTCCACAAAAACTGACAACCCAAAAGTTATGAAAAAATTCAGTGTTAAGCAACAATCCCGTGTTTATTGAGGAAAAAAATTACAAAATCGTACGATGAATACTTTCCGAAATATTTAGGTCCAAATTCGATTTTTTAAAATATCTCAAAATTTGCCATAGTTTGGCATTTTTTGTGAAATGAGGGGAAGTATCTACTAACGGGTTTGTCAAGAAATTTTAGAAACTTAAACTTGTCTGCAGAGAATTTTTTTATATTTTTTCGAAGACTTTCCAGAGAAAGTCAAAATTTTGAAGTTCTATTAAATGCCAAAAAATTGTTTTTTTTTTCAATGTCCCTATAAAATCGCCAGAAAATTCTGAGGGATAGATCTCGACAAATTAAATCGAAAAATATAGCATATTAGTAGTCTCGGACCAAGATTATGGATACAAATGAAATTTTTTAACCATCAATAATGGTAGTTTTCCAAAAAAACACGTTCGGCAGGACTCCACAAAAACTGGCAAGACAAAAATTATGAAAAAATTCAGTGTTACGCAGAAATCCCGTGTTTATTGAGGACAAAAATTAGAAGTTCGTACGATGGCCACTTTCCAAAATATCTAGGTTCAAATTCGAATTTTTAAAATATCTCAGAATTTGCCATATTTTGGCATTTTTTATGACATGAGGTAAAGCATATACAAACGGTCATGTCGGGAAATTTTAGGAACTTGAATTTGTCTGAGCAGAATTTTTTTGTATTTTTTTGAAGACTTTCAAGACAAAGTAAAAATTTTCAATTTCTATTAATTGCCAAAAAATTGTTTTTTTTTTTCAATGTCACTATAAAATCGCCAAAAAATCCTGAGTGATAATCTCGACAAATTAAATCGAAAAATACAGCGTATAGCAGTCTCGGACCAAGATGGATACAAATGAAATTTTTTTACCATCGATAATGGTATTTTTCCAAAAGAACACATTCAGCACGCCTCCATAAAAACTGGTAAGACAAAAATTATGAAAAAATTTAGTGTTAAGCAGAAATCCCGTGTTTATTGAGGAAAAAAATTAGAAATTCGTACGATGGCTACGTACCGAAATATCTAGGTTCAAATTCGAATTTTTAAAATACATCAAAATTTGCCATATTTTGGCATTTTTTGTAAAATAGGAGCAAGTGTACACGGACATCTAAAGAAATTTTAGGAACTTGAACTTGTCTGCTGAGAATTTTTTTGTATTTCTTTGAAGACTCAAAGTAAAGTCAAATTTTTCAAATTCTATTATATAAATGCCAAAAATTTTTTTGTTCACTAGAAAATCTCCAAAAACTTCTGAGGGAAGTAATCTATAAGAATCTATATACTATATACTATATAGTAGAAAATGTCAAAATTGCCAAAATCAGTCTTATCTCATCAAATACTAGCCCCGCCCACCCGCCCTCTATGTACTTGAAAGGTATGTTATTTGCCAAAATCAGTCTTATCTGAGCAAGTACTAGCCCCGCCCACCCACCCTCTATTTTCTTGAAGGGTATGTCATTTGCCAAAATCAGTCATGTTAGGAAGTACTATATACAAGTCGTTAGAATAAGAAGAGGGGGATAGGCGGGGCTAGTACTTGCTAAGATAAGACTGACTTTGGCAAATGACATACCCTTCAAGAAAATAGAGGGCGGGTGGGCGGGGCTAATATTTGATGAGATAAGACTAATTTTGGCAAATGAGAAGAAAATAGAGGACGGGCGGGCCTGGTTAGTACCTGGTAAAATAAGATCGATTTTGGCAGATGACATACCTTCCAAGAAAGGAGAGGGTGGGTGGGCGGGGCTAGTACCTGCTAAGATAAGAGTGATTTTGGCAAATGAGATTTCCTCTAAGAAAAAAACGGGCGGGTGGGCGGGGCTAGTACCTGCTAAGGTAAGACTGATTTTAGCAATGATAAACTCTTCTAAGAAATTTAATTAAATTATTATGTATAAGAAAAGACATTAGAGGCTCCAAAGCACTTTCAAATTCTTTCCAAACAGGAGTACCTAGAACCTTAAATTTTTCAAAAAAAAAACTCAGAAATAAGTACGTTAGCATTTTCCAAAAATAGAACTTTCAAATTTTCAAAATATCTCAAAGTTTGCCATACTTTATCATTTTTTGTGAAATGAGGGGAAGTATCTACAAACGGGTTTGTCAGGAAATTTTAGGAATTTGAACTTGTCTGCGGAGAATTTTTTTGTGTGTTTTTAAAGATTTTCAAGAGAAAGTCAAAATTTTCAAGTTCTATTAAATGCCAAAAAATTTTTTTTTCAGTGTCACTAGAAAATCGCCAGAAAATTCTATAGGATACATCTCGACGAATAATATCTTAAAATACAGCATATTAGTAGTTTCTGGTCAAGACCATAGTTACAAATCATAATTTTTAGTTAACAGTGGTAATTTTCCTAAAGAACACGTTCAGCACGACTCTGGAAAAACTGAAAAGTTATATAAAAATTATGAAAAAATTCATACTTACCCAAACATGTTATGTCTATCAGAGGAAAATCGTAGAAGTTCGTATGGTGTCTATTATCCAAAATATCTAGGTTCAAATCGAATTTTTTGATCATCTGAAAATTTGACGCATTTCATTTCGATAATTTTAAAGAAACCACAAGATATATTAACATATGGACATGTTAAAATACCTCCGGAGCTTCAACTTGACCAGGGAAATTTTTTTAGCAATTTTTTGAACACCGACAAATTTTTTTTAAAAAATCGGAAAACTGTCAAAAAATTCTTAGGGATAGATCTTAACGAGATGGATCCAAAAATATAACATATCATCAGTCTCGTACCACGATTATAAGTAGGTATAATAAGTCAAAATTCTAAGTGAATACATACTTTTTCATAAAACTCAAAAAATACTGAAAAATTACGAAAAAATTCACACTTTGAAAACATTCGTCATCAATTTTCGACAAAAATTTGAGATACACACAGTAGGAAGAATTTTCTGCGAGAGATCTAAAAAAAAATAACGATAATGTGAAGTCTGTATGAAACAGCCTGTATAATTCTGTAACAATCCGGCAAAGGTCTCGACTTTTGTCCTCCGCCCCAATAAGCCCCCGGATCGGCCAAAACGGGAAAACGTTAATTTGCGAATTTAATAATACGCATCTCCTCGTCCTCCATCTCGCCGTTCCGGTTGTAAGAGCCGCAATATCCATAACCTTAAGTGCCTTCCCCGGCGAAAGATTTCCACCGGAAGCCCCCTAATAATCCTCCGATAATTACTCTCTCCCTTGCCAAATTTTCGCGGCAATCGCCATTAATCAGCGCGCAAGCATCTCAAAAATAAACCCGCGGCTCTAAATAAATAACTCGCGTGTAGCAAGAGAGCTAACATCCATCAAAAAATATTTCCATGCGGAATAAATTGAAATCCATCAGCTCGCAGGAACCCCGCGGACTCGACGACATCCACAGACAGCTATTGTTATCCGTTGCTTCATTTTCATATTTCTGTTCGGTCCTCCCCACATTTTCGCGTCCCCGCCGCACACGTTATTGATCTTAATGACATATCTTCGCTCCGAGAGCTCCAGAATAAATATACATGGACCACTTATCCGGCCGGAGGAGTCCGGGGGCGGGAGCGCGATTGTTCGCGATGACATGCTGCGATTTCTTGTTCGAGGACTTACCTATTTGTTTTCCGGACAGATGATCGCGGTATTGTTTGTCGAATCATGTCGGCTCTAATCAGACCTCGAAAGAGATGACGCGGGGGCTTGACGAGGAGGGACAGGGCCGGAGTCGAAAAAAACATTGACGAACACATCTGTGTTAACGACGCTCGTCGCACTAGAATACCAATATTAGTGGTTGTTGCGAAATTGTTCCCGATAAAAACTTATTGCAGGATTTATGTTCAATTTAAATCACAATGGATCATGTCGCGGTACATTTCAGAAGCGTAGTTTGTAAACCTGGATAGCGTTTCTTCAAATTAAACTTAATAAACATTTGAATCAAATCAGATACGTTCTTAATGGCTTTTACCGCGATTGTAATAGATCAACTACTAAAATAACGCCAACGCAATTAATTGTTAAAGTTTCCTTAATGCGTCAGCTTTAAGTTAGGTGTAAATCCATTAAATCGGAACCCCCGGGCCACCATAAAGCATAAAATAAACTTCGTTATGACTAGGATTGTGTTAACAAAGATTCTGAGAAGTTTCGTACTATAAAAATGAAAACATATTTTAGAATCATTTGTATCGTTTCTGTCTGTCACTCCAGGCACTTCTGTTATTTCCGCCACTTTTTTCCTTAGCTCGTTTTTAAATTGTTTAGTCGTTTCTTTCGTTTTTGTCTCTTGATGTCTAACATGATTGAATTTCTTCTCGCATTTCTTCTTTCCGACATTCGTGTATTGCTTCTGGTCATTTCGTCAACCCTGTCGTTGAGGTTAGATCAGATCAGGTCATTTGTTTCCATTTTGATAAATTGGTAAGTTTCTCAGTTCAGTCGCTTGTTCCATTTTCGGCGTCTTTCTCGTTTTTCTGGTTACTTCAGTGATTCCTTTGATTTCTGACATTTCAGTCATTTCTTCAATTTTTGTTATTTCCGTCATTTCTAGTCATTTTGACCATTTGTGTCACTTTCTCATTTCTGTCATTTGAACTGCTGATTGTGTCGTCTTTGATATTTTCACTATTTTTATTTTTTGTGTTTTGTATTTCTTAAATTTATTTCATATGTTCTTCTATCTTCTCATTATTTTTGTATTTTTCGTACATTTTTTGTATTTTCTGTATTTCGTAGATTATTTGTCTTTATCTTTGATATTTTTGCTTTATTTTAAATATTTTTGTCTATAATTTTCTATCAACTGCATGCTTGCCCATCTTCGGTTCACTTTGTTTCTTTGTTCCCTCTAGTCCTTTGTTCTCTCTGTTCTCTTTGTTCCTTTTGTTTCTTCTGTTTTCTGTTTCATCTGTTCCATTTGTTTTCTCTGTCCTCTCTGTTCTCGTTGTTCTGTTTAATCTGCTAAAAACAGCGTAAGTTGGCCAATATTCTAATCGAGTCCATTGGGCGACTGGCCACTTTTATGTTATCTCGACGTTTCATGAACTCTAGAGTACGAAAAAATGTGTCTCCCGTTTCCGTTTGTCTGTCTGCCGTCTGTCCATATTTTTATTAGTCAGGTAATCTCCGAGATTACCGAACCGATTGATGTGAAATTTATATATATAACTGGTAAAATGGTCAGCAAAATTAAATTTGTGGAGAAAAAGAACAAAATTGTGGCTATGTATAGCAGCTTTTCGATTTTTGGATGCTTCAATTTTATTCAATTTTTCATTTTTGGGATTTTTCGGCTTTTTTATCCTTCAATGTTTCTATTTTTCAATTTCTCGATTTTCCATTTTTTGATATTTCAGTGTTGAGATTTTTCAATTTTTCAATTTTTCAAATTTTCGAATTTTCGATTTTTTCCGTTTTTTGCTTTCTCGATTTTCCGAGGCCTCAGTTTTTCTATTCTATTTTTCGACTTTTAAATTTTTCGGTTTCTCAATTTCCAAGCTTCGACTTTTCGATTTTTTGATTTTCCCATTTGTATAATTTAGATTCCTGGACTTCTTCAATTTTTCGATTTTGGAATTTTCGACTTCTCGATTTTTCAACTTTTACATTCTTAAATTTTTCAATAATTATTTTAATTTTTTAATTTTTAAACTTTTAGATTTTCGGTTTCTTAATTTCCCGATTAATCGATTTTTCCAAGTTTCGACTTTTCGATTTTCCCATTTGTATAATTTTCAATGTTTAGATTCCTGGGCTTTTTCAATTTTTCGATTTTTTAATTTTCGACTTCTCGATTTTTCAACTTTTACATTCTTAAATTTTTCAATACGTGTTTTAATTTTTTAATTTTTAAACTTTCAGATTTTCGGTTGTTCAATTTCCCGATTAATCGATTTTTCCAAGTTTCGACTTTTCGATTTTCCTATTTTTATAATTTTCAATGTTCAAATTCCTGGACTTCTTCAATTTTTCGATTTTTCAATTTTCGACTTCTTGATTTTTCAACTTTTACATTCTTAAATTTTTCAATACGTATTTTGATTTTTTAATTTTTAAACTTTTAGATGTTTCGGTTTCTCAATTTCCCGATTAATCGATTTTTCCAAGTTTCGACTTGTCGATTTTCCCATTTGTATAATTTTCAATGTTTAGATTCCTCGACTTCTTCAATTTTTCGATTTTTCAATTTTCGACTTCTCGATTTTTCGACTTTTACATTCTTAAACTTTTCAATACGTATTTTAATTTTTTAATTTTTAAACTTTTAGATTTTCGGTTTCTCAATTTCCCGATTAATCGATTTTTCCAAGTTTCGACTTTTCGATTTTCCCATTTGTATAATTTTCAATGTTTAGATTCCTGGACTTCTTCAATTTTTCGATTTTTCAATTTTCGACTTCTCGATTTTTCGACTTTTACATTCTTAAATTTTTCAATACGTATTTTAATTTTTTAATTTTTAAACTTTTAGATTTTCGGTTTCTCAATTTCCCGATGAATCGATTTTTCCAAGTTTCGACTTTTCGATTTTCCCATTTGTATAATTTTCAATGTTTAGATTCCTCGACTTCTTCAATTTTTCGATTTTTCAATTTTCGTCGTCTCGATTTTTCGACTTTTACATTCTTAAATTTTTCAATACGTATTTTCATTTTTTAATTTTGAACTTTTAGATTTTCGGTTTTTCAATTTCCCGATTAATCGATTTTTCCAAGTTTCGACTTTTCGATTTTCCCATTTGTATAATTTTCAATGTTTAGATTCCTCGACTTCTTCAATTTTTCGATTTTTCAATTTTCGACTTCTCGATTTTTCGACTTCTCGATTTTTCGACTTTTACATTCTTAAATTTTTCAATACGTATTTTGATTTTTTAATTTTTAAACTTTTAGATTTTTCGGTTTCTCAATTTCCGGATTAATCGATTTTTCCAAGTTTCGAATTTTTCAGTTTCTCAATTTCCCGATTAATCGATTTTTCCAAGTTTCGACTTTTCGATTTTCCCATTTGTATAATTTTCAATGTTTAGATTCCTCGACTTCTTCAATTTCTCGATTTTTCAATTTTCGACTTCTCGATTTTTCAACTTTTACATTCTTAAATTTTTCAATACGTATTTTCATTTTTTAATTTTTAAACTTTTAGATTTCTCGATTTTTTTTTGTTTCGATTCCTAGTTCTTGGGATTTTTCGATTATCCAATTTTTCATATTTGATCTTTTAATTTTTCGATTGTTAAATTTTTAAATTTTTTAAATTTTTCTTCTACAGCTTCATTTGTTCTCTCTGTTCCCTCTACTTCTACTCATTCTGATTATTCTACTGCTTCTATTCTCTCTACCCTCTTGTCCTTCTTAACTGTGTTCTCTCTGTTTCACCCGTTCTCTATGTTCTATTCATTATGTTTCTTCAGTTCCCTTTGTTGTCACGGTTTCTTCTGGATTATCTGTTCTTTATGTTCTACTTATTCTATTAATTCTGTTGCTACATGTTGTCTTTGTTCCCTCTATTCTTTTCCTTCTGTTTCCTCTTTTCTTTTTGTTCCTTTTGTTCCTTCTGTTTTTTTTTGTTCCCCATACTCTTTTGTTTTTTTTTTTGCTTCCTCTGTTCTCCTTGTTTCGTTTATTCTGCTGCTACAACTCCCTTTGTTTTCTCTGTTCCCTCTGCTTCTGCTCATTCTGTTTATTCTACTCCTTCTAGTCCATCTACTCTTTTGTTTTCTATGTTCTTTCATAGCTGTGTTCTCTCTGTTTCCTCCGTTCTTCCTGTTCTATACATTAAATTTTTTTAGTTCCCTTTGTTGCCTCGGTTCCTTTTGCTTTCTCTGTTCTCCATGTTCAACTTGTCAGATTTATTCTATTGCTGCAGTTCTCTTTGTTGTCTTTGTTCCCTCTGCCCCCTATATTGCTTTTGTTGCCTCTGCCCCTTAGATCTTCTGTTCCGTCTATCCTTGCTGCCCATTTTGTTGACTCTGTTTCCTTTGTTCTCTTTGTTCTACTCTTCTTGTTCCTTCTGTTCCTTTTGTTAATTCTGTTTATTCTGCTCCTTTTGTTTCCTCTACCATTCTGTTCTATCTGTTATCTCTTAGCTCGTTTTTTCTGATTCCTTTGTTCTGCTTATTCTGTTCATTTTGTTCCTTCAATTCTTTTTGTTGCTTTGGTTGCCTCTGTTTTCTGTTCTCTCTATTCCCTTTGTTTTGTTTATTCTGTTATCATAGTTCCCTTTGGTCCCTGTGTTGTTTTTGTTGTCTCTGTTCCCTTTGGACCCTGTGTTGCTTTGGTTGCCTGTGTCGTTTAGATCTTCTGTATTCCCTCTATCCTTGCTGTCCTTTCCGGTGATTCTGATTCCTTTTACCCCTCTGTTTTGTTCCTCTTATTTCTTCTCCTTCTTCTGTTAATTCTGTTTATTCTGTTCCTTCTGTTCTTCCTACCCTTCTGTTCCCTTATGTTTCTTCTGTTCCTTCTGTTTCTTATGAAACAGCGCTTCATATTCATAGTTTGGAAAGCAATGATAGTAAAATTGGAACAGATGCAACAGACAGATAGCAAGTTAAAAAGACACAGACAAACTGTTGAGAAAATCGATATAGGACAGTCAAAAACAGATATCTAAGGCAAGGATGCAAAAATAGACAAGATCAAGGAAAGAAAAGAAGGTCCAGTCAAAAAATAAGGAATAACTTAAAGGAAAACTGGCGAATAAACTAAAAAATATAGAAAAATAGAGGGGAATACATAAACTCACAACAACGTAAAGCCAAAAACAGGACAAAAAGAGAAAATCGACGAGGCGAAACACCGATAAAGAACTGATGAGCAGAGGAAGATATAGAAGGATACAGATATTTTAAAAAGGAGGCATAAAATTGACCTGACGTTAGTCAAACTTAGGAAAAAAAGTTGTGCAAAGTGGCAACAGGAAGACCACTACCGATGAACAATGACAAAATTATAAAAAATCACAAATATTTTAACCGGCTTTGTACAACAATGACAACGAAAGTAAACAGAGCGAGGAAAGTGGGCAAACATTGACAACGATAGAAAAACTGAAATAAACAACTAAATTCCCGAAGACAACAAATTGACCCAGAAACAACATTACAACAAATAAGGCCACACAGAAATCCAGAAAGCCAGCGGGAAAATCCAAAAATCAGATCGCTTTTAAAATTTACAACGAGAACCAATTCAGGTTCTCGTCGACTTCACGCCACCGTGGAAATCCGTCGAGTCCGACCTTTGGTCCGGTTTGGGCCACGCACTCCGCCGGTAGATTTCCGTGAAAAAGATTTCACACGCATTCCGCCGAGAGGCGAAGGGGCTGGAATTCCTCGAGATTCTTCCGTTAAGTAGCTGTAAATTATTCAATTTGGGCGCTGATTATCGGAATTATAAATTCTGGCGACGCGTACACTACCAAGAGATGTGTGCATGATGGGGTTTTTAACCTCGGCACCGGAATGAATTAAACAAATTATTTTAGAAGGGTATAATTTTTGGTCATCAAAGCGGGGCAATTATCGCATTTACAGGCGCATAACTCAGGTGTTAAGACCAATTATAATCGAATTTTCGAGATAACGTAATGTCTTTATTGCACGAAAACGCAAACCGTCTGCCTCATACGTGCCAACGCTCTATCATTATTTTATGAGCCGGACGAGCGCTAACTAGGAAAATATACATCTCCGGGTGGACGCCACATCGCCACGGGGTGAGCGATGGCCGCCTACCGGCGAACACACCGTCATTACGCGCCGCACGAGACACCGAAAGGACCCATCCTGTCGCGATGCTGGAAATTCGGAGCGTCCCGCACGGCACGCCGACGGGCCCTGCTCTTCAGTTATACCGCGAGTGACCCTCTCCCTCTCGGTCCCCATAAATCTCCGAAAATCCCAAAATACATATTAACATGGATTTGGCTAAGGACCGGCGGTTTGCAGCCCTTTGTTGGTCGAGAGGTGTTGTGACGTATCGGCAAGGGCTGATCATTGTGCGGATCGCTATTGATATATCGGGGCCCGCCAAGGGCCGGACTCGCCCCTCGCGGCGGCGGCGCTTTGTTGGCGCGGTTCGGCGGCGGGTCGGAGCCGACCCTGGCGAATCAGGTAGGGCTTTTGTTCGTGGAGTACATTGTTAGAGCCGATTTAGCAATGTCAGGACTTATTGACGTCTATATTGTGGCGTCTTTACGGGAAATTTATTGGCATGGGTTTCATTATTTGGTGGATATATTTTGATCGGAGTTCATGATGTTGTAGTTTGCACCACATAAAGTGGCCGGGGGTTATTTATGGGACGGGGTGACAAATCGTGTGATGGCGAGGGGATGGGGCGATGGGTTTATCAAATTGTAATGATATCATTTATCAGTTTTTGTTGGTGGGTAGTGGAGTTTTTTTGGAGATAAAATCTCGTTGGTATGGATGGGAGAGGTTCTTTTTCTTGTTAAGCTGGTCTTCTGTGCATGGTAATGTAATAAAGTGTATGGGTTCTTGGAAGAAATTTCCATATTAATAATATGCACAGTATAATAACAGTTTACAGAAAATAAGTGAAACATTTTTAATAAAACTAAATTAGTATATGTAAGTACAGCCATAGATTAAATGATATACAGAGTGTTGAAGTGCAACCCAACAAATCTAGCTTTTTTGAAAAATCACAACCATTTTTTGAGATTTTTGATTCCTAATAACTTTGATTTTTTGATTTGAACTTTTCAATTCTTCAAGTTTTCAACTTTTGAATTTTTTCATTTGTAGATTTTGCAATTTTTCTTTCGACTTTCTATTTTCTTTATTTTTTCAATTATGCGGTTTTCTATAATTTTTGGATTTTTCAGCTTCAATTCTTTCGAGTTTTAGTTTCTTCAGTTTTTCGATTTGCAACTTTTCAATTTTGCATTTTTTTTTGTTTCTACAATTTTACAATATGCAACTCTTCGAGTTTTCACTTTAAAATTTTTCAGTTTTTCGATTTTCTATCTTTGGAATATTTCAATCTTTAATTTTTCAATTCTTCGATCAATTTTTCACGTCTTTAATTTTTCGTTTTTTAATGTTTTGATTTTATAATTTTTCTTTTTTCTTTTTTTTTTGTAATTTTCTGATTTACAATTTTTCGTTTTTTAATTTTCAATTTCTCGATATTTCGATATTTCAATGTTACAGTTTTTCGACTTTACATGTTTTAAGATCCTATAATTTTTTGATTGTACAGCTTTTGGGTTTTCCAATTTTTCGATTCATAAATTTTTTCGATTTTTAAGTTTCTCGATTTTTATGTTTCAATTTTTTGTTTCTTCAGTTCAATTAGCATTTTTTCGATTTTTCAGCATTTCGAATAAAAAAAATGCAAAAATATGTATTGCAAAATTGTAAAATTGAAAAATCAAAAATCTGAAATCGTAAAAGTATGAGATGAAAAATCTAAAAATTGGAAATGAAGATAAAGATCGAGAGATTAAAAATTGAGAAATTTGTAATTCGAAAAAGTGTGAAATCGAAAAACCGAAATATGTTTTGTAAAATCGAAATATTGAAAATTAAAGAGATGAGAAAATCTGGTAATTGGAAACCCAATAATTGCAAAATTGGAAAATTTAAAAATTGGAAAATCGAAGAACTGAAAAATCAAAGATTGAAAATTTGAAAAATTGAATAAACAAAACATTATAAAATCGGAAGAAACATTGAAAAGATAAAAGAAATGAAAAAACGAAAAATTATGACATAAAATCGAAAAAAATGAAAATTAAAAAATCGGGAAAATGAAAAATTGAGGAAACGAAAAATTGAAAAATGAAAAAAATTAAAGTTGAAAAAAGGAAAAATTATGAAACCGAAACATTAAAAAATTTAAAAATTGAAACATGAAAGAAAAAGAAAAAACGAAAAATTGTGATATAAAAAAAATAGAAACTTGATCGAAAAAGTGCAAAATCGAAAAATTTCAATTAAATCAACAAAATCGGAAAATTAGGTAACAGGAAAGCTAAAAATTTAAAAATTGGAAAATCGAGGAATTGAAAAATCAAAGATTGAAAGTTTGAAAAATTGAATAAACGAAACCTTATAAAATCGAAAGAACATTGAAAAAATAAACAAATGAAAAAACGAAAAATTGTGATATAAAATAGAAAAAATGAAAATTGGAAAATCGAGAAATAAAAAATAAAAATCAAGAATTTGAAAAATTGAGGAAACGAAAAGTTTAAAATTGGAAAAATTAAAAATTGAGAAACTAAAAAATCAATAAATGAAAAAATACAATAACGAAAATTTGCAAATTGGAAAATTTGGAAGTCCAGAAATTAAGAAATTCAAAAAATTTCGCAATTGAAACATGAAAGAAAATGAAATATCGAAAAATTGTGATACAGAAAAATCAAAAGTGTGAAACTTCATCGAAAAAGTGCAAAAAAAGATCTGAAAATTGCAACATTTAAAAATTTAAAGATCGGAAAATCCAGGAAGTGAAAAATCATAGACTGAAAATTTGAAAAATTGAATAAACGAAACCTTATAAAATCGAAAGAACATTGAAAAAATAAACAAATGAAAAAATGAAAAATTGTGATATAGAATCGAAAAAATGGAAATTAATAAATCGGGAAAATGAAAAATAAACTAAAAAATCGAGGAAACGAAAAATGGAAAAATTAAAAATTGAGAAAATTAAAAATTACAAGAATGAAAAATTGAAAATTGGAAAATTTGGAAGTCGAGAAATTGAAAAATTAAAAAGATTTAGACTGAAACGTGAAAGAAAATGAAAAATCGAAAAATTGTGATACAAAAAAAAATCAAAAAGTGTGAAACTTAATCGAAAAAGTGCAAATTCGAAAAATTTAAAATAAATTAAAGATCGGGAAATCCGATAACTCGAAATCTAAAAATTGGAAAATGGAGGAACTGAAAAACCGAGGATTGAAAATTTAAAAAATTGAATAAACGAAACATAAAATCGAAAGAAACATTACAAAAATAAAGGAAATAAAAAACCAAAAATTGTTATAGAAAAATAGATAAACTGAAAATTAACAAATCGAGAAATAAAAAATAAAAATCAAACGAAAAATAAAATCGAAAGAAACATTGCAAAAATAAAAGAAATAAAAAAACAAAAATTGTGACATAAAAATGAAAAAATTAAAATTACAAAACCGGAAAAATGAAAATAAAAATCAAGAATTTGATAAACTGAGGAAATGAAAAATTATAATAACGAAAAATTGCAAATTGAAAAAGTTGGAAGTCGAGAAATTAAAAAATTGAAAAATCAAAGTTGAAAACAGAAAAAATTATGAAACCGAAAATTGAAAATTTTGAAAAATGAAACATGAAAGAAAATGAAAAAACGAAAAATTGTGATATAAAAAAATTAAAAAATTGTGATATAAAAAATTAAAAACTTAATCAAAAAGTGCAAAGTCGAAAAATTTAAAATAGATTAACAAAATCGGAAAATCGGATAACAGGAAATATAAAAATTTAAAAATTGGAAAATCGAGGAACTGAAAAATCAAAAATTGAAATTTTGAAAATTGAATAAACGATACATAAAATCGAAACAAACATTGAAAAAACAAAGGAAATGATAAAACGAAAAATTGTGATATAAAATGGAAAAAATGAAAATTAAAAAATCGAGAAATAAAAAATAAAAATCAAGAATTTGAGAAATTGAGGCAACGAAAAGTTTAAAATTGGAAAAATTAAAAATTGAGAAACTAAAAAATTACAAGAATGAAAAATTGAAAATTGGAAAATTTGGAAGTCGAGAAATTGAAAAATTGAAAAAATTTAGAAACTGAAACATGAAAGAAAATGAAAATCGAAAAATTGTGATACAACAAAAATCAAAAAGTGTGAAACTTAATCGAAAAAGTGCAAATTCGAAAAATTTAAAATAAATTAAAGATCGGAAAATCGGCTAAACCGAAATCTAAAAATTGCAAAATGGAGGAACTGAAAAACCGAGGATTGAAAATTTGAAAATCGAATAAACAAAACATAAATCGAAAGAAACATTGCAAAAATAAAGGAAATAAAAAACCAAAAATTGTTATAGAAAAATAGATAAACTGAAAATTAAAAATCGAGAAATAAAAAATAAAAATCAAACGAAAAATAAAATCGAAAGAAACATTGCAAAAATAAAAGAAATAAAAAAACAAAATTGTGATATAAAAATGAAAAAATTAAAATTAAAAAACCGGAACAATGAAATATAAAAATCAAGAATTTGATAAACTGAGGAAATGAAAAATTATAATAACGAAAAATTGCGAATTGAAAAAGTTGGAAGTCGAGAAATTAAAAAATTGAAAAATCAAAGTTGAAACAGGAAAAATTATGAAACCGAAAATTGAAAATTTTAAAAAATGAAACATGAAAGAAAATGAAAAAACGAAAAATTGTGATATAAAAAAATTAAAAAATTGTGATATAAAAATTAAAAACTTAATCAAAAAAGTGCAAAGTCGAAAAATTTAAAATAGATTAACAAAATCGGAAAATCGGATAACAGGAAATATAAAAATTTAAAAATTGGAAAGTCGAGGAACTGAAAAATCAAAAATTGAAATTTTGAAAAATTGAATAAACGATACATAAAATCGAAACAAACATTGAAAAAACAAAGGAAATGATAAAACGAAAAATTGTGATATAAAATGGAAAAAATGAAAATTAAAAAATCGAGAAATAAAAAATAAAAATCATGAATTTTAGAAATTGAGGCAACGAAAAGTTTAAAATTGGAAAAATTAAAAATTGAGAAACTAAAAAATTACAAGAATGAAAAATTGAAAATTGGAAAATTTGGAAGTCGAGAAATTGAAAAATTGAAAAAATTTAGAAACTGAAACATGAAAGAAAATGAAAATCGAAAAATTGTGATACAACAAAAATCAAAAAGTGTGAAACTTAATCGAAAAAGTGCAAATTCGAAAAATTTAAAATAAATTAAAGACGGAAAATCGGCTAAACCGAAATCTAAAAATTGCAAAATGGAGGAACTGAAAAACCGAGGATTGAAAATTTGAAAAATTGAATAAACAAAACATAAAATCGAAAGAAACATTGCAAAAATAAAGGAAATAAAAAAACAAAAATTGTTATAGAAAAATAGATAAACTGAAAATTAACAAATCGAGAAATAAAAATAAAAAACAAACGAAAAATAAAATCGAAAGAAACATTGCAAAAATAAAAGAAATAAAAAAACAAAAATTGTGATATAAAAATGAAAAAATTAAAATTAAAAAACCGGAAAATGAAAAATAAAAATCAAGAATTTGATAAACTGAGGAAATGAAAAATTATAATAACGAAAAATTGCGAATTGAAAAAGTTGGAAGTCGAGAAATTAAAAAATTGAAAAATCAAAGTTGAAAACAGAAAAAATTATGAAACCGAAAATTGAAAATTTTAAAAAATGAAACATGAAAGAAAATGAAAAAAACGAAAAATTGTGATATAAAAAAATTAAAAAATTGTGATATAAAAAAATTAAAAACTTAATCAAAAAAGTGCAAAGTCGAAAAATTTAAAATAGATTAACAAAATCGGAAAATCGGATAACAGGAAATATAAAAATTTAAAAATTGGAAAATCGAGGAACTGAAAAATCAAAAATTGAAATTTTGAAAAATTGAATAAACGATACATAAAATCGAAACAAACATTGAAAAAACAAAGGAAATGATAAAACGAAAAATTGTGATATAAAATAGAAAAAATGAAATTAAAAAATCGAGAAATAAAAAAAAATCAAGAATTTGAAAAATTGAGGAAGGAAAATTTAAAATTGGAAAAACTAAAAATTGAGAAACTAAAAAATTAAAAATGAAAATACAATAACGAAATTTGCAAATTGGAAAATTTGGAAGTTCAGAAATTGGAAAATTCAAAAAATTTAGCAATTAAACATGAAAGAAAATGAAAAATCGAAAAATTGTGATACAGAAAAATCAAAAGTGTGAAAGTTCATCGAAAAAGTGCAAATTCGAAAAATTTAAAATAAATTAAAGAAATAGGAAAATCGCGTAACTGGAAATCTGAAAATTGCAAACATTTGAAAATTTTAAGATTGCAAAATCAGAGGTGAAAAAATCATAGATTGAAAAATTTGAAAAACTGAATGAACGAAACATTATAAAATCGAAAGAACATTGAAAAAATAAACAAATGAAAAAAACGAAAAATTGTGACATAAAACGAAAAAATGAAAATTAATAAATCGGGAAAATGAAAAATAATAAAACTAGAAGTTTGAAAAATTGAGGAATGAAAAAATGGAAAAAATTAAAAATGAGAAAATCAAAAATTACAATAACGAAAAATTGAAAATTGGAAAATTGGAGGTCGAGAAAATTGAAAAAAAGATTTAGGAAAATGAACATGAAAAGAAAATGAAAAATTGTGATAAAAAAAAAAAACAAAAATTGTGAAACTTAATGAAAAAGTGTGCAAATTCGAAAAATTTAAAATAATTAAAGAAATCGGAAAATCGGATAACTGGAAAATTAAAAATGGAAAATCGAAGAACTGAAAAACCGGGGATTGAAAATTTGAAAATTGATTGAATTAAGGGAAAACATAAAATCTAAAGAAACATGGAAAAAATAAAGGAAATAAAAAAACAAAATTGTGATATAAAATCGAAAAAATGAAAATTTAAATCGAAAATTGAAAACTGAGAAATTGAGAAAATCGAAAAGTGAAAAATTATAATAACGAAAATTGGGCAAATGAAAATTGAAAAAATTAAAGTTGAAAGGAAAAATTATAAAACCGAAACTTGAAAAATGGAAAAATTGAAACATGAAAAAAAAAAATGAAAATTTGTAATATAAAAAAATGGTGGAAGTAGAAAAATCCAGATTTTTCAAAAATTACATTTGATAAACAGTAGTGTCATAATAAGTATAAAGTCACAATTTTGCATTTTTTTAGAGAGATAATCCTCTGTAAAATATGCAAAAGAACTTTTTAGATGACAACATAAAGTTTTTGGGAGAGTGCAAACAATAAATTTTGATTAGCGATTTAATCATGATCCTAATAAAAAATTTTTTAAAACGTTTGTAAGATTTCAGAGGATTCGGTTTTGATTTTGTTTAAAAAATCTGGATATCTAGGATGAAAACTCAACACGGATTCATACATCACAAGTACATGCGTATCTTATTTTATAAAATTTAAAAAATGTGTTATTGTAATTTTGGAGATGACGACATTCCCTTAGATCAGGGAATCGTCGAGAAAACATAAAAGTGACAAGTCCCCCGATGGACTCAAATACTATACTTCTTTAGCTTATTTAAAAATATAACTGTAACTATCGAATGTAATTTTTTTCTCTCTTTCAAGTGGTCAATGACGTCATCGCAAAAAATTTAAATTAATCTTTATGACAATTAGCGCCTATTTAGATGTGGTTTGCTCAAGGCGAGAGACGTAGTGCTAAACAAGTGGCGGATGTTTTCCTACAAGTCTGCAAAAAGTAATTTATATTTCATGAGTTTAAGATTGTTAGGGTTTAAATATTCCATGAAAAAAATTTCAAGTGTAATCACCTTTTAAAGTAGTGATTTCAAGTATGTAAGTATTTCAATTTATGGTAGTGGTAAAAACTTAAATATATATAATTTTTAAAAATCTAGCAGGTTTTTACCCAAAAAATTGACTTTCTATCTTTAGTTGTTATAAATACTATTTAAACCATTAATTTCAAAAATGTGATATAAAATATGTGTATATTGATAATTTTCATATTTGGCTGAAATGTATACCGTATGTTCTCGATAATAATCTGTTCCTTGTACGATTCTTGAGTGTGCTTTAAGAACAAAAGTTTTACAACCCCAAAAACGACATGAACGTTGACTTGATCCTACTTCTGCAATCACAAAAATGTCCCCTTTTTGACTTCCCATCTACAACACCACCCAAATGCCAACTTGGAACAAGTTGTATCTATCAGACTCCACAAATCACCTCCTCAACTCGTTAAACTTTCCACCACTTCGAACATATTCTAATCTCCTCTATTTTTTAAAATTGCCTTAGCAACACTGCCAAGCATCCAGCCAAACCCCATCCACTTTGTCCTCGCAGCCTCAACCCAAACAATAAACCCGGGCCCACATTATCGCTTATCTTTAGAACATTTTTGAAGAATATGAGTGAGGGGCAGCCGTAAAACTTTATACTTCTCGCCAAAGCCTAGGTAATAACACCACAAGACGATTTTATTTCGAAAGCTGGCGCCCATTCCGCGAAAAATTTATCGCACATTTTAAAAACCGGCGGGCGTAAAAACAAAGGAAATGATAAAACGAAAAATTGTGATATAAAAATGGAAAAAATGAAAATTAAAAAATCGAGAAATAAAAAATAAAAATCAGAATTTGAAATTGAGGCAACGAAAAGTTTAAAATTGGAAAAATTAAAAATTGAGAAACTAAAAAATTACAAGAATGAAAAATTGAAAATTGGAAAATTTGGAAGTCGAGAAATTGAAAAATTGAAAAAATTTAGAAACTGAAACATGAAAGAAAATGAAAATCGAAAAATTGTGATACAACAAAAATCAAAAAGTGTGAAACTTAATCGAAAAAGTGCAAATTCGAAAAATTTAAAATAAATTAAAGATCGGAAAATCGGCTAAACCGAAATCTAAAAATTGCAAAATGGAGGAACTGAAAAACCGAGGATTGAAAATTTGAAAAATGAATAAACAAAACATAAAATCGAAAGAAACATTGCAAAAATAAAGGAAATAAAAAAACAAAATTGTTATAGAAAAATAGATAAACTGAAAATTAAAAATCGAGAAATAAAAAATATAAAAATCAAACGAAAAATAAAATCGAAAGAAACATTGCAAAAATAAAAGAAATAAAAAAACAAAAATTGTGATATAAAAATGAAAAAATTAAAATTAAAAAACCGGAACAATGAAATATAAAAATCAAGAATTTGATAAACTGAGGAAATGAAAAATTATAATAACGAAAAATTGCGAATTGAAAAAGTTGGAAGTCGAGAAATTAAAAAATTGAAAAATCAAAGTTGAAAACAGGAAAAATTATGAAACCGAAAATTGAAAATTTTAAAAAATGAAACATGAAAGAAAATGAAAAAACGAAAAATTGTGATATAAAAAAATTAAAAAATTGTGATATAAAAAATTAAAAACTTAATCAAAAAAGTGCAAAGTCGAAAAATTTAAAATAGATTAACAAAATCGGAAAATCGGATAACAGGAAATATAAAAATTTAAAAATTGGAAAGTCGAGGAACTGAAAAATCAAAAATTGAAATTTTGAAAAATTGAATAAACGATACATAAAATCGAAACAAACATTGAAAAAACAAAGGAAATGATAAAACGAAAAATTGTGATATAAAATGGAAAAAATGAAAATTAAAAAATCGAGAAATAAAAAATAAAAATCATGAATTTTAGAAATTGAGGCAACGAAAAGTTTAAAATTGGAAAAATTAAAAATTGAGAAACTAAAAAATTACAAGAATGAAAAATTGAAAATTGGAAAATTTGGAAGTCGAGAAATTGAAAAATTGAAAAAATTTAGAAACTGAAACATGAAAGAAAATGAAAATCGAAAAATTGTGATACAACAAAAATCAAAAAGTGTGAAACTTAATCGAAAAAGTGCAAATTCGAAAATTTAAAATAAATTAAAGACCGGAAAATCGGCTAAACCGAAATCTAAAAATTGCAAAATGGAGGAACTGAAAAACCGAGGATTGAAAATTTGAAAAATTGAATAAACAAAACATAAAATCGAAAGAAACATTGCAAAAATAAAGGAAATAAAAAAACAAAAATTGTTATAGAAAAATAGATAAACTGAAAATTAACAAATCGAGAAATAAAAAATAAAAAACAAACGAAAAATAAAATCGAAAGAAACATTGCAAAAATAAAAGAAATAAAAAAACAAAAATTGTGATATAAAAATGAAAAAATTAAAATTAAAAAACCGGAAAAATGAAAAATAAAAATCAAGAATTTGATAAACTGAGGAAATGAAAAATTTAATAACGAAAAATTGCGGAATTGAAAAAGTTGGAATCGAGAAATTTAAAAAATTGAAAAATCAAAGTTGAAAACAGAAAAAATTATGAAACGAAATTGAAAATTTTAAAAAATGAAACATGAAAGAAATGAAAAAACGAAAAATTGTGATATAAAAAATTAAAAAATTGTGATATAAAAAAATTAAAAAACTTAATCAAAAAAGTGCAAAGTCGAAAAATTTAAAAATAGATTAACAAATCGGAAAATCGGATAACAGGAAAATATAAAAATTTAAAAATTGAAATCGAGGAACTGAAAAATCAAAAATTTGAAATTTTGAAAAATTGAATAAACGTATAATGAAAAAATTGAAAAAAGAAAAAATGATGAAATAAAAAATGAAATGTTAAAAGAAAAAAAATAATTGAAAAAATAGAAAAGAAAAAATTAAATAAAAATGAGAAATAAAAATTAAAATAAAAATTGAAAAATTAGAATGGAAAGAAATGAAATTAAAAATTGAATAAACTAAAAAATTGAAAAACAAAAAATAAAAAATGGAAAAATATAAATAAATAGAAATATTGCAAATTGAAAATTTAAGATTCAAAATGGAAAATCAGAAAAATTTGAAAACTGAAGAAGAAAATAAAAATCGAAAAAATTGAAAAATAAAAATGAAAAAACGAAAAATTTAATAAAAGAAAAAATGAAAATTAAATGAAATGAAAATAATAAACAGAGTGAAAAATATGGGAAGAAAATGAAAAATTAAAAATTGAAAAAAAATTACATAACGAAAAATGAAAATTAAAATGGAAGTGAAAATTAAAAAAGATTTGAACTGAACATGAAAGAAAATGAAAAATTGTGATACAAAAAAAAAAAAAAAATTGTGAAACTTAATTGAAAAAGTGTGCAAATTCGAAAAATTTAAAATAAATTTAAAGAAATCGGAAAATCGGATAACTGGAAATCTAAAAATGGGAAAATCGAAGAACTGAAAAACCGAGGATTGAAAATTTGAAAAATTGATTGAATTAACGAAACATAAAATCTAAAGAAACATGGAAAAAATAAAGGAAATAAAAAAAACAAAAATTGTGATATAAAATCGAAAAAATGAAAAATTTAAAATCGAAAATTGAAAACTGAGAAATTGAGAAATCGAAAAGTGAAAAATTATAATAACGAAAAATTGCAAATTGAAAAATTGAAAAAATTAAAGTTGAAAAGGAAAAATTATGAAACCGAAACTTTGAAAAATGGAAAAATTGAAACATGAAAGAAAAAAATGAAAATTTGTAATATAAAAAAAATGGTGGGAAGTAGAAAAATCCAGATTTTTCCAAAAATTACATTTGATAACACAGTAGTGTCATAATAAAGTATAAAGTCACAATTTTGCATATTTTAGAGAGATAAATCCTCTGTGAAATATGCAAAAAGATACAATTTTAAGATGACAACATCAAGTTTTTGGGAGAGTGCAAACCAATAAATTTTGATTAGCGATTTATCATGATCCTAATCAAAAAATTTTAAAACGTTTGTAAGATTTCAGAGGATTCGGTTTTGATTTTTGTTTAAAAAATCTGGATATCTAGGATGAAAACTCAACACGGATTCATACATCACAAGTACATGCGTATCTTATTTTATAAAATTTAAAAAATGTGTTATTGTACATTTTGGAGATGACGACATTCCCTTAGATCATGAATCGTCGAGAAAACATGAAAGTGACAAGTCGCCCGATGGACTCGAATACTATACTTCTTTAGCTTATTTAAAAATATAACTGTAACTATCGAATGTATTTTTTTTCTCTCTTTCAAGTGGTCAATGACGTCATCGCAAAAAATTATAAATTAATCTTTATTGACAATTAGCGCCTTATTTAGATGTGGTTTGCTCAAGGCGAGAGACGCTAGTGCTAATCAAGTGGCGGATGTTTCCTACAAGTCTGCAAAAAGATATTTATATCTTCATGAGTTTAAGATTGTTAGGTTAACTATTCCATGAAAATTTGCAAGTGTAATCAGCCTTTTATGATAGTGATTTCAAGTATGTAAGTATTTCAATTTATGGTAGTGGTAAAAACTTAAATATGAATATAATTTAAATATCTAGCAGGTTTCACAAGAAATTGACTTTCTATCTTTAGTTGTTATAAATACTATTAAGCCATTAATTTCAAAAATTGTGATATAAAATATGTGTATATTTGATAATTTTCATATTTGGCTGAAATGTATACCGTATGTTCTCGATAATAATCTGTTCCTTGTACGATTCTCTGAGTGTGCTTTAAGAACAACGTTTTACAACCCAACAACGACATGAACGTGACTTTGATCCTACTTCTGCACTCACAAAAATGTCCCCTTTTTGACTTCCGATCTACAACACCACCAAATGCCAACTTGGAACAAGTTGTATCTATCAGACTTCCACAAATCACCTCCTCAACTCGTAAACTTTCCACCACTTCGAACATATTCTAATCTCCTCTATTTTAAACTTGCCTTAGCAACAGCTGCCAAGCATCCAGCCAACCTCATCCACATTCGTCCTCGCAGCCTCAACCCAAACTAATAACCCGGCCGACATTATCGCTTATCTTTACGAACATTTTTGACAGAATATGAGTGAGGTGCAGCCGTAAAACTTTATACTTCTCGCCAACAGCCTAGGTAATAACACCACAAGACGATTTTATTTTCGAAAGCTGGCGCCGATTCCGCGAAAATTTATCGCACATATTAAAAACCGCGGCGTCCCTAAAATCCCGGACGAAGTCGGCGCTTTCTCCTCTTTTCGTTTAATTATCGCGGAATTAATCCGGGCATCTACAGGTGCCTCCGGATAAAACACAAACGCTCGCATTCCGTCCGGGCTGGGCTTAATGAGACAGACTTCCAATTTGTCGGAAGCACCACAATAACGCAATAAAAACACCTTTTATTAACACGAAATTGCGGCTGCAGCTGCCACGTTTCGCGCTTTTCTATATAAGGCGAGGTTTAATTGACGGCGACGAGGTGTTTGCGCTTTCGGAATGCCCCGACGGTGAGTTATCCTCCGGACGACACCCACCGGAGCCTCCGGCGCGGGCAGCTGATGGACGCGGATGGCAGGTGCAGGGAGCGGAGATAAAACTAGGAAAGGCGGGTCGAACATGGCGTTTGGTCCTTAAGGACGAGATAAAGGAATTTCTGGAGTGGTAAAGTCGACCCCTGTTTTTGCCAAAACTGCAAGCTTTCTTAGAGGCCGAAGTCTAGCTTATTGATATTCTAAGGCGATTTAGATGGAAATCTGCTTAATATGCAACAACTGATTACAAAAATGACTTTTTCTTTCCTCATCTGACTTCAAAATTGACCTACCGAGCTTCCTTAAATTTTTTTTTATGTTATGCTACCTATAGAAAAATGACAATCTAATTTTCGGTTTCTCGCTCCGAATGGTTACGGTATCCGATTCAAAAAATAATCCATTAAGAATAAAAAACTTCGAAGAATCTCATGTTAAAATATAAAACTTAAAAAATCGAAAACTCGAATAGAAGAATTGAAACATCAACAAATCGAAAAAGTCAAAAATTCAGAAATCTAAAATTTAAGAAATGAAAAGTCGAAAAACCGAAAAATCGGAGAATTAAGGAATGGAAAAATTGAAAAATCGAGAAATAGAATCATCAATACACCGAGAAATCGAAAAGTCGATAAGTCGGAAAATTAAAAAGCTGATCGAGATACCAAAATAAGCCTAAATCGAAAAATCGAAGCTAAAAATTAAAAATCGAGAAATTGAAGTAACAAAAAAATCGAATCATCGAAATCTCAATAAATCAAGACATCGAAAAAATGAAAACTCGAAAAATTTTAAAGATCAAAAAATCAAAGAACTGAGAAATCGAAAAATCGAAAAATTCAAATTTTAAAAATGGAAAAATTAAAATATCTAAAAATTTAAAAATGAAGAAACCGAAATATTGAGAAATTTAAAAATCGAAAAATTTAAGAATCGAAATATTGAAAAATCTCAAAACTGAAATATCGAAAAATTTTAAAATCCCAAAACTGAATCATCGAAAAACTGAAGAATCCATCCAGAAGTCGAAAAATTAAAGAATCGAAAAATTGAAATTTTAACAACCTAAAAAATCGAAAAATTGAAGAATTGAAAAACTGAGTTCGAGTAATGGAGAAATAGGAAAATCAAAGAATCCATTAATCAAGAAATTGAAAAAAGAAAAAATCGAGACATCGAAAATTTAAAAAATCGAAAAATTGAAAATCCCAAAACTGAAATATGGAAAAATTGAAAAATCCTAAAACTGAAACATGGAAAAAGAAAGATGGAGACATCGAGAAGTCGAGAAGTCGAAAATTTAAGGAATAGAAAAATTGAAATTAACCTGAAAAATCGAAAAATTGAAGAATTAAAAAACTGAAATCGAGAAATGGGAAAATCAAAAATCAATTAATCGAAAAATCAAGAAATTTCAAAAATCGTAACACTGAAATACCCAAAAATTAAGTAATCGAAAAAATGAAAATCGACAAATTGAAAAATTGAAAAATCAAAAAACTGAAAAATCTAAATTATAAAAATTCTAAAAATTAAAAAATAGAAATATCAAAGAACTGAGAAATGGAAAAATCGAGAAATAAAAATCTAAAATTTAAAAAACTGAAAAATTAAAATATCTAAAAATTGAAAAATCTAGAAATCGGAACATCAAGGAATCGAAAAATTGAAAAATCTCAAAACTGAAATATCGAAAGCTTGAAAAATCCTAACACTGAAACATCAAAAAAGAAAAGTCGAGACCTCAAGAAGTCGAAAAATCGAAAATTTAGGAACGGAAAAATTGAAATTTTAACCTGTAAAATCAGAAAGTCAAAAATCAGAGAAACTGAACAATCGGAAAATTGAAGAATGGAAAAATAGAAAAATCAAGAAATTGAAATATTTTAAAAACTGAAATGAAAAATCGAAAACTTAAAACAGAAAATTCCAAGAATTGAAGAATTGAAGAATTGAAAAATCGAGAAATAGAGATTTCAGATATCAAAATCGGCCTAAATCGAAAAATCGAAAAGTTAAGAATTTGAAAAATTGACAAACGAAAAAAAATCGAATAATTTAAAAACCGAAAACCGAAAAATCAAAAAACTGAGAAATCTGAAATATAAAAATTCTAATGATTAAAAAATAGAAATATCAAACTGAGAAATCGAAAAATCGAGAAATCGAAAATTTAAAATGTTAAAAATTGAAAAATTAAAATATCTGGAAATCGAAAAATTGAAAAATTTAAAAATCGAAGAAGCGAAACATGGAGAAAATTAAAAGTGGAAAAATTGAAAAATTTAAGAATCGAAGTATTGAAAAATTCCAAAACTGAAAAATCCATCGAGAAGTTGAGTAATTGAAGAACAATTTAAAAAATTGAAAAATTTAAATATTACCTGAAAAGTCGAAAAATTGAAGAATTGAAAAACTGAATTCGATAAATGGAGAAACGGGAAAATTAAGAAATCGACTCAACTTTAATCGAGAAACTGAAAAAATAAAAATTGGGTAATCGAAAATCTGAAAAATCTAAGTCACAAAAATATCGAAAAATTAAAAAATTCAAATACAAACATATCAAAGAACTGAGAAATCGAGAAATGAAAAATCTACAATTTTAAACATTGAAAAATTAAAATATACAAAAATTGAAAAATCTAGAAATCGAAACATCAAGAAATCGAAAAATTGAAAAATCTCAAAACTGAAATTTGGAAAAAATTGAGAAATCCTAAAACTGAAACAACGAACAAGAAAAATCGAGACATCAAGAGGTCGAAAAATCGAAAATTTTAAGAATCGAAAAATTGAAATCTCAAGAACCTGAAAAATCGAGAAATTGAAGAATTGAAAAACTGCATTCGAGAAATGGAGAAATCGGAAAAAAAAGAATTAATCGAGAAATGGGAAAATAAAAAAATCGATTAATCGAGAAATTGAGAAATTGTAGAAAGAAAAAATCGAGAAATCAAAAATTTGAAAAATCGAAAAATTCAAAAATCCCAACACCGAAATATTGAAAAATTAAATAATCGAAAAACTGAAAATCGAGAAATTAAAAAATTGAAAAATCATTTACAGACTGAAAAATCTAAATTATAAGAATTCTAAAAATTAAAAATAGAAATATCAAAGAACTGAAACATTCAATTTAAAAATCGAAAACTTGAAAAAGTGAATAGTCGAAAAACAGAAAAATCGGAGAACTAAAGAATTAAAATATCGAGAAATAGAAATTTCAGATATCAAAATCGGCCTAAATCCAAAAATCGAAAAGCTAAGAATTTCAAAAATTGAAAATAAAAAAATCTATGAATCAAAAAATCAAAAAATTAAAAATGGAGAAATTGAAGGAAGAAAAGTCATAAAAAATCTGAATTATAAAAATTCTGAAGATTATAAAGTAGAAAAATCAAACTGAGAAATCGAAAAATTTTAAAATCGAAAGATCGAAGAAGCGAAACATGGAAAAATTGAAATTCGAAAAATTGAAGAATTGAAAAACTGATTTCGAGAAATGGAGAAATTGAAAAATTGAAAAATCAAAAAACTCAAAAATCTAAATCATAAAAATTCGAAAAATTAAAAAACAGGAATACATACATATCAAGGAACTGAGAAATAGAAAAATCGAAAAATCAAAAATCTAAAATTTTACAAATTAAAATTAAAATATCTAAAAATTGAAAAATCTAGAAATCTAAATATCAAGGAATTGAACAATCTGAAAAATCGAAAAGTCAAAAATCCGGAAAACTGAACAATCAGAGAGCTGAAAAATTGAAAAATATAAAATCAAGAAATAGAAATCTTTTAAAACCGGAATGACGAAACATTGGGAAATCGAAAATTTGAAAAATCGAAGCATTGAGAAATTGGAAAATTAAAAAATCGAGAAATAGAGTCATCAACACAAGGTCGAGAAATCGATAAATTGGAGATATCAAAATGGGCTTAAATTGAATAAATGGAAAGCTAAAAATTCAGAAATTGAAGAATAAAAAAAAATCGAAACATTGATATCTCGATAAATAATCGAAAAATTTATAAACCACAAAATTGAAAAAATCGGAAAATCTAGAATTTTAAAAATCGAAACATGAAAAAAATGAAGAATTCAAATTATAAAAATTCTAAAAATTAAAAAATCGAAAAATCCTAGAAGCAAAACATCGAAATATTGAAAACTGTCAATTCTGAAACATCAAAAAATTGACAAATCGAGACATCGAGAAGTTGAAAAATCGAAAATTTAAAGAATCGAAATTAATTGGGCAATTGAAAAACTGAGTTCAAAAAATTGGAAAATCATCGAGAAATAAGAACATAAAGAAATCGAAAAATGAAAAAATCAAGAATTAGCAAAATCCAAATATTAAAAAATCCCAACACTGAAATATCGAAAAATTGAAAAATTCCAAAACTGAAACATTGAAAAATTAGGAAATCAAAAGTTGGAAAAATCGAGTAATCGAAACGCTAAAAAATTGAAAATTGGAGACACATTGTTATATCTACAATTTTGATTTTTTTAATTGTAAGATGACGTCATCAATATTGGGGGAGCAGGAACGGATAACTTTTGATTAACGATTCTTGCTTCCGATAACCTGAAACCATTTACAAGATTTCAAACCATTCGATTTTGCTATTTTAAAGTTGAATTGTAAAATATTACACAATTTTGATTTCCTGAAGTTTAAACATATTTTAATTGTTCCTAGATTCAGTATAATCTCCCACATCATTTTACAAAATTTAAATAACAAGACAGGAGACCTATTTTTTCGTGCTCTAGGGGTCATGAAACGTCGAAAAAATATGAAAATAGTGAGACGTCTGATGGACTCGATTGCAATACTTCCTTAGCTTACCCTAGGGAAGTAAAAATCATGGTGAGCCAATTTTCTTAATTTCACTGTGGAAAGACTGCTTGGGTATAACTGGTTTTTCTGTGTTTAGAACACAAATTTGCATTTATTAATATTTAAACAAGTTTATTGATGCTACACCATTCCTCCACTCCATTAAGGTGCAGTTAAAGATAAATACAGCAGTTTAAATTAAATCACTGTAAACTATTATAAAATAGTTTTTTCAAAGGTTAAAGTTCCACTCCCAACATCCTGAATTAGATCATTAATAGAAATCGAGAACTCACGACGATTTAAGTTAGACCCTTGCGGAACCCCAGAAAAAAGAAAAAATGAATGCCGCTTTCTTAGGTTCGATGAGGTTTTCACTTCCAACAAACTGCACTTGACAACAAGAATTCCATTTCCAAGGTAATATCTTGTTATTTATTACCACATTTCGTTAGGATTGAATGAATTTTAAGGCGAATTTCTCCGGTGAAACTAATCATGGCTGTTAGGCGTACAATGTAGACCTTCACCATTACGCACGTTATTACACCTTCATCGGTCGTCGTTGCCAGAGAAGCCTACATTACATTGTTTTTGCGAAGCGGTGTGGTAATGCAAAATAAATTACGGCCTTATGATAAATGAATAGTTTTTACAGGCGGATTTAGCTCAAGCAACAAAACAACCCGTATGGTAGAAAGCGTGCCCACAGCGCCTGTCTGCCTTCAGATGTTGCAAAATAAAGAAAATATCAAAATTACGCGTTTATTGCCACACGGCGCGTTATAAATTAAATCCAACTAACAACCCATGTAATGTCGACAACTTAGCTCCTCTCCACCATCATAAATAACGACAATATTGTTGACGCTGTCACACACACCTGTTATTAATTTCGTCTGAAATTGAAAACCGACGAACAAAACCCAGCTGGAGCTCCGGCTCGCATTTTTCGAAAAACCGACCTCCAACCCGTCAAAATTTTTCCGGGGAAAAAACCCGAATTCATTACCGCTCTCACGTTTCTAATTCTTCCAGTGTCCATTAAACCCCACCTGACAAACTTTATTGGCTCCGTAAACACCGTAGGCTCGTAAAGTCGTCCTGCTCAACACCGCAGCCGTTGCCGCTTTTTTCGAGGCTAGTTTCGCTCAATCGAAACTCGATACATAATTAAAAATATTTCTTACAACGTGTAATCCTATAAGGATTACTGTTGGAGTCGTTTTCGGGTATCGCTTACACGGGCTCGGGGCGCTTTTTTATGCGTGTTGGGCGTTATAATGCGGAACGTGTGTCGTTCAATGGACGACTGACACGGAAAGGTTACCTGCTCGAGGGCGATTTGGGGATTGGGTGTCACGATGGGTCGACCACGGACGGATTCTTGGATAAGGAGCGAGATTAGGTTCGAAGGAGCGGGTCGGGTTGACAAAAGCACGACAGGGAAAAGTTCCCCAGGACTTCTGCTATCTGAGCGCAATGTACAGTCGCACGCAAATGTTTTGAGCCTGTGGGCGGATCGTTTTTGCCTGCCCTCACTGAAGAAGGCGGTCCAAATTCTTCAAGGGCAGAATTTGTAGGTAGGCTCAAACTACAACGAAATTTACATTTGGTAAGAAATATTTATGGCTCACACCAGTTCTCTCGAATTTGTCGGAGATTTGGCAGGTTGTTGTTCCCATAAAATAATGGTCACTTTCGTTCGTGAGTAACGATGGTCCGGACATGAATTATTTTGCTTTATAACATCTTTCGACCAATTGTTCCGTATAAAAAATTTCATCACTTTTTCAAATAAAATACTCTTAAAAAAAACGATACTGTCGTTGAGTGACATGTAACTGGCATAAAAATAAAAACGTGCCATTTTTGTTAACTGATATTTTTTTCATAAATGTCGCAAATTTATTAAATTTGTTTAATCATCCCCACCAATAATGTGATGACGTCACTTCAAATTTATGCATAGGAAATGGGTTTTAAATTGTATACAGTAACATAGTCCTACACATGTAGTTTATGACTCCGTGTTGAGTTTTTATTATATTTTGGAAAAAAAATCAAAATTATGAAACAATATTTTGCAATTTAATTTTGAATTCGCAAAATCGAATAATTTGAAATCTTGCAGATGTTTTAAAGTCATGATAAACATGATTTAATTAAAATATATTTGCTTATCCCCTCTAAAATATTTATGACGTCACCTCATAATTTTGCAGAATAAATCCTATCGTAAATGTATAAAATATGATGAGTTTTTATACTTGTGATTTATCACTGCATTAATATTTTTTAGATTTGGTTATACAAGGTGTCTCAAAAAAGTTAATGACTGAGTCAATTTATTTTATTGAAGAAATCAAGAATAGCAAAACTGAATACTTTGAAATATTGTAGATGTTTTGAAGTTTTTGTAAGCATGGTAACTTTTTCGAAAATTTGATTAATCAAATATGCGCAAAATCAAAAATCGGGAAACTGAAATTCACTAATGCAAAAAACAGAAAATCGAAAAATACAAATCGTAAAAATCGAAAATCTAAAAATGGCTAATCAAAAAATCGAAAATTCAATGAATCAAATACCTAGGTCGATCGAAAAGTGGAAATTCACAAACCTCAAAAATCGAAAAATCGAAAATTGAAAAACGGGAAAACCAAAAAATCGAAAAGTCAAAAATCTGTAGTATTGAAAATTAAAAAAATCAAAAACAAAAATAAAAAAAATCGGAAATTAAAATAATCAAAATATATAAAGTAGAAAAAAATTGCAAAGCCTAAAAACTGAAACGAACAGAAAATCTAAAAAGCAAAAAATTGGAAAAACAAAAACTCGAAAAATCTAAAATCGAAAAAGTGGAAAATCGAAAATCTGAATAAAGAAACTTGGAAATTTTGAAAATTGGAAAATCGAAAACCAAAAAATCGGGAAGTAACAAAATTGAAGTCTAACAGTTGAAATAGAAAAACTGAAAAACCGAAAATTCCAAAAATCGGCAATGGACAAATTGAAAATCGCAAAATTTAAATTGAACAATTGAACATAGAAAAATTGATGAATTCAAAAATCGAAAATTCGACTACTCAAATTTTCTAAAAATCGAAAAATCATAAAACTGAAAAATCCAAAATTCTAATGATTGAAAGTCTGAAAACTGAAAATCGAAAATTCTGAAAAGCGGAAAATAGAATATCGAAAATTTAAAAGAAAGAAAATTGAAGTCTAAAAACCGAAGAATGGAAAAATTAAAAATCAAAAATTCGAAAAATCAAAACCGAAAAATTCAAAGATTTAAAAAGAAAATCGAAAAATCAAAAATCTGAAAATTGAAACTCGAAAATTTGGAAAATCGAAAAGTCAAAAATTGAAGTCTAAAAGCTGAAAAATGGAAAACTGAACAATCGAAAATTCGAAAATCAAATATCGAAAAATCGAAAAGCCGAAAAATCGAAAATTTGATAAATCAGATATGCGAAAAACAGAAAATCTGAAAATACAAAACTGGAAAATCAAAAATTTAAAAGTGGAAAAACCGAAAATCGAAAATTCAATGAATCTAATACGTAGGTCTATCGAAAAACTGGAAATTCACAAATCTGAAAAATCGAAAATTTGCAAGATGAAAAACCGAGAATTGAAAAATCAAAAAACCGAGAATTGAAAAATCAAAAAACCGAAAAATGGAAAAATCAAAAATCGACAAATAGGAAAACCGAAAATTCGAAAATTCATAATATTGAAAACTCTAAAAGTCGACAATTCAAAAATCAAAAAATTAGAAAGTAAAATAATCGAAAAATCGAAAAGTAAACAAATTGCAAAACCTAAAACTGACGAACAAAAAAATCGAAAAATCGTAAAATCAAAAAGTGGAAAATCGAAAACTGGAAATTGAAAAATCGAAGATTGGAAAATCGAAAAATCGAAAATCGGAATATCGAGAATCGACAAATTAAAAAACCGAAAAATCGAAAAATTAAAAACAAAATTCAAAAATTGAATAATCCGAAACTAAAATAATAGAAAAGTGGAAAAGTAAAAATTGCGAAGTCTCAAAACTGACGAACAGAAAAATCGAAAAATAAAAAAAAATCGAAAAATATCTAAAAATGGAAAATCGAAAAAATCGAAAATCGGAAAATGGAAAAACCGAAAAATCGAAAATCGAAAACTCGAAAAATCGAAAATTCGATGAAACAAATACTCAAAAAAACGAAAAGTAAAAAAATTGCAAGGCCTAAAAATTGAAAAATCAAAAAATCGGAAAAATGAAAATCGAAAAACCGACGATCTAAAAAAAATAAAAAAATCGAAAAGTGGAAAATCGGAAAGTAACAAAATTGAAATCTAAAAGCTGAAGAAGGGAAAATTCTAAAAAGCAACAATCGAAAAAAGCAAAATTAAAAATTGAAAATTTGAAAAATGGAAAATCGAAAACTCGAATGTCGAGATTTTGAAAAATCGTAAAAATGATAATCGAAAAATCGAAATGCTCAAAAATCGAAAATTCGATTAATCAATATTCTAAAAATCGAAAAAACGGACACAAATCCACAAATCTGAAAAATCGAAAATCAAAATACGAAAAATTAAAAAACCGAAAAATTGAAAAATCCCAAATCAAAAAATGGAAAAACCGAATATTCAAAAATCAAACTATCGGAAAGTAAAATAATCGAAAAATGGAAAAATAAAACAAATTGCAGAACCATAAAAACTGAAACAAACAGAAAAATCGAAAAACCACAAAAGCGGAAAAAACGAAAATCGAAAAATCGTAAAATCAGAAAATGGAAAATCGAATAATCGAAAGTTGAAAAATCGAAGATCGAGAAATAAAACAACCGAAAAATCGAAAAATTTAATGTTTAATGGAAAATCGAAAAATCCAATATAGAAGAATTAAAAACGTAAAATCGAGAATTCAAAAATCAAAAAAATCGGAAAGTAAAATATAATCGAAAAATGCAAAAAAATTGCAAAATCTAAAAACTGACGAACAGAAAAATCCAGAAATCTAAAAATGGAAAGACGAAAAATCGAAAATTGAAAGAATGGCAAATCAATAAATCGCAACATCGAAAAATCAAAAAACGAAATATTAAAAAATCGAAAAACGAAAAAACTAAATACTCGAAAATTCAAAATACCGCAAATTTGAAAAATCAGAAAATTGGAAAGTAATAAAATCGAAAAGTTGATAGAAAAATTGAAACTGAAAAATCTAATTCGATGAAATGGTTGGTCGAAAAAAACGAAAAATCGAAAATCGAAGTGATCTTTTTTTGAGACAGGCTGTATAAGTAAATCTAAAAAATATTACTGCAATGGTAAATCACAGGTATAAACTCATCATATCAAATTTTACGATGACGTCATGCATTTTTTGGCGAAGATAAGCAAATACATTTTGATCGTGGCTTTGAAAGTATTCTTCGACTTTCGTTCCATTTCAAAATTTACTCTTTGTATATTTCAGTGGTCCCAACGAGTTCACTAATCACACTGAAGTATGCGAAGATTAAATTTGTCACCGAAAAGATGTCGGAAGTAATAAATTATCCGTTCGGTCCGTTGTTACACCTCGACTCAAGAGAGACCGCAGTAAAGGATAACAAATGAAACGGATAAAGTAAAGCGTCAAACATGATTGATAAACTTTAAACCAAAATTATGAAGTTTATAAACTGAACATTTTTTTTGTTTTTTGAAATGTAGTAGGTACACTTCAAAAAATGTCCGTGACTTATTTTAATATGAATTTTATAACTATGGTTGGCACAATTAGACCCAATGTTAGTGTGATTTTGAGCATATTCTCGATTTTATTAGAGCAGAATAGGTTTTTTTTTCTAATTTTATAACTTACGGAAACTAATAGCACATCACAGATATTGCAAAAAAAATTGGGCTCAGGTTCCAACTAATTGACAAAATTTCAAAGAATTCAGTTTTGTAATTCTTGATTTCTTCAATAAAATAAATTGACTCAGTCATTATTTTTTTTGAGTCACCCTGTATGTATAAACAAATCCAAAAAATATAAATGGAATGGTAAATCACAAGTATAGACTCATCATATTCTGAACATTTTAGATAGGGTATTTATAAAATTAAAACTAATTCAGAGTAAGAATTTGGTCCACACGTAAATTTCGTTGTAGTTTGAGCCTACCTACAAATTCTGCCCTTGGACGATTTGAACCGCCTCCTTCGGTGACGATCGGCAAAAATGATCCGCCCATAGGCTCAAAACATTTGCGTGCGATTGTACCATAGTTTTGTTCAAAAAAACAACAAAACGGTGGTGTAAGTAAAGAGCGTCTTGGAGGCTGGATAAATCTGGTTTAATTGCTCAAGATCCATCAGGGTCCCTGGCAGGACTTTCTCGTCGCGTCTCCATCTGCCTCCTGCCCACTTTTAATTAACCCATCTGAAATGAACCCAAAATGTGATTAATGGAAGCAAAAGTCGCCTCAACCTGCAATTCCATTCAATTAAGCCCACCTCCGTTCCTTCGTATCGAATCGCATTGGTCGCAGTGACGCAACGAAGTAAAATCCAGCACAAATTGAAAAATTTTTATTCGCTTAGTTAATAAATATGAGTGATGAGTGAGTACACATCCGAACAATCCCGTCGTGTTATTATGTCATAATTCTGATTCGTTCTCGGCGTTTTTTCACTCCACTTCTTCGACATTCTTCTGCGACCGGCCCTCATTATCTTAATCGATATTTTCGTCACGGCGACGATTAGCTCAAATTGCTCCTGAATTTTTCATAAACAACCATCGGCTGGCCTCTTTTATTTTAGATTCGTCACAGTTGTCCGACGGTTTCGTTCGCAGATGAGTGATAAAAATTTACCAACGTTTAATTATACGTGTGGCACGTATTCCGGATGGCTTTGGTGACCTTACCGAGTTAGCACGGGTGCTGTCAGCTGTGACGACGATCTTTTTCTTGTAACGAGCCTTTTTTGCCCGTGTTTGTTTCTTATGCTTGAGTCGCTACGAAAGCTGAAAAAAGGTTACGTGCTAACGACTGACAGTTTTTAGTGAGGATTGTTTTTCCATGTCGGGACGGCCGCCAATCATTCCTGGACGTCAACATTTTCGCAGACGACGCGTTAAAAAAATCCTGTTTTCGGTTAACGGGGAGCTAAGGCAGAATTTTCTAAAGGAATCTAGTTGCCAGTGCCGATTGTTTTAGCTGCACTCACTCTTTCCTTGTTCCCAGGTTCCTCAAGAGTCCTACTTAGGTCATCTTGAGTTCTCGATTTTTATTAATGATCTAATTCAGGATGTTGGCAGTGGAACTTCAACGTTCGCAAATAATAATAATACATATAAATATTTATCTTTAACTGCACCTGAATGGAGTGAAGGAATAGTGTTTCCTCAATAAACTTGTTTAAATATTAATAAATTCAAAGTTGTGTTCTATATACAGAAGAACCAGTTATACTTAAGCACAGTCTTCCCACGATGAAATTAAGATGATTTTTGCTTCCCGAGCGTAAGCCAAGGAAGTATTGTAATCAATTCCAGCCGGCGACTGTTTACTTTCATATTTTCTCAACGTTTCATGACCCCTAGAATACCAAAAAATAGGTCTTCCGATTTTTTAATTTTTTGATTTTTTTCATTTTTTCAATTCTTCCATTTTTCAATTTTTCAGGTTTTTGTCTTCTTAATTTTTGGATTTTTTCAATTTTCGATTTTTGAATTTTTCTAATTTTCAATTATTCGTTTTTTCCACATCTCGAATTTTCGTCTTTTTGATTTTTAAATTTTCTTTTAATTTATTCAATTTTTCGATTTTCCAATTTACCTGCATTATCAATTTTTCAATTTTGCAATTTTTTAATTTTTTAGTGTTTCGATTTTTCCAATTTTTCAAAATTTCGATTTTGCAATTTCTCGATTTTCTACTTTTTCGATTTTTTAATTTTTCAATTTTTCGATTCTCGATTTATCCAGAATTCGATATTTCGATTTTTCAGTTGTTCAATTTTCCTAGTATTCAATTTTTTTTGTTTCAATTTATCAAGTCTGGGCTATTTCGATATTTCTATTTTTCAGTTTTTCGATTTCTCGACTTTTCGATTTCGCGATCGATTCCTCGAGGTTCAATTTTTTGATGTTTGGATTTCCCCAGTTTTTAATTTTCCTTTGATTTTTCAATTTTTCGATTTTCCAATTTACCTGCTTATCAATTTTTCAGTATTTAGCTTTGAAATTTTTCAATACATACCCATGTTGATTCAATTTTTCAATTTTGTACTTTTTTAATTTTTTATTATTTCGATTTTTCAATTTCTCAATTCTTCAAAATTTCGATTTTTTAATTTCTCGATTTTCTACTTTTTCGATTTTTGAAATTTAAGATTTTTTGATTATTAAATTATTCGATTTTTCAATTTTCCTAGTTTTCTGGTTTTTGATGTTTCCATTTATCAAGTCTGGGATATTTCGATATTTCTATTTTTCAGTTTTTCGATTTCTCGAATTTTCGATTTCGCAATCTATTCCTCAAGGTTCAATTTTTTGATGTTTGGATTTCCCCAGTTTTTAATTTTCCTTTGATTTTTCAATTTTTTGATTTTCCAATTTACCTGCTTATCAATTTTTCAGTATTTAGTTTTGAAATTTTTCAAGACATACCCATGTTGATTCAATTTTTCAATTTTCTACTTTTTTAATTTTTTATTATTTCAATTTTTCAATTTCTCAATTCTTCAAAATTTCGATTTTTTTATTTCTCGATTTTCTACTTTTTCGATTTTTGAAATTTAAGATTTTTTGATTATTAAGTTATTCGATTTTTCAATTTTCCTAGTTTTCTGTTTTTTGATGTTTCCATTTATCAAGTCTGGGATATTTCGATTTCTCGATTTTTTTGATTTTTCAATTTTTCGGTTTTTGGCATTTTCCTGTTTACTTGCATATTTTCTCAACGTTTCATGACCCCTAGAATACCAAAAAATAGGTCTCCTCCATTTGTGATTTATGAATCCATGTTGGGTTTTTACCTTAAGACATCCGAATAAAAAAAATCAAAATTGTATGACAACATTTTACAATTTAACTTTAAAGTTATCGGTTGCATGATAAATCGTTAATCAAAATTTATCGGTTCATGCCCCTCCAGGAACTGATGACGACATCTTACAATTTTGAATAAATGTTACTTAGATGTTAAAAAGTAGCATACTACCCTGAACTTTTTTTTAATCCGTGTTGAATTTTAATCTTAGAGATCGAGGTTTTTGGAAAACAATTTGATTTCTCAGTTTTAGGATTTTTGAATTTTTTCATTTCCATTTTTCAATTGTTCAATTTTTCCATTACTCACTTTTTCGATAATTCAGCGTTGAGATTTTTGTTTTTTCGATTCTTTAATTTCTTGAGTCGTCAAATTTTCCATTTCTCGATTTTTTCATTTTTCAGTTTCCCAATTTTTCGACGTTTCAGTTTTACGATTTTTCTATTTTTTGATTTCTCGATTAATCGTTTTTCTATTCTCATATTACAAATTTTTAATTTTCCCATTTCTCGATTTTTCAGTGTTTCGATTTCGGCTTTACAATCCTTCAATTTTTCGATTTTTCAATTTTTCTGTTTCAGTTTGGGATTGTTCGATTTTTCGATATTGCAATTTTGCGTTTTTTCAATAATTTGATTAAATTTTTTGATTTTTCGACTTTTCAATTACTTGATTTTTTGCTTTTTTCGATTTTTCGTTTTTTTAATTTTTAGATCTTTCAATCTTGTCATTTTTAAAATTTTAGATTTGGCATTTCTCGATTTTGTTTAATTTTTTCGAACTTCTCGGTTTTGGATTTTTTCAATTTCTCTATTTTTAAAATTTTTGACTTTCCTTTTTTTTCATTTTTTTGTTTCTTCATTTTTCGATTTTCCAATTACCGAAATTTCGATGTTTCAGTGTCTTAACTGTACAATTTGTCGATTTTCCGATTTTTAAATTTTTTGATTTTTTCATTTTTTCGATTCTTCCATTTTTCAATTTTGAGGTTTTTATCTACTTAATTTTTGGATTTTTCAATTTTCGATTATGGAATTTTCCCAATTTTCAATTATTCGTTTTTTACACATCTCGAATTTTCGTCTTTACGATTTCCCCATTTTTAAATTTTCTTTTAATTTTTTAATTTTTCAATTTTCAGTTTACCTGCTTATCAATTTTTCAGTATTTCAGTTTTGGAATTTTTCAATATGTTGATTGAATTATTCAATTTTGCAATTTTTTAATTTTTTAGTGTTTCGATTTTTCCAATTCTTCAAGAATTGAATTCGATTTTGCAATTTCTCGATTTTCTACTTTTTCGATTTTTCAAATTTAAGATTTTTTTGATTATTGAATTATTCGATTTTTCAATTTTTCAATTTTTCGGTTCTCGATTTATCGAGATTTCGATATTTCGATTTTTCAGTTGTTCAATTTCCCTAGTTTTCAATTTTTTTTATGTTTCAATTCACAAGTCTGGGCTATTTCGATATTTCTATTTTTCAGTTTTTCGATTTCTCGACTTTTGATCGATTCCCCGAGGTTCCATTTTTTGATGTTTGGATTTCCCCAGTTTTTAATTTTCCTTTGATTTTTCAATTTTTCGATTTTCCAATTTACCTGCTTATCAATTTTTCAGTATCTCAGTTTTGAATTTTCCAATACATATGTTGATTAAATTTTTCACTTTTGCAGTTTTTTAACTTTTTAGTATTTCGATTTTTCAATTTTTCAATTCTTCAAAATTTGTCAATTGTTCAATTTCTCTAGTTTTCTGTTTTTTGATGTTTCGATTTATCAATTCTGGGATATTTCGATATTTCACAATCTATTCATATTTCGATTCCTCGAGGTTCAATTTTTTGTTGTTTGGATTTCTCGATTTTCAAAATTTTTCGATGTTTCAGTTTTTGATTTTTTTATTTTTCCACTTCGCAATTTTTTCTCGACTTTTCAATTTCACGATCGATTCACCGAGGTTCAATTTTTTGATGTTTGGATTTCCCGTTTTTAATTTTCCTTTGATTTTTCAATTTTTCGATTTTCCAATTTTTACCTGCTTATCAATTCTTCAAAATTTGTCAATTGTTCAATTTCTCTAGTTTTCTGTTTTTTGATGTTTCGATTTATCAATTCTGGGATATTTCGATATTTCACAATCTTTTCATGTTTCGATTCCTCGAGGTTCAATTTTTTGTTGTTTGGATTTCTCGATTTCTCGATTTTTTTGATTTTTCAATTTTTCGGCTTTTTACATTTTCGATTTTCAAAATTTTTCGATGTTTCAGTTTTTGATTTTTTTATTTTTCCTCTTCGCAATTTTTCGACTTTTCGTTTTCTTAGTTTTTCAGTTTTTCGATTTCGTAATTCGTCGAAGTTTAAATCTTGCGATTTTTCAATTTCCCTTCTATTTTTCATTTTTTCGATTTTCCGGTTTACCTACTTGTAAATTTTTCAATTTTACGATTCAATATTTCGACTTTCCGATTTCTCGATTTTTTACTTTTCGATATTTCAGTTTTTTCGTGTTTGAATTTCTCGATTTTTCAGTTTTTCGAATCTTCAAAATTTTGATTTCTCGGTTTTCTGATTTTTCGACTTTAACTTTCGAAAAAAGAAACATCGAAATCTCGATAAATCGGGAAATCTCAAAAAATTATAAAACTGAAAAATCGAAAAATTGAAAAGTCGAAAAATTTTAAATTTAAAAAATCAAAAATTGAATCGATTTACAACTTTTCGAAAAAACGAAACATCGAAATCTCGATAAAATCTGGAAATCTGAAAAAATTATAAAACTGAAAAATCGAAAAATTGAAAAGTCGAAAAATTTTAAATTTAAAATCAAAAATTGAATCGATTTAAAAACTTATCGAAAAAACGAAACATCGAAATTCGATAAATCGGAAATCTCAAAAAATTAATTACTGAAAATCGAAAAATTGAAAAGTGGAAAAATTTTAAATTTAAAAGACCAAAAATTGAAAAATCGGGAAACTAAAAAATGAAGAAAAAGGAAAAACTCAAATATCGAAAAATTGATCAATCGATGAATCAAAAAATTGAAGAATCGATAAACTGAGATAACGAAAAAGATGGAAAATGGAGAAATTGGAAAATCAAAAAATCGAACACCTTCAAAAATTGAAATATTGAAAAATCACAAAATCGATTTTTCGTTCTTAAATTGTAAGTTTATTAAATTTTTCAATTTTTAATTTTTAAAATTTTAGATTTTTCGTTTGTCGATTTTTCGATTTTCCAATTTCTTAATTGTTCAATTTCTCGATTTTCTGTTTTTTTTTAATTTTTGAGTTTTTCATTACCGACGATTTTTGTTTGTAAATTTTTCATTTTTTAACTTTTGGATTTTTCAATTTTGGCCTGATTTGATTTCTAAATTTTTTGGATTTCCGAATTTTTGAGTTTTCGATTTCCGGATCTTTTGATTTCTCGATATTTCAGTTTTTTATTTTTCGATGTTTTGATTTTTAGATTTCCCCGGTTTTTCAATTTTCATTTTCCAATTTTTGTATGTTTCGATTTTCCAGTTTTTCGATTTCCCAATTTTTTGATGTTTCGATTTCCAGTTTTTTGAGTTTCCAATTTTTCATCCAGTTTCGGAATTCTTCATTCCGGATTTTTTCTAACATACATAAAAATTTGACAAGAGCTGTCCACTGCTGAGGAAACCAAAACTTAAACAATCGAGTTTTGTAAAGGAAACCAGAAGCAGTTTGTTAATTAAAACTCCCACGACTGTCTGCCCACAAGAGCCGTCTTTTCCAGGACCAAAACCTTCCGGAATCTGCCAGCAGGTCCGTCCCTGCCGTCGCCGCACTTCCGACTTTCTAATTTCCACAACTCCTGCTGCAGCTCAGCAGCGAAAAAATCCCAAGGTTCCACAATTGAGCCATAATGACTTCACCAGTATGCAAATGTTAATTGCCGTGCAATTAGCCACTTAAACTAGTGGAAAGTATGCATCACACAACCCGGAGCTTTTTTATGGAACATTTATCAATTCCTGCGAGCATTTATTAGCATTCGTTTCCAAGAATTCGAACTAACTCCCAAGGTAAATCGCGCCCGATCCGGAAAAATAAATCTTACTTACCATCGTAAAAATTCGGAGATTACATTTACAACCCATGTGGTATTGGGCGGTTTTACCGGATACCCCGTTCCGTTATTTATGGGCAGCGGTGGTAGGTGCAACAATGGCAAGATTAGCGACTCCTGCCGGCACGTACTTGACGCCTCATTGTAAGGTCTTGAGGTGATCATGTAGAGAATGGAATGCAACGGCTACCACGGAAAAAATCATCGCCAGATAATAATTCACTTGCCCACAGTGCCTATTGCATAACCGCTGGGAATAATGGGTCCGAGCGGTGCGCGCTGATAGCAGGAATTTCTCGTAATTAACAGATAGACCACTGAAAGGAGTTATTAGTTGCAGGTCGCGAGCGAAAAGATCGCAGGAATTTTGACCGCGACCATTTTTCCAGCTTGCAGGATTTCATAAACCCGCAGCCCACGTTCCTCGCCATATAAAGCATTAATTACTGTTTGCAAAAGTGCACAACATGCATCTGCTATTGCAATAGAGCGCTGCACCAATCTATAAATAAGTATGATATATTTGTAATGCTGGCTGCAGGAGACAAACACAAATGACTGCTCTTGGACTAAATCGGCTCGTTGCTGATGAAAAGGTTAGAGAAGAAGGCGCACGATACAGCGATGGACTGACAATGGGAAATCGGGACCTGGGAACACCCACCAGGACCAATTAAGGACCCAATAAACACATACGTGGCGTCGACGTGACAGGTACATACTCATAGAAGAACAGTACAAGTACATCGCATGGTTATGTCCTGGGGACGACAAAAAGTAAAACGTCATCCGGCTCGAAGGATCACTTTTGCGAGTACCCCGTTCATCGGCCGCGGTGACATCATCTTCCGCGAATCCCCCAAGGCCCCCATCAGCCCCATTGTTACCCAACTAATGGCCCGTGCCCGTCGATCGTATCGTAATGGGCCCGCTTCACTCCATGAATGGAACCAATCGGTGCCCGTTATCCGGTCCGGCGAAATCCCGGCCCCCGGGGCGGCGGGCCGCCGCCGTCCGAGGAGAATTCCAGCGCCGCCAAACGCTTGCATCGTGGGCGTCGCCGGGCACCCCGGGCGCTCGCTGCAAGAATACCAAATTTAATTACAAAGTCACGTATATAATAAAAACGTTATTGATGGGTTCAGAAGTCATGAAATTTCGGTTTCGGTTTCACGAAGCGTCGGCTTTTTTCCATTAGAACTGTCCGTTTTCAATCTGGTAACGTGATAGGTGTGGCACTTGGCCGGCTCTCGTGCTCCGTTCAGATCGAGACGAATCGACGGCACAAAAACCGAAACACATCAATCAAAAAATCGTGGCACGGCCGGGGAGGGACGGTGCCGAGAGCCGTAGTGGAAATGCTTAAAATAGCGGCGGCGAGGAAATGTGGCGATATTTCTCTTGTAAATTGTCGCCGGGCTTTGAGGCGACACAAAGGAGCACTTCAAAGACTTCTTTCTCGTTACCACCAATTACTATGCTACATGTCAAGCGATCGGGCACCACGGAGATGAGATAAAAGTGATGTGGGAATTCCTGCAGTTTTAATAAGCGGAGAGAGGGCCGGAGGAAGGGTTCGAGGGAGAGCGGCAGGCGCGAGCGCGAAAGTTACCGGAATTCTAACAGAAAAAAATCGTTGTCGATGGCAAAATTTACATCTAATGACGGATTTGTGGCATCTTCGGAAGAATTTGCCTTTTATTCAGAGTGGCGACAGTTTTATCGTGTCTCAAATCAAAAATCATGGAAGCCAGACCGCTTAAAAGACCGAAATTTTATTTCATCTAAACGTAAATATGTAAAATTTGGATTCGAACACCGTTTCCAGATGGCCGAATCCACCCCTACCCGCGTGACCCGTTAAAATACCCCCGACAAAATAGCTCTAGACAAAATAAAACAAAATGCAACTGCTTTAAGGATGTAGAGTATAACCTCTATAATCCGAACCCACGATTATCCGAACATCCAGTAATCCGAAGAGAGGCTAGTTGAAGTCGATATCTCTTTAATCTGAACAAAAACTCTGCAATCCGAACTGAACTTGAAAACATGCACTACTTGCAAAAATGACGCATATTCTTCCAAGAAAAGGTACTAGCCCCGCCCACCCAGCCTTTATTAATATTTTGTTAGAAGAATAAGTCATCTGCCAAAATCAGTCTTATCTTGGCGAGTACTAGCCTCCCGCCCACCCTCCCTTACTTTCTTAGCGGATATGTCATCTGCCAAAATCAGTCTCACCTTGACAAGTACTAGCCCCGCCCACCCACCCTTTGTTTTCTTGGAAGAGTGGGTCATCTGCCAAAATCAGTCTTATCTTGACAAGTACTTGCCCCGCCCACCCACCCTTATTTTCTTCGAGGATTTTTGATCTGTCTTTCGACTTTTGATTTCTCTGGTCAACTGAAAAACACTTTCGATTTTTTAGTTTTACAATTTTGGCAGTTTTCCCATTTCTCAATTATTTGATTTTTAAGAATATCGAGAAAATAGATGTTTATTTTTTTTAATTTTCGATTTTTGGAAGGGAGTTTTTGGAAGGGAGTAAAAAGTAATTTTGATCAGCGATTGCCATGTTTACCGTAACTTTAAAACATCTGAAAATTTTGTTTCTGATTTTCAATTTTTGGTTTTTTCCGTTTTTTGAAAGTTTCGTGTCGAATAAATTTGTTCTGTTAGTTAAAAAATCGAAAAATGACAAATCGTGAAAAGGAAAAATTTTAACTTGAGAACTTGAAAAATTAAAAATCAAAAAATTCCAAAATTGTAAGGTTAAAACTTGAAAAATCAAAAGATTGGAATTAAAAACTGCAAAATTGTCAAACAAATTATCAAATGAAATATTCAAAAGTTGACAAATCTTAAAACTAAAAAAGAATGAAAACTGGAATTTTGAATTCGATTTTATAAGATATGCTTTTTTCTCAATTTTTCTATATTTCAGTTTTTGGTTTTCCGATTTCTCATTTATCCAATTTTTCAATTTGCCATGTTCTGATTTTTACGTTTTTTATGTTAAGCAAGTACTAGCCCCTCCCACCCATGCTTTATTTTCTTGGAAGAATAAGTCATTTGCCAAAATTAGTCTTATCTTGGCAAGTACTAGCCTCCCGCCCACCCTTCCTTATTTTTTTAGCGGATATGTCATTTGCCAAAATCAGTGTCATCTTGACAAGTACTAGCCCCGCCCACCCACCCTTTGTTTTCTTGGAAGAATGGGTCATCTGCCAAACTCAGTCTTATATTGACAAGTACTTGCACCGCCCGCCCACCCTTATTTGCTTAGCGGATATGTCATTTGCCAAAATCAGTCTCATCTTGACAAGTACTAGCCCCGCCCACCCACCCTTTGTTTTCTTGGAAGAGTAGGTCATCTGCCAAAATCAATCTTATCTTGACAAGTACTTGCCCCGTCCACCCACTCTTATTTTCTTAGAAGATATGTTATTTGCAAAAATCAGTCTCATACTTGCCAAGACAAGATTGATTTTGGCAGATGACCTACTCTTCTAAGAAAATAAAGGGTGGGTGGGCGGGCCTAGTACCTTTTCTTAGAAGAATAGGTTATCTGCCAAAATGAGTCTTTTTGATCTGTCTTTCGATTTTTGATTTCTCTGGTCAACTGAAAAACACTTTCGATTTTTTAATTTTTCAATTTTGGCAGTTTTCCGATTTCTCAATTATTTGATTTCTAAGAATATCGAGAAAATAGATGTTTATTTTTTTTAATTTTCGATTTTTGATTTTTTGTCACCGAGTTTTTGGAAGGGAGTAAAAAGTAATTTTGATCAGCGATTGCCAGTTTATCGTAACTTAAAACATCTGAAATTTTTTTTCTAATTTTCAATTTTTGGATTTTTCGATTTTTCAAAGTTTCGGTTCAAATAAATTTGTTCTTTAGTTAAAAAATCGAAAAATGACAAATCGTGAAAAGGAAAAATTTTAACTTGAGAACTTGAAAAAATCAAAAGATTGGAATTAAAAACTGCGAAATTGTCAAACAAAATTATCAAATGAAATATTCAAAAGTTGAAAATCTAAAACTAAAAAAAAATGAAAACTGGAATTTTGAATTCGATTTTATAAGATTTGTTTTTTTCAATTTTTCGATATTTCAGTGTTTGATTTTCCGATTTCTCATTTGTCCAATTTTTCAATTTGTCACTTTTTGATTTTTACGTTTTTTATTTTAAGCAAGTACTAGCCTCCCGCCCACCCACCCTTTGTTTTCTTGGAAGAGTGGGTCATCTGCCAAAATCAGTGTTATCTTGACAAGTACTTGCCCCGCCCACCCACCTTTATTTTCTTAGAGATTTTTGATCTGTCTTTCAATTTTTGATTTCTCTCTGGTCAACTGAAAAAAACTTTCGATTTTTTAATTTTTCAATTTTGTCAGTTTTCGATTTCTCAATTATTTGATTTTTAAGAATATCGAGAAAATAGATGTTTATTTTTTTTTATTTCCGATTTTTGATTTTTGTCACCGAGTTTTATGGAAGGGAGTAAAAAGTAATTTTGATCAGCGATTGCCATGTTTACCGTAACCGCATTGAAAATTTTGTTTCTAATTTTCAATTTTGGATTTTTCGATTTTTCAAAATTTCGGTTCAAATAAATTTGTTGTTAGTTAAAAAATTGAAAAATGACAAATCGTGAAAAGGAAAAATTTTAACTTGAGAACTTGAAAAATTAAAAATCAAAAATTCCAAAATTGTAAAGCTAAAACTTGAAAAATCAAAAGACTGGAATTAAAAACTGCAAAATTGTCAAACAAATTATCAAATGAAATATTCAAAAGTTGACAAATCTTAAAACTAAAAAAAAAAAATTAAAACTGGAATTTTGAATTCGATTTTATAAGATATGCTTTTTTCTCAATTTTTCGATATTTCAGTTTTTGGTTTTCCGATTTCTCATTTATCTAATTTTTCAATTTGTCATATTTTGATTTTACTTTTTTATTTTTAGCAAGTATTAGCTCCTCCCACCAGCCTTTATTTTCTTGGAAGAATAAGTCATCTGCCAAAATTAGTCTTATCTTGGCAAGTACTAGCCTCCCGCCCACCTTCCTTATTTTCTTAGCGGATGTCATTTGCCAAAATCAGTCTCATTTTGACAAGTACCAACCCCGCCCACCCACCCTTTGTTTTTTTGGAGAGTGGGTCATCTGCCAAATTCAGTCTTATCTTGGCAAGTACTTGCCCCGCCCACCCACCCTTATTTTCTTAGAAGATATGTTATTTGCAAAATCAGTCTCATACTTGCCAGATAAGATTGATTTGGCAGATGACCTACTCTTCTAAGAAATAAGGGTGGTGGCGGGTTCTGGTACCTTTTCTTAGAAGAGTAGGTTATCTGCCAAAATGAGTCTTTTGATCTGTCTTTCGATTTTTGGTCAACTGAAAAAACTTTCGATTTTTTAATTTTACAATTTTGGCAGTTTTCCGATTTCTCAATTACATATTTGATTTTTAAAAATATCGAGAAAATAGATGTTTATTTGTTTAATTTTCGATTCTTTTATTTTTCGTCACCGAGTTTTTGGAAGGGAGTAAAAAGTAATTTTGATCAGCGATTGCCATGTTTTCCGTAATTTTAAACATATGAAAATTTTGTTTCTAGTTTTCAATTTTTGGATTTTTTGATTTTTCAAAATTTCGGTTCGAATAAATTTGTTCTTTAGTTAAAAAATCGAAAAATGACAAATCGTGAAAAGCAAAAATTTTAACTTGAGAACTTGAAAATTAAAAACAAAAAATTCCAAAATTGTGAAGTTAAAACTTGAAAAATCAAAAGATTGGAATTAAAAACTGCGAAATTGTCAAACAAATTATCAAATGAAATATTCAAAAGTTGAAAAATCTAAAAACAAAAAAAAAAAATGAAAACTGGAATTTTGAATTCGATTTTATAAGATTTGTTTTTTTTTCAATTTTTCGATATTTCAGTGTTTGATTTTTCCGATTTTCATTTGTCAATTTTTAATTTGTCATTTTTTGATTTTTATTCTGATTTTTTATTTTATGCAAGTACTAGCCCCCCCACCCATCTTTATTTTCTTAGAGAATAAGTCATCTGCCAAAATCAGTTTATCTTGGCAAGTAGTAGCCTCCCGCCCACCCTCCCTTATTTTCTTACGGAGATGTCATCTGCCAAAATCAGTCTCATCTTGACAAGTACTAGCCCCGCCACCCACCCTTTGTTTTCTTGGAAGAGTGGTCACTTGCCAAAATCAGTCTATCTTGACAAGTTTGCCCGGGCCACCCACCTTATTTTCTTAGAGGATTTTTGATCTGTCTTTCGACTTTTTTGATTTCTCTGGTCAACTGAAAAACACTTTCGATTTTTTAATTTTCAATTTTGGCAGTTTTCCGATTTCTCAATTATTTGATTTTTAAGAATATCGAGAAAATAGATGTTTATTTTTTTAAATTTTCGATTTTTGATTTTTGTCACCGAGTTTTTGGAAGGGAGTAAAAAGTAATTTTGATCAGCGATTGCCAGTTTATCGTAACTTTAAAACATCTGAAATTTTTTTTTCTAATTTTCAATTTTTGGATTTTTCGATTTTTCAAAGTTTCGGTTCAAATAAATTTGTTCTATTAGTTAAAAAATCGAAAAAATGACAAATGTAAAAAGGAAAAAATTTTAACTTGACAACTTGAAAAATCAAAAGATTGGAATTAAAAACTGCGAAATTGTCAAACAAATTATCAAATGAAATATTCAAAAGTTGAAAAATCTAAAAACTAAAAAAAAAATAAAACTGGAATTTTGAATTCGATTTTATAATATTTGTTTTTTTTTCAATTTTTCGATATTTCAGTGTTTGATTTTCCGATTTCTCATTTGTCCAATTTTTCAATTTGTCACTTTTTGATTTTTACGTTTTTTATTTTAAGCAAGTACTAGCCTCCGCCCATCCTCCCTTATTTTCTTAGCGGATATGTCATCTGCCAAAATCAGTCTCACTTGACAAGTACTAGCCCCGCCCACCCACCCTTTGTTTTCTTGGAAGAGTGGGTCATCTGCCAAAATCAGTGTTATCTTGACAAGTACTTGCCCGCCCACCCACCCTTATTTTCTTAGAGGATTTTTGATCTGTCTTTCAATTTTGATTTCTCTAGTCAACTGAAAAAAACTTTCGATTTTTTAATTTTTCAATTTTGTCAGTTTTCGATTTCTCAATTATTTGATTTTTAAGAATATCGAGAAAATAGATGTTTATTTTTTTTATTTCGATTTTTGATTTTTTGTCACCGAGTTTTTGGAAGGGAGTAAAAAGTAATTTTGATCAGCGATTGCCATGTTTACCGTAACTTTAAAGCATTGAAAATTTTGTTTCTAATTTTCAATTTTTGGATTTTTCGATTTTTCAAAATTTCGGTTCAAATAAATTTGTTGTTAGTTAAAAAATTGAAAAATGACAAATCGTGAAAGGAAAAATTTTAACTTGAGAACTTGAAAAATTAAAAATCAAAAAATTCCAAAATTGTGAAGTTAAAACTTGAAAAATCAAATGATTGGAATTAAAAACTGCGAAATTGTCAAACAATTTCAAATGAAATATTCAAAAGTTGAAAAATCTAAAAACCAAAAAAAAAAAAATGAAAACTGGAATTTTGAATTCGATTTTATAAGATTTGTTTTTTTTCAATTTTTCGATATTTCAGTGTTTGATTTTCCGATTTCTCATTTGTCCAATTTTTCAGTTTGTCATTTTTTGATTTTTACGTTTTTTATTTTAAGCAAGTACTAGCCCTCCCACAGCAAGTACTAGCCCTCCACCAGTCTTTATTTTCTTGGAAGAATAAGTCATCTGCCAAAATCAGTTTTATCTTGGCAAGTACTAGCCTACCGCCCACCCTCCCTATTTTCTTAGCGGATATGTCATCTACCAAAGTCAGTCTCACCATGACAAGTACTAGACCCGCCCACCCACCCTTTGTTTTCTTGGAAGAGTGGGTCATCTGCCAAAATCAGTCTTATTCTTGACAAGTACTTTGACCCGCCCAACCACCCTTATTTTCTTAGAGGATTTTTGATCTGTCTTCGATTTTTGATTTCTCTGGTCAACAGAAAAACACTTTCGATTTTTTAATTTTACAATTTTGCAGTTTTCCGATTTCTCAATTAATTGACTTTTAAAAATATAGAGAAAATAGATGTTTTTTTGTTTAAATTTTCGATTCTTTATTTTTCGTCACCGAGTTTTTGGAAGGGAGTAAAAAGTAATTTTGATCAGCGATTGCCATGTTTACCGTAACTTTTAAAACATTGAAAATTTTGTTTCTAATTTTCAATTTTTGGATTTTTCGATTTTTCAAAATTTCGGTTCGAATAAATTTCTTCTGTTAGTTAAAAAATCGAAAAATGACAAATCCTGAAAAGCAAAAAATTTCAACTTGAGAACTTGGAAAATTAAAAACAAAAAATTCCAAAATTGTGAAGTTAAAACTTGAAAAACAAAAGATTGGGAACTTTTATGGTGCGGGTGTATATTGCAGGTAATTTAGGAACTTTGGGTAATAAGATCTATCCAACAATGCGGTTTTTGCACGTGTTAGATTGGTTCTGGAATAGTTTGAAAGAAAATCTCGGGCGCGTTTAGTTTTGAATTGAAGTAGTTCGAAAAGAATCTCGGGTACCCCTTTTGTTTTGAATTGGCAGTAGTTTGAATAATCTCGTGGGCCCCCTTTTATTATATTTGGAGTAGTTTGAATGAATCCGGGTACCCTTTTGTTTGGAAAATTGAAGTATTTTGAAAGAATCTCGGGGGCCCCTTTTGTTTTGATTTTGAAGTAGTTTGAATGAACCTTGGGTACCCTTTTTGCTTCGAAATTGAAGTATTTTGAAAGCAATCCTTGTGTTTTGATTTGAAGTAGTTGAATGAATCTCGGTACCACTTTTGCTTTGAATTTGAGTAATTTGAATGAATCGCAGTACCTTTTTGTTTCGAACTGAGTAGTTTGAAAGATCTCGGTCGCCCTTTTGTCTTGTCTTTGAACTAGTTTGAAGGAATCTCCGCAACCCGTTGCATCTGGTTTTTGAAGTAGTTTAAGGAATTTCTCGGATCCCTTTTGATTTGTGTTTGAAGTAGTTCTAAATTACATCTTGTAGTGGCCCTATTCCGCCACGACACTCATCACGTGCAACTAAATCTGCGTGGAATGACACAAGGATAGAATGCAAACTATGTCCTATAATATTCGTACGCTATATTAATGATCTTGGCAGTCATTCATTAAATAGTTAACTGTTTATGCATGCCGATGATCTGAAGTTACCTAAAGCTTTAAATAATATAAGCCCCAACTTCGACCTTCGACCCGCAAAAATAGAAATGGTACGAAGCTAAGATAAGACTGTTTTTGCCCCTATTAAAGTTGTAAAAAATTTAAGAGATGTTAAATTGCAAATTTCCATAGTAACGAGTTAAATTTCTAAATTTGATTGGATGTTTATTTTTTAACAACTCAGTCATTAATTTTTTTGAGTCACTCTGTTTAAGTAAATCTAAAAATATGAATCCAGTGATAAATCACAAGTATAGACTGATCATATTTTGCATATTTTAGACAGTATTTATCCGCCAAAATTTTGAGATTACGTCATCAGTTTTTTGGAGGGATAAACGAATATATTTTGTTCATCTCTCTACGTTGACAGTCTGAATCCACAGAAAGTCCTGACTTGGCCTGATTCGAGTTGACTTCATCTGAACCGACTTAACTGGACTTAACTTGACCTGACTTGAATTGGCATGTTTGACTTGATATAACCCAAGCTGACCTGACCTGACCTGGCTTGACTTGACTTAATCGAACGTAATTGTTGACCTGCCTCAACATCACCAATATCTGGTCCCCTGAGTTACCAAGATACCTTGATTTGACTTAACGTGCCTGACAACGATTGACTTGGCTTAACTGGACCTGATCCTACTTTACTTAAATTGACCGAACTTAATTTTTAACCTGACTTGATTTGGCTGAGCCTCACTTGAGTTTTCTGCTATGACCTGATCTGATATGATCTGACTTGTTCTGGCATGACTTGGCCTGGTATAACCTGAGCTGACTGGATTTCACTTAGTTTCTAACCTGACTTATCAGGGCCTAACCAGACTTGACTTGATCTGACCTGACTTGATAGAACATAGCACATCATCAAAGCTTGATGCCATGACCTGATTTGACTTGACCTGATTTTATCTGCCATGATTTGACTTGATACAACCTCATCTGACCTGACTTGACTTTAACTAACAAGGGCTGAATTGGCCTGACTTGCCTTGACTTCTGAATCAACGTGACTTGACTTGATCGAACTGAATTTTTAATCTGGCTTCATCTGATCTAACCAGACCTGATCTGACACAATCTTACTTCACTTGATCGAACTTAATCTCTGACCTGATTGATTCTATTGAATGATTCCCTTTTCTTAACCCAAAAAGTAATCAGATGCCCACAGACCCGTGTTTGTATTTTCGAAACGAAAAAGGTCACTTCTGGTCCTTGGTAAATAAATACCGCTTTTTCAGTCCGACTTATAAATTTACCGGCGACAGGCGATATATTTTTTTATTTAAATGTGAAACGATATGTTTGTTTTGCCATTTGAATATAATTTAATATTGCATAGCTCATGTCTAGAATTTACAAGTGGATATTTTCACTCGATTAACACGCAACCGTAATCAAACAACCGTTTTGCGCTAATTAAATCTAGCGAAAAAAATTAATGTATTCTTCGACTAATTACCGAACAAAACTTTGTTAAAAATCGCCTTTTAACTAACTCCGACGTGATAGGAACCATTTGTCCGCGTACTATCGAGTTCTTTCGCAATATGTCTCTATGAAAAACGGGCTCGTTCTCGGCAATTAAATCCTACAGTTAAATGTAATCTACTAGCTACAAATTGGACGCCGTGTCCATGTCTGTATTTATTTTAAATCATTATAATTTTGACAGAATTATGGGCTAATGGTTTAAATAAGTCCAAAAATTAATGACTCAAATCGACCATAAATATGACTAATTAACCGCTTTAAAATAAGTTGACACATTGATCAATAACCGATTTAAAATTCTAATTCATTTTTTAACTGATCGCTTAATTATATTTTTTTTTTTAATTGCATCGGCATGCAAAGTCGCAGAATGTGGCTTTTAGCGAATAATAATCGTTATTAAATTATCACAGTGAATTAGAATACGCATTAGTTGAGATAATGAGAGTGTTGCTATGCAAAACGGCGGTGTTGGAAGGTAAAATCAAAGACAAAACGCACAATTTCCCGAGTCGGTTTTTGCTAGATTATGCGACTTCTGCCCCATCAGTTCGATGATGTATCGCTCCGATACTTATAAACGATAAGCCATTTGTACAGAACATTCCACAACGGTTTCTTCTGTATGTACTTGCACATTTTAATTCACTGGCTTGACCATTTTAAAATGTTAATTAAATTAAATGATTGAAAGCAGGAAACGCAGAAAAAAGGAACTTGTTAATTTCGCACAACATCGCAGGATTCTGAATCGTAAGTAGACATCTGTGGGTTAAATAATATAGGAGTACTTGAGTGTAAAAAACACGCATTTGTATGTTTGTGTTAAATCTGAAGAAGTTTTCTTTTGGGTGTAGTGGTGGGCGCTGACTTCAGTTGGACTTTTGTACGATGAGGTCTCTATCGAGAATCGACGTTTGCTGTCAGCGCCGGCGTTCGTTCTCACCGTAGAAAAGTGACCGTTTGTGTTTGCGTAACGTAATTTTTCTCAAAAAAAAACTTATCACCTGTCTGATTTTCCCGCTCTTCCCCCTCCCCTCGATTAAATATTCCACTCACTTCCGCCTCACTTAGGTGTAAAATGCAAATAGATAGTGTTTCCTGACGAGTGTTTGTCGTATGCTAAAAGGTTCTCCGTGTATCCTATATTTGCCCAAGTTAGAGTTTCACATACTCCGAGCGAGCATTTCAGGCAGAACGCATTGAGCAATCTCCCGTAGGTACGAAAAGCGGCCATAAAATCTCGTTAAATATTATTTAAATTGTCGTTAAAAACATTATGGTTGTTATAAAAGCGGCGCCCACGCCGTTCACGACTCTTTTTGCCTCTTTTTTAATTGCCGTGTAATTTAGAAACGCGCTGGGCGATAAATCAGCACAGGGGCGGACACCGGCGGTTTCCCTGGGGCCCGGCGGAGGTGGCGATTGGAAAGAGTGTTGTCGTCGAATTGAAATGTTTGAAAAGCGTCAGTGTCGCTCGGATTTTCCATCCATTACATGTCTGCCTTTAAGCTCGCTGCAATCTAAATTCCTCCGCAAATACCTAGCCTCCCGGTTAAATACTATCGAGATTTACATAAACGGCTTCCGAATAAATCCCGTATGATAAGATGCCGCCTGACAAATCCGGCTTGATTGTAATGAATTCTGCGGCGATGTTGATGGAAGATGGACAGTTCGCGAGATTGCCGCGGAGGAGGAACGAGAGGCTCGGGTTGGAATTTTTACCTAGTTAACGAAGCGAAGGCCGGAGTAATGAGGAGTCTTATTATATTGTCTTCTACTTCACTAGTTTTTGAACGGTTTTTGTCGGCTGCTGCAGCAGCTGACAGCGGGATTTTTTTGCCCGAGTGGGTTTTTAACTAGGACGAGGATGAGTACTGAGTCCTGTTCGTTTCGCGCTATTTATTAATGATACTGATGATTTATTTCTGTTTGTTTTATTAAAATCAGCTGCGCGTTAGTGTACAGATATATTTATATCAGATTTATTGCTTTGTACCATTTCTATCTTTGCGGGTCGAAGGTCGAAGTTGGGGCTCATATTATTTAAAGCTTTAGGTAAGTTTAGATCATCGGCATGCATAAACAGTTAACTATTTAATGAATGACTGCTAAGATCATTAATATAGTGTACGAATATTATAGGACATAGTTGCATTCTATCTTTGCGTCATTCCACGCAGATTTAGTTGCACGTGAAGAGTGTCGTGGAGGAATAGGGCCACTACAAGATGTAATTTCGAACTACTTCAAACACAAATCAAAAGGGGTCGCCCAAATTCCTTAAACTACTTCAAAAACCAGACCAAAGAGGTTGCCGAGATTCTTTCAAACTAGTTCAAAAACAAAACAAAAGGGGCGACCGAGATACTTTCAAACTTCTTCAAAATCAAAACAAAAGGGGTACCAGAGGTTCTTTCAAACTAGTTCAAAATCAAAACAAAAAGGACCCCCGAGGTTGAAAGAATTTTCAACCTACTTCAAAATCAAAACGAAAGGGGTGCCCGAGATTCTTTCAAACTTCTTCAAATTCAAAACAAAAGGGGTACCCGAGATTCTATCAAACCATTTCAAAATCGAAACAAAAGTAGTGCCCGAGATTCTTTCAAACCACTTCAAAATTAAAAAAAGAGGTGTCCGAGATTCTTTCAAACTTCTTCAAATTCAAAACAAAAGGGGTACCCGAGATTTTTTCAAGTTTCTTCAAATTCAAAACAAAAGGGGTACCCCAGATTCATTCAAACTACTTGAAAATCAAAACAAAAGGGGCTCTCGAAATTCTTTCAAACTACTTCAGTTTCGAAACACAAAGGGTACCTGCGATTCATTCAAATTACCTCAACAAATTCAAAACAAAAGTGGTACCCGAGATTCTCTCAAACTACTTCAATTCGAAACAAAAATGGTACTCGAGATTCATTTAAACTACTTCAAAATCAAAACACAAGGGGTGCCCGAGATTCTTTAAAAATAATTCAATTTCGAAGCAAAAAGGGTACCCAAGGTTCATTCAAACTACTTTAAAATCAAAACAAAGGGGGCCCCCGAGATTCTTTCAAACTACTTCAATTTCGAAACCAAAAGGTTACCCGGGATTCATTCAAACTACTTCAAAAACAAACCAAAATTGTTTCTCGAGATTCTTTCAAAGTACTCCAAATTATAATAAAAGGGGTCCACGACTATTCCAGAACCAATGTAACACGTGCAAAACACCGCATTGTCGGATAGATTTTACTACCCAAAGTTCCTAAATTTCACTGCAATAGACACCCGCACCATAAAAAGTTCCCAATCTTTTGATTTTTCAAGTTTTAACTTCACAATTTTGGAATTTTTTTATTTTTAATTTTTCAAGTTTTCGAGTTAAAATTTTTCCTTTTCACGATTTGTGATGTTTCGATTTTTTAACTAACAGAGCAAATTTATTCGAACCGAAATTTTGAAAAATCGAAAAATCCAAAAATTGAAAATTAGAAACAAACTTTTCAGATGTTTTAAAATTACGGTAAATATGGCAATCGCTGATCAAAATTACTTTTTACTCCCTTCCAAAAACTCGGTGACGAAAAATAAAGAATCGAAAATTTAAACAAATAAACTTTTCTAAAAATTTTACCGATATTTTTAAAAATCAAATAATTGAGAAATCGGAAAACTGCCAAAGTTTTAAAATTGGCAAATCGAAAGTTTTTTTCAGTTGACCAGAGAAAAATCGAAAGACAGATCAAAAAGACTCGTTTTGACAGATGAGCTACTCTTCCAAGAAAAGGTACTAGCCCCGTCCACCCAACCATTATTTTCTTAGACGAGTAGGTCATCTGCCAAAATCAATCTTATCTTGGCAAGTATGAGACTGATTTTTGCAAATGACATATCCTCTAAGAAAATAAGGGTGGGTGGACGGGGCAAGTACCTACTTGTCAAGATAAGACTGATTTTGGCAAATGACCCACTCTTCCAAGAAAACAAAGGGTGGGTGGGCGGGGCTAGTACTTGTCAAGATGAGACTGATTTTTGCAAATGACATATCCGCTAAGAAAATAAGGAAGGGTGGGCGGGAGGCTACTACTTGCCAAGATAAGACCAATTTTGGCAGATGACTTATTCTTCCAAGAAAATAAAGACTGGGTGAGTGGGGCTAGTACTTGCTAAAAATAAAGAACGTAAAAATCAAAAAATGACAAATTGAAAAATTGGACAAATGAAAAATCGGAAAATCAAACACTGAAATATCGAAAAATTGAAAAAAAAACAAATCTTATAAAATCGAATTCAAAATTCCAGTTTTCATTTTTTTTTAGTTTCTAGATTTTTCAACTTTTGAATATTTCATTTGATAATTTGTTTGACAATTTCGCAGTTTTGAATTCCAATCTTTTGATTTTTCAAGTTTTAACTTAAGTTCTCAAGTCAAAATTTTTGCTTTTCACGATTTGTCATTTTTCGATTTTTTAACTAACAGAACCAATTTGTTTGAACCGAAATTTTGAAAAATTGAAAAATTCAAAAATTGAAAATTAGAAACAAAATTTTCAGATGTTTTAAAGTTACGGTAAACATGGCAATCGCTGATCAAAATTACTTTTTACTCCCTTCCAAAAACTCGGTGACAAAAAATCAAAAATCGAAAATTAAAAAAAATAAACATCTATTTTCTCGATATTCTTAAAAATCAAATAATTGAGAAATCGGAAAACTGCCAAAATTGTACAATTAAAAAATCGAAAGTGTTTTTCAGTTGACCAGAGAAATAAAAAATTGAAAGACATATCAAAAACCCTCTAAGAAAATAAGGGTGGGTGGGCGGGGCAAGTATTTGTCAAGATAAGACTGATTTTGGCAGATGACATACCCTCTGAGACTTTAGGGGGCGGGTGGGCGGGGTTAGTGCTTGGTAACTGATTTTGCCCCAATTAATCTTGTAAAAACTTGTGAAATTTAGAGGTGTTAAATTGCAAATTTCCATAGTAACAAGTTTAATTCTTAAATATACCCGAAATGTACAAAATATCATGAGTTTTTACTTGTGAGTTATCATTGCATTCATATTTTTTAGATTTCCTTAAACAGGCTGACTTAAAAAATTAATGATTGTATGAATTTATTTTATTGATTAAATCAGGAACGGCTCACTCCTTTTGCCAGAAAATTTAGGGAATACAGTATTGTTATTTTTAGTATTACACTGTAGCAATCCAAGTTGATATACGTATCGTTACAAAAATGTTGATTACATCACAAAACTCTGTAAAGTAAAAACTCAACTCAAAAATGCTGAATATGTCTCACTGTACTTTAGGTTTGAGAGAAGTTCTGTCAAAACAGCTTTCGACTAATTTTTATAGATATATGATGAAAATTTTCTCTGCAAAAATTGTGAAAATTTGGTCTAAAGAATTTTTTTTCCGAAAAAAAAATTTCATTTTGCAAAAAAAATCTTATGGTAATTTATATAAGTAAAATAAATTGACTCATTCATTAATTTTTTGAGTCAGTTGTTTTTAGCAAATCTAAAAAATATTAATGCATCAGTAATAAATTCACAATTCAGCAATATTCAGCAATATTTTGAGGTGACGTCTTCAATTTTTTTAGAGGGATGAGCAAAATATAGATAATACCAGTCACAGTGTAAAATAATAATCGATTCCACAGAAATCCGATCCCAAGGCGAATTCATAAACCACGCGTATTGGAGTATATTATTTTATAAGAACTGGATAACCTTCACTGGGCAAAATGATGGTGGGGACGTCATTAAACTGGTAGTTTCGGAGATATCCTCTAATAAAATCGACACAGACAGACATACCTACTTTTCGCACTCTAGGGGTCATGAAACGTCGAGAAAACATGAAAGTATCTATTCCTCGGATGAACTCTGTCACAATACTTTCTTGGTTTACGCTCGGGATGTAAAAATATTAAATTTGACCACGAAACGTGGGTGTTTTCACTGAAGTTCTTAAATAATAAGCACAGCGCTGTAGGATGATTTTTATGGTCCGCGGTAAACCTGCCTTAATTTTCGCGGTTTTATTACATTATTATAGTTTGTCTTAAATTCATTACACAACATTTTTATCCACAGATGAACTCCGGTGTTTCTTTCATTAAGGTTTATTTTATGTCTCGAACACCGACGAAACAGCAATAAAAATATTTCAAACTTAGGTTATTCACTTTATATCGACCTATCTCCATTACGTGTATACACAGAAACAACCAGACAAGTACGACTTTTCGAATCAGCTTTCTACTCTAAAGCGACCTTTTAGTGTTCTCTTGTTCGTTGTCTTAATCTTACTGTAGTAGTATGCATAGCATAGACGATATTTCCTGTAATACATACTCTCAAAGCGTTCAGTTCTCGCGCTAACTTCCCACACCGCACTCTAAACTTCGAACCCATCACCGAAATACCAACGAAACAACTCTGCGGTTTCCATTGCACAACTTGACCAACCTCGACGCACTTGCACAAATCGAAATGCACCACTAATCGATCTTCGTCCATTTCCCGACCTCAAAGTCTCACCATCCATCCACAACACGGAAGACATCCACTACCCAGAAACGCGAATCCGTTCCGTCGCCGGTAAACCTCATTCTCTCCTTCATAATTGCCCCTAATGATAGGTTTTATCCGAAATAATCCATCCCGAGAGCCCACAGCAACAGGTAACGCTTTAATCGCGCTGATGGGAAAACCGGCGAAAAATAAACAATTCCTCGAAAAAATCTCGAATTTCGAGCAAACTTTAATAATGTAATTGGCCGTTATCGAGTGGTCACGATTGCGCTAAAGCGCTGTCTACAACACCGCTCATTAGTGGGTAATACGTGATAAATAACATCTTCGATTCAATTACATCCGATCGTTCTCCATTTACGTTCAAATGCTTGTTATTACGGGGAGTCGATCGTGTTGGATGCGTTCGAAGGGATTTAATTAGTGCGGAATTATATAATTACGGGTAATGACGCCGGTGGTGGCCGTCCTCCACCGGGGACTACAAAAACAAGAAGAAGTGGGGTATTGACACTAAATATTGATTTTGTCTGTAAAAAGAGAAGATTTGAAATTAAAAATTTTAAAAACATTTAGGGTCCCCAAGATTGTTTCATATAAAATAAAGACACTAGGAGCTTGCGAAGTTTGCAGTTTCGACCTCCTTAGGTCTCATCAGTACAGCATATTTCAGTGGTTGTCCAGTACTCGAATATTCATCCTTATAACCCAAAGACGTAACATAGGCAAAAAAGTAAAACAAGTTCGAAAAAATACAAAAAAAATTAAAAGGCATTTGCTCTAGAATCCGCTCTTTACTCATTAGGATATGAATGTCGTCAAGTTATCAACCGAGTCTGGCTCTGAATGCAACAAATATGCTAAGATCGCTTCAATGAAGATAATTGCAGTTAGAATTTATGGACTGCAAAAACCAAATTAAATCCAGCCATAAAGTATAACCATTGTTTAAGTATATTATAGTTGGACAACCTATACGGACAATCACTTTCCCATGTAGAAAAGAATGAATATATATTTTACATCTCACTCGCTTCACTATGAAGTGGCGGTACCTTACGAAAGGGGGTAAAAATAGTCCGTAAGCACGTGATGTCGATAAGGTAGTAAACGGACGTATTAATCAGTACGTTGTACGGGGAGCAGTCACAAAATAAGCAAACGTACCTGTTGAAGACTTTACATATATGTAATACATGTATATGTAGTGCATACCTGTTTCAAGGTTAAGGTAACAAAAATTTAATATTATTGCGGTATACCTATTTTCCATGAACTGCATGGCTAACAAATATGCGTCCAGCGTCCCTTCGTCCACTTTAAAGGTACGAAATTAAACGACCACTACTTTAATTAATAAGTAACAAGTCATCTAATTTGCCTCCAGAATAACTATGAGTTATCATCAAACTATGAACACCAAATTAATTCAATATGAACATCTTACGTATTTTTTTATTAACAGTAGTCAAATCATTAAATACATATTATCTTTGAAACTAAAATGCATTTTATTCTAAGATTGTATCACAAAATATTCATCACCATTTAAATATATACGATTTAGACATAAAGAAATAAATTTAAAATTGCAAAAATTATACTAAAACAGCCTTAAATGTGTTTTGTATGTACGTGCTTATCAGTATGTAGGCATTTTAACGCACAGCAATAATCGTTCTTGATGAGTAATGAATGACTGATGACTACTGTAACACAGTAAATCCTCGAAATCGAAAATTTAAAACACTGAAAAATTCAAATATGGGAAAATTGTAAAATCGAGAAATCGAAACATAAAAAAATCAAAAAAATTAAAATTGGAAAATCTAAAATTTAAAAATCGAGAAATTGAACAATCGGTTAATTCAAAAATTGAAACATCGAAAAATTGGAAAATCGAAAAATAAAAAAAAATTGAACAATCGAAAATTTAAAAATTCCGAAAATTGAAATATTGAAATATAGAAGAAATGAAAACTCAAAAAATGAAAAAAATTAATAATTTAAAAATTGAAAAGTTAAAATTGAGAAATCGAAAAACTGAAAAATCACAAAATTGAACGAAATATCAAAAAATTAGGAAATTAAAAAATTGAGAAACAAAAAAGTCAAAAAAGCAGAGTCTAAAAATCGCAAACTTAAAAAATCGAAAAATTGAAAAATCAAAATCCTGAATAATCGAAAAATTGAAGAACTGAAGAACTGAAAAATCGAAACTTTAGGAAGTGGAGAAATGGGAATATAAAAAATAGATTAATTGAGAAATCCGAAAACTAAAAATTCAGAAACGTCAAAATTTGAAAAATAAAAAAATATTTTTTTTTTTTTTTATGTAAATGTTTATTGTCACATCAACCACGAAGGGTTATTAGTGACAAGGCGGTACAATTCAAGATGTATAATACAATTTGCAATCCTTAGATTAACTGCAGAAGAACTGAAAAATCGAAAAATCTAAAATTTAAAACATTGAAAAGTTAAAATATCCTAAAACTGAAAAATGGAGAAATCCAGACATCAAAAAATCAAAAAAAAAAAAATAAAATAAAAAACTATAATTTAATAATCGAAAAACTGAAGAATCAACGAATCGAGAAGTCGAGAATTTAAAAAATTGGAGAATTGAAAAATCGGATAAATCAAAAATCGAAACATCGAAAAATCGAGAAACCGAAAAGCAGAAAATCGAAAAACCAACAAATCGAAAAATCGGAATATTGTAAAATTCAAAAATTGAGACATCGAGAAATCGAAAAATCAAAAGACAAAAAATCGAGGAGTCGAAAAATCGAGAAGTCGAAAAATCAAAAAATTGAGAAACCGAAATAGGCAAAAATCGAAAAATCGAAAACTTAAATATGGAAAAATTGATAAAGCGAGAGATTGAATAATCAAAACATCGAAACATCTGAATCTCAATGAATTGAGATCTCAAAAAATTTAAACATTCGTAAATTTAAAAAATTAAAATATAGAACTGGAAACTCGAGAAACTGAAAAATCTAGAAATTTAAAAATTAAAATATGAAAAAGTTGAAAAATTGAGAAATTGAAATAAAAAACAAAAAACTGAAAATCCAAAAATAAAAAATAGAAAAATCTAGAAGTCGAAAAATGACAGAATCGAAATATTGAAAAATATCAAATCTGAAAGAAATATCCAAAAATTGAGAAATCGACAAACCAGTAAAGCGAAGTCGAAAAATCGAAGAATTGAAGAACTGAAAAATTGAAACTTTGAGAAGTGGGAAAATCAAAAATAGATTAATTGAGAAATCAGAAAACTGAAAATTTAACGCAAAAATTTGAAAAATTCAAAAATTTAAATACCGAAGAACTGAAAAGTCAAAAAATCGAGAAATCGAAAAAAACTAAAATTTAAAACAATGAATAATTAAAATATCGCAAAATTGAAAAATCGAGAAATCCAATTCAATTTGAAAAATTGAAAAATCGGGGCATTGAAAAATTGGAAAATCCAGAAATTGAAAAGCTCAAAAGAAAAAAAATCGAAAAACCGAGAAATCCAAAAATCGAAACATCGAAAAATTCAAAAAACTGAGACTGCGAGAAATCGAAAAATCGGAGGATCGAGAAATTGAGGAGTCGGAAGCCGAAAAGGAAAGTTAAAAATTGAAAAATTGAGAAATTGAACAATCAAAACAACGAAACATCTGAATTCGATAAATTGAGAAATTAAAAAATTGAACAATCGAAAAATTTTAAAAAAGAAAAACTGGAAAATCAAAAATTAAAATTCAAAAAATCGAAAAATTGAAAATTGAAATATAGAAGAACTGAAAACTCGAGATATCGAAAAACCTAGAATTTTAAAAAATGAAATATTAAAACATCGAAAAGTTTAAAAATTGAGAAATCGAAGCATTAAACAGTCCCAGAATTGAAAAATCTAAAGTTTACAATAAATTGAAAATCCAAAAAGGAAAAAGCGAGAAATCAAAAAAAATCCATCAATTCAAAAATCGAAAAGTCGAAAAATTGAAATATTGAAAAATCTCATAACTGAAAGAAATATTCAAAAAATTGAGAAATTAAAAAATTGGAAAATTGAGAAATCGAAAATCTAAAAAAGCAAAATTGAAAAATCGTAATCTTAAAAAATCGAAAAATTGAGGAATTGAAGATGTGAAAAATCGAAACCTTAGGAAATCCAGAAATGGACAAATAAAAAAAATACTTTAGAAATCGGCAAACTGAAAATTTAGAAACGTGAAAATTTGAAAAATTGAAAAATCGACATATTTAAAAACCGTAAAATTGAAGAGGACAAAAATTGAGAAATCGTATCATTGAAACATCGTAAGATTGAGAAATCGAAAAATAAAAAAATCGAGAAATAGAAAATTTAAGGAATGGAGGAATCGGAAAAGCCCAAAATTGGAATATTGAAAAATTGAGACATTTAAAATTGAAAAATCGAGAAATCGACAAGCCGAAAAATCCCAATAGCGTATTTAGGTATAAATCACAAGATCAGGACTATTCTACTTTTTAAAATTTAAATAACTTTATAAATTGGAAAATGTTGATTTTTTTTTTTTCAAAAATCTTGACGTCTAAGGTGAAAACTCGACACGGATGCATAAACCGTAAACGGGGCGAAACTACAATTTTACTATTGTAAAATTTGGAGATTGCGTCATTTCATTGTTCGTGACAAATTTTGGAGAGTGTAATTTGATAATACAATTTGAAATGTAAATTTTGTCATTCGGGAACATTATGTATTAAATCGTTAAGATGTTCAAGAACTTTGTTCACTTATTCGTTGTAAAGTCCAATGGTCGAAATGGGTTAGTTCTTCGTAGTGGTTGTGTATCAGATCAACTCTAACGAATATCGGTTTGCCGATATTGGGCTGAGTGTGCTTTGGTTTGTAGATCAAACAAGTTCTCATATTTGGGAGAGATGGATTTTCAGGTGCTTGACTAGCGGTAATTTTAAATTGTTTGCTGTCGTTCGCGAAGTGAAGAACACAATTTCAATAAAATGATAATTATAAAATTATCATAATCACTATTGGTGTTAATTAACACAAAATTGCGCGCAAGTTATCAGTTGATTTCGTTAATAAATTCATAGAAACCTAAATGGGATTTTTTCATGCCTTAGAAAATTAAAAAGTAAAAAATACAATAACAACAATTTTAAAATGCGGTTTACGAAAAATTAGTTGACCTGTGCAAAGAAGAAAATTTTGGAAACGCTGACAAATATGACATCTTAAAAAAAATAACACTTGAAGAAGTGCTTTCGGCGTAATATTTTTGATGCTCCCGTGAACAAAATACTCTATGTCAGTGTGCAGTGCGCAATGAGTTAACTGTGCAGATCTAGCCGAAAATCCGAAAACCAAATCGCTGTGTGTAGGGCCAGCATAACGGAAGTAATAAATCATCCCATCGGTTGAAGAACGTTGGGTCGGTGCACTGATGTCGGTGTTATATCCCGAGAGGGGCCCAATACACCTTATACTAAAATTCTGAACTTTATAAACTGCACATTTTATTTATTTATTTATTTATTTATTTTATCTTGTTTTCGAACTATAATAAACATTTCAAACAATGTCTGTAACTTATTTTAATGTAAATTATATTCATGTGGTTAACAAAATCAGATGTAATATTAGTGTGATTTTGACCTTATTCTAGATTTTATTACAGCAGAACGGCGTATCCTTTTTAAATTTTAGAAGTTACGGAAACTAGTTCAAGAAACAATTAGTTATCTCGTATTTTTGGCACAAAATCTACCAAAATGTCCGATAACAGCAATTGTTTTTCATAGAAACAAACAGTCGTCAAAGCAGCCTTTAACAACTCGATATTACAAACATGCCTCATAAGTTCTTTATGCGTTTTTTTCTCTCTTGTAATTATTTGTAATTTAACGCCGAAAGTTTATGTCATTCTGTTATTTACTTTGAACATATATTTTCATTTTGTGTTAATATTTTTGTAACACCACGAATCTAAATTTTACTTAAAATCATGTTTTACTTTAATCTTGTAAAACTAAACAATTATACCAGTTTAAAAACCCTTGGAAAGTTTCTGTCAGTCTTCAGATATAGTCAAATAAAAATATGCGTCAAATTCATTTAAATTCAATTCTTTCTTATCACGTTACAACGCGTTGCTTCATATTTTTTATGTCAAGTATATTTTCATATTTTGTACATATATGTTTATACACATTACTGTTTACGGAACAATGTTAATTATGAATTTATGGATAACTCCTCGTATAAGAGCAGAGTGAAGGGTGTTTGCGTTTGCTAATGTTTGATGGCGCCATCTGATTTAGAGTAAAATAAACCTAAAACGTTCGCTCACTGTAGTGAAAATGCGCGTTGACGAAAAATTTGTCCCACGCCCCCTGGATTCCTTGTCCTAAATCTCACTATTTAGGCGAAGTAAAATTTGTATTAGGTTGTCCAACTATAATATACTTAAACAATGGTATAACCCAAACGTAGAACAAAGTTCGTCAATGGGAGCTTTATTTCTCGCATCCATCTGTGCGGACGCACAACGAGTAGTTAATAACCCCTACGGCATTTCCGTCCAAACTCCAGCACCTAGATTACGAGTTGCAAAATTGGCGAGAACACGCTGCAACAGCACCATTTTAGTGCTCTGTTAATTACAAAACAAGTTCAGTTCAAGACATAAGAAATAATTTGTTTTGAAAGCGCACATTAAATTCCTCTCCAGATAATTGGTTTAAACAACCATAATTTCCGTTTTATGGTTAGAACATTTCTGAAGTAGTTAGCGGTGTTAAATTGAATGCAGCCTATCCTAACTTCCACTTACGATTAAATTATGATACGTAACGACACGGCTACGTGTCTGCTCCAAACGGACGCTTTCTAAATTAATTAAGCCCCTTTCGAACTTATCACACACGATCGGATCGCGAAATCTCCTAATAACAAGGATCGACGTAATCGAACCGGAAGGTCGGTTACGATCTTGTAGTTTATCGCAGTGCGAGCGCAGCGAGCGTCCTCGTTCGCGTTCACTCGGGGGCGCTTGTAATAAAACCGTAATCGGCCAAAAATTCACCCACCGTTCCGCCCCCTGAAATTGCACTTCGCCCCCGCCGATCCGAGCACGTTGTTGAGGAATAATGCGGGAGGAAGCTCGCAACATGAAGTCGCGTCCTTACATCAAGTCGTCTCGTGCACAAAAGAACAAATGAAAGAAAAGTAATAGCGCAGCAGGACGGCTAAGAAACTCCGAGATCAAAGGAGTGCACAATCAGGAGTCATCAAGCCCGGGCGCCAGGAACTCTTCTCGGCTCACTTTACACAATTTCGATATTCGCGACACGAATAATTTAACACGGTTGCAATTATCGCTGACAAGATGCCGGAAGTGGTTGGGTCCGAGTGCGGAGGCGGCTCACTCCTAGAAAAGGAGACCTGTGAAGGTGTTCGACACTGCGTCTCATTAAACAGATAAGATCTTTCGGGACTCGGGTGAGGTGATTACGGGGCTTCCGGTTTTTTTGATTCGACGGATTTTTGACTTTCACTCTTCTATTCCCGGTATTGCGTTAGCACCTCGTCTTAATTTTCCCGAAAAAAGCGTAATCACCGCGCATTGTGCTCGCGCGAATTAACAGTGACCGCAATAATGGAGTTCACGATTTTACGGCCCGGCACAATGACTATTCATTTCGTTTCGAAGTCGAATGCGTACTTTATGACGGCCGTGTGCCCCACTTTATCGTTCAGATCAGAGGTAACTATTTGAGTTACGATCCACATTTATCAGCAAGATTGATTTATTAAAATGCATTTACAACTCCTGGTATTGACCGGGCGGAATGTAATTGTGTTCTTTTCGGTTTTTTGTTCGGCTACACCTAGGGCTACCGTTTCCTAATTGTACATTCTTTTACGACACCGTTAATTATGGCTATTCAGGCAAACTGCCTTTGTCGATTTGATTAATGCAGATTGTGGCGCCTTCGCCATTGTTTGGAGGGTTTAGAATGTTGGCAATATTTTGTGACAATTTTGGTTGGTTCAAAAATTCCTGGAAAGTTTTCCTTTCGATCGAAACTGAAGAAACGCGAACTGATGCTGGTTGCAACTTCCTTGCCCATTCTGTCCAGCGCGATCATTCCGCACGATTATGGTTGAAAAGCGCCTCCATAAAAGCCTCCATAACGACATCGGCAGCGCACAATCGCTGATAAATCGAGGAGAAAAAGCGTTTGTCCATAACCAGCACGACAATCGACTACCAACGTTCTTCTGTTGTCGGTCACGACGGAGCGGAGCCGGAAATTCGTGGACAAAATCACTTATTTGGGAAAAAAATTGTCAGAGGTATTTTAAGAGCTTCCGGCGTCCTTGAAGCGCAGACAATAAAACAAGTTTAGTTTCTTAGATTGACTGTAAAATTTATTTGAGTCCACGAATTGCATTTTTTTGTCATTATTTTTTTATTCCAAGAACATAACTCCGGGATTCCCGATATTTGTACAAAAACAGTCGATTCTTATAAAAAATATTATAGGTCCCAGATTTTTTTTTATATTAAAAAAAAACAGTAGGAATCCCAAGATTTTTCCACATTCTTAAAAATAAAGATACTAGGGACCTCCGAGATTCTTTAGTATTAAAAAAAAAAAAAAATTGTTCACCCTAGCCTTCACAATTCTTAGAAAAGAATTAAAAAAAAATTAAGAGTCCGTGAGATTCTTTCATATTTTTAAACGTAAAGACACTAAGGGCCTCCGAGATGCTTCACCATCGTTAAAAACATAGTATGACCTTAAAGATCCTATAGAATTCTTAAAGGAAGATACAAAAGTGTCAGAGTTCCTCAGATCCTTCATACTCTTTAAAAAGTCACTTTGGGCTCTCGAAATTCCTTAAAATAAAAATACTAGTGACTTCAGAGACCCTTTATAATTCCTAGAAAAAGATACGAGGGGTCCTCGAAATTGTTTCACATTTTTAAAAAAGCCATTCGGTCCCTAAGATTCTTTCACATTCTAAAAATAAAAACAATAGGGGCTTCCGAGCTTATTCAGCATTCTTAACAAAAAAAATACCATTTACCTTGGGGCCCTTTAGAAATCTTAAAAAAAGATACAAAGGATAGCCTAGATTCTTTCTCATTTGTAAAAAAAAATATTATAGGTCCCCGAGATTATTTCATATTCTTTAAAAAAAAAATCACATTGGGCTTCCCAGATTCCTTAGATATCAAGGCCTCTTGGAAAATTTTTCTCATTCTTAAAAATTTAAGATCCCAAACTCTTTCATATTAAAAAAAAGACTAGCGGTTTCCCAGATTTTTTGTATTCTTAAAGTAAAGACACTAGGGACCCAACATTCTTTATAATTCGTAGCAAAAGATACGAGGCTTTCCTTAGATTTTTTCGCATTCTTAAAAATATAGGCTTTAGGGACGTTCGAGACTCTTCAGCATTCTCAAAAAAATACTGCTAGCCCTAGAGGTTCTTTAGAATTCTAAAAAAATACGAACGGTGTCCGACAAAAATCTCTGTTTGTATTTTTTTGAGAATATTGAAAAATCTCTTTGGTTTTTAAGAATGACAAAATAAATTTCGAGGACCCCTCGTATCTTTTTCTAAGAATCATAAAGAATCTCAGGGGTTAATAATGTTTCTATTTTAAGAACGCTAAAAATTCTTGGAAACCCTAATGTTTTTTTTTTATAATTCTGAAAGACCCGTGTAGTCAATAGCATTTTTTTTAAGAATGCTGAAGAATCTTGGAGGTTTCTAGTAAAAAATATTTAAGAATCTTCGCAATCTTAATGTTAAGATTGAGAAAAATTTTCGGAGACCCCTCGTATCTTTTTCTACGAATCGTAAAGAATCTCTGGGGTTCCTAATGTTTTTATTTTAATAATTCTAAAAACTCTTGAAACCCTAATCTCTTTCTATAATTCTAAAGGACTTCTGGAGTAAATAGCATTTTTTTTAAATTGCTGAAGAATCTCGGAGGTCTCTAGTGAACAATATTAAAGAATCTTCGGAATCTTAATGTTAAGAATGAGAAAATTTTTCAGGGACCTCTCCTATCTTTTTCTAAGAATGATAAACTCCGCATTATTTTAAGAATGCCAAAGAACCTGGGAAGTCCCTAGTAGCTATTTTTAAAGAATATGAGAGGAATTCGGGGACCCCTAATGCTTTTTTTTTAAGAATGAGAAAAAATTCCGGGCACCATTTGCATATTTTTTTAAGAATTCTAAAGGAGCCCTAGGGTCAATAGTATTTTTTTTATGCTGAAATTTCGAGGAACCCTCGTATCCTTGGCTAGGAATTATAAAGAATATTTGGGGTCACTAATGTCTTATTTGAAGAATACCAAAAACCTGAGTTTTTTGTCATTCTTAGAAAAAGATACGAAGGGTCTCCGAAAATTTGTTCATTCTTCAAAAAAATTAGAGTCCACAAGGCTCTTTCTTTAGTATTCTTAAAATAAAAACACTATGAGCCCGAAATATATTTTTTATCGTTCTTAGAAAAAGATACGAGGGATTCCCGAAAATTTTCTTATTCTTAAAAATTTGAGATGCCCGAGAATCTTTCATATTGAAAAAAAAAACACTAGGCGTTTCCCAGATTTTTTTTATTCTTAAAATAAAGACACTAAGGACCTAACATTTTTATAATTCGTAGCAAAATATACGAGACTTTCCTCAGATTCTTTCGCATTCTTAAAAATAGAGGCTTTAGGGGAGTTCGAGACTCTTCAGCATTCTCAAAAAAATACGGCTGGGCCTAGAGGTCCTTTATAATTCTAAGAAAAATACGAACGGTGTCCGACAAAAATATCTGTTTGTATTTTTTTAAGAATTCTAAAGGACCTGTAGGCTTAGTATTATTTTTTTGAGAATATTGAAAAATCTCTTTGGTCTTTAAGAATGACAAAATAAATTTCGAGGACCCCTGGTATCTTTTTTTAAGAATCATAAAGAATCTCAGGGGTTAATAATGTTTTTATTTTAAGAACGCTAAAAATTCTTGGAAACCCTAATGTTTTTTTTATAATTCTGAAGGACCTATGTAGTCAATAGCATTTTTTTAAGAATGCTGATGAATCTTGGAGGTTTCTAGTAAAAAATATTTAAGAATTTTCGCAATCTTAATGTTAAGAATGGGAAAAATTTTCGGAGACCCCTCGTATCTTTTTCTAAGGATCGTAAAGAATCTCTGGGCTTCCTAATGTTTTTATTTTAATAATTCTAAAAACTCTTGAAAACCCTAATCTCTTTTTATAATTCTAAAGGACTTCTGGAGTCAATAGCATTTTTTTAAGATTGCTGAAGAATCTCGGAGGTCCCTAGTGAACAATATTAAAGAATCTTCGGAATCTTAATGTTAAGAATGAGAAAATTTTTCGGGGACCTCTCATGTGTTTTTCTAAGAATGATAAACTCTGCATTTATTTTAAGAATGCTAAAGAACTTGGGAAGTCCCTAGTAGCTATTTTTAAAGAATATGAGAGGAATTCGGGGACCTCTAATGCTTTTTTTTAAGAATGAGAAAGAATCCCGGGCACCATTTGCATATTTTTTTAAGAATTCTAAAGGAGCCCTAGGGTCAATAGTATTTTTTTTATGCTGAAATTTCGAGGACCCCTCGTATCCTTTGCTAGAAGTTATAAAGAATATTTGGGGTCACTAATGTCTTTATTTGAAGAATACCAAAAATCTGAGTTTTTTGTCATTCTTTGAAAAAGATACGAAGGGTCTCCGAAAGTTTGTTCATTCTTAAAAAAAAATAGAGTCCACAAGGCTCTTTAGTATTCTTAAAATAAAAACACTATGAGTCTGAAAGAAATTTTTTTATCGTTCTTAGAAAAAGATACGAGGGATTCCCGAAAATTTTCTTATTCATAAAAATTTGAGATGCCCAAGAATCTTTCATATTGACAAAAAAACACTAGACGTTTCCCAGATTTTTTTTATTCTTAAAATAAAGACACCAAGGACCTAACATTTTTATGATTCGTAGCAAAATATACGAGACTTTCCTCAGATTCTTTCGCATTCTTAAAAATAGAGGCTTTAGGAGAGTTCGAGACTCTTCGGCATTCTCAAAAAAATACGGCTGGGCCTAGAGGTCCTTTATAATTCTAAGAAAAATACGAACGGTGTCCGACAAAAATATCTGTTTGTATTTTTTTAAGAATTCTAAAGGACCTGTAGGCTTAGTATTATTTTTTTGAGAATATTGAAACATCTGTTTGGTTTTTAAGAATGACATAAAATAAATTTCGAGGACCCCTCGTATCTTTTTTTAAGAATCATAAAGAATCTCAGGGGTTAATAATGTTTTTATTGTAAGAACGCTAGAAATTCTTGGAAACCCTAATGTTTTATAATTCTGAAGGACCTATGTAGTCAATAGCATTTTTTTTAAGAATGCTGAAGAATCTTGGAGGTTTCTTGTAAAAAATATTTAAGAATTTTCGCAATCTTAATGTTAAGAATGAGAAAAATTTTCGCAGACCCCTCGTATCTTTTTCTAAGAATCGTAAAGAATCTCTGGGTTTCCTAATGTTTTTATTTTAATAATTCTAAAAACTCTTGGAAACCCTAATCTCTTTTTATAATTCTAAAGGACTTCTGGAGTCAATAGCATTTTTTTAAAATTGCTGAAGAATCTCGGAGGTCCCTAGTGAACAATATTAAAGAATCTTCGGAATCTTAATGTTAAGAATGAGAAAATTTTTCGGGGACCTCTCCTATCTTTTTCTAAGAATGATAAACTCCGCATTTATTTTAAGAATGCCAAAGAACCTGGGAAGTCCCTAGTAGCTATTTTTAAAGAATATGAGAGGAATTCGGGGACCTCTAATGCTTTTTTTTAAGAATGAGAAAAAATCCCGGGCACCATTTGCATATTTTTTTAAGAATTCTAAAGGAGCCCTAGGGTCAATAGTATTTTTTTTATGCTGAAATTTCGAGGACCCCTCGTATCCTTGGCTAGGAATTATAAAGAATATTTGGGGTCACTAATGTCTTAATTTTAAGAATACCAAAAACCTGAGTTTTTTGTCATTCTTAGAAAAAGATACGAAGGGTCTCCGAAAGTTTGTTCATTCTTAAAAAAAATTAGAGTCCACAAGGCTCTTTAGTATTCTTAAAATAAAAACACTAGGAGCCCCTGCGATTTTTTATCGTTCTTAGAAAAAGATACGAGGGATTCCCGAAAATTGTCTTATTCTTAAAAAAAATGGGGGTCCTTGAGATACTTTCTGATTCTTAATAATAAAGACACTAGACGCCTCCGGAGTCTTCAAAATTCTTTAAAAAAAATACAATGGACCCTAGAGGTATTTCAGAATTCTTAGAAAAAGATAAATAATGTGTAGCGATTCTTTCTCATTCTGAAAAACAAGACCGTTAGACCCCAGATTCTTTCATATTCTTTATAAGAATACACTAGAGATTTTTTAGCATTCTTAAAATAAAGACATTAGGGACCCCTGAAATTCTTCCTCACTCTTAGAAAAAGAAACGAGGAGTCTTCGAAAATTTTTCTCATTCTTCAAAAATAAAGACACTAGGGGACCCCGAGATTCTTTCGTTTTCTTAAAAAAAAAAAATACCACTGATCTTAGAGGTCCCTTAGAATTAAAAAAAAAGAATACAAAAGGTGTCCAAGATTCTTTCCCATTCTTAACAAAAAAAAAAAAACCAATTGGGCTTTCCGAATTTTTTTCATAATCTTTAAAAAAACTAAACGGAACTTCCGAGATTTTTTAACATTCCTAAAATAAAGACGTTACGAACTCTAAATTCTTTATCTTTCTTAGAAAAAGATATGAGCGGTCCCCGACATTCTTAAAATAAAGACAGTAAGAACCCCAGAAATTCTTTATCATTTTTAGGAAAATATACGAGGGGTTCTCAAAAATTTTTCTCATTAAAGAACGAGTCTGAGAGACTCTTCAGTATCAAACAAACATTTAGGCAACACAATGAAAATCTGTAGACTGCAGTTTTGCAGTTTCGACCTCTTTAGGTCTCATCAGTACAGCATATTTCAATGGTTGTCTAGTATTTCAATGTTCATCCTTATATAAGCCTAAGACAGGCAAATTAAGGTTAGTGAGATATAACAAATGTGTCGGTAGTATGCGGTAGTTCCATTGTTATTTTTCTCACAAACACTGCAATTGTTTCAAATGATTTGGACCAAGCAGTGGGTGCTGGATTACACCTAGCACTGGTGTCAGTCATCCCTTCGTGATGCGTTTTTTATACGTTTTCTACCTATAAACATTTAGACAACTGAATGAAAATCTGTAGACTGCACTTTCGATCTCCTTGGGTCTCATCAGTACAGCGTACGCCATTCTTAAAAAAAATGCTGTTGACCCTAGATGTCAGGTTGTCAGGTCAAGTCAGGTCTTAAAAATAAAGACATTAAGGGCCTCTGAGATTCTTACCAGAGACCTGCGAGATTCTTTTCCATTCTTAGAACAAATATATTATAGACCCCAGAGATTCTTTAGTATCTATTTAAAAAAAAAGACACTTGTGGTTCTCGAAATTTTTTCTCATTCTTAAAAAAGATATCAAAAATCTTCGAGATTCTTTTGCATACTCAAAAAAAAAAACTCCAGGCTCCCAAAGGTTCTTCCTCATTCTTAAAATAAAACACTAGGGATCCAAGGTTTCTTTCATATTCTCCAAAAATTTCACAAGTAGAGCCATGAAAATATCGAGTAATACAAAAAATAATAATATTGATAATAACTTTATAGAGCATACACATAAAATTTTGTGACCTTGCCATCCCGCGAACTTTGAATCCCATTTCAATTGCCAAAAAATGTACATTCTCCAAAAAAACACCTACCGTTTCAAACATTTCGAGCTTCTGGCTCGATCGCCGCCTTCGCGGATATTAGCACCGGAGCGTTCACCGGAACATCCGCCGTGATGAAGATGGATGTGGCGCGTCCACAGCGCTCGAAATAGCAACTACTCTCCTGTCAAGTGTCACCGGCGCGCTCTTGATTTGTGGCCGAGCAGCGTCATTTGCTCTCCTCGGCCCTCGTTAGTTCGACGCCAATGTCGTGACGAAACAAGAGCTTTGTGCTCGCGACGAGCTACGTCTTCATCGGTCGCGGAATCCCGATCGGAAAAAATGCGCGCGATAAATCAAAACTAATGGGTCATAAGTCAAACGTCGCCTTTAATACGGCAGGGAGTAAATTTAAACTGGCCGGCTTCCACGGCTCGGACCGAGGAAATCGGGAAAGCGGTGCGGTACGGAGTCGGCTTTTATTTTCGAAGGAGGTACAAATGTTGCGGTCGGTTTTTGTGCTGACTGACAGCTTGATTTGTCATTAGGTTTTAAAAATAGGTTTAATGTGGCATTGTATTGGCAAGCGGCTCGGGTTTTTTTTGTGGTGTAACAGTAGATTTTTTTATAAAGTGTATTTTCGGGTGCTGCTCTGACAGTTCGTAACGTGTTAATGTATTTGTGACTGTACTATTGACTTAATTAGCGCCAGGCACTGACCTGGAATATTAACGTCTTGTAAATGAAACTGGTTAATAGGCGATATTAAACTTAATTCATTAGGTTATCTTTAATGCATGCATGGCTTTATCGGGACATGGTGACGTTTAATAACGACTTGATGCTTGAATTGACAGTTTGAGTGAAGACGAGACGAATAAAGGGGGTCTATTTGAACCTCAGTAAGTCACACAAGTGGTTCTGTTATTAACTATGTATTTAATAAATGATCACTAATATGCAATATGAATAATGTAGGATGTAGTTACATCCTTGCGTCAGTCCACACTGATTTAATTGTATGTGGAGAGGGCTCGTGGGGGAAATGAATAATTGTAGTATAATATGTTGCCCCCGTGCGCAAAACTAAGAAAAAAAAATTGGTCTAAAGAGTTTAGACAGTACTTCCCTCGCTGTCGGAAACTTGACGACTGCATGCCTATTGTGTTTTTTTTCTCATTACATTTTTGTAGTGGGAATTTAAAAAAAAATTGCGATGACGTCATCAACATTTTTGCAAGGACACGTATATCAGTTGGGATAGATGTAGTGTAATACTAAGAATAAAATTATTATATTCTCAAATTTTCGGAAAAATGAATTGGGTCGTTTTGAATATTGATTTGTAATAATCAATAAAATAACGAAACAATTTACTCACGTATACGTATCAGAGGCAACCGAAAATCGTGTATGTATAAACATTCTTAATTTAAGATGACAGGCGTAACAGCATACGCGAGAGCCAAACAGAGAAACTGTAAACAAAACGACCGTCGGTTTTATTGCTTCGACTTCCGCTTATTATATAAAACATTGGGTTTTATTTTAATTCTTGACGGTGAAATTCACAATTGGTTGATTATAAACATGTCTATTTCACATTCGCGGAATCAAGTGAACGCATAAAACAAATGCAGGTCTGTAATGTTAAAGTCGATGTAAATAAGCGTGCTACCCTTATGTTTCAACCGAGTTTTTCCTTTAACAAATTTTGTGTCTACCAAATTGGGTTGGTTGGGGTGTAATACTAATAATAAGTGTTGCCTTTAATTTAATCAATAAAATAAATTGATTTCATTAATTTTTTTGAACCACCTCTTAAGAAAATCTAAAAAATATGAATGGAATGATAAATCACAAGTACAAACTCATCATATTTTTTGCATTTTAGATAGGATATATTCAGCAAAATTTAAGGGTGACGTCATCAATTTTTTTAGGAGGGATGAACAAATACATTTTGAACAAAAGTTTACCATGCTTATAATAACTTTAAAATATTCCCACGATTTCAAAGCATTCGGTTTTGTAATTCCTGATTAAATCGATAAAATAAATTCACGCCTTCATTAATTTTTTTGAGTCACCCTGCATATGCAAATCCAAAAATATGAATGGAATGATAAATCACAAGTACAGACTCATCATATTTTGTACATTTTAGATACGATTTATTCGGCAAACTTTTGAGCTGACGTCATCAGTTTTTTGTAGAAGATAACCAAATATATTTTGACTAAAAATTTATTATGCTCTTTATAACCTTAAAACATCTGCAAGATTTCAAAGCATTCGGTTTTGTAGTTCCTGATTAAATCAATAAAATAAATTTACGCATTCATTAATTTTTTTGAGTCACCTTGTATATGCAAATCGAAAAAATTTGAATGGAATGATAAATCACAAGAAGAGACTCACCATATTTTGTACATTTTAGATAGGATTTTTTCAGCTAAATTTTGTGGTGACATCATAAATTTTTTAGGGGGGACGACCAAATACGTTTTGATCAAAAATTTACCATGCTTATGATAATTTTAAAATGTCTTCAGGATTTCGAAGCATTCGGTTTTGTAGTTCCTGAGTAAATCAGTAAAATAAATTTACGCTTTCATTTATTTTCTTGAATCACCCTGTATATGCAAATCCAAAAAATATGAATGGAGTGATAGACCACAAGTACAGACTGATCATATTTTGTACATTTTAGATATGATTTATTCGGCAAATTTTCGAGCTGACGTCATCAAGTTTTTGGAGGGGATAAGCAAATATATTTTGACTAAACATTTATTATGCCCTTTATAACCTTAAAACATCTGCAAGATGTCAGAGCATTCCGTTTTGTAGTTCCTGATTAAATCAATAAAATATATTTACGCATTCATTAATTTTTTTGAGTCACTCTGTATATGCAAATCCAAAAAATATGAATGGAGTGATAAATGACAAGTACAGGCTCATCATATTTTGTACATTTTAGATATGATTTATTCCACAAACTTTTGAGCTGACGTCATCAAGTTTTTGGAGGGGATAAGCAAATATTTTTTGACTAAAGATTTATGATGCTCTTTATAGCCTTAAAACATCTGCAACATTTCAAAGCATTCTGGTTAGCAGATTAAAAATTAAATTTCAAAATGTTGTTTTATAATTTTGATTTTTTTTCCAAAAATCTGGACGTTTCGGGTGAAAAGTCGATTCAGAGTTGTAAACTACATGTGTAGGACTATGTTATTTTATACAATTGAAAACCCATTTACTATGTACAATTTTGAAGTGACGTCATCGCATTAGTGGTGGGGATGATTCGACAAATTTTGGTTAGCGTTTTACCATCTACATGATATTCTTAATATAAGTACAAAATTTCACAACAATCGGTCGAGTACTTTCGGAGATTATCTGTCTAATAAAAATCCGGGACAACAGACGGACAGACGGACGGACAGACAGACGGAAATGGGAGACCTATTTCTTCGTCTTCTAGGGGTCATGAAAGATCGAGAAAACGTAAAAGTAGAGAGTCGGCCGACGGACTCGATTACAATACTTCCTTTGCTTACGCTCGGGAAGTAAAAATAATCCATGGTTGTTATTTCGAGATAACTTCCCTCGTCCCTGAAGTGCATCTCAACAAAATTTTCAAGTTTAAATTTTTGAGTGAAATCCATTTTCCAATTTTTGAATTTTTCAGTTTTTAGGTTTTGCAATTTTTCTATTCCTAGAGTTTACAATTTTTAATTTTTTTTTAATTTTTGATTTGCAATTTTTCGTTTCGGTTTTTTGTTGATAGACGGAAACGGAGACCTATTTTTTCACACTCTAGGGATTATGAAACCCCAATAAAACATAAAAGTGGCCAGTCGTCCAATGGACTCGATTACAATACATCTTTAGCTTGCGCTCAAAAACCAAGCAAAAAAATTTTTAACCACTAATGTACGAACTCAGAACGTGATTAAGTTGAATAAACAAAAATTGGTCTCGAAACAGATCAACAAGCCAAACTTTTGCTTAACACACTCAAATCCCTTGTCCAAAAAAACCGAAAACAGCCCAAACAAGCGTGTTAATGACACATCCTAATCAGCCGGCCTTAATTCAGTCGTCAAGCGCTTTCCAACCCATGTTTTCCTTTTCAGCTTCGACTCAACATCCCATAATACATCGCTCCTTATTAATCTCCCTTTCCACGTTTCTCGTCCGTTTGATTTATGGTTTTCAGCATATTCGCTCCGTCCGAAAACAGCCACACGTGAAACGATTAGCATAAATATGCCGTGTTATCTCGACCTCCGAATCCGTCCGTAGCGGAACGAAACCAGGAAGAGAACAAAACAGATTTAAGAGATGAGCCATCGTCTCGATGGATTTTCGCATAGTCGGCCGACTTCAAAAACATTTTTTTCCACATCACTTCGACTCCTGTTTTGTGCGAGGGCATCGTAAATTCGCGGATTCGTCGCCTCTATTGACTGCGGTCAATCTCGACGCATAAATCGCGAAAAGGCAACGGTAAAAGCGTCGAGGATTTTTGGCATTCTTGGGCGCTTCGGTGGGTCGGTCCAGTTCATCTCGGTTAAGACGGAAGAGTTTTCTTTCGGGTAATAGAGGCAAGTTTTGATGGATGTTCGCGATTCCTCGCTTTTCGATATTGCAGCACAAAATAAAGGTGTAATCTCGGAACGCTTAAGTGGATTTGACTCGTAATGGGGGTATTAGCACCAATAATAAAGTGCTAAGTGGTTTACAGCCACATTTACGTGTAAGTATTCCTTGACCTATGACCGGATTTCGAATATTATTGCAACTGGTGACTGGGTTCTGCAACGAAAAAAGGTAGGCGAGATATGGGCACCTCCCAGCAGTTTATTACAGTTAATAAAACCGATTTCAATTAACTTTTTATTAATAATAAAAACATCAGCGTTTAGTATTCGCTTGGGTTTTTACTGAGAAAGTAAATTAAACTTGTTACGCAAGTTTCCTTATCTACGAGGACTGTTAATTCTCGGTACGTGGAAATTGATTAAAATCGAGCATTGCACGATTGTGTTATAACTGTAAGCTAACCTAAGGTGAGGTTCCGATCTTGGGTTTGAAACGTGGAGATTGAAGGCGAGCTGCATTTTTGGATTCTACGAGCTGTGAAACGCAAAAACAATCTGAATGGAAGTAGATAGGTATCTGGAATGCGTACAACTTAATTTGTCATGTCAAATTAATCAACGCAATATTAATTGAACGAAGATAAGAATACCTTTTTTAGTTGTTTATGATTAATTTATTTCCACAATTAATACAATAAATCAGCTATTAGGTCAATGAATAATACTTGTATCATTTATTGACTTGTCATTCTACGTGTAAAACTTGCGAAATAAAAATAAACTACATTAAATGTTGGAAATGTTGTTCATTTTGTTGCAGGGAAGAATCTCTTCGTTTAACACATGTCTCAACACCTCGGCATTCTTGTATATGTCGTTAATTTCTTCTGTTATTCTCAACCTTAATTGCTCCAAATTGTTGACAGGTGTTCGATGAAGAGCCTTCTTCAAACGGGGCCACAAAACGAGTCTGCTCCATTACCTGTCTAACATTTCCATTATTTTCTGGAGTTCTCTCACCATTACCTGCGACTTACCTCTTTTTTTTTTTTGCAGACACGAGGTTTCTCCGAAGTTTAACCACACATCACTGAAGTGAGCTGCCGAAATGGGCCTAGTCCACGATGTTGTAGAAAAATTCTTCCCGGAATGTTGGTCTTCTGTCCCTTTCGAAAATACGACTGAATTATAAATGCTTCCTGTGAGTGAATATGCAAAGCCGTAAGTGAAGCCCTGAAATGAAGGGTTTTTAATGTAAAGATGATTTCTCCAGGAGGAAAAAAACAAGCAATAAAACAACACGTAAAATTAGACAGTTGTTAGATCACCGCGAAATTGAGTCTAATATATCGACGTGAAACTTAAAACAAAGCTAAAAGACAGTTTATAAGGATTTTCATCTTAATTTAATTTAATTTCCGCACGGCACGGCTCAATTCAATTTAGATTTAATTTTAAATTTTAATTATATTAATTTATAATTCAATTTAAGTTAATTTACGTTAATTCAAGTTAATTTACCTTAATTTAATTTAATTTACGTTAATTTAATTTAAGTTAATTTAATTTACGTTAATTTAATTTACGTTAATTTAATTTACGTTAATTTAATTTAATTCAATTTAAGTTAATTCAATTTAATTTACGTTAATTTAATTTACGTTAATTTAATTTAAGTTAATTCAATTTAATTTACGTTAATTTAATTTAAGTTAATTCAATTTAATTTACGTTAATTTAATTTAAGTTAATTTAATTTAATTTACGTTAATTTAAGTTGATTTACGCTAAGTTAATTTATTTTCTAATTCGATTTAATTTCGAATTTAATTTAAAGCCGATTGATTTTTGTGGAGTAATTTAAAATGTCACAATTTGGTCGATTTGAAGAACCGAATTCTAACAGAAATGTGCAATTTCACTCCAGTTAAATAATTACTGGATGGCGGTTTGGACATTTACTGTAGGTTTGTTTTTTACTGTAGAATTCCAATAAATATTGCCAATAAATCGAAGTTGTATTTTTCAATATTAATCGAATTTTTAGCCCCCCCCCCAATACTTATGTGAGATACCAATTTGTTTCATTTAACATAATGAAAAGATTGATCAAAAATTAGAAAAAAATTGCAATTAAAAAAATCGTTGATGACGTCACTGTGCAAAAATGGCTGTTTGCAAAAACTTGACTTTTACTTCAAAGTGTCGTTTTAAAAAGTAAAATTGCACTGTCCAAGGATTTTTCAAGACCCGACACGACCTGACATAACATAACATGACATGACATGACTTAACTTGCCATGACTTGACATGACATGACTCGACCTGACATGACTTGACACATGACTTGACACGACATGACTTGCCATGACATGACTTACTTGACATGAGCTGGCGTCGCATGACTGGACATAACCTGGTTTGACATGACCTGGTTTGATATCACCTGGCTTGACATGATCGGACTTGATCTGACCTAAGTTTACCTGACCTGATAGAAAAACTTGATTGTCTTAGGTCCTGAATTCCTGATATTTTGAACCAGTTTTCGCTGAAACTCGAAATTTTTCGATTTTTCGAATATTAAATTCACATACAGGGTGTTTCTTTTATTTGATTCAACCCCTGTAACTTTTTTATTCTTGAAGATAAACCCGTGGTTCTTTAACCAAATTTGTATCATTCTCAAAGATTTATATGATGGTAAGCACACATTTTTATTATCACTGGCGGTAGAACCGGAAATGACGTCAACTTATTTTTTTTTAATGGAACACTAGATATATTTTTTCATAAATGGAAAGATTGATTTTTTCACTACAAAAAATCACAAGCAACCAATATTCTAAAATCAATAATAAAAAAGTTATTTAGTAAAATATCTCCAAAATTTTCCGTTTATTTCAAAATCTAGTTGCTTGAAAAACAATTGAAAAATTGTTGTCATCACTAGATCTTTTAAAATGATACAAATTTGCTCAAAGAACTACAGATTTATCTTTAAAAATTAAAAATTTACAGGGGTTGTATCAAATAAAAGAAACACCCGGTATATTGAAGCAGAAATTTTAGAAATTTGTAAAATCGTGTAAAACTGAATCAAAAGATTGACAAATCTAATAATTGTAAGACTAAAAAATTGCAAGTCGAGAAATTTAAAGAGTTAAAAATTGAAAAAGCTAAAAATGGCAAAATTGAAAGCTCGAAATCTCAAGTATCAAAAAAATTTCACAGAAACTTGAAGAATTGGAGACTGAAAAACCGAAAGACTGCAAAATTCAGAAGTTGAATAATTGAAAAATTGAGAAATCGAGAAAATAGAAAAATTAAAAAAATTGAAAAATCTAACAACCGTAAAATTGAAAAATTCAAAAATTGAAAAATCGAAATGTTAAAAAATTAAAAGTAGAAAAATTGCAGAATTGGAAAATTGTAGAAATAAAAAAGTCTAAAAATTGTAAAATTAAAAAATGGAAAGTTTAAAAAAATTTTAAATCGAAGCATCGTAAAATTTAAAAATTGCATTTCAGAAATCAAAAGTCGAAAATTCGAAAAAGTAGCAATTCGGAAGTTGAAAAAAAAACGATTATCTAATTTTTCAATTTTTCGGTTCCAAATAATAATAAATTAAAAAATCCAAGAAGTAATAAGTTATAAAACTATAAATAGACAACTTAATTAAAATATTATTTCAATTCTAAAAATCCGAAGCGACAAAATCCAAAAAAAAAAAAAACAAGCTGATAATTACAAAAATCCTAAAGAAAAAAATCCGACAATTCCAAAATATTGAAAAATATGTAAGAAAATCCAAAAAACTGCAATACGTAACACCAAAAATCCAAAGAAGTTGAAAAATTGGATCATTGAGAAATCGGAAAATAGAAAAATTCTAAAATTGAATAATCAAACAACCGTAAAATTGAAAATTTCAAAAACTGAAAAATCGAAATGTTAAAAAATTAAAAGTAGAAAAATTGCAGAATTGAAAAATTGTACAAATAAAAGTTTAAAAATTGTGAAATTAAAAAATGGAAACTTTAAAAAAATTTTAAATCGAAGAATCGTAAAATTTAAAAATTGCATTTCAGAAATCAAAAGTCGAAAGTTCGAAAAAGTAGCAATTCGGAAGTTGAAAAAACGATTATCTAATTTTTCAATTTTTCGGTTCCAAATACTAATAAATTAAAAAATCCAACAAGTAATAAGTTATAAAACTATAAATAGACAACTTAATTAAAAGATTATTTCAATTCTAAAAATCCAAAGCGACAAAATCCAAAAAAAAAAGAAAAAAGCTGATAATTACAAAAATCCTAAAGAAAAAAATCCGACAATTCCAAAATATTAAAAAATATGTAAGAAAATCCAAAAAACTGCAATACGTAACACCAAAAATCCGAAGAAGTTCAAAAATTGGATCATTGAGAAATCGGAAAATAGAAAAATTCTAAAATTGAATAAGTAATCAAACAACCGTAAAATTGAAAAATTCAAAAATTGAAAAATCGAAATGTTAAAAAATTAAAAGTAGAAAAATTGCAGAATTTGAAAATTGTAGAAATAAAAAAGTCTAAAAATTCTAAAATTAAAAAATGGAAACTTTAAAAAAATTTTAAATCGAAGAATCGTAAAATTTAAAAATTGCATTTCAGAAATCAAAAGTCGAAAATTCGAAAAAGTAGCAATTCGGAAGTTGAAAAAACGATTATCTAATTTTTCAATTTTTCGGTTCCAAATAATAATAAATTAAAAAATCCAACAAGTAATAAGTTATAAAACTATAAATAGACAACTTAATTAAGAGATTATTTCAATTCTAAAAATCCAAAGCGACAAAATCCAAAAAAAAAAAAGAAAAAAGCTGATAATTACAAAAATCCTAAAGAAAAAAATCCGACAATTCCAAAATATTAAAAAATATGTAAGAAAATCCAAAAAACTGCAATACGTAACACCAACAATCCGAAGAAGTTGAAAAATTGTATCATTGAGAAATCGGAAAATAGAAAAATTCTAAAACTGAATAATCAAACAACCGTAAAATTGAAAAATTCAAAAATTGAAAAATCGAAATGTTAAAAAATTAAAAGTAGAAAAATTGCAGAATTGAAAAATTGTACAAATAAAAAAGTTTAAAAATTGTAAAATTAAAAAATGGAAAGTTTAAAAAATTTTAAAATCGAAGAATCGTAAAATTTAAAAATTGCATTTCAGAAATCAAAAGTCGAAAATTCGGAAGTTGGAAAAACGATTATCTAATTTTTAAATTTTTCGATTCCAAACACTAATAACTTATAACATCCAACAAGTAATAAATTAAAAAACTAAACATCGACAAATTCATTAAAAAATAATTGCAATATGTAATTCCAAAAATCCAAAAAATCGAAAAAATCTAATCATTCTAAAAATCCAAGGCTACAAATTCCAAAAATCCTTGACGAAAAAATCCAACAATTCCAAAATACAAAAAAATCCAAAAAATCCAAGAGAATCCAATTCCAAAATTGAAAACTCGAAAAACTGAAGAATAAAAAAATTTCACAGAACTATTGTAAAATTAAAAAACTGCTCTTCAAGAACTTGAAGAACTGAAAACTGAAAAGCTGAAAAACTGCAAAATTCAGAAGTGGAAAAATCGAAAAATTCCAAAATTGAAAAGGTCAGTATATCATTTTTCTCAATATTTTTTCTTCTTTTGTCAATTTTCTACAACTTATAAGGTTAGAGCCACGTGCAAATATTATATATTGATAGCACGAAATCAACATTATCATTATCATTGAGATGCACCGATGCCGCCGCTGAGGAAGCACGTATTTATTTATAATAAACAATTCTTAGAAGTGTCTAACACAGTCCGAAGCGTCAAGATCGTTCTAAGACAATTTTACTAATCGTTCGACATGAGCAAATTTTAAGCGAACTTGTAAAATGATCGAGTTTAAAAGCGAAAACCTCGTCCTTTAACACCTTCGGCTCCCCTGCTCCTTCTTAGCGCCACCACTGCAGCAATATCAACCCTCTGTTATTGCCTCTGGCCAGGGTATAAGTGCTATATCATAATTTAATTTCGGGTTTGCACACGCAGGACGTAAATTACCGGAAATTGTGGAGCTTAATGTGGAGACTCGGTCACAAGAGTCAACAGTATTAAAGCTCAGAGGTGTGGTATTTGTAAAGTTGTCGAGCAAACACGCGTTGTCGATTTTGTGTTGTGGTCTCGACGGTAATAGGGGACGCAGTGTGGGTAGTTGGCGAACTTTTCCACATAATTTCCCAACTTTTAATCAATCAATCAAGAAAACTTGGCTCGGGAGATGGAATTTTAAATTTTCCGAATAATAACTTGCGGGACAAGGCGTTCGTTCGTTCGGCGCTCGCTATACCGGGTGTTTCGGTTTTTTCGCGGACCGCGGAGTTAACTGGTGGCGTTGAGAGACGGCGTGACCTGTGACCCTCCCGTCTTCCTCGGGCACCATCTCGATGCGCCGTTCTCCATCTCTCCATAAATAATGCAGTGGATGTGTGCAAAAAGCGCTATTGAAATATGATTGCATTATTCATGTAAAGAAATGACACAGAGCTAATTTAAAAGTCAATTGTTGCATGTGACAATGATCGGCCACCTCTCACCACAAACACACACACACACAACTTTATTCAATGTCGGTTTTGAATTTGAATATCGAATGATTTCCGAGTAGGATAATATAGGAAGCTCGCACAATGGGCCAGCGTTCAGGTGTTAGACAGCATGTTGGAATGAACGATAGCGTCCGATTTGAATTTTCATGCGCAATGCTGGCTACCGGCTACTTCCGCCGGATCGGACCGGAAACTGCCCGGAAACCGAACGCTATCAGTATTCACTGGGCCCTTAAAGTACCTGCTTTCCACCGACAACGCTTGGAAAGCGATCCAGAGATAATTAAATGTATTAACGGGGAAATGAGTGTGACGTGGGCTGCTGGCCTGATAACGGCTATTATGCGGAAATGTCATGCGGCGAGGATGCTGTCCGACGGTATGAGGTCACACATGAGGGAAAATTTACACAGGAATTTTCTCAATTTGGGCATTTTTCATCGTCGATTTTTAGGCAACATTGTACCGATTCGGACCTCATTTAAATTTCCGGATCCTTTACGGCACTCCGAAAGCGACGGGGTGAATTTTGTAGTCACGGAAGTTCAGGATCGTACCGGAAAATATTTTGGAAATGATATTCGACAAACTATTTTAATTGTTTGTACTATGTTTAAAATTTATCAATAAATTTGGTTCTCGCCAACACTAAAACATAGAACTCAATAGGAAAAAAAAATCCAAAATCCACAATAGTTTTAATACCAATCTTACGACTAAGTATATATCCTAATTAAATTTTATACATACAAAAAAAAAATCAATCTCATTGGAAATAAATTGCCGAACTAATTTCTGAAGGCACCCGGTGTTCTATATTTTATAAAATTTTGAAGAATGTTGGCGAGTTTTTTTTTGTAAAAATATAAAAATGTGAAAGATTCTTGGGCCCTTGATGTTCTATTTTTGAAAGAATTTTAAAAAATCGTGGGAGTTCCTGATGTTTTATTTTTGAAAGAATTAAAATTCCTGATGCTTTAAATGATCTCACAAGCACACGATGTTTTCTTTATTAAAGAATTTTAAAAAATCATATAGACTCCAAATGTTTTATTTTCGAAGAAATCTTAAAGATTTTTGCGGTTTTGTTCTAGTAAAAATTTGAAAAATTCTTGCGGGTTTGCAGTTTATTTTTGAAAGAATTTAAGAAGTTTCAAGAGTTTTGAAAAAAATTTCAAGTATGTTGTGGCCCCTGGTGTTTTGTTTTGAATATTTTGAAAAAATCTCAAGGGGTCACTACCCAATGGTTGGTTTTTTGAAATAATTTGAAAAACAGTAGGGGCCTCTGAAATTCAATTTTTGAAAGAATTTGAGAGAACCTCAGGAACATCTGTGTTCATTTTTTTCAAGAATCTTGAAAATTTTGAGGCTCGAGCATGTTTTTTTTTTGAAAAAAAGTGAAAGATTTTGAAAAAATTTAAGTAATCTTGGGGTTCTTGAAAATTTTGAAAAAATCGTTGGGAGCTTCTGATATTTTATTTTTGAAAGAATTTTTATTATTTTTTTTTAATCCCAGAATCCTGATGTTCTGTTATGAAGAATTGTTAAGTATGAATTTAGGAACTCCCAGTGTTTTAGTTTTCGATAGAATTCAAAAATTTGACGAAGTCTTGCGGTCCCCGGTCATTTTTCGAAGAATTTAAGAAAATCTTGGGAGTTTTTGAAAGAAGTTTTAAGAATCTTGTGGCTCCTGTTTTGTTTAAAAAAAATTTGTAACAAATTTTGGTAATCCGTGTGTTTATTTTTCAAAGAATTTAAAAATTCTGAGAGGTCTGGTGTTTGTTTTTGAAAGAATCGAAATTCCACTATTCGTTTAAAAAAAAAAACCTCAGAACATCCATTTCTTTTTTAAATTAATCTTAAAAATTTTTGGCTTCTAAGTTTTTGTTGGAAAAAATGAAAATTTCAAAGATTTTCAGGAAGCTCAGGTGTTCTATTTTTGAAGAATTAAGAATCTCAGTTTTAGAAAGAATTTTTAAGAGTCTTGTAATCCCCTGGAGTTTTTCTTGAAAGGATTTAAAAAATCTTAGGGGTTCCAGGTGTTTTATTTAAAAATTTGAAACATCTTGGGGTCCTGTCTATTTTATGGAAAATTTAAGGAGTTCAGGAGTTTTTGAAAATTTTTAAAATCTGTTGTCTCGTCGTGTTTTGTTTTTGAAAGAATTAAAAAAATCTAGAAGTCATTGGAGTTTTGTTTTTGAGAAAAAATTCTAGAACTCCTGGTTCATTTTTGAAAGAATTTTGAAAGATTTTAGAGTCAGGAATACACGTGTGTTCAATTTTTTAATTTACATTCTAAAGAATTTTGAGGCTCATGGCCCAAGTGTTTTTTTTTAAGAGTTTAGGCAATCTCATGGGTTTTTGAAAGAATCTGAAATAATTGTGGGAGCTCCTGATGTTTTATTTTTGAAAGAATTTTTTTTTCTTAAATCTCGGGAATCTCTGGTGTTCTATTTTTAAAAAAACTGAAAGCACGCGGTGTTTTGTTTATGAAAGAATTTTAAAGAATCTTAGGAGCTCCCAGTTTTTTATTTTCGAAGAATTTAAGAAAATCTTAGGAGTTTTTGAAAGAAGTTTTAAGAATCGTGTGGCTCCTGTTTTGTTTTAAAAAAATTGGAACAAATCCTGATGTTTTATTTTTCAAAGAATTTAAAAAATCTGAGAGACCTGGTTTGTTTTTGAAAAAATCTGAAGGTTCCACTATTTCGTTTTTGAAAAAAATTAAGTAACGTAACCTCACGAACATCCAAACTGCTTCCTTTTTATAGCATCTTAAAGAATTTTTGCGCTTCTAGAGTTGTCTCTTGTAAAAATATGAAAATTTTAAAGATTCTCAGGTGTTCTATTTTTGAAAGAATTTAAGTAATCTCAAGGGTTTTTGAAAGAATTTTGCAATCCCTAGGATTTTTCTAAAAAGAAAATTTGAAACATTCTTGCGGGTCCCAGGTCTATATTTTTGGAAAATTGAAGGAGTCTTTAATTTTTTTTTTAAGAATGTTGTGTCCCCTGGTGTTTTGTTTTTGAATGAATCTGAAAACATCTCGGCGACTCGTAAAGTTTCATTTTTGAAAGAATTTAAAACATCTAGAAGTCACTGGAGTTTTGTTTATGAAAGAATGTCAAAAACACCCTGGTTCGTTTTTGAAAGAACTGCAGAATCACCCGGTGTCTTATTTTTTTTAATTCCTAAAGAATTTTGAGGCTTCTGGCCCCAAGTGTTTTTTTTTAAGAGTTTAGGCAATCTCAGCGGTTTTTGAAAGAACCTTAAATAATTGTGGGAGCTCCTGATGCATTATTTTGAAAGAATTAAAAAAAAAAAAATGGGACCTCTAGTGTTTTTTTAGGCAAGTTTGAAAAATGCTTGTAGATCTCCCAGTCTATTCTTAAAATAATTTAAAAAGTCTCAGGAATTTTGAAAGAATTTTTAAGAATGTTGTGGCCCCTGCTGTTTAGATTTTGAATAAATTTGAAAAAATTTCGGTGACCTGGAACGTTTTACTTTTGAAAGAATTAAAAAATCCAGTCTCTGAGTTTTGTTTTTGAAAAAATCTCAAGAACACCTGGTGGATCGTTTGTGAAAGAATTTGAAAGGAATAAAAAGAACACCCGGTGTTTAATTTTTAAGGATCCTTACAGAATTTTGGGATTTCTAGGCTTTTTTTGTAAAATGTAAAATAACCTCAGGAACACCTAGTGTTCAATTTTTGAAAGAATTTTCGCAATCTCAGGGGTTTTTGAAAGAATTTGAAATTAGTGTGTTGTTTTCGTAAACATTTGAAAAATTCTAGGTCTATTTTTCGAAAAATTTAAGAAATCTCAGAAATTTTTGAAAGAAATTTTAAAAACGTTGTGGCCCCTGTCGTTTTGTTAAAAAAAATTTGAAAACAATCTCGGTGACCCGTGATGTTTTATTTTTGAAAGAATTTGAAAATATAAAGGGTCTTTGGTGTTATGGTTCTAAAAGAAATCCAAAAGCACCTGGTGTTTCGTTTTTGGAAGGACATGAATGATTCTTGGGGCCTCTGGTGTTCTATTTTTTAAGTAATTTAAGCAATCTCAGGGGTTTTTGAAATAATCTGAAAATAATCAAAAACTGATATTTTATTTTCAAAAGATTATTATCGAATTTTACGGCCCTGTTGTTTTGCTTTTGAAAGAATTTTAAATAACCTCAAGAACACCCGGTGTTTTTTGTTGTGAAAATCTAAAAATCTGAAAGAAAGAGCCCCAGGTGTTCTATTTTTAAAAGAATTTAAGTAATCTCAGGGGTTTTTGAATTTTTTTTCTAAATCTCATGATTCCTGGTGTTTTTCTGAAAGAATTTAAAAAATCTTAGGTGTTCCGGGTGTTTTGTTTAGAAATAATCTCAGGTGTTTTGTTAATTAAGGAATTTTAAAGTGTCTTAAGGACTCCAGTGTTTCAGTTTTGAAAGAATTTTAGGCCACTAGTGTTCCGTTTTTGTAAAAATTTGAAAAATTCTTGCGGGTTTGCAGTTTATTTTTGAAAGAATTTAAGAAGTTTCAAGAATTCTTGAAAAAAAATTTCAAATATGTTGTGGCCCCTGGTGTTTTGTTTTGAATAATTTTGAAAAAATCTAAGAGGTCGCTAGTGTTTTGTTTTTGAAAGAATCTCAAAGAACACCCAATGGTTGGTTTTTGAAATAATTTGAAAAACAGTAGGGGCCTCTGCTGTTCTATTTTTTTCAAGAATCTTGGAAAATTTTGAGGCTCTGAGCGTGTTTTTTTTTAAGAAAAGTGAAAGATTTTGATAAAATGTAAGTAATTTTTGGGGTTTTTGAAACGTTTTGAAAAAATCTTGGGAGCTTCTGACGTTTTATTTTTGAAAGAATTCTTAATTATTTTTTTTAATCTCAAGAATCGCTGGTATTCTATCTTTCAAAAAACCTGAGCGCACACGGTGTTTTAGTTATGAAAGAACTTTAAAGAATCTCCCAGTGTTTTATTTTTGATAGAATTCTAAAAATTTGAAGAAGTTTTGCAGGTTCCCGATGAATTTTTCGAATAATTTAAGAAATCTTAGGAGTTTTTGAAAGAAGTTTTAACAATCTTGAGAGTCCTGTTTTGTTTAAAAAAAAAATTGTAACAAATTTTGGTAACCCGTTGTTTTATTTTTCAAAGAATTTAAAAAATGTGAGAGGTACTGGTGTTCTGTTTTTGAAAGATTCCGAAAATTCCATTGTTTCGTTTTCGAAAAAAAATTAAGTAACCTCAGGGACATCCACTGTTTCTTTTTTAATTAATCTTAAAGAATTTTTGAGCTTCTCAAGTTTTTTGTTGGAAAAAAGGAGCATTTTAAAGATTATCAGGAAGCTCAGGTGTTCTATTTTTGAAAGAATTTAAGAAGAATTTTTAAGTCTTGCAAGCCCTGGAGGTTTTTTTGAAAGGATTTAAAAAATCTTAGGGGGTCAGGTATTTTATTTATAAAATTTGAAACATCCTGGTCTATTTTATGGAAAATTTAAGGAGTCTCAGGATTTTTTGAATGAATCTGAAAACGTCTAGGTGATTCGTAAAGTTTCGTTTTTGAAAGAATTATAAAAATCTAGAGGTCCCTGGAGTTTTGTTTTTGAAAGAATTGAAAGATTCTTGAAGCTTCTGGGGTTCTATTTTTGAAAGAATTTGAAAGAACGTCAGGAACACCCGTGTGTTCAATTTTTCGAAGTTTACATTCCTAAAGAATTTTGAGGCTTTTGGCCCCAAGTGTTTTTTTTTAAGAGTTTAGGCAATCTCAGGGATTTTTGAAAGAATCTGAAATAATTGTGGGAGCTCCTGATGTTTTATTTTTGAAAGAATTTTTTTTTCTTAAATCTCGGGAATCTCTGGTGTTCTATTTTTCAAAAAAACTGAAAGCACGCGGTGTTTTGTTTATGAAAGAATTTTAAAGAATCTTAGGAGCTCCCAGTTTTTTATTTTCGAAGAATTTAAGAAAACCTTAGGAGTTTTTGAAAGAAGTTTTAAGAATCGTGTGGCTCCTGTTTTGTTTCTAAAAAAAATTGTAACAAATTCTGATGTTTTATTTTTCCAAGAATTTAAAAAATCTGAGAGGTCCTGGTGTTTTGTTTTTGAAAAAATCTGAAGGTTCCACTATTTCGTTTTTGAAAAAAAATTAAGTAACGTAACCTTAAGAACATCCACTGCTTCCTTTTTATAGAATCTTAAAGAATTTTTGCGCTTCTAGAGTTGTCTCTTGTAAAAATATGAAAATTTTAAAGATTCTCAGGTGTTCTATTTTTGAAAGAATTCTCAAGTTTTGCAATCCCTAGGATTTTTCTAAAAAGAAAATTTGAAACATTCTTGCGGGTCCCAGGTCTATATTTTTGGAAAATTGAAGGAGTTTTTAAAAATTTTTTAAGAATGTTGTGTCCCATGGTGTTTTGTTTTTGAATGAATCTCAAAACATCTCGGCGACTCGTAAAGTTTCGTTTTTGAAAGAATTAAAAAAATCTAGAATTCACTGGAGTTTTGTTTTTGAAAAAATGTCAAAAACACCCTGGTTCGTTTTTGAAAGAACTGCAGAAACACCCGGTGTTTTATTTTTTTAAATTCCTAAAGAATTTTGAGGCTTCTGGCCCCAAGTGTTTTTTTTTAAGAGTTTAGGCAATCTCAGGGGTTTTTGAAAGAACCTTAAATAATTGGGGGAGCTCCTGATGAATTATTTTGAAAGAATTAAAAAAAAAATTGGGACCTCTAGTGTTTTTTTAGGCAAGTTTGAAAAATGCTTGTAGATCTCCCACTCTATTCTTAAAATAATTTAAAAAGTCTCAGGAATTTTGAAAGAATGTTGTGGCCCCTGGTGTTTAGATTTTGAATAAATTTGAAAAAATTTCGGTAACCCGGAACGTTTTACTTTTGAAAGAATTAAAAAATCCAGTCTCTGAGTTTTGTTTTTGAAAAAATCTCAAGAACACCTGGTGGATCGTTTGTGAAAGAATTTGAAAGGAATAAAAAGAACACCCGGTGTTTAATTTTTAAGGATCCTTACAGAATTTTGGGATTTCTAGGCTTTTTTTGTGAAAATGTAAAATAACCTCAGGAACACCTAGTGTTCAATTTTTGAAAGAATTTTCGCAATCTCAGGGGTTTTTGAAAGAATTTGAAATTAGTGTGTTGTTTTCGTAAACACTTGAAAAATTCTAGGTCTATTTTTCGAAAAATTTAAGAAATCTCAGAAATTTTTGAAAGAAATTTTTAAAAACTTTCTGACCCCTCTCGTTTGGTTAAAAAAATTGAAAACAATCTACGTGACCCGTGATGTTTTATTTTTGAAAGGATTTGAAAATATAAAGGGTCTTTGGTGTTATGGTTCTAAAAGAATTCGAAAAGCACCTGGTGTTTTGTTTTTGAAAGAACATGAAAGATTCTTGGGGCCTCTGGTGTTCTATTTTTTAAATAATTTAAGCAATCTCAGGGGTTTCTGAAATAATCTGAAAATAATCAAAAACTGATATTTTATTTTCAAAAGATTATTATCGAATTTTACGGCCCTGTTGTTTTGCTTTTGAAAGAATTTTAAATAACCTCAAGAACACCCGGTGTTTTTTGTTGTGAAAATCTAAAAATCTGAAAGATTCTTACGAGCCCCAGGTGTTCTATTTTTAAAAGTATTTAAGTAATCTCAGGGGTTTTTGAATTTTTTTTCTAAATCTCATGATTCCTGGTGTTTTCCTGAAAGAATTTAAAAAATCTTAGGTGTTCCGGGTGTTTTGTTTAGAAATAATCTCTGGTGTTTTGTTAATTAGGGAATTTTAAAGTGTCTTAAAGACTCCAGTGTTTTAGTTTTGAAAGAATTTTAGGCCACTAGTGTTCCGTTTTTGTAAAAATTTGAAAAATTCTTGCGGGTTTGCAGTTTATTTTTGAAAGAATTTAAGAAGTTTCAAGAATTCTTGAAAAAAATTTCAAATATGTTGTGGCCCCTGGTGTTTTGTTTTGAATAATTTTGAAAAAATCTAAGAGGTCGCTAGTGTTTTGTTTTTGAAAGAATCTCAAAGAACACCCAATGGTTGGTTTTTGAAATTATTTGAAAAACAGTAGGGGCCTCTGAAATTCAATTTTTGAAAGAATTTGAGAGAACCTCAGGAACATCTGCTGTTCTATTTTTTTCAAGAATCTCGGAAAATTTTGAGGCTCTGAGCGTGTTTTTTTTTAAGAAAAGTGAAAGATTTTGATAAAATGTAAGTAATTTTTGGGGTTTTTGAAACGTTTTGAAAAAATCTTGGGAGCTTCTGACGTTTTATTTTTGAAAGAATTCTTAATAATTTTTTTTTAATCTCAAGAGTCGCTGGTATTCTATTTTTCAAAAAACCTGAGCGCACACGGTGTTTTAGTAATGAAAGAACTTTAAAGAATCTCCCAGTGTTTTATTTTTGATAGAATTCTAAAAATTTGAAGAAGTTTTGCAGGTTCCCGATGAATTTTTCGAATAATTTAAGAAATCTTAGGAGTTTTTGAAAGAAGTTTTAACAATCTTGAGAGTCCTGTTTTGTTTAAAAAAAAAATTGTAACAAATTTTGGTAACCCGTTGTTTTATTTTTCAAAGAATTTAAAAAATGTGAGAGGTACTGGTGTTCTGTTTTTGAAAGAATCCGAAGATTCCATTGTTTCGTTTTCGAAAAAAAAATAAGTAACCTCAGGGACATCCACTGTTTCTTTTTTAATTAATCTTAAAGAATTTTTTAGCTTCTCAAGTTTTTTGTTGGAAAAAAAGGAGCATTTTAAAGATTATCAGGAAGCTCAGGTGCTCTATTTTTGAAAGAATTTAAGAAGAATTTTTAAGTCTTGCAATCCCTGGAGGTTTTTTTGAAAGGATTTAAAAAATCTTAGGGGGTCAGGTATTTTATTTATAAAATTTGAAACATCCTGGTCTATTTTATGGAAAATTTAAGGAGTCTCAGGATTTTTTGAATGAATCTGAAAACGTCTAGGTGATTCGTAAAGTTTCGTTTTTCAAAGAATTATAAAAATCTAGAGGTCCCTGGAGTTTTGTTTTTGAAAGAATTGAAAGATTCTTGAAGCTTCTGGGGTTCTATTTTTGAAAGAATTTGAAAGAACGTCAGGAACACCCGTGTGTTCAATTTTTCGAAGTTTACATTCCTAAAGAATTTTTTTTTAAGAGTTTAGGCAATCTCAGGGTATTTTGAAAGAATCTGAAATAATTGTGGGAGCTCCTGATGTTTTATTTTGAAAGAATTAGAAAAGAATTGGGACCCCTAGTGTTTTTGAGGTAAGTTTGAAAACTGCTTGCAGATCTCCAGTCTACTTTTTGAAATAATTAAATAATCCAGTCTCTGAGTTTTGTTTTTGAAAGAATCTCAAGATTTCGAAAGAATTTGAAAGAAACTCAAGCAACCCGGTGTTCTATTTTTTAAGGAATGTTGAATAATTTTGGGATTCCTAGGCTGTTTTTTTTTTTCTAAAAATGAAAAAATGTGGAATCTCAGGAACATCTAGTGTTCAATTTTTGAAAGAATTTTAGCAATCTCAGGGGTTTTTGAAAGAATTTGAAATTAGTGTGTTATTTACGTAAACGTTTGAAAAATTCTAGGTCTAAAACCTTGTGGCCTCTGTCGTTTTATTTTTGAAAGAATTTGAAAATATAAAGGGTCTTTGGTGTTATCGTTCTAAAAGAATTTCAAAAGCACTTGGTGTTTCGTTTTTGAAAGAATTTGAAATATACTTGGGGCCTCTGGTGTTCTATTTTTTAAATAATTTAAGCAATCTCAGGGGTTTTTGAAATAATCTGAAAAAATCAAAAACTGATATTTTATTTTTAAAACAATTTTAGAGAACCTTTGAGGCTCGCAGTGTTTTATTTTCAAAAGAATATTATCGAATTTTACAGCCCTAGTGTATTGATTTAGTAAAAATGTGAAAGATTCTGGTGAATTAGAAGAATAGAAATTTTTCAAAGAAGCTTTGAGAATCTTGTTTTGTAAGAATGTAAAAAATCTCAGGAATTCCTGGTATTTTGCTTTTGAAAGAATTTTAAATAACCTCAAGTACAGCCGGTGTTTTTTGCTGTGAAAATCTAAAAATCTGAAAGATTCTTAGGAGCCCCTATTTTTAAAAGAATTTAAGTACTCTTCTCAGGGGTTTTTTTCTAAATCTCGCGATTCCTGGTGTTTTTCTGAAAGAATTTTAAAAATCTTAGGTGTTCCGGGTGTTTTGTTTAGAAATAATCTCAGGAGCACCCATTGTTTTGTTAATTAAAGAATTTTAAACTATCTCATGGACTCCGGTGTTTTAATTTTGAAAGAATTTAAAGAATTTTAGGCCACTAGTGTTCCGTTTTTGTAAAAATTTGAAAAATTTTTGCGGGTCCCAATCTCTTCTTGAAGGAATTTTCAAATCTCAGGAGTTTTTTTGAAAGAATTTTTAGGAATCTTACTAATAACAAAAGATTTGATTGAGTCAAATTGAAAAGGGCAAAGTAAATATCTCCTCTCTTGAACTTCCCGCTCATATCCTTCATTTCCTGAAGATGGTCCCTACGAAAGTGGACGAAACGTCTAAACGCTTTTCAAATTTGACACTGTCCACAAACAGCGAACAGGGGCGGCGATTTGTTTTACTTATTCTTTAACGTATTTAATTGAGGTGTCCTTGACCCTGCATTTCTAGATCTCTTATTCCACCCTCAAGAACTAATACCCAAATCTCGCGATAGAAACCAACAGTACCAAAAATCTAGGTCGTTACCACCTTCGAATTATGACTAAAAGCCGCCGCCGCCACTGGCGCCTGCCCAAACCCGCTGTCGGTGTGGGTTGATATACGCCGGCATAAAAATTTTAGAAAAACACCCACGTTTATCTCGGCGAAAATCTACAAGTGCGCGCTAATAACATTTATCATAACCATAAAACCGAGTTGAGCAACCAAAATATGATGTTATAAGTAATGATCTCCACTCGAGACTTGCCCAGTCACCTCTGACCCCGTACTCACGCACTCTGGGGCGGCGTTGCCACATCCACCTTCCCATTAATTCGACTAATTTATCGTCGATTAATTACCCCAATGTGGAAATCTGACAACAGAATTTCGAAAAATCAAGCAAGCGAGTGGACCGAGCGCGTCGCGTCATCGGTGCCGTTGCGCGCAATCCAGCGACCCCAAAAATTTAATCTAGCGTACGTATTAATCAAAGTGGTAAAAAAAAGTGTGAAGGAGTAAACTTGGCAACGCCGGTCGGGGTGCACCGTCGATTTATGGCCGCTGCAATAATTATTTTACGGTTTCATTGTGTAAACAGTCACGTTTAGACGCCCGTGCCAATATTGGCTATCCATCAAAGAGCGAGCTTTTATGTTTGTGGGAGCGTTATTTTTTCCGAAGGAGCTATCGCCAAATTGTGAATGTTAACACGTTTATAATCATCCGAATCGGAACGATCTTGTACCGTTACGTCATCAACGAAACAAAGAAGGAATTAATATGAGCTACGGTCTAATACAATTAAATGGTAACAATAATCATCTTCTTCGGGCTGACAGGTGGAGGCAGGGTTGGACTCGAAAGAATGAGCGCGGAGATGGCCGGCGTCGATTACGTGAGTTGCAAATTTGGAATGGGCTTTTTCGACACCGCAGGAAGAAAGGATTAATTGAAGAGATAAAGATGGCGAAATCAATCGCTGGCATGGGAAAGAAGATTTATTGGAGGAAAAAATTACTGACGTCGGCAAATGGGTATTAGATATTGAATCTTAATACAGCGATTTGGGCTTTGTGCGGGATTATGCCGGGCTCTAGTGACTGACACGTGACGTGATGTATGTGAAGAGTACGGACGGGTCAAACTCATGACCCAATATTGTTTTCGTTTGACCTTTTTTTTTTTTAATTTTACCACCAATAGTTCTGTTCCAACCGATTGCTTAGACTTGCTTTCGGTTTGCACTTTGTTGGAAAAATCTTTGTGAACTGTGATACAATTTAAACACAGGAAATATTAGACACAGTTAATAATGTTGCAATTATTGTTGGGTCGTGGGGAGAAAGGCAACCGGAACATTTTACAACTAACATTAAACATTACTTAGGTGAATCATGGTCGGAAAATATAAGATCGCTGTGTGTAGATGACAATAAGTAATTATTCTCCACGTAACCTGCATTTAACTTAACGCAATGCGACACTGTTTAGGTTAGTAGTTCGCAAACTTTTGGCAAGAGTAGCTTTAAAATTTCAAAATCGAACGCTCTGAAACGTTTTAAATTTATCCATTTAATAGCCCCCTAAAATTTGATGACGTCATCTTACAGTTTTGCCTGGTAAATGTGATTTAAATTTAAAAAAATAACATTCCTGTTTGTGATTTATGAATCCATCTTGAGTTATTAGTCATTACCTTAGACCTGCAAATTTTTAGAAAAAAAAAAAATAAAAAATTGGAAATCGAGAGAATAAAAGCCGAAAAAATAAAAACTAAAACATCTAAAAATTGAATAATGGAAAAATTTAAAAATTCAAAAATTGCAACATTGTGAATTGAAATTCGAGAAATTGAAAAGAGGAAAATTGAAATACTGAAATACCGAAAAATCAAAAATTTAGAAAATCTCAAACACAAAATAGCAAACAATTAAAATAAACAAAAAAAGAAAAATCGAAAAACGTTCAAAAATCGGAAAAAATTGTATAAATAAAAAATTGACGAATCGAAAATTTCCAGCAATGAAATCCCCAAATATCAAAAAAATTAAAATCTTTAAAACTTGAAATCTCTAAAAATAATAAATCGAGAAAATGGAAAACTGAAGAATCGAAAATCGGAAAATTTTTAATTCGACAAAGTAAAAATTGAAAGACAACAAAAAAATTGAAAATCGGAAAATTGAAATATTGAGAGATCGAAAAATTAAAAACTGAAAAACGAAAAATCGCAAAGTACAAAACACTAAAAAATGAAAATAAATAAAAATTGAAAATCGAAAAACGTTCAAAAATTGGAAAAATTTAATTAAATGAAAAATTGACAAATCGAAAAATTTAACTTTGAAATTAAAAGTTGAAAAAATCGCAAAATTGAAAATCTAAAATAATAAGTCGACAAAATGAAAACCGGGAAAATTGAAAAACAGAAGAATCGAAAATCGAAACAAGATTGAAAAATTAAATAATCGAAAAAATGAAATGTGGAAACACCCAAAAACGGAATAATCAAAAATGAAAAACCCGAAAATTACAACATCGAAGCATGAAAAACTGAAAAATTAAAAAAATCGAATACATATTTGAAAAACCGCAAAATCGTAATAAAACTGAAGACAGGAAAAATTGAGAAATCAGAAATTAATATTGGAGAAACATCATCCCAACATCAAGAAAAAAAAAAAAAATGAAAATATAAATTATTTAAGATTATAAAAATGTAAATCGAAAAATGAAAAAGTGAAAAATCGAAAAATAGCAAAATTGAAAACAACGAACAATTAAAAAGCTAAAAATTGAACAATCGAAAAATCTGAATTCGAGAAAGCAAAAAATTGAAAAACAATAAAAAAAATTCGAGAAATTGAAAATTGGAAACTTGAAATATTGAAAAGCCGAAAAATTAAAAATTGAGAAACGAAAAATCGCAAAACACAAAACTGCAAAAAATTAAAATAAACAAAAAAAGAAAAATCGAACAAGAACAATTCCAGCAATGAAACACCGAAAATGTGAAAAAACTAAAATCTCTAAAAATTGAAAAATCTAAAAATAATAAATCGAGAAAATGAAAACCGGAAAAAGTGAAAAAAACTGAAGAATCGAAAATCGAAACAAGATTGAAAAATTAAATAATCGAAAAAATGAAATGTGGAAACACCCAAAAACGGAATAATCAAAAATGAAAAACCCGAAAATTACAACATCGAAGCATGAAAAACTGAAAAATTAAAAAAATCGAATACATATTTGAAAAACCGCAAAATCGTAATAAAACTGAAGATAGGAAAAATTGAGAAATCAGAAATTAATATTGGAGAAACATCACCCCAACATCAAGAAATTGAAAAAAAAAAAATGAAAATATAAATTATTTAAGATTATAAAATGTAAATCGAAAAATGAAAAAGTGAAAAATCGAAAAATAGCAAAATTGAAAACAACGAACAATTAAAAAGCTAAAAATTGAACAATCGAAAAATCTGAATTCGAGAAAGCAAAGAATTGAAAAACAATAAAAAAAATTCGAGAAATTGAAAATTGGAAACTTGAAATATTGAAAAGCCGAAAAATTAAAAATTGAGAAACGAAAAATCGCAAAACACAAAACTGCAAAAAATTAAAATAAACAAAAAAAGAAAAATCGAACAAGAACAATTCCAGCAATGAAACACCGAAAATGTGAAAAAACTAAAATCTCTAAAAATTGAAAAATCTAAAAATAATAAATCGAGAAAATGAAAACCGGAAAAAGTGAAAAAAACTGAAGAATCGAAAATCAAAAAAAAGTCCGAAAAATTTGAATTCGCAGAAAGTAAAAACTGAATAAACAAACAATTCAATAAAAAAATAGCAAAAAACGAAAAACGGAAATATTCAAAAATTGCAACAAAAATTTTGTGAATTGAAATTCGAGAAACTGAAAATCGGAAAACTGAAACACCGAAAAATAAAAATTGAAAAACGGAAAATCGCAAACAAAATAGCAAAAAATAAAAATAAACAAAAAAAGAAAAATCGAAAAAACGTTCAAAAATTGACAAATCGAAAAATTCCAACATCGAAAAGTTTAAGAATTCGAGAAATTCGGAATAGAAAAATTAAAAAACTTAAAATTAGAAGTCGAGAGACGAAAAATCGCAAAATTGAAAATAACAAAAAATTAAAACTCTAAAAATTGAAAATCTAAAATCGACAAAATGAAAACCGGGAAAATTGAAGAACTGAAGAATCCAACATCGAAAAAAGATTAAAATACTAAATAATCAGAAAATTGAACGTGGAAACACCCAAAAACTGAATGAAAAAGCCGAAAATTAGGTACTACATTGAAGCATGAAAAACTGAAAAATTAAAAAAATCTAATACATATTTGAAAAACCGAAAAACTGCAAAATCGTTAAAACTGAAATTGGGAAAAATTGAGAAATCAGAAATCAATATTTGAGAAACAAAACATCGCAATATCAAGAAATTGAAAAAAAATGAAAACCTTAAAATAGAAAAATTAAAATAAACAAAAAATTGTGAAAACTAAAAAAGCGAAATTATAATTAACTTTTGTTTATATTGAGTTATTACTTTCTTTAGTTAGATATGTGTCAACACATCCCGTAAATAAATAATTATTATTTAAAAATCTAAAATTTAAATCGAGAATTTGAAAAATAAAAAATCGAGAAACTAGAGGTCGAAACATTAAAAAATCACAAAATAAAAACCGAAAAACTAAAAGCCGATAAATTGAAAATCTTAAAACTGAAAAATTACAAACCGAGGAATTAAAAAATGGAAAAACTGCTCAGTAGATAATTTGAAAAAAAAAAAAAAAAATAGAAGAAAGGAAAAATTTTAAAATCGAAAAACTGGGATAGTCGAAACTTAAAAAAATTAAAAAATGACTATACATATATATTTGCAACACCGAAAAAACTGAAGATAGAAAAAATTGAAAAACCAAAAAATTAATGTTTGAGAAACAAAACAATCATCACAATATCGAGAAACTGAAAAAAAAAGGAAAACGTATATTATTTAAAATTGAAAAAGTGCAAATCGAAAAATTAAAAATCAGAAGTCTAAAAACCGAAAAATGCAAATAAACAAAAAATCACTAATCGAGGAACTGAAAAATAGAAAAACTAAGTAGATAAATTGGAAAATTAAACAATATATGTAATTGAAATTGCATTTACAGCAAAACTGTAAAATTGAAGAAAGGAAAAATTTAAAAATTGAAAAACTGGGTAAGTCGGAATTTGAAAAAAAATCTATAATTTAAAATTGACAACTAGAAAAATTGCAAATCGAAACATTGAATCGAAAAATGAAAAATCGTGGACAAAATACAATTATTATTAAATTTTTACTGTCCGAAATTAAGCTAAGAAGGTATTAATTCGAGTCCATCGGGCGTCTGGCTACTTTTATGTTTTCTCGACGTTTCATAACCCCTAAAAGACGAAAATAAAAATCTCCCGTTTCCGTCTGTCGTCTGCCACGACGCGTTTGTGTCGGTTTGTTGTTATTATTAGAGAGAGAAGAACCCAGATTTCGTAAAAATAACAAAATCGGATAATTGAACTATTGAAAAACGGAAAAATTAAAAATTGAGAAATGAAACATAAAAAACAAATCAGCAAAAAATTAAAATAAATAAATATTGAAAATCGAAAAACTGCAATAATGAAACATTGAAAAGTTGTAAGAATTAGAGAAATTGGAAACAAAAAAATGAAAAAACCTTAAGGAAGTCGAAAAAGAACTGAAAAATTAAATAATCAAAAACGAAAAAACCCGAAAATTGCAACATTGAAACATCAAAAATTGAAAAATTAAAAAATCTGCTCTAATACATATTTATCAAAGTGTTTAAAACTGAAAAAGTGCGAAACGAAAAATTAAAATAAACAAAAACTTGTGAAAACGAAAAAGGCGAAATATTTAAAAATTTGAATCGAAAATTTGAAAAATTAAAAACCGAGAAGACTTCTAGTATCTAGTTAGAAGTCGAAAAATTAAAAAATCTTAAAACTGAAAAATTAAAGAATAGATATAATTGAAAATTAAAATACCAAAAGCGTAAAATCGAAGAAAGGAAAAATTTCAGAATCGAAAAACTGGATAATTCAAAACTTGAAAAATCTAAAAATTTAAAATTGACAACTAGAAAAATAATTTAATATTCAGAAAAATCGCAAAATTGAAAAATTAAAAATTGAGAGTCAAAAAACAGTTAAAACATCTAAAAATTGAAAACTCGAAAATTTTCAATTCTAGACAGTAAAAATCCAAAAACAATTAAAAATCGAAGAAATCGAAAATTTGAAGAACTGAAATATTGAAAAACCGAAAAATTAATAATTGAGAGACGAAAAACCGTAAAAAAGAAAACAACTAAAAATTAAAATAAGAAAAATTGAAAAATCGAAAAATGCCAATGTTGAAACGTCGAAAAGTTTAAGAATTCGAGAAATTGAAAGTAGAAAAATTGGGAAACTTGCAAAAGGTCATCATTTCAGACAATTCACACGGATTTGGTTCCAAGGACGACCCACATACTAGTACGCCCTCTGTTTATTGTATCTGTTGTGTTTCGTCGCCGTTACAAGCCAAACTTTTCCCGAACGCCTTGTTCGACACGTTTTGCTATTTTTCAAAATCGCCCTCGCACCCCCCGTGACAAACGGCCTCCTCCGACGTATGTGTAGCGTATGTCGCGCAACAAATTTAAATTAATGCTCGCAGGGGTCATATCTGACGCTTAACACGGGAAGCCTTTCTGCTTAATTTTAACATATGCATGTTTGTGTGTCGCATTCGAGCACACATCAGCCAGATAGTATCGCATTTTCAGGCCGCTTTCGCGAAAACTGATGGCGCTGTCGTCGAGGAATTACAGTCTAGGTCCAAGAAACGGTTATTAATTAGCGCAGAGGCATCTCCTCCATGGGGCGCCTTTTTCGTCGTGGCTTTATGACGCCGAGCGCAATCGCGATGAAGCCGTTAAGGAAACTTGACGGGCCGCATTATCCACCGGCAAATGGTAACCGTTACAAAAAAATCGGTCGTTTGTCACCGGAAAAAATCCAGGAACGAAAATCGTCTCGGCTAGAATGCAAAAAAATAAAGTAAACGAGCCACAACGACCGGCAGCCTGCAAAGTGCGTCCTTTGGACGAAGGACACAGCTGACTCAAGACAGTCGGCTTTTCGTCATGGCCTACTTCCATACCGGATTTCGCCGATAATCCGATACTACCAGTTTGTAGTAAAACATACTATAAATTGGTTGCTGACTGAAACACCTGGGAGCTGGTCTACCTACCACAAAAAGTTCTTTGACTGCGGCTACCAGAGGTTTCTCCTCGTTCTCGTTTGTCCAAACATGCGGGTATTCGGCTCTCGTCCAATAAATCCTCGCAGCCCAGCGCCCGTTTGTCTTGGATGACCAGTTTCCAATTCATCTAGATTGCCCCCGTAAAACCGTGTGGTAAAATTACGTCAAGACGGTCTAATGCGAGTGGATTGTGGATGGTTGGAATAACGGCATTCTTTTCGATAATCGGGCAGTGGCGGCTGCTGTCTTCTGAGCAGGTATGCGAGGAATTTTTGGCTTTTTTATTATTATTGTTATTGTTACTATCATCGGCACTACGGTATTATTTATCGGTGTAATTATTATAAATATTATAGCATGTTGGCTTCATTTCGTACAGTTCGTATCATATTCAGGCTCTCTAAGTTCGTCTGAATGAACTAGGAGAAATACTTGGATAAATCGGGATAAGTCAGGTCAGGTCGAAAAGAAACATTAAGAAATAGATGTTGAATTCTCGGAAAACGTAAAATCCAGAGACCTTAATTAATTTTCGATTCATCGCATCATGGTCGAAGTCCAGTTTAATATGTACTTCTGTAAATTCTTTTTTGTGCTCTTCATCGATTTTATGGAAAAGAGTGGTCGACAGGATTTCTCTACATGGAATTTTTGTTTTTGCCGCCAGCTCGTAATAGTTGAATAATTTTGTGAAATGCTTGGAATCAACAGCTTATAAAGGAATGCTGCACTAATAAAAAGCTTACTAATGCTTTAGTAATGACTACATCTTTGCAATCCTGTAACTTATCTATGGCAGCCGCAATTAAACATTTTTATGTTTTAAACGCATTGAAAAAGTGATATAGGGTTTATTTCAATATTGATCCTGAAAATTTCTGCTAAAAACGGAGACAAGGATGATCATGACTAACCGAATGTTGTGCATAGAAAGAGTGATTAAAAAAATTCGTCAAAGGTTACTTTGACAGAACTTTCCGCCCCCTTGAAGTATACTCGACCCACTATTAAATTTAACTTTGATGATGACCCAAAATGAGCTAAAATTAATATACAGAGCATCTTTTTAAAAGTGGCCAGAGGGATTCTCAGATTAAATAATATTGCAGGCATCTCCATTATTTTATTAAAATTTGAAAACAATCGGTTCAGCAGTTTTGGAGATTATCTGTGGATAAATATTGACGCAGACGGCAAACAGACGGTCATGGAACGTCAAGAAAACATAAAAGTAGCCAGTCGCCCAATGGACTCGATTACAATGCTTTCTTAGCTCATACTCGGGAAGTAAAAATACATATAATAACAATTCATTTTTCAGGGTTTGTATGGATTTCAATTTTTACTGGATTTTTCAGTTTTTACATTTTTCATTTCCTCGAATTTTAATTTTTCGATTTTTCAAATACCTATTACATTTTTTTAATTTTTCATCTTTGATTATTCAATTTCTCGGTGTTCTGACTTTTCAATTTTTAATTCTTTAATTTTTCAGTTTTTCAATTTTTCGATTTAATATTTTTTAGATATTTTAATTTTTTGTCTCTCAGTTTTTAATTTTTAAATTTTTCATGCCCGTTTGTACCACACTTTTAAACACATAATTAAAGTATTTTCTATTTTCAGTTTCTCTCATTCTTAAACTCATTGTTGCAATTTTTCGATTTTTCAATTTTTTCCGATTTTTTGAACTATTTTTAGATTTTTCAGTTTTGAAGTTTTCAGTTTTTCAGTTTCTTAGTTTTTCGATTTTCAATTTGTCAAATTTCAATACTTAAATTTTTCAATAAGTATTTCATTGTATTTCAATTTTTTAATTTTTCAATTTCTCCGATTTTTGGATGATGTTTCGATATTTACTCTCTCCAATTAAAACTTGGCTTTTTCAGTTTTTATATATTCACATTTTTCGTTGTTTTCTAATTTGAGATTTTTTTCCGTCTCTCAATTATTAATTTGTCGATTTTTTAGTTTTTTTCCGATTTTTCAACTGTTTTTGGATTTTTCAATTTTAGTTCTTTAGTTTTTCGTTGATTTCAATTTTGGGAATTTTAATTTTTCAGTTGTCCAATTTTACTATTTTCAATTTCTTGAATTTCAATAGCTAAATTTTTCGATATTTCATTGTTGCAGTTTTTCGATTGTTCAATTTTTTCCGATTTTCGAACTATTTTTAGATTTTTCAATGTTTAGTTCTTAAATTTGTGGTCGATTTCAATTTTGGGATTTTAGATTTTTCGGTTTTCCAGTTTTTCAATTTGTCAAATTTCAGTACTTAAATTTTTCACGATTTCATTGTCGCAATTTTTCGATTTTTCAATTTTTCCCATTTTTGAACTATTTTTAGATTTTTCAATTGTAGTTCTTTAATTTTTCGTTGGTTTCAATTTTGGGATTTTTAATTTTTCGGTTTTACAATTTTTCAATTTTTCGATTTTCAATTTGTGGAATTTCAATACGTAAATCTTTCGATATTTCATCGTTGTAATTTTTCGATTTTTGAATTTTTTCCGATTTTGGAACTCTTTTTCAATTCTAGTTCTTTAATTTTTCGCTGATTTCAATTTTGGGATTTTTAATTTTTCGTTTTTCCTACTTTTCGATTTTCAAATTGTCGAATTTCAATACGTAAATCTTTCGATATTTCATTGTTGTAATTTTTTGATTTTTCAATTTTTTCCGATTTTTGAACTATTTTTAGATTTTAGTTCTTTAAGTTTTCGTTGATTTTAATTTTGCGATTTTTAATTTTCAGTTTTCCAATTTTTCGATTTAATATTTTTCGATTTTTCAATTTTTAGATATTTTAATTTTTTGTCTCTCAGTTTTTAATTTTTAAATTTTTCATGCCCGTTTGTACCACATTTTTAAACACATAATTAACGTATTTTATATTTTCAATTTCTCGAATTCTTAAACTCATTGTTGCAATTTTTCGATTTTTCAATTTTTTCCGATTTTCGAACTATTTTTAGATTTTTCAGTATTGCAGTTTTCAGTTTTTCATTTTCTTAGTTTTTTCGATTTTCAATTTGTCAAATTTCAATACTTAAATTTTTCAATAAGTATTTCATTGTTGCAATTTTTCTATATTTCAATTTTTTAATTTTTCAATTACTCAGATTTTTGGATGATTTTTCGATATTTACTCTCTCCAATTAAAACTTGGCTTTTTCAGTTTTTATATATTCACATTTTTCGTTGTTTTCTAATTTGCGATTTTTTCCGTCTCCCAATTATTAATTTTTCGATTTTTTAGTTTTTTCCGATTTTTCAACTGTTTTTGGATTTTTCAATTTTAGTTCTTTAGTTTTTCGTTGATTTCAATTTTGGGAATTTTAATTTTTCAGTTTTCCAATTTTTCTATTTTCAATTTCTCGAATTTCAATAGCTAAATTTTTCGATATTTCATTGTTGCAGTTTTTCGATTTTTCAATGTTTTTCCGATTTTCGAACTATTTTTAGATTTTTCAATGTTTAGTTCTTTAATTTGTCGTTGATCTCAATTTTGGGATTTAAGATTTTTCGGTTTTCCAGTTTTTCAATTTTTCGACTTTCAATTTGTCAAAATTTCAATACTTGAATTTTTCAATATTTCATCGACGCAATTTTTCGATTTTTCAATTTTTTCCCATTTTTGGACCATTTTTTAGATTTTTCAATTGTAGTTCTTTAATTTTCCCTTGGTTTCAAATTTGGCATTTTAAATTTTTTGGTCTTACAATTTTTGCAATTTTTCGATTTTCATTTTGTGGAATTTCAATACGTAAATCTTTCGATATTTCATCGTTGTAATTTTTCGATTTTTGAATTTATTCCGATTTCCGAACTATTTTTAGATTTTTCATTTTTTTCCGATTTTTGAACAATTTTTAGATTTTTCAGTTTTGAAGTTTTCAGTTTTTCAGTTTCTTAGTTTTTTCGATTTTCAATTTGTCGAATTTCAATTCTTAAATTTTTCAATAAGTATTTCATTGTTGCAATTTTTCGATTTTTCAATTTTTTCCCATTTTTGAACTATTTTTAGATTTTTCAATTTTAGTTCTTTAATTTTTCGTTGATTTCAATTTTGGGATTTTAAATTTTTCGGTTTTTTCAGTTTTTCAATTTCTCGAATTTCAATACTTAAATTTTTCAATTTCTCCGATTTTTGGATGATTTTTCGATATTTACTCTCTCCAATTAAAACTTGGCTTTTTCAATTTTTATACATTTTCATTTTTCGTTGTTTTCTAATTTGCGATTTTTTCCGTCTCTTAATTATTAATTTTTAGATTTTTTAGTTTTTTTCCGATTTTGAAGTTGTCAAATTTCAATACTTGAATTTTTCAATATTTCATTGTCGCAATTTTTCGATTTTTCAATTTTTTCTCATTTTTGAACTAATATTTTTAGATTTTAGTTCTTTAATTTTTCTTTGTAAAACGTCAATTGTAATTAAATTTTTCGATATTTCATTGTTGTAATTTTTCAAATTTTCAATTTTTTTGATTTTTAAACTAATATTTTTAGATTTTAGTTTTTTAATTTTTCTTTGTAAAATGTCAATTGTACTTAAATTTTTCGACATTTCATTGTTGCAGTTTTTCGATTTTTCAATTTTTTCCGATTTTCGAACTATTTTTAGACTTTTCAATGTTTAGTTCTTTAATTTGTCGTTGATTTCAATTTTGGAATTTTAGATTTTTCAGTTTTTCAATTTTTCGATTTTTCAATTTTTTCCCATTTTCGGACTATTTTTTAGATTTTTCAATTGTAGTACTTTAATTTTTCGTTGGTTTCAATTTTGGCATTTTTAATTTTTCGGTTTTACAATTTTTCAATTTTTCGATTTTCAATTTGTCGAATTTCAAATACGGAAATCTTTCAATATTTCATACTTGTAATTTTTCGATTTTTCAATTTTTTCCGATTTTTGAACTATTTTAAGATTTTAGTTCTTTAATTTTTGGTTGATTTCAATTTTGGGATTTTAAATTTTTTGGTTTTTCAGTTGTTCAATTGTTCGGTCTTTCATTGTTGCAATTTTTCTATATGTATTTCAATTATTTAATTTTTCAATTTCTCCGATTTGTGGAAGATTTTTCGAAATTTACTCTCTCCAATTAAAATTTAGCTTTTTCAGTTCTTAAAAATTTTCATTTTTCGTTGTTTTCTAATTTGTAATTTTTTTCGACTCACAATTATTCATTTTTAGGTTTTTGAATATTAGTTCTTTAGTTTTTAGTTGATTTCAATTTTGGGATTTTTAATTTTTCAGTTTTCCAATTTTTCGATTTTCAATTTCTCGAATTTCAATACTCAAATTTTTCTATATTTCATTGTAGCTGTTTATCTATTTTTTTTTTTTCCGATTTTCGAACTAATTTTAGATTTTTCAATGTTTAGTTCTTTAATTTCTCGAATTTCAATACTCAAATTTTTCATCCAATCTTTCTTATTGCAATTTCTCTTTATTTCAATTTTTTAAATTTTTTTCTAAGATTTTTGGATGATTTTTCGATATTTACTCTCTTGAATTAAAACTTCGATTTTTCAATTTTTATCTATTTTAATTTTTCGTTATTTTCTAATTTGCGATTTTCCGGCTCTCAATTGAGTATTAATTTTTTTTTTTTTTTTATTTTTCGTTCTTTCAATTTCACGAGGTAGCAATTTTTAGATTTTTCATTTTTTCGATTTTCTATTTCTCGAATTTCCATTCCTGGGCTCTTCGGTGTTTCAATGTACAATTTTTCGATTTTGCAATTTTTCGATATTTCTTATTTTTGATCTAGTTTTCTGCTTCTATTCTCCCATTTTCAGTTTTTTTTTTAACTTTTTCAATTTTTAACCGTAAAAAGTCTTGCAGATTTCATAGCATTTTTGACCAAAAATCTGCAGGCCTAGGGTGATAACTTAAAATGGATTCATAAATCACACATACAAGAACATGTTACTTTATACAATTTAAAATTAGGAATTATTTTTCGGTTTTTACTTTCTCGAATTCAAATTTTTCGATTTTTCAATTTTCATATACATATTTAAATTTTTAGTACTTTTCGATTACGGAACTTTTCATCTCTCAGTTTTTATCTTTCGATTTCTAAATTTTTCATTTCCTTATTTTTACGATTTTGCCATTTTTCGATTTTTCTGATTTTTGAATTATTTTTTGGCTTTTATTTTCCCAATTTCAAATTTTTCGATTTTTTTCAATTTCTAACCGTAAAACGTTTGCAAGATTTCAGTTCGATTTTGCAGTTTCAAAATTAAATTGGAAACTATTGTTACACAATTTTGATTTCTTTTTTCCAAAAAACTGCAGGTTTGGGGTAATAACTCAAGACGGATTCATAGATCACACATGCAGGAATATGTTACTTTATAAAATTAACGTCATCTTACAATTTATTCGGCAAAATTGTAAGATGACGTCATCAGTTTTTAGAGGGCTCGTAAACGGATAAATTTTGATTATTTTTTATATAATAAACGTTTGCAAGGTTTCAGAGCATTCAGTTTTAAAATTTGAAACTCAACACAGATTCATAAACCACAAGTAAAAGAGTATATTATTTTTATAAAATTTAAATAACTTAAAAAAATTGGAGATGGATGATAAATTTGAGGAACTCAGACAAGACGGAAGGACAGAAGAAAAATAAAATTCGTACTCGTCTTAACGTGAGTTTTTTTAAAGCTACATTTTCATATAGCACACAGACCACATTTATCCAGCTCGATCAACTGATTTGACATCTTTAGATTATTTTTGTTCCCGACTTTGAAAAATAGTATTCTTAAAAACAATCAGTGGATACAACTCAAGACTTAAAAGTGAGAATCATACAAAAGTGTGACATCAAAATGATGCATACTTTTAAACAAAAAGTGAATTACCTGGTAAATCCATTGATAGAAGGGTCTTCCGTTCGTAGTTTTTTCCCCGACGAGCCGCCGCTGCACCGGGCCAGGCTTAGCACGACAAGTCGGGTCCATAAACATCTCAGCAAGTGGAACCTGTCCCAGCAGTGGACCTGCCAAGTACAACACATGTACGTACACAAACAGTCGAGTGGTTTAACGGGAAAAACAGTTACACGTGGTGCACATTCACCCCGTGAAAAAATAAACAGACAAACTAGCGAGCAAGCCACAAGATAGGCTTTTATTATAACATGTCACTCCCGGGCTTTAAGAACGGTTTACTCTCGCCGTTTCTCTGTTTGTTTATTTTCAGACGTGTTTGGGATAGCGTGTGCTTGTATGTACTTTTTCACAAATGTTGGACTATATTTAAACTTTATTCGGTAAACAGAGAACCGAGCCGAGGAGGTCTAGAGGGTCGCCGAATGAAGAAGTCTCGCTTTATTTACTGCCGGATCTCCCGAAGTACCGCAACAAGACGTGTTTATTAATTTTTCGTGAAAATTACGGCAAGCCCTCAAGTCTTCCCAAAATTGAAAATCTCTGTCACCCCGCACACTATCTAATAATACATCACTCCGCCACCACCTCAAAACAAAGCCCACCCTCCCCGGTGTACGGTTACAGTTAATTTTATTCTCCTTCAGATTACAAAAGGTATTTTCGTGCCTGAAAATTCGCTCTTGAGCACGTTTTCTTGTAAGTGCGGCATCGTATTACAAACTCGAGGATTGTTCTTTCAAGTCAAGATAGTCTGTCTGGTCTGCATAATTTCATCGAAAAACTTCCCTAATTAACGGATGAGGCTGAAGAGCGACGCACTCCAGAGTCCGGTTCTGGTAATTGTTGCTATAATGGCGTTTATTCAACATACAATGCTCTATTTTGACGCTGCTACACAAATATGATTAATAGTCGGTGCATCCGTTGCATGATAAATGCACTCCGATAGCTTGATTGCCGCATAATCGATGCAGACGTCTTTGTTCGGACCGTCAGGGCTAGTCCAGTTATGGGCAAGAATAACAAAAACCAATCTCCTGGTAGGGATGGTGGCAAAAAGGATTGAAAAAAAGTGGTCGAAGGTTATTTTGACTGAATTTCCCTCGGTATAGGTCGGATAAATAAATGGACAGCGCAGAAGATAGAAGACAGACAGGCAGACAGACAAACAGAAACGAGAGACCTATATTTTCGTATTCTAGGGATCATGAAACATCAAAAAACATAAAAATAGACAATCGCCCGATGAACTCGATTACAATACTTACTTCTTTAGCTTACGTTCGGTAAGTAAAATGGAATAACAAATGATTTTTTCAGGGTTTGAATCCACAGCGAGCAAGCATTTGTACTTTTGTCTTTCGATTCAATTTTTCTAGTTATCAATTTTAAATTTTTTCAATTTTCATATTTTGAATTTCCCAGTTTCTCAATTTAAATGTTTCCTTTCTTCGATTTTACGATTTTCAATTTCAATTATATTTAATTTTTTTTAACTTTCGACGTATCATTTTTTTTCAATTTCCCGCTTTTAATTTTTCAATTTCTCGATTTTTAATTTTTCGAGTTATTTTTTTCATTTTCTCGATTTGTAGTTTCTCAGTTTGTCGATTTAAATTTTTATTAGATTTTTAAATAATAATAATAATTTATTTACAGGAAGTGGTTACTGCATTAATCAAACTATACAAAATAATAATTCAATCTAAATAAAAGTTAATTGAATAGAAACATTTTTAATTTTAATTTCGTAACTTTTCGTCTTCAGAATTTTTATGTTTAACGCTTATTTTAATTTTCCGTCTCTCAATTTTTCAATTTTTAAATCTTCATTTTTTTCAATTTCTCAACGTTGTGCTGTTTTGTTTCTCAAATTTTAATTTATGACTTTTCAATTTTTCGTTTCTTCAAATTTACGATTTTGCCATTTTTCGACTTTTTATGTATTAGATTTTTAAAATTTTTCAGTTCATGTTTCAATGAGACAATTTTTAGATTTTTCATTTCTATTTAAATTTTTAGTTACTTTAATTTTAGAATTTTGAAAATTTTTAGATTTTTCAAGTATTATTTTTTTTATTTTTTTAGTTTTCGATGTTTCATTGTTACAATTTTTGGTTTTTTCAGTTTTTCATTTTCTCTATTCCTTTCGATTTTTGAAATACTTTTTCGATTTTTCAATTTTTGCTTGTTTTAATTCCGTGTTTTTTTTTTAATTTTGCATTTTTTATAGGTCTCTTAATTTTTAATTTCTCAGTATTTCAATTTTTACTTTCTGGAATTCAAATTTTTCGATTTTTGAATTTTTAGATATTTTAATTCTTCGTTGTTTTCCATTTTGCGATTTGTCGTTTCTCAATTTTTAATTTTTCCAATTTTGAATTTTTCGTTATTGTAATTTTATGATTTTGCAATTAGATTTTTTAATTTTTCAATTTTTCTATGTTTCAATGTTACAATTTTTAGATTTTTCATTTTTGATTACTCAATTTCTCGGTGTTTTGACTTTTTCAATTTTTCCATTATTTAGTTTTTCAGATTTTGAATTTTACGAGCTTCAGTTTCTCGAATACTTAAACTTTCCGATTTCGTTTAATTGTTGCAATTTTTCCGTTTTTCAATTTTTCGTTTTTTCTATGCCTTCCGATATTTGAGATATTTTCTCGATTTTTCAATTTTTGCTAATTTTAATGTATGGTTTTTCGAATTTTGCGATTTTTCGTCTCTTAATTTTTAATTTTTCGGTTTTTCAGTTTTTTGGTTTTCAATGTTTCATTGTTCCAATTTTTCTAATTGTCATCTTTCAGATTTCCGATTTTTACTTCGTCGAATTCAAAATTTTTCTATTTTTTCCATTTTTAGTTATTTAAATTTTTCGTTGTTTTCAATTTTGCGATTTGTCGTCTCTCAATTTTTAATTTTTCCATTTTTCAATTTTTCGTTACTTTGATTTTTAAAATTTTGCAATTTTTAGATTTTTTCAGTTATGTATTAGATTTTTTTGGTTTTTTTCAGTTTTTCGATGTTTCAATGTCAAAATTTTGTAGGTTTTTCATTTTTGAGTATTCAACTTCTCGTTGTTTCGATATTTTCAATTTTACGATTTTCAATTTCTCGAATTCTTAAACTTTTCGATTTCGTTTCAATGTTGCAATTTTTCGACTTTTCAAATTTGACTTATTTTGATTTTTTGTTTTTACAATTTGGCAATTTTTCGTTACTTTAATTTTACAATTTTGCAATTAATTTTTTTAATTTTTCAATTTTTCTATGTTTCAATGTTACAATTTTTAGATTTTTCATTTTTCATTATTCAATTTCTCGGTGTTTCGATTTTTTCAATTTTTTCCATTATTTAGTTTTTCAGATTTTGAATTTTACGAGCTTCAGTTTTTCGAATACTTAAACTTTCCGATTTCGTTTAATTGTTGCAATTTTTCCGTTTTTCAATTTTTCGTTCTTTCTATGCCTTCCGATGTTTGAGATATTTTTTTCGATTTTTCAATTTTTGCTAATTTTAATTCATGGTTTTTCGAATTTTGCGATTTTTCGTCTCTTGATTTTTAATTTTTCGGTTTTTCAGTTTTTTTAATTTTTGGTTTTCAATGTTTCATTGCTCCAATTTTTCTAATTGTCATCTTTTCAGATTTTCGATTTTTACTTTGTCGAATTCAAAATTTTCTATTCTTCCATATTTAGATATTTAAAATTTTCGTTGGTTTCAATTTTGCGATTTGTCGTTTCTCAATTTTTAATTTTTCCATTTGTCGTTTACTTTAATTTTTCGATTTTGCAATTATTTGATTTTTTTAATTTTTCAATTTTTCCATGTTTCAATGTTACAATTTTTAGATTTTTCATTTTTGATTATTCAATTTCTCGGTGCTTTGACTTTTTCAATTTTTCCATTATTTAGTTTTTCAGATTTTGAATTTTACGAGCTTCAGTTTCTCGAATACTTAAACTTTCCGATTTCGTTTAATTGTTGCAATTTTTCGGTTTTTCAATTTTTCGTTTTTTCTATGCCTTCCGATTTTTGAGATATTTTTTCGATTTTTCAATTTTTGCTAATTTTAATTTATGGTTTTTTGAATTTTGCGATTTTCGTCTCTTTTTTTTAATTTTTCGGTTTTCAGTTTTTTAAATTTTTGGTTTTCAATGTTTCATTGTTCCAATTTTTCTAATTGTCATCTTTTCAGATTTCCGATTTTACTTCGTCGAATTCAAAATTTTCTATTTTTCCATTTTTAGATATTTAAATTTTTCGTTGTTTTCAATTTTGCGATTTGTCGTTTCTTAATTTTTAATGTTTCCATTTTTCAATTTTTCGTTACTTTGATTTTAAGATTTTGCAATTTTTAGATTTTTCAGTTAAGTATTAGATTTTTTTAGTTTTTCAGTTTTTCGATGTTTCAATGTCAAAATTTTTTAGTGTTTTTCATTTTTGAGTATTCAACTTCTCGGTGTTTCGATATTTTCAATTTTACGATTTTCAATTTCTCGAATTCTTAAACTTTTCGATTTCGTTTCAATGTTGCAATTTTTCGACTTTTCAAATTTGACTTATTTTAATTTTTTGTTTTTTCAATTTGGCAATTTTTCGTTACTTTAATTTTACAATTTTGCAGTTAATTTTTTTAATTTTTTAATTTTTCTATGTTTCAATGTTACAATTTTTAGATTTTTCATTTTTGATTATTCAATTTCTCGGTGTTTTGACATTTTCAATTTTTTCCATTATTTAGTTTTTCAGATTTTGAATTTTACGAGTTTCAGTTTTTCGAGTACCTACTTAAACTTTCCGATTTCGTTTAATTGTTGCAATTTTTCCGTTTTCAATTTTTTCGTTTTTTCTATGCCTTCCGATGTTTGAGATATTTTTTCGATTTTTCAATTTTTGCTAATTTTAATTTATGGTTTTTTCAATTTTGCGATTTTTCGTCTCTTAATTTTTAATTTTTTCGGTTTTTCAGTTTTTAAAATTTTTGGTTTTCAATGTTTCATTGTTCCAATTTTTCTAATTTTCATCTTTTCAGATTTTCGATTTTTACTTTGTCGAATTCAAAATTTTCTATTTTTCCATTTTTAGTTATTTAAATTTTTCGTTGTTTTCAATTTTGCGGTTTGTCGTTTCTTAATTTTTAATGTTTCCATTTTTTCAATTTTTCGTTACTTTGATTTTAAGATTTTGCAATTTTTAGATTTTTCAGTTATGTATTAGATTTTTTTAGTTTTTCAGTTTTTCGATGTTTCAATGTCAAAATTTTGTAGGTTTTTCATTTTTGAGTATTCAACTTCTCGGTGTTTCGATATTTTCAATTTTACGATTTTCAATTTGTCGAATTCTTAAACTTTTCGATTTCGTTTCAATGTTGCAATTTTTCGACTTTTCAAATTTGACTTATTTTGATTTTTTGTTTTTTCAATTTGGCAATTTTTCGTCTCCCAATTTTTAATTCTTTCATTATTCAATTTTTCGTTACTTTAATTTTACAATTTTGCAATTAGATTTTTTTAATTTTTCAATTTTTGTATGTTTCAATGTTACAATTTTTAGATTTTTCATTTTTGATTATTCAATTTCTCGGTGTTTTGACTTTTTCAATTTTTCCATTATTTAGTTTTTCAGATTTTGAATTTTACGAGCTTCAGTTTTTCGAATACTTAAACTTTCCGATTTCGTTTAATTGTTGCAATTTTTCCGTTTTCAATTTTTCGTTTTTTCTATGCCTTCCGATTTTTGAGATATTTTTTTCGATTTTTCAATTTTTGCTAATTTTAATTTACGGTTTTTTGAATTTTGCGATTTTTCGTCTCTTTTTTTTAATTTTTCGGTTTTTCAGTTTTTAAAATTTTTGGTTTTCAATGTTTCATTGTTCCAATTTTTCTAATTTTCATCTTTTCAGATTTTCGATTTTTACTTTAATTTTACGATTTTGTAATTATTAGATTTTTCAGTTATGTATTAGATTTTTTTAGTTTTTCAGTTTTTCGATGTTTCAATGTTAAAATTTTTTAGGTTTTTCATTTTTGCGTATTCAACTTCTCGGTGTTTCGATGTTTTCAATTTGTCGAATTCTTAAACTTTTCGATTTCGTTTCAATGTTGCAATTTTTCGATTTTTCAAATTTGACTTATTTTGAGTTTTTGTTTTTTCAATTTGGGAATTTTTCGTCTCCCAATTTTTAATTTGTTCATTTTTCAATTTTTCGTTACTTCAATTTTATAATTTTGCAATTAATTTTTTTAATTTTTCAATTTTTCCATGTTTCAATGTTACAATTTTTTAGATTTTTCATTTTTGATTATTCAATTTCTCGGTGTTTTGACTTTTTCAATTTTTCCATTATTTAGTTTTTCAGATTTTGAATTTTACGAGCTTCAGTTTTTCGAATACTTAAACTTTCCGATTTCGTTTAATTGTTGCAATTTTTTCGTTTTTCAATTTTTCGTTTTTTCTAAGCCTTCCAATGCTTGAGATATTTTCTCTATTTTTCAATTTTTGATAATTTTAATTTATGGTTTTTTGAATTTTGCGATTTTTCGTCTCTTAATTTTTAATTTTTCGGTTTTTCAGTTTTTAAAATTTTTGGTTTTCAATGTTTCATTGTTCCATTTTTTCTAATTTTCATCTTTTCAGATTTTCGATTTTTACTTTAATTTTACGATTTTGTAATTATTAGATTTTTCAGTTATGTATTAGATTTTTTTAGTTTTTCAGTTTTTCGATGTTTCAATGTCAAAATTTTTTGGGTTTTTTCATTTTTGAGTATTCAACTTCTCGGTGTTTCGATATTTTCAATTTTACGATTTTCAATTTCTCGAATTCTTAAACTTTTCGATTTCGTTTCAATGTTGCAATTTTTCGACTTTTCAAATTTGACTTATCTTAATTTTTTGTTTTTTCAATTTGGCAATTTTTCGTCTCCCAATTTTTAATTCTTTCATTATTCAATTTTTCGTTACTTTAATTTTACAATTTTGCAATTAGATTTTTTTAATTTTTCAATTTTTGTATGTTTCAATGTTACAATTTTTAGATTTTTCATTTTTGATTATTCAATTTCTCGGTGTTTCGACTTTTTCAATTTTTCCATTATTTAGTTTTTCAGATTTTGAATTTTACGAGCTTCAGTTTCTCGAATACTTAAACTTTCCGATATCGTTTAATTGTTGCAATTTTTCCGTTTTTCAATTTTTCGTTTTTTCTATGCCTTCCGATGTTTGAGATATTTTTTCGATTTTTCAATTTTTGCTAATTTTAATTTATGGTTTTTCGAATTTTGCGATTTTTCGTCTCTTAATTTTTAATTTTTCGGTTTTTTCAGTTTTTTAATTTTTTGGTTTTCAATATTTCTTTGTTCCAATTTTTCTAATTTTCATCTTTTCAAATTTTCGATTTTTACTTTGTCCAATTCAAAATTTTCTATTTTTCCATTTTTAGATATTTAAATTTTTCGTTGTTTTCAATTTTGCGATTTGTCGTTTCTTAATTTTTAATGTTTCCATTTTTCAATTTTTCGTTACTTTGATTTTAAGATTTTGCAATTCTTAGATTTTTCAGTTATGTATTAGATTTTTTTAGTTTTTTAGTTTTTCGATGTTCCAATGTCAAAATTTTTTTGTTTTTCATTTTTGAGTATTCAACTTCTCGGTGTTTCGATATTTTCAATTTTACGATTTTCAATTTGTCGAATTCTTAAACTTTTCGATTTCGTTTCAATGTTGCAATTTTCGACTTTTCAAATTTGACTTATTTTGATTTTTTGTTTTTTCAATTTGGCAATTTTTCGTCTCCCAATTTTTAATTATTTCATTTTTCAATTTTTCGTTACTTTAATTTTACAATTTTTTTTTAATTTTTCAATTTTTCTGTTTCAATGTTACAATTTTTAGATTTTTCATTTTTGATTATTCAATTTCTCGGTGTTTTTGACTTTTTCAATTTTTCCATTATTTAGTTTTTCAGATTTTGAATTTTACGAGCTTCAGTTTCTCGAATACTTAAACTTTCCGATTTCGTTTAATTGTTGCAATTTTTCGGTTTTTCAATTTTTCGTTTTTTCTATGCCTTCCGATTTTTGAGATATTTTTTCGATTTTTCAATTTTTGCAAATTTTAATTTATGGTTTTTCGAATTTTGCGATTTTTCGTCTCTTAATTTTTAATTTGTCGGTTTTTCAGTTTTTTAAATTTTTGGTTTTCAATGTTTCATTGTTCCAATTTTTCTAATTGTCATCTTTTCAGATTTCCGATTTTTACTTCGTCGAATTCAAAATTTTCTATTTTTCCATTTTTAGATATTTAAATTTTTCGTTGTTTTCAATTTTGCGATTTGTCGTTTCTTAATTTTTAATGTTTCCATTTTTCAATTTTTCGTTACTTTGATTTTAAGATTTTGCAATTTTTAGATTTTTCAGTTATGTATTAGATTTTTTTTAGTTTTCCAGTTTTTCGATGTTTCAATGTCAAAATTTTTTAGGTTTTTCATTTTTGAGTATTCAACTTCTCGGTGTTCCGATATTTTCAATTTTACGATTTTCAATTTCTCGAATTCTTAAACTTTTCGATTTCGTTTCAATGTTGCAATTTTTCCACTTTTCAAATTTGACTTATTTTGATTTTTTGTTTTTTCAATTTGGCAATTTTTCGTTACTTTAATTTTACAATTTTGCAATTAATTTTTTTAATTTTTCAATTTTTCTGTTTCAATGTTACCATTTTTAGATTTTTCATTTTTCATTATTCAATTTCTCGGTGTTTTGACTTTTTCAATTTTTCCATTATTTAGTTTTTCAGATTTTGAATTTTACGAGCTTCAGTTTCTCGAATACTTAAACTTTCCGATTTCGTTTAATTGTTGCAATTTTTCCGTTTTTTCAATTTTTCGTTCTTTCTATGCCTTCCGATGTTTGAGATATTTTTTCGATTTTTCAATTTTTGCTAATTTTAATGTATGGTTTTTTGAATTTTGCGATTTTTCGTCTCTTTTTTTAATTTCTCGGTTTTTCAATTTTTAAAATTTTTGGTTTTCAATGTTTCATTGCTCCAATTTTTCTAATTGTCATCTTTTCAGATTTTCGATTTTTGCTTTGACGAATTCAAAATTTTCTATTTTTTCCATTTTTAGATATTTAAATTTTTCGTTGTTTTCAATTTTGCGATTTGTCGTTTCTCAATTTTTAATGTTTCCATTTTTCAATTTTTCGTTACTTTGATTTTAAGATTTTGCAATTTTTAGATTTTTCAGTTATGTATTAGATTTTTTTAGTTTTTCAGTTTTTCGATGTTTCAATGTCAAAATTTTTTAGGTTTTTCATTTTTGAGTATTCAACTTCTCGGTGTTTCGATATTTTCAATTTTACGATTTTCAATTTCTCGAATTCTTAAAGTTTTCAATTTCGTTTTCATTGTTACAATTTTTCGTTTTTTTCAGTTTTTCATTTTCTCTATTCCTTTCGATTTTTGAAATAATTTTTTCCATTTTTCAATTTTTGCTTGTTTTAATTTCGTATTTTTTTTTAATTTAGCATTTTTTATAGATCTCTTAATTTTTAATTTATCGGTATTTCAATTTTTACTTTTTGGAATTCAAATTTTTCGATTTTTCAATTTTTAAATATTTTAATTCTTCGTTGTTTTCAATTTTTAATTTTTCCAATTTTCAATTTTTCGTTACTTTAATTTTATGATTTTGCAATTAGATTTTTTAATTTTTCAATTTTTCTATGTTTCAATGTTACAACTTTTAGATTTTTCATTTTTGATTACTCAATTTCTCGGTGTTTTGACTTTTTTCAATTTTTCCATTATTTAGTTTTTCAGATTTTGAATTTTACGAGCTTCAGTTTCTCGAATACTTAAACTTTCCGATTTCATTTAATTGTTGCAATTTTTCGGTTACTTTTAATTTATGGTTTTTCGAATTTTGCGGTTTTTCGTCTTTTGATTTTTAATTTTTCGGTTTTTCAGTTTTTTTAATTTTTGGTTTTCAATGTTTCATTGCTCCAATTTTTCTAATTGTCATCTTTTCAGATTTCCGATTTTTACTTCGTCGAATTCAAAATTTTCTATTTTTCCATTTTTAGATATTTAAATTTTTCGTTGTTTTCAATTTTGCGATTTGTCGTTTCTTAATTTTTAATGTTTCCATTTTTCAATTTTTCGTTACTTTGATTTTAAGATTTTGCAATTTTTAGATTTTTCAGTTATGTATTAGATTTTTTTAGTTTTCCATTTTTTTCGATGTTTCAATGTCAAAATTTTTTAGGTTTTTCATTTTTGAGTATTCAACTTCTCGGTGTTCCGATATTTTCAATTTTACGATTTTCAATTTCTCAAATTCTTAAACTTTTCGATTTCGTTTCAATGTTGCAATTTTTCCACTTTTCAAATTTGACTTATTTTGATTTTTTGTTTTTTCAATTTGGCAATTTTTCGTTACTTTAATTTTACAATTTTGCAATTAATTTTTTTAATTTTTCAATTTTTCTGTTTCAATGTTACCATTTTTAGATTTTTCATTTTTCATTATTCAATTTCTCGGTGTTTCGATTTTTTCAATTTTTCCATTATTTAGTTTTTCAGATTTTGAATTTTACGAGCTTCAGTTTTTCGAATACTTAAACTTTCCGATTTCGTTTAATTGTTGCAATTTTTTCCGTTTTTCAATTTTTCGTTTTTTCTATGCCTTCCGATTTTTGAGATTTTTTTAGACTTTTCAATTATTGCTTATTTTAATTTATGGTTTTTTCAATTTTGCGATTTTTCGTCTCTTAATTTTTAATTTTTCGGTTTTTCAATTTTTAAAATTTTTGGTTTTCAATGTTTCATTGTTCCAATTTTTCTAATTTTCATCTTTTCAGATTTTCGAGTTTTACTTTGTCGAATTAAAAATTTTCTATTTTTCCATTTTTAGATATTTAAATTTTTCGTTGTTTTCAATTTTGCGTTTTGTCGTCTCTCAATTTTTAATTTTTCGGTTTTCAATTTCTCGAATTTCAATTATTAAACTTTTCGATGTTTCATTGTTGTAATTTCTCTAATTTTCAATTTTTCAGATTTTCGATTTTTACTTTCTCGAATTAAAATTCTTCAATTTTGCAATTTTGAGATTTTTCAACTATCAGATTTTTGAATTTTCAATTTTTCAGTTTTTTTTGTTAGCATCTTACTATATGATATACCTAAGACAGGTACAAAATTTGACAACAATCGGTCTAGTAGTTTAGAAGACTGTCCGTCTAATAAAAATCGACACGGACAAGACTAGACGAAACGAGAGACCTACTTTTTCGTGTTCTAGGGGTCATGAAACGTCGAGAAAACGTTGATTACAACACTTCCTTAGCTTACGATCGGGGAAGCAACATTAAAAGAGTTGAAGATACTTCACGACAGGAGTAGAAAGGAGGACGTAAACAGGCTACTTCATAGTTTCTGATTGGCTCAGAACGCGATATTACATGACCACTCGGCTGAAAATTTCGTGTAAGAAAAAACCTTACTTTCTCCCGCGTTCTTGAAACTTTACAGCGAGAAAGGAGTTAAACAAATTATAGTTATTTGCAGAACTGGTGTTGCTACACTACATAAATTAAAAATGCGGAGTAGGCGGATTAAAATTTATCATTCCTTAATAGTAATAATAATTTATCTCAGCGTTTGTTATAAATTTGTGGTGACACGACATGAAATTGGATACAGGAAGAGATGTAATAAATATATCTACTAATTTTAAAGGTGTATTAAAGTCCGACGACATAAATTCGACGCCTAATGCATTTTTTCGAACGTGTTCGAAACGGAATTAAAAGCACATAAAAATTTAATTGTCCAGGAAAAGCGACTTACGAATCCATTAAGCGCTGAAACGGTACCATAAAGCAGGGATATTTTCGCACTCGTACGATGGTACTAGGCCTGTTGGCGTCGAAACAGTACCATCTCGTACCTCCTGGTCCCTTCTGTCCTTGACCCTCGTTGACCGTTCTCTGCATCATTTCCACCGTGTAATTAAATAAACGAAAAGATTATACCTGTTTCGGTGAAATGTACCCGCATCCTCGGTCCGGCAATTCGTGTGGGCGGCCCACAAATAACCCCATTTAATAAACACGGCCCTGAGCGAAATCATCGATAAATTGATTACGATCCTGTAACAGGTGTTCCTGCCGTGATTTATCTACTCTCCACCGAGCGGTGCATTCGACGAGGAGTTTTCATGCGTTTCGCAACTGACCCAGAGAACGAGGAAACGCCGAGCTTAGCCCTCATACATATTTATTGGTAATTATTTATTAAGAGCGATGGCAAACATATAAATTTTAATACAATGAGCGATTTTGTTCGATGTAATTAAGTAGTTGTGGATCGAGAGGGAAATAAATCAACGGGACTAATTGCGAAATTATCGAGGTGGAATCAAGGAAACGGCTCTATTACTTCGGGAAAAGATGGATGAGCAGGACTGTACAGGGTGTCCAAAGTAGAATTACTGCAGATGTACGAACTGTTGATAATATTTACAAGAAACGAAAGTTGTGTTGAGTAATGTGTGGAAGACCCAAAATGGACATTATAATGCGTCATCAAATTGATGGAGTAATTGGATGGAGATTTTGGAGATTTTTAAATTACAGGATCGTACTGCTGAAGGAATAAGTACTGTAATTATGGAACATTTCGCACAACCTGCTGTTGATGAAACGCCCCATATGTGAAACCTATGACGGCGCATCTGTCATGAATGCGAAAAAAGGCGGAGTATAAAAATAATAAATGAATAACTTTTTTGTACATATTTATTTTTTTGGAATTCTTGTAGAGTTGTTTTTCTGAATTAATTAACGTAGTATATTATAATCACCCATATTCCGCTGCTGTATATGATTCGAATGCTTTATTTTCGGCTTCATTTCAAAGAAACCTACCATTTCTCCAGAATCGTCAGTCACATTTTTGCAATTTTTAGGATTTTCAAAAATTTTGATGTTCAATGGGATATTTCGACAGTGTTGCTCTGGGACCATAAATATGCTATAGTTTAAGAATCAACACGCCGAAATTAATATCGTTGACTATTTTGTAAATTTTCAGGCAAAATTATCAAAAACTCTATTTTTCAATATCACTTATGAAATTTTTGGTCCTTTTTTGGAAATTTTTAGGACTTTAAAACAACTCGAATTTCAAACCGAATATTTAGGAAATGTTGTTCCGGGACCATAAACACAACATAAACTAAGTTTGAATTAATTTTTAAGCAAGTTTTTCAAAATGTATTAGATGTTGTGTCAATTATTATATTGGAAACTGGTAAATTTGGAATTATATGATTGTTAACATACAAAAAGTTGGTTGAGTAGATATTTACAAAAAGCAAGATTTAACATTTTTCAAATAAAATTACAACAATTTTTTGTAATGGGATAAAAAAAGTGGAAGTGACGTTAATTATTATAATAAATACAAGTTTTAATTTTTTGGCCTTTTTTCGACCATCTTTGGAAATTATCTAGGAGATTTTTGTCCATATTTCAACCTCCAGAAGTTATTTTCGGCTTGGTCTCTAGGAAAATTTCTGCCATTTCTCCAAAATCGATAATGAAATTTGGCAATTATTAAGGTTTTTAAAAATTTCGGAAATTCCGGATCATAAACACGCTATATTTTATTAATCAGACCGTCGAGATTTATTTTTCTGAATTATTTGTGTTTTTTAGGGAACTTTAACAAAACTTCAATTTTTCTCTATTCCCCCCTTATGAATTTTTTTACCCCTTTTCGGTTATCTTCGGAAATTAGCCAAAGAGATTTTTATGCTAGCAAAACGTCTTAAACTAAGAATATTGTTGAAATCGTAACAACCCAATGGATTTTTTTCGGGAAAATGTTGTGGAAACAGTGTGTTCTATTTTATATGTATTTTTAAGTGTTTTTAGTAACAATTTTTGTGGTTGTTTTCGATATATTGTATGATATGAAATCTAATAATCGAAAAATCGAAACCTTAAAAAATCGTAAAACAGAAACTTTAAAAAATCGAAATATTGAAGAACTGAAAATCGAAAAATGGAACATCAGAAAATCGAAAAAATGTAAAATTCAAAAATCTAAAATTTAAAAATCGAATAGCGAAAATCGAGAAATTGAAACTCCCAAATTTAAAAAATCGAATAACTGAAAAATCGAAACATCGAAAAACTGGAAAATCGAAAAACCGAGAAATCGAAAAATCAAAAGTTAAAAATTAAACAATTTATAAACTGAGAAATTGACAATCAAAATGTCGAAAAATCTAAATCTCGATAAACCGAGAAATCAAAAAACTTAAAGATTCGAAAAAATGAAAAATTGAGAGATTGAAAGATTAAAAGAACGAAAAATCGAAAAACAGAGAAACCTACAAACAAAAAGAAAAACTGGAAAAGCGGAAAAATCAAAAAACGAAAAAATGGAAAATTGAAAAACTGATAAATCGAAAGCGTGAACAATTAAATCTCCATAAATCGGGAATGAAAAATTAACAAATCGAAAAATTGAAAAACAGAACACCTAAAACCAGGAAGTCGAAAAATCGAACAATTAAGAAATATTGAAAAATTAAAATATCAAAAGATTGCAAAATCTAAAATTTAAAAATCCCAAAATTGAAAAATCGAAAAAGTAAAAAGTTAGACACATCGAAAAATCCAGAAGTCAAAAATAGAAAAGCCGAAGAATTGAAATATTGAAAAATCCTAAAACTGAAAAATCGAAAAATCAAAAAAGTGAAGTCGAAAAATAGAAACCTTAAAAAATCGAAAAATTGAAAAAACAAAAACCTAAAAAATCAAAAAATTAAAGAACTGAAGAACAGGAAAATCGAAAAACTCGAAGGTCAAGAAATGGAAAAATCAAAACATCGATTAATTGAAAAAAACAAAAATTGAGAGTCTATGAAAGTCAAATTTGAAAAATTAAAAAATCCAATATTTGACAAAATGACAATTGAAAAACAGAAAATCTAAAACCGGGAAATCGATAAATCAAAAGATTAAAAAATCGAAATATTTGTATGTATTTGAAATTAGAAATCTTGAAAAATTCAAAAATCGAAAAACTGAACTGAAAAATCGAGAAATCGAAAAATCTAAAATTTTAAAAATTAAAAAACTAAAATTTAAAAATCGAAAAGTCGAAGAATCGAAATATTGAAAAATCCCAAAACTAAGATAATCAAAAATTAAAAATGGAACTGATAAATGGAAAACCTGAAAAATCCGAAATCTGAAATATCCAAAAACTGAGAACCTAAAAAGTCGAAAAATTGAGCAATCGAAAAATCCAAAAAGTGAAGTCGAAAAATCGAAACCTTGAAAAAAACTAAAAAATGAAAAATCGAAAAATTAAAGAATTGAACAGGAATATCGAAACCCTTGAAAGTCAAGAAATGGGAAAATCCAAACATCGATTAATTGAAAAATCGAAAAATTGACAGTTTAAATTGAAAAATGGAAAATTTGAAAAAAACGATAACTGAAAAACAGAAAATCTAAAACCGGGAAGTCGATAAATCAAAAGATTAAAAAATCGAAATATTTGTATGTATTTGAAATTAGAAATCTTGAAAAATTCAAAAATCGAAAAACTCAACTGAAAAATCGAGAAATCGAAAAATCTAAAATTTTAAAAATTAAAAAACTAAAATTTAAAAATCGAAGTAAAATAATCGATACATCGAAAAATCCAGGAGTCAAAAATCGAAAAGTCGAAGAATCGAAATATTGAAAAATCCCAAAACTAAGATAATCAAAAATTAAAAATGGAACTGATAAATGGAAAACCTGAAAAATCCGAAATCTGAAATATCCAAAAACTGAGAACCTAAAAAGTCGAAAAATTGAGCAATCGAAAAATCCAAAAAGTGAAGTCGAAAAATCGAAACCTTGAAAAAAACTAAAAATGAAAAATCGAAAAATTAAAGAATTGAACAGGAATATCGAAACCCTTGAAAGTCAAGAAATGGGAAAATCAAAACATCGATTAATTGAAAAATCGAAAAATTGACAGTTTAAATTGAAAAATGGAAAATTTGAAAAAACGATAACTGAAAAACAGAAAATCTAAAACCGGGAAGTCGAAAAATCGAAAGATTAAGAAATCCAACACTTTTGAAAAATTGAAATACGGAAGAGCTGAAATGAAAAAACGAGAAATCGAAAAATCTAAAATTTTAAATATAGAAAAATTAAAACACCAAAAAATTGAGACATCTAAAATTTAAAAGTCGAAGAAGTAAAAAGTCGACACATCAGAAGTCAAAAATGGAAAAATCGAAGAACAAAAATATTGAAAAATCCCAAAACTGAAATATCCAAAAACAAAGAACCTAAAGAATCTAATAATTGAGAAATCGAAAAATCAAAAAAGTGAAGTCGAAATATCGAAACCTTAAAAAAATCGAAAAATTGAAAAATCAAAAGCCTGCAAAATCGTAAGATCGAAAAATTGAATAACAAGTAAACTGAAAAATCCCAAACCTGATATGTTCAAAAACTGAGAAATTAAAAAATAGAAAAATCGAGAAATCGAAAAATCGAAACCTGAAAAAATAGAAAAATTGAAAAACCAAAAATACTGAAAAATCAATTATTTAAAAAATCGACAAATAAAGGGTTTATAAAAGTCAAAAATTGAAAAATCGAAATATTTAAAAATCGTAAAATTGAAGAATAGTTCTCAGACGACGAACTGTAATTCGTGTGACCTGAATTAAACTGAAGGAAACAGTAGCAACTTGCAATATTCTGGTAAATCTAGTGTCAATTTGTCGAAAGTAAAACGCGTCGTTAAAAATATTATGACATTTTTTCTATTGTAGTTAATTTTATTCCTAGTTAGAAAAAACACTGTTGCCAACATAAGTTGAGGAGTCCTCAACCGTCATTTAATTTAAACGCTTCTCTATGTTCTCTGGTCAAACCATTGGAACACTGCATCTGTGTATACAAAGCGGTATAATATGGAATTCTCTAGTGTTTATTTGTGGAACTACAAACAAAAATAAAACCTGGACACATTCTAGTAATATTGGTATCACCTATAAATAACGACTAATCATCACATTATATATATAATTATGTAAAACCTAATTTCAGGACAATTATAGCTTCTATTTTTTCTCTTTGATACAGCAACTGGTTTTCGATTTTAAATTATAAGCAAATTTTCGCCGTCGTCTGTATATTACATTTTTTTTCGTATTAATTTACAGCCTTTGTGGTTCTTTTTTTATCAGCGAGGATAGTCTCCGTGAATTCGTTAAAGGAACACCACACATCAAGCTGGAGCCATCAAGACGAGCTTTTGTAGTTTAAAAACATCATAATTAGCGACGAGTTAATAAACAGAGGAACATTTTCAGTCTGAAAGTTGCCCTTGCCTGTTTTTCTAATCCCCGTGATTTATTTCTCCGGTTGTCCGGATTTATCACCGCGCGTCAAAATCACGCTCCAATAACTTCAGAACGCTCAATTTGTAAAATATGAATATGCAAGTGATAATTATTCACACTTTATTTCAAATAGTGTGATTTATATCGTTATTTATTAGTTATTTAATCCTGATTTACAGCCAACACACTGAATACACTTAACGTTTGATTCCAGCTCGTATCTAAAAACACGTTTGCGCAATGTGCTGTTTCGAAAAATCTCATTAGAGTTTATCATTTTTGCCCGATTTCAATTAAAGTCGAGTCCAAAACGAGCGCGCAGAACCTGTTCGTTGTGGGTTTGTCTTTTAATTTCCCCATGTTAATTAAACGAAAACAAGTGACAATGATTAACTTGTACACACAAATCAGCAGCTCACCGAGTTATGAAAAAAAACGAGCCCGCTTTTCCGTTTGAAGTGGTTTCGATAATTAATTGCCAAAAAATTAGGCGCAGCTTTGCATAAATTAAAACGACATGGGTATTATTTGTGTGCGTCGTGCTGCATTAGTTCTGGATGTTTTGATGTACTCGGGTTCGTTTCGGCGTGGAAATAGCGCTCCAACAGGTGCGAGCGGTTTTTTTCGGACGAGTTTGACCCAAAATTGAACGAAGCAGCGTTAGAACACGCGAGAGGCGTTTTTTTCTCTTGAAAAAAAAACGAGTCTGCGTTCCCACGCGGTATTTATTGAAACATCCTCGAGCAGCTCAAAAACTAAACCCGAAAGACAAATAAGCCAACAATAGCGACACAAGTATAAATTAAATGTAAATAATTACAAGGCAGTTGCTGGAACATCGTCCAAATACAAAGGTGGAAAATAAATATTTGACGTCGGCAAAAAACGCCAATAATGTATTAATTAATTTTAATTTATTTATTTATTTTCTATTCAAAAGCAAAAATCGCGCGTCATGTACTGGAGATAAATAAATTTTCGTTGAATGCAAATTGTTCATGTAAAGTGGTAATTTATGAGAAGCGGCTATCGGACCGAGAGGATAATGTAATTAATGGGAATGTCCGCTCGGTCGAGCTTGGATGTGGTTTATTGCTTATTCGGATGTTTGACAACAAATTAAAGCTAATAAAAAACGGGGCGGGGGCGGTGACCGGCCCGATGTGGCATTCTGAAGCGATCCAAGAAAAATTCACCGTTAGTCAAAGTTTTGTTAAAATTTCCAGTGGTATTAGTTTAAAAAAAAACACTAAAAATTTAATATCTTCATTATTTCTAAAAAAAATGTAACTCTATTACTTGAAACCAAATGAAAAAAAAGTTATTGACTGTCTACGCCAAGTCAGGTCAGGTCAGGTCAGATCAAGTCGGATCGTTTTATTCTGAAATAATGTCAAGAGTTAAGGGCACCTAGTGTTTTTGCCAGAATTTGCAAAAAGACCAAGGCGAACCCTGATGTCTTCTTCTGACAAAATTTCAAAAAAATTTGTGGATTTCTGGTGTTTTGCTTAAGAAATAATTTAAAAGAATCTTAGACTCCCGAGTCTTGGTGTTACTTGCTATTTTATTCTTGAAATCATTTAGAGAATCTCAAGGGCACATGGTCTTTGGTTTTTGGAAAAATTCGAAAGAACCTTGGGCTCTTGTGGAGTTTTATTGAAAAAATCTCAGGAACCCCAGTCGTTTTATTTTGAAATAATTTTGAAGAATTTCAGGGACCCCTGATAACTTATTTTTAAAACAATATAATGAATCTCAAGAGTACCTTTTTGGAGCCTCTAGTGTTTTTTCTCATAATAGTTTAATTGAATTTCTTAGGATACGTTATTTAAGTCATATCTCATTTGCCAAAATCACTCCTATCTTAGCAAGTACTAGCCCCGCCCACCCACCCTCTTATTTTTTAGAGGATGTGATTTGCCAAAATCAGTTTTATCTTAGCAAGTACTAGCCCCGCCCACCCACCCTCTCTTTCTTTAGAGGATATATGATTTGCCAAAATCAGTTTTATCTTGGCTAGTACTTACTAAGAGTGGGTGGGTGGCGCTAATATTCGATAAGATAAGACTGATTTTGGCAAATGACATACCCCGTAAGAAAATAGAGGGCGGGTGGGCGGGGCTAAAACTTGCTAAGATAGAACTGAACAATATTAAGATTAGTCACTGGAATGATGAAGGGGTGGGTGGGCGGGGCTACTGTCTGCTCCTAAGTCTAGAAAAAAATAAACTTAGCTTACTTTTACAAAAGATGATCAAAATTAATTACTGGATTTTTCTTTTATTGGATTTGTTTTTGTTTATAATTTATAAATGTCGTATTAAATTTTATTTCAACTTCCACGATTCTGGTGTTTTGTTTATGAAGGAATTCGAAAAAAAAAATCCTTGAGAACCTGAGAAATTTAAAGTATCTCAAAGGCACTAAACATTTGAAAGAAACTTGGGCTCCATTGATGCTTTAATTAAAAAAAAATCCCATGGACCTCAGTCGTATTATTTTTGAAAAAAAAAACATTATTTACAATATTTAAACAATTTCAAGGGCATCGTGTTTGTTTTTGGAAAAATTGGAAAGAATCTTGGACTATTAGTCTTCATTTTTGAAAAAAAAAAATCCCAGGGACCTCGGTGTTCTTGTTCTGAAATAATTTGATGTTTTGTTTTTCGAATAATTTGAAAGAATTTTGGAATCCCCTGATGTTCTAGTTAAAAAAAAAATACGGACCACAGTCGTTTTCCTCTGAAATAATAAGTGTTAAAGTGTTACAGATCCCGGTGTCCCAATTTTTTAAGAATTTGAAAATCTCAGGATCCCTAGTCGTTTTGTTTTCAAAAAGTATTATTAAAGAATCTTGGGGTCCCCTGAGTTTTATTTTTTTTTTTAATAATTCAATGAATCTCAATGGCACTAGGTGTTTTGAACAAAGTATTAAAAATCTTGAGAATTGTGACGTTTTTGTTTGGAAAATTTTGAAGAACCTATTTTTCTGTTTTTGAGACAATTTTAAAGAATCTTGAGACTTGACCTGACTTGACTGGTGTTTTACTTTTGGGAGAATTTGAAAAAAAAAATCATGGGAACCCTGGTGTCTTCCTTTGAGAAAATTTGAAAGAATTTTGGGGACTTCTGGTGCTTTGCTAATTGAATAATTTAAAAGAATCTTAGACTCCATTGGTGTTTTATGATTGAAACAAAATAAAATCTCAGGGATAGAGGTGGTTTTATTTTAACAATAATTTGAAAGAAACTTGGTGTCCCTTGGTGTTTTATTTTTGCAAGAATTTGAAAGAATCTTGGGCTCCCGTGGAGGTTTCTTTAAAAAAAAATCCTAGAGATCCCTGGTATTTTATTTTTGAAATAAGATAATGAATGACACTTTTTTGGAGACCTCTGGTGTTTTGTTTATAGAAGAATTTAAAATAATCTTAGGCTTCCTTGTTCTTATTAAAAGAAAATTCCCATGGACCCAAATTATTTTATTTTTGAAAAAAAAAAGATTCTCAGGGACCCCTGATAACTTATTTTTAAAACAATATGATGAATCTCAAGAGTACCTTTTTGGAGCCCCTAGTGTTTTTTCTTATAATAGTTTAATTGAATTTCTTAGGCTACGTTATTTAAGTCATATCTCATTTGCCAAAATCACTCCTATCTTAGCAGGTACTAGCCCCGCCCACCCACCCTCTCTTTCTTTAGAGGATATATGATTTGCCAAAATCAGTTTTATCTTGGCTAGTACTTACTAAGAGTGGGTGGGTGGCGCTAATATTCAATAAGATAAGACTGATTGTGGCAAATGATATAACTTTTAAGAAAATAGAGGGCGGGTGGGCGGGGCTAAAACTTGCTAAGATAGAACTGAACAATATTAAGATTAGTCACTGGAATGATGAAGGGGTGGTGGGGCGGGGCTACTGTCTGCTCCTAAGTCTAGAAAAAAATAAACTTAGCTTACTTTTACAAAAGATGATCAAAATTAATTACTGGATTTTTCTTTTATTGGATTTGTTTTTGTTTATAATTTATAAATGTCATATTAAATTTTTTTCCAACTTCCACGATTCTGGTGTTTTGTTTTTGAAGGAATTTGAAAAAAAATCCTGGAGAACCTGAGAAATTTAAAGTATCTCAAAGGCACTAAGCATTTGAAAGAAACTTGGGCTCCATTGATGCTTTAATTAAAAAAAAATCCCATGGACCCCAGTCGTATTATTTTTGAAAAAAAAAATCATTATTTACAAAATTTAAAGAATTTCAAGGGCATCGTGTTTGTTTTTGGAAAAATTTGAAAGAATCTTGGACTATTAGTCTTCATTTTTGAAAAAAAAAAAAAAATCCCAGGGACCTCGGTGTTCTTGTTCTGAAATAATTTGATGTTTTGTTTTTCGTATAATTTGAAAGAATTTTGGAATCCCCTGATGTTTTAATAAAAAAAAAAAAAAACACGGACCACATTCGTTTTACTCTGAAATAATATAAAAGTATTTTGGGTCTCATAGTGTTTTATTTAAAAAAATCTAAAGTGTTACAGGTCCCCGTGTCCCAATTTTTTAAGTATTTGAAAATCCCAGGATCCCTGGTCGTTTTATTTTTTTTAATAATTCAGTGAATCTCAATGGCACCAGGTATTTTGAGCAAAGTATCAAAAATCTTGAGAAATTGTGATGTTTTCGTTTGAAAAATTTTGAAGAACCTATTTTTCTGTTTTTGAGACAATTTTAAAGAATCTTGAGACTTGACCTGACTTGACTGGTATTTTACTTTTGCGATAATTTGAAAAAAAATCATGGGAACTCTGGTGTCTTCCTTTGAGAAAATTCGAAAGAATTTTGGGGACTGCTGGTACTTTGCTAAAGGAATAATTTAAAAGGATCTTGGACTCCATTGGTGTTTTATGATTGAAACAAAAAAAATCTCAGGGATAGAGGTGGTTTTATTTTAATAATAATTTGAAAGAATCTTGGTGTCCCTTGGTGTTTTATTTTTTGAGGAATTTGAAAGAATATTGGGCTGCCGTGGAGGTTTCTTTAAAAAAAAATCCTAGAGATCCCTGGTATTTTATTTTTGAAATAAGATAATGAATGACACTTTTTTGGAGACCTCTGGTGTTTTGTTTATAGAAGAATTTAAAATAATCTTAGGTTTCCTTGTTCTTATTAAAAGAAAATCCCATGGACCCAAATTATTTATTTTTGAAAAAAAAAAAGAATCTCAGGGACCCTGCTGGTCGTTTTATTTTGAAATCATTTTGAAGAATCTCGGGACCCCTGATAACTTATTTTTAAAACAATATAATGAATCTCAAGAGTACCTTTTTGGAGCCTGGAGTGTTTTTTCTCATAATAGTTTAATTGAATTTCTTAGGATACGTTATTTAAGTCATATCTCATTTGCCAAAATCACTCCTATCTTAGCAAGTACTAGCCCCGCCCACCCACCCTCTTCTTTTTTAGAGGATATGTCATTTGCCAAAGTCAGTTTTATCTTAGCAAGTACTAGCCCCGCCCACCCACCCTCTCTTTCTTTAGAGGATATATGATTTGCCAAAATCAGTTTTATCTTGGCTAGTACTTACTAAGAGTGGGTGGGTAGCGCTAATATTCGATAAGATAAGACTGATTGTGGCAAATGATATACCTTTTAAGAAAATAGAGGGCGGGTGGGCGGGGCTAAAACTTGCTAAGATAGAACTGAACAATATTAAGATTAGTCACTGGAATGATGAAGTGGTGGGTGGGCGGGGGAAAAAAGTAAACTTTTACAAAAGATGATCAAAATTAATTAATGGATTTTTCTTTTATTGAATTTGTTTTTGTTTATAATTTATAAATGTCGTATTAATTTTTTTTCAACTTCCACGATTCTGGTTTTATTTTTGAAGGAATTCGAAAAAAAAAATCTTAGAGAACCTGGGAAATTAAAATCTCTCAAAGGCACTAAGCATTTGAAAGAAACTTGGGCTCCATTGATGCTTTAATTTAAAAAAAATCCCATGGACCACAGTCGTATTATTTTTGAAAAAAAAAAAATCATTTTTTACAAAATTTAAAGAATTTCAAGGGCATCGTGTTTTGTATTTGGAAAAATTTGAAAGAGTGTTGGACTATTATAGTCTTTCATTTTTGAAAAAAAAATCCCAGGGATCTCGGTGTTTTTGTTCTGAAATAATTTGATGTTCTGTTTTTCGAATAATTTGAATGAATTTTGGAATCCCCTGATGTTTTAATTAAAAAAAAAAAAAAAAACACGGACCACATTCGTTTTACTCTGAAATAATATAAAAATATTTTGGGATCTCATAGTGTTTTATTTAAAAAAATCTAATGTGTTACAGGTCGCGGTATCCCAATTTTTTAAGAATTTGAAACTCTCAGGATCTCTGGTAGTTTTATTTTTTAAATAATTCAATGAATCTCAATGGTACCAGGTGTTTTGAGCAAAGTATTAAAAATCTTGAGAAATTGTGACGTTTTTTGTTTAGAAAATTTTGAAGAACCTATTTTTCTGTTGTCGAGACAATTTTAAAGAATCTTGAGACTTGACCTGACGTGACTGGTGTTTTACTTTTGGGAGAATTTGGAAAAAATCATGGGAACCCTGATGTCTTCCTTTGAGAAAATTTGAAAGAATTTTGGGGACTTCTGGTGCTTTGCTAATGGAATAATTTAAAAGAATGTTAGACTCCATTGGTGTTTTATGATTGAAACAAAATAAAATCTCAGGGATAGAGGTGGTTTTATTTTAACAATAATTTGAAAGAATCTTGGTGTCCCTTGGTGTTTTATTTTTGGAAGAATTTGAAAGAATCTTGGGCTCCCGTGGAGGTTTCTTTAAAAAAAAATCCCAGAGATCCCTGGTATTTTATTTTTGAATGGCACTTTTTTGGGAACCTCTGGTGTTTTGTTTATGGAAGAATTTAAAATAATTTTGGGTTTTCTTGTTGTTTTATTAAAAAAAAAAGAATCCCATGGACCGAAATTATTTTAAAATAATTTTGGGGAATTTCAGAGACCCCTGGTGTTTTATTTTTAGAAAAATTTGGAAGAATCTTGAAGGATTCTGGTGTTTTATTTTTGTTAGAATCTGAAAAAAATCATGGCCAACCCTGGTGTTTTCTTTTGAGAAAATTTGAAAGAATTTTGGGGATTTCTGGTGCTTTGCTAATGGAATAATTTAAAAGAATCTTAGACTCCATTGGTGTTTTATGATTTAAACAAAATAAAATCTCAGGGATAGAGGTGGTTTTATTTTAACAATAATTTGAAAGAATCTTGGTGTCCCTTGGTGTTTTATTTTTGGAAGAATTTGAAAGAATCTTGGGCTTCCGTGGAGGTTGCTTTAAAAAAAATCCCAGAGATCCCTGGTATTTTATTTTTGAAATAAGATAATGAATGACACTTTTTTGGGAACCTCTGGTGTTTTGTTTATGGAAGAATTTAAAATAATTTTGGGTTTTCTTGTTGTTTTATTAAAAAAAAAGAATCCCACGTGGACCGAAATTATTTTAAAATAATTTTGGGAAATATAATTTTGGGGAATTTCAGAAACCCCTGGTGTTTTATTTTTAGAAAAATTTGGAAGAATATTGAAGGATTCTGGTGTTTTATTTTTGTTAGAATTTGAAAAAAATCATGCCCAACCCTGGTGTTTTCTTTTGAGAAAATTTGAAAGAATTTTGAGGACTTCTGGTGTTTTGTTTGTGGAATAATTTAAAAGAATTTTAGACTCCATTGGTGTTTTATGACTGAAAGAAAATAAAATCTGTGGGATAGAGGTGGTTTTATTTTAATAATAATTTGAAAGAATCTTGGTGTCTCTTGGTGTTTTATTTTTGGAAGAATTTGAAAGAATCTTGGGCTCCCGTGGAGGTTTCTTTAAAAAAAAAATCCCAGAGATCCCTGGTATTTTATTTTTGAAATAAAATAATGAATGGCAATTTTTTGTGAACCTCTGGTGTTTTGTTTATGGAAGAATTTAAAATAATTTTGGGTTTTCTTGTTGTTTTATTAAAAAAAAAGAATCCCACGTGGACCGAAATTATTTTAAAATAATTTTGGGAAATATAATTTTGGGGAATTTCAGAAACCCCTGGTGTTTTATTTTTAGAAAAATTTGGAAGAATATTGAAGGATTCTGGTGTTTTATTTTTGTTAGAATTTGAAAAAAATCATGCCCAACCCTGGTGTTTTCTTTTGAGAAAATTTGAAAGAATTTTGAGGACTTCTGGTGCTTTGTTTGTGGAATAATAATTTAAAAGAATTTTAGACTCCATTGGTGTTTTATGACTGAAAGAAAATAAAATCTGTGGGATAGAGGTGGTTTTATTTTAATAATAATTTGAAAGAATCTTGGTGTCTCTTGGTGTTTTATTTTTGGAAGAATTTGAAAGAATCTTGGGCTCCCGTGGAGGTTTCTTTAAAAAAAAATCCCAGAGATCCCTGGTATTTTATTTTTGAAATAAAATAATGAATGGCAATTTTTTGTGAACCTCTGGTGTTAAGTTTATGGAAGAATTTAAAATAAACCTTAGGTTGCCTTGTTGTTTTATAAAAAAAGAAGAATCCCATGGACCGAAATTATTTTATTTTTGAAAAAAAAAGAATCTTAGGGACCCTGGTCGTTTTATTTTGAAATAATTTTGGGGAATTGCAGAGACCCCTGGTGTTTTATTTTTAGAAAAATTTGGAAGAATCTTGAGGACATTGTTCTTTTGTCTTTGGACAATTTGAATGGATCTTGAAGGAGACTGGTGTTTTATTTTTGAGAGAATTTGAAAAAAATTATGGGAACCCTAGTGTCTTCTTTTGCGAAAATTCGAAAGAATTTTTGGGAAGTTCTGGTGATTTCTATATGGAATAATTTAAAAGAATCTTACACTTCCTTGTTTTATTGTTGAAAAAAAAAAAGAATCCCAGGAACACAGATGGTTTTATTTTGATATACATATAATTTTGCGAGGTCCCGGTATTTCATAAATCTCAAGGGTATTTGGTGTTTGGTTTTTGGAAAAATTTGAAAGAATTTTAAAGAACCCTGTTTTTCGGTTTTGAGACTATTTGAAAGAATCTTGAGGATAGAGTTTTTGTTTCTGGAAGAATTTAAAAGAATCTTGGGCTACTTAGCTACTTTCGTGTTTTTTTGAAATAGTTTGAAAGAATCTTGGGATCTTCGACATTTTCTTTTTGGAATACTTTTAATAAAAAAAAAAAAAACACGAACCCCAGTCGTTTTACTTTGAAATAGTATTAAACTGTTTTGGGGTCTCCTAGTGTCTATTTTTGAAAAATTGAGTGTTACAGGTCCAGGTGTTTTATTTTTTAAAGAATTTGAAAATCTTAGAGATTCTGGTCGTCTTATTTTTAAAATAATTCAAAGAATCTCAATAGCACCGGGTGTTTTGATTTTGAACAAAATATTAAGATTTTGAGGACCTATTTTTCTGTTTTTGGGACAATTTTAAAGAGTCTTGAGACCTAACATGACTTGCCTTACACGACTTGACCTGACTTGACCGGTGTTTTATTTTGGGAGAATTTGAAAAAATCATTGAACTCTGGTATCGTCTTTTTAGGAAAATTTAAAAGTAGTTTGAGCACTTTTGGTGTTTTGTTGATGAAATAATTTAAAAGATCATAGAGCTCCAGTGGTTTTATAAATAAATAAAAAAAAGAAGCTGAGCCTGATACCTATTTTATTTACCTAGCTATCTTCAGAGGACCCCGGTGGGTTAGTTAACTTGGTGCTTGCGGGCTATATCTTGGGTGGTGGGTTCGATTTTCGCCCTGCCTCTGGGTGTTCTGTATGTCCGTTTCCCTGTAATTAAAATAAAAAATATATCATCACATAACATCAAATGAAAAAAATGCTGTTTAAGCATTTTTGGCTACAAACATTGTCAGCGGTGCAAAAAATTCAGTACTACCATTTTAGGAACTACCATAATTTATGTACTCTAAACGTAAACCCAAACTTCGTTAAGGACAACTGTTGTACCTCCACACATTCTAAACACGTGTAACGTACTTTTTTATCCTCCAGTCGCCAACCGTTTTTCATTAATAATTCGTTTTTTCGCCAAAAAAAAAACCCGAAATTTTAAACACGTCACCATCTGTGGGTGTTCCGAGCGGCAAAAAATCGCCACGCATTTAAATAATTTACTTGTTAGTCAAATAAAACGAAGTCGCGTGACTCTAAATCTACATACATTTGATAAAAATGCCATGCAGCCAGCAGTTGGAGCGTCGTTTTTGCCGTGGCGTGATGGACTGTGGTCTGGTGATAGCGCAACAGACACCAGATGTTCGAAAAGATTATTAAATGTCAGGATAATGCAGCGCTGCAAAAACAGAAAGCAGCATCATGAATCATTGCTATTGTCTCAGTGCCAACGAATTTTCTCAGAACGTAATACTTCTAGGAATAAAGAGCCGATTTGTTGCCTTCCAGGAAGGGCACGCTTGGTGGTTTCGTAGTTATTTGTGTTAAATGTGTCTACATGGTTATTATTGTTAAAGCTAGTAAGTAGGGATCGTTGTCGTAAAATGACAATACGCGAGGAGCAGCGGTGACCCCTGAAGCATTCCAGAAATCTCGCCGTCCGAAATCAAAAATCTCTATCGGCTTTCTCGTATGTGGGCAAATTACAGATGTTGGCGATTATCTGGCCATCATAAATCCGAGTGCGAAGGGCAACACGACGGCGCAAAACCGTTCGCCAATAACAAAGAGGCGCTCCGCGGTGGTTCCACGAAAAAATCTCCGATAAGGTACTTTATGGGCCTCAATTACAAGTTTCGATGGTCGACGGCGATACCCATGGTTTATGGTCCCCGTGGCCAGTGACATTCCGAGCGCGGATTTTCGCCCATGATTGATGATTTTTGAGCCTTTTCGAGCGTGGATACTCGCTGCTTTCCGTGTCTCAACCTCATTGAATTTATTAATTATAGATTAGGTGCGCTTTCCACCTCCTTTAATTTATGTAGTGTTGGTTTATTTCGTGATTATTGCGATATGCTGTTGGTAATTTATTGTTTATCTTATTGTGGGCAGGTATGGAAACGTGTGGATGTTATTTAACGAAACAAAAACCCATTCATGCACTCCACATGGTGTGCCTTAAATCAACGGTATCTGCATTCTGCACAAATTGATCAGGAATTTCGCAATTCAGCGTTTCGAAAAAGCTAAAGTGCAAAGAGACGAGAAAAACGTGGAATTCATTGTTCATGCTCGGCTTTTTTCTGGCCGGCGTTGTTGCCGTACAACTTTTACTGTCAATGACACTGGGGAAAAAACTATATATTCATGGATTTTACAGCTCTATCTATTCCAAACAAACATAAAACTGCTGTTTACATTTATAATGATCGTTAAAAATAATAATCGCGTTGTAAGGAACGATAGAATACACCTGCTGACGCTGGTTCCACTGCTGGGCAATTAATAGGAGCACTCTGGTGTTTTGGGACAGCGACTTTCTTTTTGCACTGCCAGAAGCGATAGCCTTGAGGTCGGGTCCACGGCTCGCAACTTTGGAAATATCGGACTTACCGTTACTCGGAATAACGTATTTTTTTAGCGGACAAAAATACACAGAACTTTGAAGCTGCCACAGGAATTACGCTCCACTTCAACTGGCCCGCATTTTTTGGTTTTGGGAATTTTTCTCATTAAAACTTTGTATTGCCTTGCGTGACGAGGAAGAGTTTAATTGCTGGCGAATTACTGTCCACCAAGGCAAAATTAATACCAAGTTGAACTCCAAACGAGAAAATAAAGTTGTTATTATATGTCATTGAGGTCCATTCTTTGTTGTTCAGATCAGATCTAGTCAGGTCAGGACAGGTAAAGTAAAGTCAAAACAAGTCAAATCAGGTCAGGACAGGTTAGCCCAGATTCAAACCAAATCAGGTCACGTGAAGTCAGGTCAGGTTAAGCCAGGTCATGTCACGTGTAACCAGGTCAAAACAAATTAGGTCCCGCAGGTTATGTCAGATCAAATCAGGTCAGGTCAGATCTAGTCAGGTTAGGACAGATGAAGTAAAGTAAGGTGAAGTCAAGTCAGGTTGAGCAGGTTAGGCCAGCTCAAACCAAGACAAACCAAGACAAACCAAGTTATTATCTCACCTTAGTCCTAACAGGGCATTTGAAACGAATGAAATTGGCGAAAACGATGAATGTGTTTATTGTGGAGACAAAGACACCGCTGAACATAGAATCCCAAATGTTGAAGGACAAAAAGGAAACGAAAGCAAAGTTGATATCCACAATCATAATAAAAAAAAAACAAGAAGGGAGAATAGAAGAAGAAAAAAGAACGCAAAAAAAAAAGAAACAAAAACGAAGGACTAGCACCAAACAGACGGTCTCTGGCGGTTTTAAAATTTTGCGGGTTGGGTTCTTTGACCAAAGTTGTAAAATTTTATTATTATACAGGTGGGTGGGCGGGGATATTGCTTCCGTGTAAAAGACTCTCTTGGCCCCACCCGCCCATCCGTCCCCTCATTTTTTTTCTGATGAAATAAAAAATAAATTTTATAACTTAATAATTAAAAAAAAAGTACTACTAAAATTTATTGCAGCAGAAAAAAGACGAAATTTATTGCTTAAAAGAAAAAATTAATGACAAACTATCCCAAATTTTGGTTGGTTAAGACTGTTTACACTTGTATTTTTATGTCACATGTCTTTTACGTATACTGTACCTATATGTAATATGGGGAATAAAACATCACTATCACTATTAACTAAGAGAAAACCCTTGAAATATCAGGTGTAGATCGAATAATTTATAGAAGAAAATAACAAAATGTCTATTTTCTCACCAACGGTTTAACAGATTTGCCGAAAATATGTATAAGATTATAGTATTGTTAATAACCAACAGTAACAAGTGTGGTCACCAGAAGGAAGAGGGGTGGGTGGGCGGGCCTACTGCTTCCCTGTAAAAAACACTCTTCGAAAAAGTTAAACTTAGCCCCGCCCACCCACCCGTCCTCTAATTTTTTTTTTTTATGAAATAAGAAATAAATCTTATAACAAATAGGACAGCAAAGAAGTTACCATTAGGGTTTTTTTACAACCTAGTTTCTATCACCTACTTACTACCCCCACTCTACAGAAGAAAATATAATAAACCCCGCCCACCCACCCGCCTCCATTTCGGTGACTAATTTTATAAAAAAAAGTGCTATTACCAAAATTTTTTGTAGCCAAAAGAACACGAATTTATTGTTTAAAAGAAAAAATGAACAGTTTAAATTTAAAGGATTTAAAAATTAATGACAAACTGTCCAAAATTTTGGTTGGTTCAGACCATTTACACTTGTATTTTCTATTTTCCTTATAACACATTTTGTTTTTTATTTTTATGTGACATGCCTTTTACGTATGTTGTACCTATATGTAATATGGGGAATAAAACGTCATTATCACTATAAACTAAGAAAAAACCCTTGAAATATCAGGCGTAGATCGATAAATTTATAGAAGGAAAATAACAAAATGTCTGTTTTCTCACCAACGGGTTTAACAGATTTGCCGAAGATTCTAATAACACAATAGTATTGTCAATAATTAACAGTATTGAAAGTGGTCACCAGAAGGAAGAGGGGGTAGGTGGGCGGGCCTACTGCTTGGCCGTAAAAGACTCTGTTGGAAAAAGTTTAACTTAGCCCCGCCCACCCACCCGTCCTTTAATTTTTTTTTGATGAAATAAGAAATAAATCTTATAACAAATAGTACAGCAAAAAAGTTACGATTAGCGTTTTTTTTACAGCCTAGTTTCTATCGGTTACCTACGAGTCCCACTCTAGAGAAGAATATATTATAAACCCCGCCCACCCACCCGCCTCCAGTTCGGTTTTAAAGTAAAAATAAAATGTCTATTTTCTCACCAAGGGTTTAACAGATTTGTCGAAGATTTTAATAAGATAATAGTATTGTCAATAACTAACAGTAAGAAAAGTGGTCACCAGAAGGAAGAGGGGTGGGTGGGCGGGCCTACTGCTTGTTGTAATGGACTCTCTTGGCATAAGTTAAACTTAGCCCCGCCCACCCACCCGTCCTCTAATTTTTTTATGAAGTAAGAAATAAATCTTATATTAATAGTACAGCAAAAAAGTTACGATTAGTGTTTTTTTACAGCCTAGTTTCTATCGATTACTTACGAGTCCCACTCTAGAGAAGAACATATTATAAACCCCGCCCACCCACCCGCCTCCAGTTCGGTTTTAAAATAAAAATAAAAAGTCTATTTTCTCACCAACGGTTTAACAGATTTGTCGAAGATTCTAATAAGATAATAGTATTGTCAATAACTAACAGTAAGAAAAGTGGTCACCAGAAGGAAGAGGGGGTGGGTGGGCGGGCCTACTGCTTGCTTGTAAAGGACTCTCTTGGCATAAGTTAAACTTAGCCCCGCCCACCCACCCGCCCTCTAATTTTTTTTATAAAGTAAGAAATAAATCTTATATTAATAGTACAGCAAAAAAGTTACGATTAGTGTTTTTTACAGCCTAGTTTCTATCGATTACTTACGAGTCCCACTCTAGAGAAGAACATATTATAAACCCCGCCCACCCACCCGCCTCCAGTTCGGTTTTAAAATAAAAATAAAGAGTCTATTTTCTCACCAACGGTTTAACAGATTTGTCGAAGATTCTAATAAGATAATAGTATTGTCAATAACTAACAGTAAGAAAAGTGGTCACCAGAAGAAAGAGGGGTGGGTGGGCGGGCCTACTGCTTGCCTGTAAAGGACTCACTTGGGATAAGTTAAACTTAGCCCCGCCCACCCACCCATCTTCTAATTTTTTTATGAAGTAAGAAATAAATCTTATAACAAATAGTACAGCAAAAAAGTTACGATAAGCGTTTTTTTTTTACAGCCTAGTTCTATATGTTACTTACCACGCCTACTCTACAAAAGAACATATTATAAAACCCGCCCACCCACCCGCCCTCATTTTGGTGGTAATTTTATAAAAAAAAAGAAGTACTACCTAAAATTTATTGCAGCAAAAAACCGAAACTTATATGTTTAATTTAAAGATTAAAAATTAATGACAAACTGTCCAAAAATTTTGGTTGGTTTAGACATTTACACTGTTTTTTTATAATTTCCTTAATAAACATTCCGTTACACCTTGTTTTTTTTTATAAATTAATGAAAAAGCCTTTATTGTTTACTATATGTAAATGGGGAATTAAAACTGTCTATCACTATAAAGAGAAAAAAACCATGAAATATAAGGTGTAGATCTACATAAATTTATAGAAGAAAAATAACAAATGTCTATTTTCTCGCCACGGTTTAACAGATTGTCGAAGATTCTAATAAGATAATAGTATTGTCAATAATTAACAGTAAATAGAGTGTCCAAAGAAGAAGAGGGGTGGGTGGGCGGGCCTACTGCTTGCCTGTAAAATTCTCTCACTTGGAAAAAGTTAAACTTAGCCCCCCACCCACCCGTCTCTTTAATTCTTTTTGATGAAATAAGAAATAAATCTTATAACAAATAGTACAGCAAAAAGTTACGATAAGTTTTTTTTTCAGCCTAGTTTCTATCTACTCTACAAGAAGAAATATTACAAACACCGCCCACCCACCCGCTCTAGTTCGTGACTAATTTTATTAAAAAATACTATTACTAAAATTTATTGCAGCAGACGAAACACGACAATTTATTGTTTAAAAAAAAAAAAGAACAGTTTTAAATTTAGAGAATTTAAAAATTAATGACAAAATTCCAAAATTTTGGTTGCTTTAGAACTATTTACACTTGTATTTTTATATTTTCCTTATTACACACATTTTTTTTTTAATTTTAATGTGACATGAAATTTACGTATGTTGTGTATTATATGTAATATGGGACTAAAATTCGATATCACTATAAAGAGAAGAAAAAACCCTTAAAATAATATAAGGTGTAAATTCTAATAAATTTATAGAAGAAAATAACAAAATGTCTATTTTCTCACCAAGGTTTAACCGATTTGCGAAGATTCTAATAAGACAAATAGTATTGTCAATACTTAACAGTACTTAGAGTGCTCAGCCAGAAGGAAGAGGGGGTGGGTGGGCGGGCCTACTGCTTGCCTGTAAAAACTCTCTGGAACAAGTTAAACTTAGCCCCGCCCACCCACCCGTCCTTCTAATTTTTTTATGAAATAAGAAATAAATCTTATAACAAATAGTACAGCAAAAAAGTTACGATTACGTTTTTTTTTACAGCCTAGTTCTATCATATTTACACTCCACTACAGACATATATACAAACCCCGCCCACCCACCCGCCTCCATTCGGTGTAATTTTATTAAACAAAAAAGTACTACTAAAATTTATTGCAGAGAAAAAAACGAAATTTATTGTTTAAAAGAAAAAAAATTGTTTAATTTAGAGAATTTAAAAATTAATGACAAACTTCCAAAATTTTGGTTGTTTAGACTATTTACACTTGTATTTTATATTTTCCTTTTACACACTCTTTTTTTTGTAATTTTTATGCCAAATGCATTTACGTATGTTGTCCTATATGCAATATGGGGAATAAAACATCGATATCACTATAAAAGAAGGAAAAAATCCTTGAAAACATCAGGTGTAAATTGAATAATTTATAGAAGAAAATAACAAAATGTCTATTTTCTCACCAAAGGTTCAACCGATTTGCGAAGATTCTAATAAGACAATAGTATTGTCAATATTAACAGTACTTAGAGTGTCACCAGAAGGAAGAGGGGTGGGTGGGCGGGCCTACTGCTTGCCTGTAAAATTCTCTCTGGGAAAAAGTTAAACTTAGCCCCGCCCACCCACCCGTCCTTCTAATTTGTTTTATGAAATAAGAAATAAATCTTATAACAAATAGTACAGCAAAAAAGTTACGATTAGCGTTTTTTTTACAGCCTAGTTCTATCATCTTTACACTCCCACTCTAAAAGATCATATTATAAACCCCGCCCACCCACCCGCCTCCATTTCGTGGTAATTTTATAAAACAAAAAAGTACTACTAAAATTTATTGCAGAGAAAAAAAAACGAAATTTATTGTTTAAAAAAAAAAATAATTGTTTCAAATTAGAGAATTTAAAAATTAATGACAAACTGTCCAAAATTTTGGTTGGTTTAGACTATTTACACTTGTATTTTATATTTTCCTTGTTTCACACTCTTTTTTTTGTATTTTTATGCCAAATGCCATTTACGTATGTTGTACCTATATGAATATGGGGAATAAAACATCGCTATCACTATAAAAGAAGGAAAAATCCTAAAACATCAGGTGTAGATTCGAATAATTTATAGAAGAAAAATAACAAAATGTCTATTTTCTCCCCAAGGTTTAACAGATTTGTCGAAGATTCTAATATGACAATAGTATTGTCAATAATTAACAGTACATTAGAGTGGTCACCAGAAGGAAGAGGGGGTGGGTGGGCGGGCCTACTGCTTGCCTGTAAAACTCTCTGGAACAAGTTAAACTTAGCCCCGCCCACCACCCGTCCTCTAATTTGTTTTATGAAATAAGAAATAAATCTTATAACAAATAGTAGCAGCAAAAAAGTTACGATTAGTTTTTTTTTACCAGTCCTAGTTTCTATCTACTCTACAGAAGAACATATTAAAACCCCGCCCACCCACCCGCCTCTAGTTCGTGTGACTAATTTTATAAAAAAAATACTATTACTAAAATTTATTGCAGCAGAAGCGAAACAACGACATTTATTGTTTAAAAAAAAAACTAAATTTTAAATTAGAGAATTTAAAATTATGACAAAATTTCCAAAATTTTGGTTGCTTTAGACTATTTACACTTGTATTTTATATTTTCCTTGTTACACACTTTTTTTTTTATTTTTATGACATGCAATTTACGTATGTTGTACCTATATTGTAATATGGGGAAACTAAAATATCGATATCACTATAAAAGAAGAAAAAACCCTTGAAATACAATAGGTGTAGATTCAATAATTTATAGAAGGAAAATAACAAATGTCTATTTTCTCACAAAGGTTAAACAGATTTGTCCGAAGATTCTAATAAGACAATAGTATTGTCAATACTTAACAGTACTTAGAGTGGTCACCAGAAGGAAGAGGGGTGGGTGGGCGGGCCTACTGTTGCCCGTAAAAGACTTCTGGAACAAGTTAAACTTACCGCCCACACCGTCCTTAATTGTTTATGAAATAAGAAATAAAATCTTATAACAAATAGAGAGCAAAAAACGTTACGATTGCTTTTTTTTTCCATCCTAGTATTCTAATCTACTCTACAGATGAACATATTAAAACCCGCCACCTACCGCCTCTGTTTCGTGACTATTTATAAAAAGAATTACTATACTATATAATTTATTGCAGCAGAGCGAACACGACATTTATTGTTTAAAAGAAAAAACTAACAGTTTAAATTTAGAGAATTTAAAAATTTATGACAAAATTCCAAAATTTTGGTTGCTTTAGACTATTTACACTTGTATTTAATATTTTCCTTATTACACTTTTTTTTTTATTTTTATGTGACATGCAATTTACGTATGTTGTACCTATTTGTAATATGGGGACTAAAATATCGATATCACTATAAAACAAGAAAAAAACCCTTGAAATACATAAAAGGTGTAGATTCAATAATTTATAGAAGGAAAATAACAAAATGTCTGTTTTCTCATCAAAGGTGAAACAGATTTTCCGAAGATTCTAATAAGGCAATAGAATTGTCAATAATTAACAGTATTTAGAATGGTCACCAGAAGGAAGAGGGGGTGGGTGGGCGGGCCAACTTCTTACCCGCAAAAGACTTTCTAGAAAAAAGTTAAATTGACGACAATCGGTCCAGTAGTTTCAGAGATTATATATATGTCTAAGAAAAATCGACGAAGACGACAGAGAAAATAAACTTCACGTCATCTGCCTTAGTTTGACTTGATCTGGCTTGATTTGAATCTTAGTCGGTTTGAGTTGACATAGTTTTACCTAGTCCTGACTTGACTCGCCCTGACTTTGTTTTTACCTGACTATCTCTGACTTGACCTGACTTGATCTGACAGAACTTGACCGAAACTGATATAATTTGTCTTGACTTGACCTAACTTAACTTTACCTGACCTAACTTGTCCTCCGACACAGATTTTTTCCAGGAGTTCCGTAAGTGCGTAATTTTCCGTTACGAGATTTTTGGAACAAACAAGCTGCCAACATTATACTTTACAATTCCACTAGAATGCGTCACCACAACAAAATCTTATCCAACGAAAGCAAACCATTTTTTTCAACCGAATTCCGCCTCGGGCCTGTTTCGTGACAAGGCGACGATCGCCGCTTTAATAAATCCGCTGTTGGCTCTTGCACGCGTAATTAATATCGACAGCATCGCTGAAAAAGCCGACACATAATCCGTGTCTACAAAGCTCAAAAAATCAGAGCACATTAAATATTCAATTTATTTCTTGCCCGAGTTCTACATCCAGCGGTTCAATTCGTTTGATTTTTTGCGGCGGTTCATGTTCCATGTTCTCCAACTGTTTGCGGTCGAAATAATTCGGTGGAGAAAATTAAGTAATTGCTCCGTTTTGCGAACGGCGTACTGTTAATTGTCGACATTTGGCGGCCACTGGCACGACCGCAAATGTGGAAACGCCAATTTTGCGGTGGAGGTTTGATGGGTCTATTTTTTTAACGGGGTTGTGCGGTGGCAGGCGATGTTTGTTTTGTGGGAGAGTTCATAATTTCGGGCAAAAATTTTCGACTAATCGGCGTTATTGTTCAGCCAGTTTGCACTTTGTGTCGCAAAATGAATATTAATTAGTGCATGTGCAACAGTGGATTAATGCGACAAACAACGTTTTAACAATGGAGCGCGGATCCGTTTTTGTTGATAAAACCCAAATAATGCTTATTATTATTAATAAGCGGAATTGGCAGCCGATTTTCACGAAATGTTTGCTGCGGGCTTTCACAGCGTGTGAGTTTTTATTTTGTGTTTTCGTGAGAGATGTTTTCTTGGTTACATATTTATAGCCCTAAAAATTTATTCAAGAATCTGCTACAGAATCCACTGGTCGCCGAGCAGCTTTTAGCATGATTCGATCGCCATAAAATTATTCATAATAAGTTATTTTAAATTCGAAAATTATTCAAAAACATAATTATATTTGATAATATGATAATTATGTCGTGTTATTAAGTCGTCTTTTCTACCAATGGAGCTAAAGCTATCCGCGGCGCGTATTTTACGCAGACAGCGGCGGCGCTGGAGGGTGGTATTTAAACAATAACACAAAATTAAGTTATTTAGTTAAATTATTGTGGATATTACAATTAAAAAGAAAAAAATTATATTGCATTGAGACCTGGCTTCTAAATTTAATAAAATTTGGATCAAAAATGAATACCTCACGTTTGTAAAATCGTTCTTCAAGTCATCAGCATAGAGTAAACAGTGGCGGCTCGTGACCTTTTGAACGCAAAATTGATGTCGTTTCATATGTAGGCTGTCCGCAATACAACACTTCGAATTTTACAATAAATCCATTTTTCGATTAGCAAATTTTTGAATTCTCAACTTTCGGATTTTTACTTTTTTCGTTTTTCAGTGTTTCGAATTTTCGTTCCTCGGTTTTTAATTTTCCTTTCTCCAATATTTTGATTTACAATTTCTAGATTCCACAATTTTTCTATTTTTGAATTTTTTGTTCTTCAATTTCTCGTGTTGCGATTTTCTTGAAATTCCAAGTTTAAAATTTTGCTTTTTCAATTTTTGGAATTTTCAGTTTTTCGATTTTTAATTTCTCGTTTCTGCAATCTTTTAAAGTTTCCATTTTTTTTTGAACAGTATTTTTTGTTTCAGGTTTTAGATTGGTTTTTTGCATTATAATTTTTAGATCTTTCAATTTTTCGATTTTTATTTTGGATGTTTCCATTTTTCGAAGAAACACATGGAAAATACAAGAGCAATCCTGCTTTACAATTTTGTAAAATTTCAGTTTGAACAAACTTGTTCTTTTTGTCCAAAATTTGAAAATTATAAAAAGAGAACTTCATTATTTAAAAGACAAAATTTGAAAAAACTGAGAATTATAAATTAGATAACTAGATAAATAAAAGAAAATTAAAATATCTACAAACTGAAAACTCGAAAAATCGAAGAAAGGAAAAATTGTAAATCGAAAAACAAAACTGAAGGAATGAACATTTGCAAGATCGAAAATCTGAAAAATTCGAAAATTGTAAAACTCAATAATTCTAAATCGAAAAAGTTGAAAATCTAAGCAACTATAAAATCGAAAAATAAACTCGGTGGAAGCAATTAAAAATTAATTAGTTAAGAAAAATTTAAATAGAAAAATTGAAAAATCCAAAAACTGTAAAATCGTGAAAATTTCAGTTTTAATAAATTTGTTCTTTTTGAATTAAATTAAAAATTAAACAATTGAAATTTTTAAAAATTTAAAAGCTAAATTAAAATTGAAATCTCGATTCACTCAAATAAGGAAAAATTAAAATATCTACAAATTGAAAAATTGAGAAGTGCAAAATTGAAATATCGAAAATCGCAAATAAAAAAATCTGGGATACCGAAAAATTACAAAATCAAGAAATAAAAAATGACAAAAGTTGTAGAATTGAAAAATTAAAGGTTGAAAACTAGAAAACCTAAAATCGGAAAACTGTAAAGTCGAAAAATTGAAGAAAAATATTCACAAATGGAAAATTTGAAAATCGAAATACACATTAAAAATCGAGAAACTGGAAAATCCAAAAACTGACTAAACGATCTAGAAACTGACAAATCGAAAAATTGGAAATTAAAAAATTGAAAAAATCAACAGATAAATTAAAATTTTGAAAAACTTAAAATTGGAAATTCAAAAACATACAAATCGAAACATTGTACAATTAAAAAATTGCAAAAAAAAAAATTAAAAAAAATTAGTTTTGATAATTATGACACGAACTTCCGGTAATTTTGTAATATTTTTTCATATTTTTTAAATTTGCTTAAACAGGGTGACTCAAAAAATTTAATGAATGCGCAAATTTATTTTATTGATTTAATCAAGAACTACAAAATCGAATGCTTTGAAATCTAATGCGAAAAAAAACATAATAGGCTTGCAGTCGTCACGTTTCCGACAGCGAGGGAAGTACTGCCTCAAATCTTTAGACCAATTTTTTGAATGTTCAATTTTTCGATTTTTAATCCTCGTTTCCGCAATTTTTGAATTTCCCGATTTTTCAGTATTTCGTGGCTTCGTCTTTTAGATTCTTTTTTTTTCGCATTATTACTTTTAGATTTTTCACTTTTTCAATATTATATTTTTTCGTTTTTTCAGTTAAATTTCCAATTTTTCGATTTTTTATTTTGGATGTTTCCATTTTTCGAAGAAACACATCGAAAATACAAGGGCAACATGAAAAAAAATCCTATTTTACAATTTTTCAAAATTTTAGTTTGAACAAACTTGTTATTTTTGTCCAAAATTTAAAAATTAGAAAAAGAGAACTTCATTATTTAAAAGCTAAAATTTGAAAAGACTAAAAATTAAAAACTAGAAAAACTGCAAATCAAAAAATTTAAGATATGAAAATTTGAAATTATCCTTTAATTCAAATAAAGGAAAATAAAATGTCTTCAAATTGAAAAATCGAAAAATTGAAGAATCGAAAAATTGCAAATCGACAAACTGAAGGAACGAGAATTTGCAAGATCGTAAATCTAAAAAAATTCGAAAAATTGAAAATTAGAAAACTTGAAAGCGAAAAATTGTAAAATCGAAAAACTGCAAAACTCAACAATTCTAAATCGAAAAAGTTAAAAATCTGAGTAATTTTTAAAATTGAAAAATAAACTCGGCGAAAGCAAATAAAAATCAATTACATAATTAAGACAAATTTAAATATGAAAATTGAAAAATCCAAAAACTGTAAAATCGTAAAAATTTCAGTTTTAATAAATTTGACCTTTTTGAATTAAATTAAAAAATAAACAATTGAGAATTTGGAAAATTTTTAAGCTAAATTAAAACTGAAATCTCGATTAACTGAAATAAGAAAAAATCGCAAATCAAAAAATCTGGGGGACCGAAAAATACAAAATCAAAAAATAAAAAAGGACAAATATTGTAAAATTGAAAAATTAAAGGTTGAAAACTAGAAAACCTAAAATCGGAAAACGGAAAAGCCGAAAAATTGAAAAAACAAAAATTCACAAATGGGAAATTTGAAAATCGAAATATTAAAAATCGAGAAACTGGAAAATCCAAAAACTGACCAAACGATCTAGAAACTGACAAATCGAAAAATTGTAAATTAAAAAATTGAAAAAATCAACTGATACATTAAAATTTTGAAGAACTTAAAATTGGAAATTCAAAAACATACAAATCCAAACATTGTATAATTAAAAAATTGCAAAATAAAAATTGAAAAACTGAGGCATCATAAAACCAAAAATAATACTTAATTTTTAAAAATTCGAAAATGGGTGCTATTAAAAATCCTCAGTCAACAATGTAAATAAACGTGGCGAAAGCAACAACATTCGAATAAACAAAATCTAGAACTGAAAAATTCAAAGTTCAAAAATTAAAAAAGCCAAAAGTTGAAAATACGAAAAATTGAAATATCAAAAATGAAAAAAAAATAGGTTTGATAATTATGACACGAACTTCCGGTAATTTTGTAATATTTTTTCATATTTTTTAAATTTGCTTCAACAGGGTGACTCAAAAAATTTAATTTAAATGTCTAAAATCTTTAGACCAATTTTTTGAATGTTCAGTTTTTCGATTTTTAATTCTCGTGCCCGCAATTTTTGAATTTCTCGATTTTTCAGTATTTCGTTGCTTCATCTTTTAGATTCTTTTTTTGCATTATTACTTTTAGATTTTTCACTTTTTCAATATTATGTTTTTTCGTTTTTTTCAGTTAAATTTCCAATTTTTCGATTTTTTATTTTGGATGTTTCCATTTTTCGAAGAAACACATCGAAAATACAAGGGCAACATGAAAAAAAATCCTGCTTTACAATTTTTCAAAATTTTAGTTTGAACAAACTTGTTATTTTTGTCCAAAATTTAAAAATTAGAAAAAGAGAACTTCATTATTTAAAAGCTAAAATTTGAAATGACTAAAAATTAAAAACTAGAAAAACTGCAAATCAAAAAATTTAAGACATGAAAATTTGAAATTATCGTTTAATTCAAATAAAGGAAAATTAAAATATCTAAAAATTGAACAATCGAAAAATTGAAAAAACGACAAATTGCAAATCGGTAAACTGAAGGAACGAAAATTTGCAAGATCGAAAATCGAAAAAAAAATCGAAAAATTGAAAACTAGAAAACTTGAAAGCGAAAAATTGTAAAATCGAAAAACTGCAAAACTCAACAATTCTAAATCGAAAAAGTTAAAAATCTGAGTAATTATAAAATCGAAAAATAAACTTGGTGAAAGCAAATAAAAATCAATTAATTAAGACAAATTTAAATATGAAAATTGAAAAATCCAAAAACTGTAAAATCGTAAAAATTTCAGTTTTAATAAATTTGTCCTCTTTGAATTAAATTAAAAAGTAAACAATTGAGAATTTGAAAAATTTAGAAGCTAAATTAAAACTGAAATCTCGATTAACTGAAATAAGAAAAAATCGCAAATCAAAAAATCTGGGGGACCGAAAAATTACAAAATCAAAAAAATAAAAAATGACAAACGTAGAATTGAAAAATTAAATGTTGAAAATTAGAAACCCTAAAATCGGAAAACTGAAAAGCCGAAAAATTGAAGAAACAAAAATTCACAAATGGGAAATTTGAAAATCGAAATACATATTAAAAATCGAGAAACTGGAAAATCCAAAAACTGACTAAACGATCTAGAAACTGACAATTCGAAAAATTGTAAATTAAAAAATACAAATTGAAACATTGTACAATTAAAACATTGCAAAATAAAAATCGAAAAACTGAGGCATCATAAAACCAAAAATAATACTTAATTTTTAAAAATTCGAAAATGGGTGCTATTAAAAATCTTCAGTCAACAATGTAAATAAACGTGGCGAAAGCAACAACAATCGAATAAACAAAATCGTAGAACTGAAAAATTCAATGTTCAAAAATTAAAAAAGCCAAAAGTTGAAAATACGAAAAATTGAAAAAACAAAAATTAAAAAAAAAATTAGTTTTGACAATTATGACACGAACTTCTGGTAAATTTGTAATATTTTTTCATATTTTTTAAATTTGCTTAAACAGGGTGACTCAAAAAATTTAATGAATGCGCAAATTTATTTTATTGATTTAATCAAGAACTACAAAATCGAATGCTTTGAAATCTAATGCGAAAAAAACATAATAGGCTTGCAGTCGTCACGTTTCCGACAGCGAGGGAAGTACTGGCTAAAATCTTTAGACCAATTTTTTGAATATTCAGTTTTTCGATTTTTAATTCTCGTGTCCGCAATTTTTGAATTTCTCGATTTTTCAGTATTTCGTTGCTTCATCTTTTAGATTCTTTTTTTGCATTATTACTTTAGATTTTTCACTTTTTCAATATTATATTTTTCGTTTTTTCAGTTAAATTTCCAATTTTTCGATTTTTATTTTGGATGTTTCCATTTTTCGAAGAAACACATCGAAAATACAAGGGCAACATGAAAAAAAATCCTGCTTTACAATTTTTCAAAATTTTAGTTTGAACAAACTTGTTATTTTTGTCCAAAATTTAAAAATTAGAAAAAGAGAACTTCATTATTTAAAAACTAAAATTTGAAAAGACTAAAAATTAAAAACTAGAAAAACTGCAAATCAAAAAATTTAAGATATGAAAATTTGAAATTGTCCTTTAATTCAAATAAAGGAAAATAAAATGTCTTCAAATTGAAAAATCGAAAAATTGAAGAATCGAAAAATTGCAAGTCGATAAACTGAAGGAACGAAAATTTGCAAGATCGAAAATCGAAAAAAATTCGAAAAATTGAAAACTAGAAAACATGAAAGCGAAAAATTGTAAAATCGAAAAACTGCAAAACTCAATAATTCTAAACAGAAAAAGTTAAAAATCTGAGTAATTATAAAATTGAAAAATAAACTCGGCGAAAGCAAATAAAAATCAATTACATAATTAAGACAAATTAAAATATGAAAATTGATAAATCCAAAAACTGTAAAATAAAAAAAAAATCAGTTTTTAATAAATTTGTCCTTTTTGAATTAAATTAAAAAGTAAACAATTGAGAATTTGAAAAATTTTGAAGCTAAATTAAAACTGAAATCTCGATTAACTGAAATAAGGAAAAATCGCAAATCAAAAAATCTGGGGGACCGAAAAATTACAAAATCAAAAAATAAAAAAGGACAAATATTGTAAAATTGAAAAATTAAAGGGTGAAAACTAGAAAACCTAAAATCGGAAAACCGAAAAGCCGAAAAATTGAAGAAACAAAAATTCACAAATGGGAAATTTGAAAATCGAAATATTAAAGATCGAGAAACTAGAAAATCCAAAAACTGACTAAACGATCTAGGAATTGACAAATCGAAAAATTGTAAATTAAAAAATTTTAAAAATCAAATGTTGATAAATCAAAAAAAAAACTTAAAATTGAAAACTCGAAAACTTACAAATTGCAAAATAAAAATAGAAAAACTGAGGAATCGTAAAATCAAAAAACTGTTTAGATTTTAAAAATTCGAAAATGGATGCTATAAAAAATCCTCGGTCAACACAATGAAAATAAACGTGGCGAAAACAACAACATTCGAATGACACCAATGTGCTTTGTTTAAAACTTGAAAAACTAAAAACGACAAAATCGGAAAACTGAAAAATTCAAAAGTCCAAAAATCAAAAATTGAAATAGCCAAAAGTTGAAAATACGAAAAATTGAAAATTCAAAATTAAAAAAAATAGTTTTGATAACTATGACACGAACTTCCGGATAATTTTTTTTAAATATTAAAAATCACTGTTTTACTATGTCCAGTGTGTTGTAGAGTACGAAGAGAAAGGTCCCCCGTTTCCGTCTGTCTGTCTGTCTGTAGTCCTACACATGTAGTTTATGACTCCATATTGAGATTTTACCCATTTTTAGAATAACTCAAAATTATAAAACATTTTGAAATCTTGCAGATGTTTTAAACTTATGGTAACCATAATACATTTTTAATCAAAGTACGTTTGTTTATCCCCTCTAAAAAATTGATGACGTCATCTCAAAATTTGGCCGGATAAATCCTATCTAATTTTTGTAATCTTGTAATTTATTTTTAATATACATGGTGGTGAAACTTTCAAAAATCTCGAAAAATAAGCCCTCTACAAAAAATGTCCAGATTCAAAATTTGATCATTCCATGGGTGAAATTATATAATATATAAAATATTTTTTAAATTTGCCAATACAGGCTGACTCAAAAAAATTAATGACTGAGTTGTGCAAAAATAAATATCCAATCAGATTTAGGAATTTAACTCATTACTATGGAAATATGCAATTTAACGCCTTTTAAATTCAACAAGGATTTACAAGTTTAAAAGGGGCAAAATCAATCTTATCTTACGAAGTACTAGCCCCGCCCGCCAACCCCCTGCTTTCTCAGAGTTTGTCATTTGCCAAAATTAGTTTTATCTTAGCAAGTACTAGCCCCGCCCACCCACCCCTATTTTCTCAGGGGATATGTCATCTGCCAAAATAACACTTATCTTAGCAAGTATTAGCAAGTACTATCGTCTGAGAAAATAACGGGGGGTGGGGGGGGCTAGAACTTGGTAAGATAGGACTGATTTTGGCTGACATACCCTCTAAGAAAGTAAAGGGTGGGTGGGCGGCCTAGTACGTGCTATGATAAGACTTATTTCGGCAAATGGCATATCCTCTGAGAAAATAGGGGGCGGGTGGGCGGGCCTAGTATTTGTTAAAATAAAACTGATTTTGCCATGAGTTTTTACTTGTGATTTATCATTGCATTCATATTTTTTAGATTTGCTTATACAGGTGGATAAAAAAAATTAATGAATGTGTCAATCACACTCCATTTTCCCACAAAATTTTGGGAATCCAATACTGTTTCTTTGTTAAACTGAGACCACGGAAAGGCAAACGTAATCAGACGAAGTTAGAGTAAAAATTACTTGACACAGCCAACTCCCACAACACATATTACAGCAAGAACAAATCTTTCGCTGTTCAGCAAACCGATCTGGATGGAATGATTAATTGAATTTCATCAGATACTCATGTCCGATCGTTCGTACGCGGCTGCGAACACGAAACTCCGAGTCAAGCCAGATTTTTCGTCCACCATGTACATACATGGTGCATACTCGCCCCCCATCCAAAGCCACCATTAATCAACTCCACTCCAGTCCGTTTTAGCGATATTTCGATTCTGTTTTAACACAGAACACGTTTATTGTGTGGCCGACTCGTCTGAAAACGCACGAAACCATTGTAACCCGCCGCAAATGAATCGAGTACCTATCAAATCCGCGTCAGCGTGTTCCATACAGGCCTATTATCGTTCGTTTTTTTCTCCTTTACCAAATTAAATCCATACAACCGCCAGTCATCCATCCGATTCCGACTGTCATAAAATTCAGCCGTGTCAGTTTCAAATCCATCACTATCTATGACGTCTTCATCAAGCGGGCCGTAAATTAGTTGCTAACAATGGGGCTTTTAAATAGAACCAATATGGCATGATAAGTCGCTTGAAAATCCATTAAGACACCATATTTGTCCGAAACGGTGTTACCGCTTCTTAATTAACGAGGCGAGTCCTCGAACGGAGCGTTTAGCCGCCAGTTCGGAAAAATTGGAGGTTGGCAATTAATTTTATTGACATTGCCACACCGTGTATAAACACTCCAACACTGTGTAAGTAGGTAAATTAAGTAGATGTTGTGTTTGTGCACTATCTTGATTAATGGAATGTCGGGGAGGCGGCCAACACGAAAGTCTGCTGGGATTTCGCGACGCCGAGGCCCAGCCCCGTAGCTACGGGGGGCAAGAGGGGGCTGAGCCCCCCTAGCAGTTGTGGTTGCCCCCCCTGGAAGACTTATACATTATAAATTTCAAATTAGTAATAAAATTTCAATATAATGCCGATTGCCGAAGCATATTAACTGGCCCCACCCGCCCCACCTTTATTTTCGTACAGGGTATATTATTTGGCAATATCACCCTACCGTTGATGTTGACCGTATAAAAAAATGAACATGTCACATTTTATTCCATAGCCTACTATGTACTTGAGAAAAGTCAAAAATATTATATGGATTTTCTAAAAATTGAGCTTTTATTGAAATGGACAAAAAATAGACAAAAAATTCTGAGATGTAGATCTCGATGAGCTAAATCAAAAAACATAAGGTCTTGATGGTCCCAGACCAAGATTTTTCAAAAATTCGGTTCCAAAGTCGACATTTCAAAATTTCTGAAAAATTACATTTCTTTTGGCGGCTCTGGAAAAATTGTACGAATTTTCGAAAAAATAAAACCAAAAAAAAACATTTGGAGATCGAAATCAATAAAAAGATCCCTTCTGCTAGTTTTCGAAAATGCGTGGGAAAAGTCAAATTTTTTTATAGATTTTCAAAAATTGAGCTTTCCTTGAAATTGGCTGAAAATCTACAAAAAATTCTGAGATGTAGATCTCGACGAGTTTAGTCAAAAAACATAAGGTCTTGCTGCTATTCGGTTTCCAAGTCGAATTTTTAAAATTTCTCAAAAATTATACTCCTATTTCTTGTGACGATTCTAGAAACATTTTACAAATTTTCGATCAAATAAAACCAAAAACAACATCTCAAGATTGAAATAAATAAAAGAATGACTTTTGGTAATTTTTGGAAATGCTAAAAAAAGTCAAAATTTATTTAGTTTTCAAAAATTGAGCTTTTGTTAGAGTTGACAAAAAATTCTGAAATATAGATCTCGATGAGCTTAATCGAAAAACATGTTCATGCTCCCGGAGCAAAATTTGCGAAATATTGGGTTCTACCTAAAATTTCTAAAAAAATCTCAAAAGTGACTTAAAAAAAAGTTATTTCTTTATGCGATTGTGGAAAAATTCGAGGAAATATAAAAAAAATAAAACCAAAAATAACATCTGTAGATCGAAATCAATAAAGAGATCCCTTTTGCTAATTTTCGAAGATGCTTGGGAAAAGTCAAAAAATGTATATGGATTTTCAAAAATTGAGCTTTTGTTGAAATTAACAAAAAATCAACAAAAAATTCCGAGATGTAGATCTCGATGAGCTTAATCCAAAAACATAAGGTCTTGATGGTCCCAGACCAAGATTTTCGAAAAATTCGGTTTCAAAGTCGACATTTCAAAATTTCTCAAAAATTACATTTCTTTTATCGGTTTTGGAAAAATTGTACAAATTTTCGAGAAAATAAAACCAAAAACAACATTTGGAGATCGAAATCGATAAAGAGATCCCTTTTGCTAATTTTCGAAAACGGTTGGGAAAAGTCAAAAACATTTTATAGATTTTCAAAAATTTAGCTTTTGTTGAAGTTGACTAAAAATCCACAAAAAAATCTGAAATGTTGATCTCGACGAGCTCAATCAAAAAACACAAGGTCTAGATGGTCCCAGATCAAGATTTTCGAAACATTCGGTTTCAAAGTTCAAAAATTACATTTCGTTTGGCGATTGCTGAAAAATTTCACGACTTTTCAACCAAATAAAACCAAAAACAACATCTGGAGATCGAAATCAATAAAGGAATCCCTTTTGGTAATCTCGAACGTGCTTGAAAAAAGTCAAAAATTTGATACAGGTTTTCAAAAATTGCCATATTTCTTCCGTCGATTCTGGAAAAATTGTAAGAATTTTCAAAAAAATTGAATCCAAAACGATTTTTGGAAATCGAGATGAACAAAGGAGTCTCTTTTGATAATTTTTAAAAATGCTTGGGAAAAGTCAAAAATTTTATATGGGTTTTCAAAAATTGAACTTTCGTAAAAGTTGACAAAAAATTCTGAAATATAGATTTGGACGAGCTTAAAAAAACATGACAGGTTCATGGTTCCGGATCAAAATTTTCGAAATATTCGGTTTCGAGCTCGAATTTTCAAAATTTCTCAAAAATTACCATATTTCTTTTGGCGATTGTGGAAAAATTGTACGAATTTTCGAAAAAATAACCAAAAACAACATCTGGAGATCGAAATCAATAAAGGAATCCCTTTTGGTAATCTCGAACGTGCTTAAAAAAAAGTCAAAAATTTGATACAGGTTCTCAAAAATTGCCATATTTCTCCCGTCGATTCTGGAAAAAAAGTTAGAATTTTCAAAAAAATTGAATCCAAAACGATTTCTGGAAATCGAGATGAACAAAGGAATCTCTTTTGGTAATTTTCGAAAATGCTTGGGAAAAGCCAAAAATTTTATATGGGTTTTCAAAAATTGAACTTTCGTAAAAGTTGACAAAAAATTCTGAAATATAGATTTGGACGAGCTTAAAAAAACATGACAGGTTCATGGTTCCGGATCAAAATTTTGGAAATACTCGGTTTCGAGCTCGAATTTTCAAAATTTCTCAAAAATTACCATATTTCTTTTGGCGATTGTGGAAAAATTGTACGCATTTTCGAAAAAACAACCAAAAACAACATCTGGAGATCGAAATCAATAAAGGAATCCCTTTTGGTAATCTCGAACGTGCTTAAAAAAAAGTCAAAAATTTGATACAGGTTCTCAAAAATTGCCATTTTTCTTCCGTCGATTCTGCAAAAAATGTAAGAATTTTCAAAAAAATTGAATCCAAAACGATTTTTGGAAGAACTCGAGATGAACAAAGGAATTCTTTTGGTAATTTTTGAAAATGCTTGGGAAAAGCCAAAAATTTTATATGGGTTTCCAAAAATTGAGCTTTTGTTAAAGTTGACAAAAAATTCTGAAATACACATCTCGACGAGTTTAAAAAAACATGACGAGTTCATGGTTCCGTACCAAAATTTTCGAAATACTCGGTTTCGAAGTCGGATTTTTAAAATATGTACTAAGCATGCAAAAAAATAAACTCAAACAAATTGGATGTTACCTATATGGTCACTACACAAATTTTTGGATGCAGTACAGCTGTTTGTGAATCTACATTCTCTGTTTTAACCAGCATTTTAACCAAGTACCGTACTAATTTTTTGGACTTCGACAGGTTTTTACGAAAATTTAGCGTAAAAAATCGACGTTTCCAATTATTTTAATGTTCTTTCAAATATAAAAACTCAGAAAAAATAAAGTAGTTATCTGAGTGTATTATTAAAATATAAATATTTACATGAAGCCCCCTCTGTCGACAAACTTGCCCCCCCTGAATAAGTTTTCTAGCTACGGGGCTGCCGAGGCCCCATGGGCTCCCTCGTGGTATTTTGCAGAAATACCATAAATAGAGTGCCCAGAACCAGGAAGGAGGTTTTTCAGTACCAACATTTACATTTACAAACACACTGTACTTAAATTAAGTAAAAAAGTGAAGTTCTGCGAACCCTCCAAACGCAAAAACCGCAATCAGCTCAGTCCTGACCAGTTTTTGAGCGCTCGCCAGCCGTTCCACAACCTGCTTTTATTTTATAGCCTCGAAAACGCGAATTTACGTCGTTGCGAATTTCTCGAAAGTCCCCATCATCCTCGGTACCGGGAAATGCGTTGTCGGCATTCCAGAAAATCAGTGTGTTTAACTGACGTACCCAAGTCAACCTATAATGAAACTGTCTGGTAATCTTTAACCGACAATTTCGAACCACATTCAGACTCAACGTACCGTTACGATAAACACACTGTATCACTCTCATCAACTGCACAAAAACGGAACGTTCTAGTTGCACGTCAAATCGGAACAAAAAATTCCGTAATCAGCTCCTATTATCGAGGGGAATACCCTGTCATTACGGCGAAACGGACCGATGGACGATGGGCAGCGTGGTTCCGAAAAAGGAAGGATGGAGGAAGGGGGCGAACTTGTGGATTTTTGGTCTCTGGTTTGCGTAGTTCGATCGATTTGTTCTGGAGTACCTAATAAATTTTTCGTTGTTTGCAGTGAAATGAATGGTTCTAGACTGGAACTGAAAGTGTGACAGCATTCCTACAAAGGAAGGCAATCGCTCAAGAGTTTTCCATCAACAAGTGGCTACAATTGGTGAACAAGCAGCTGGTTTCTTTAGCGACTAACTCCACACAGAGTGAACCAAAATTGTAAAAAAAAACGTGTCCAAATTGCATTCTGGCGAATATGGGAAAATTGTAGGAATTTTTCAAGAAATTAAAACCTAAGAAACTTCTGCAATAAAAGAATTTTTTTCGATTGTGAAAAATTTCTAAGACACAGATTTCGAATGTCGCAAATCGTAGATTTTTTGTTAAAGACATATTTAATATTTAGTTCAACTTTGGAAAAGTGAATGCCAAAAATATCATGAAAAAAAACCGAAAGGTCCAGAAATCGAAACGTCAAAAAACCGAAAAATCTAAAATTAAAAAATTCGAAAAATTAAAAACACAAATACCAAAGAACTGGAAATATAATTGTGAAATCGAAACAGGGCAAAATCAAAAATCCGAAAATTTAAAAATTAACAAAAATCAACAAAGTGAAAAATCCAAAAACGTCAAAAAACTGAAAAGTCTAAAATTTAAAAATTAGAAAAATTAAAAAGTCATGTATTTGAAAAACTGAAAACTTGAGTAATCGAAAAATCTAAAATTTAAATTGGAAATATTGAAAAATCTAAATATTGAAAATTATAAAACTAAAATATCGAAGCATTGATTAATGGAAGGAAAATTGAAAAATCTAAAAACGCGGAAATCGAGAGATCGAGAAATGCCGAAATCGAAAAATCGAAAAATGAGAAATTGAAACGGACCAAATTTAAAAAAAATTGCAATTAAAAAAAATCGATTGAAGATATTGAAATATCTAAAAATTGAAGCGTCAAAAATTTGAAAATCATGAAATCGAAACAAAAAATTATAGAAAAATCCAAAAATTAAATAGTTGAAAACCCGGAAAACAGAACAATCGAAAAATTTAAAATAAGATGTCAAAAAATCGAAAGATCCAGAAATCGAAACGTCGAAAAACTGAAAAATTTAAAATTAAAAAATTCGAAAAATTAAAAACACAAATATCAAAGAACTGAAAAATCTAAAAACCGAGAAATCGGAAAATGTCAAAAATTTGAAAAGTCGAATAATTGTGAAATCGAAATAGGGCAAAATCAAAAATTCGAGAGTGAAATCCAAAAACGATATACCAAAAAATTGAAAAATAAAAAAATTAAAAATCCATAAATTTAAAATTGAGAAGTCGAAAAATCAAAAGATGGAGAAACAGAAACGTCAAAAAACTGAAAAGTCTAAAATTTAAAAATTACAAAAATTAAAAAGTAATGTAGTTGATAAACTGAAAACTTGAGTAATCGAAAAATCTAAAATTTAAATGGAAAAATTGAAAAATCGAAATATTGAAAATAATAAAACTGAATTATCGAAAGATTGATTAATGGAAGGAAAATTGAAAAATCGAAAAACTGAAAAGTCCCAAAAGTAAGAAAAAAAAATCGAGCGATCAAAAAATTGAAAAATCGAAAAACCCGGAAATCGAAAGATCGAGAAATACCGAAATCGAAAATCGAAAAATGAGAAATCTAAACGGGCCAAATGCAAAAAAAGTTTAATATCATAAAAAATCGATAAATCGAAAAATCGAAATCTCTATAAATCGAGAAAAATTAAAGATCGAAAAAACAGAAAATTGAAAAGTCAAAAGGTGGAAAACTGAGAAGTCGAAAAATCGAAACGTCAAAACACTGAAAAATCTCAAAATTAAAAATTCGAAAAGCCAAAAATAGTAATATCGAAGAACTAAAAAATCGGAGAATCTAAAATTTAGTAAATTTAAAATATTGAAATATATATCTAAAAATTGAAGCGTCAAAAATTTGCAAAATCATTAAATCGAAACAAAAAATTCGAAAAATTGAAACATTCAAAAACCTAAAATTTAAATATAGAAAAATCGAAAAATTAAACAGTTGAAAACCCGAAAAACAGAACAATCGAAACATTTCAAATAGCCGTCAAAAAGTCGAAATATTAAAATGATTTAGGTTCGATTTCTAATCAAAGTTAACCTAAATCTTCAACAAAAAGAAAACCGTTTACACATCAAGTGTTTCATACATAACCTCAATCTTCTTTTTTTAACCTTGGTAGTAAAAGTTGAACTTTACTACCTCTAAGTCGACAATTGCATGCTCCATGCCCACTAGTGAAAAAAACAAATTTTAAACTTTTCTGTGAATATATAAAAACTACGAAGTACATTCGTGAAACAACTGTATTTTGCGAAACAAGTTTTTATAAAAATTTACTTTTTTATCTACAAAATTTAGATAGCAGGATTTGGTTCCAACAGGATCTGGCACCAACACATTATGGCGTAGTAAGAAGTCTTTTGGATAATCAATTTAATGGAAGATGAATTAGAAGGCGTGGACCAATATAATGGCCGGATCTGACACCCCTTGATTTGAAAAAGCTAAACATTGTCGTTTTCAAAAATCAGCCAATGTTAATAATATTATATCAGGTAATTAAAAAACAGGATAGTGTTCAAGGTGGTCCTGAAATTTTTACGACGACATTAATCAATCATTCAGTTATATTTAATGATTCAGATTAAAAAAACTAGTGTTCCTGATATCTTTGAATGTATTTCTCGTCTGAAACCTTCAAATTTTTTGGGCCTGATGATGTTGCAAATATTCTTTCGAAACAGTGTATTTTTATGATTACCGAACCTTTATTGTTATTATTCAAAGCATCTTTAGAAGGTGTTTTCCTTTTTTTTTGGAAAAGTAGTTAATGGAGCTTTTAGTCAAAAACTACAAGTAGACGCTGTTTATACGGACTTTTCAAGGTGAAGCATTGAATTTTTTTTTTTATTTGATAGATCACAATAAGTAGGAATCGTTTCTCACTTATCGACTTCTTATTCTGTATCACCTGGAGTTCTTCAAGGGTGGCATTGTGGACCCATTTTCGTTCGTATTGTTTATTAATAACTTAATTTCCCGTTTTCGAATGGACAACTTAACACATGTTTCACATGATAATTTCTTGTAGGGAAATAGCCTATCAGGAAAAATAATTGGAATAATTTTATTTACCATTTTAAACATGTTTTCAGTCTTTTGTTATGAAGAATATGTACATTAAGAAGAAAATTAAAAGAAAAATTATAAGCCCCGCCCACCCACCCTGTCTCCACTGTGACGATTTTTCTTTCTTCGTTGTGAGAAAGGGGGGCGGAGCTTAACTGCAAAATCCCTATTTTTCTACGAGAAATGACCATGTGAAACATGTTCTTAAATAATCGTGTTGTTCAAAGAAAAGCCACAAGATAATTAATTTCGCAATTAATTTTAGCGACAATGGGCGATATATTAAGGCGGAGTTTACCCATCTAATTAAACTTTGTCTATGTGGAAAATGTTTGTTTGGCAAATGACATATCCTCTAAGAAAAGAGAGGGTAGGTGGGCGTGGCTAGTACCGGCTAAGATAAGACCGATTTTAGTAAATGACATCCCCTAAGAAAAGAGAGGGGGTGGGTGGGTGTGACTAGTACCTGTTAAGACTGATTTTGGCAAATGACATATTTTCCAAGAAGACAAAGGGTGGGTGGGCGGGGCTAGTATCTGCTAAGATAAGAGTGATTTTGGCAAATAACATACTCTCTAAAAAAGCGAGGGTGGGTGGGTGGGGCCAGTATCTGCTAAGATAAGACTGATTTTAGCAAATGACGTATCCTGGGTCAAATTCTTTCCAAACAGGAATACCTAGAACCTCAAGATTGTTTTAAATTTAAAAAAAAAACGGGGTCCCAAAATCAACTCAAAAACAGGTCAGCTAAGAATTTGCCAAAAATAGAACACCAAAGTCCCCAAAATTATTTTAAATAATATAACACTAAAAGCTTTTCCAAAAAATTGAAATATTTCAGTCGACAATTCTGGAAAAATTGTAGAAGCCATCCGGGAAATGCGGCCGAACCAACTTTTAAAGGTTGAAATCTATAAGAAAATGTTTTTGGTTAAATTTCGAAAAATGTCGAAAATGGGTCGAAAAAAATCGTGTCCACATTTCATTCTGGCGAATATGAGAAAATTGTAGGAATTTTTCAAGAAATTAAAGCCGAAGAATCTTTTGCAATAAAAGAATTTTTTTCGATTGTCAAAAAATTCTAACACATACAGATTTCGTTGACTCACAAAATACCGCGTGTTGATAATTCCGGGACAAATTGTAGGCGAATTTCGCAAATGGTAGATTTTTTGTTAAAGATATATTTAATATTTAGTTCAACTTTGGAAAACTGGGTGCCAAATATCGTCAAAAGTAATTGTAAATTTTTTCTTAAATATGTACGTGGTTTTCTATTCACGACAAGAAACTGAAAACTTGTTTAAAATGGCAAATTTGTAGAGAAATGTGGAGGTTAAAATTTACCATTTCAAACATGCTTTCAGCCTTTTGTTATGAAGAATATGTACATTAAGAAGAAAATAAAAAGAAAAATTATAAACCCCGCCCACCCACCCTGTCTCAATTGTGACAATTTTTCTTTGTTCGTTGTGACAAAGGTGGGCGGAGCTTAACTGCAAAATCCCTATTTTTCTATAAGAAATTACTATGTGAAACATGTTCTTAAGTAATCGTGTTGTTCAAAGAAAAGCCAAAAGATAATTAATTTCGCAATTAATTTTAGCGTCAATGGGCGATATATTAAGGCAGAGTTTGGGTGGGTGGGCGGGGCATCTAATTAAACTTTCTCTATGTGGAAAATGTTTGTTTGGCAAATGACATATTCTCTAAGAAAAGAGAGGGTGGGTGGGCGGAGCTAGTGGCTGCTACGATAAAACTGATTTTGGCAAATGACATACCTTTTAAGAAAAGAGCGGGTGGGTGGACGGGGCTAGTACCGGCTAAGATGAGACCGATTTTAGTAAATGACATATTCCCTAAGAAAAGAGAGGGAGTGGGTGGGTGTGGCTAGTACCTGTTAAGACTGATTTTGGCAATTGACATATTCTCCAAGAAAACAAAGGGTGGGTGGGCGGGGCTAGTACCTGCTAAGATAAGAGTGATTTTGGCAAATAACATACTCTCTAAAAAAGAGAGGGTGGGTGGGTGGGGCTAGTATCTGCTAAGATAAGACTGATTTTAGCAAATGACGTATCCTGTATCAAATTCTTTCCAAACAGGAATACCTAGAACCTCAAGATTGTTTCAAATTTTTCAAAAAAAAAAAAAACGGGGTCCCAAAATCATCAAAAACAGGTCAGCTAAGAATTTGCCAAAAATAGAACACCAAAGTCCCCCAAAATTATTTTAAATAATATAACACTAAAAGCTTTATCCAAAAAATTGAAATATTTCAGTCGACGATTCTGGAAAAATTGTAGAAGCCATCGGGGAAATGCGGCCGAACCAACTTTTAAAGGTTGAAATCTTGAAATCTATAAGAAAATGTTTTTGGTTAAATTTAGAAAAATGTCGAAAATTGGTCAAAAAAATTTTGCTTTTGAAAAATTTACCAAAGGATTCCCAAAAAATTCTGGGATACAGATTTTGAAAACATTTTTTTTTAAATCCAAAAAATTTCAATATTTCATAGGCGATTCTGGAAAAATGATACGAGCTATCGAAAAATGGGGATCAAACTAACTTCCAAAAAATTCTGGAAGACCCACTTCAGGGAGCTTAATTGAAATATATAGCATATTGATAATCCTGGATTAAGATTACAGACGAATATCAAAATTTTTCTGTCAAGGACAGATTCAAAGCAACTCCAGAAGAACCGGACAACCAAAAACGATGAAGAAAATTCAAAGTTTAGGACACTTCATTTTGACAATTTCGGAGAAAAAAAATTGTGGGAATTTTCGAAGAAATGAGGCCGCAAAACTAGAAGTCGAAATAAACGCACGATTTTTTTTTGTTAGGGACATATTCAGAAGGTACAACACGGAAAAACTGAGCGGCCAAATATAAAAAAAGTGTGTTTATGCGGGAATGACGACTCTATCAGCGAAAAAATCTCAAATTTATCAGGATGCTGGTTTTTGAAATATTCTGTTTCAAATTCCAATTTTCAAAATATGTATCTCAAAATTACCTACCTTATTTTTATGGTTCTAGAAAACTCGTAAATTTGTAGAGATCTAAATCAACAAAAGAAATGTTTGTGGTAATTTTTGCCGGTACTTGGAAAAAGCTTAAAAATTTAAGCATATTGATGGTCCCGGACTAAGATTACAGGTGAACATCGAAAATGCGGAGGAAAAAGTAAATTTTCCGATTCGACTTCTAGACTTCTAGCTTTCGAAATATTCGCCTTCAAGCTCAAAATTTTAAAATGTCTTAAACATTGGCACAAATTTTCAAAGAAATCAAACCGGGAGAAACTTCCAGACGTCGAAATCAACAAAAGTTGTCTAAAAATCCACAAAAAATTCTAGGAGCTTAGATCTCAACGAGCTGCATCGAAAAATTCGTGTTGGTCCCAGAAAGATTGCAGACGAACATCGTAAATCCCAACGCAACGTCTGAACAAAGTTTGGATTTAAAAACGTTCGGTTGGATTTATTTTTTATCCAAAAATTTAAATATTTCAGGGGCGATTCTGGAAAAATTATAGGAGCTGTGGAAGAAACTAATTTCTGGAAATCGAAATCTGTTAAGAAAATGACTAATTAAATACTGAAAATTGTCCAAAATTGACCAAAATTTTAATAGGGGGATTTTGAAAATTTTGCCTTTTTAAAAATTTGGCAAAAATTCCAAAAAAATTCTCGGATACAGATTTGGTCACGCTGATTCCAAAAACGTAGCGTATTTATGCTCTTGATGGAAGATTTAAAAATAGTAGAGTTGTCGGAGAAATAAGGTCGAAACCAACTTCTGGAAGTCGAAATCAATAAGAAAATATATTTGGTTAAATTTCGAAATTTTTTAAAAAATGTGAAACCCTCTCGGGGGTCCCAATTGTCTTTTTTAAAAATGTAAAACCTTCTCGGGGGCTCCAAATGTCTTTGTTTAAGAATGTGAAACCTTCTCGGGGTCCAAATTGTCTTTTTTAAAAATATAAAACCTTCTCGGGGGTCCCAACTGTCTTTTTTAAAAATGTAAAGCCTTCTCAGGGGCCCCAAATGTCTTTTTTATGTAAAAACTTTCTCGGGGGCCCCAAATGTCTTTTTTATGTAAACACTTTCTCGGGGGCGTCAAATGCCCTTTTTTTAAATGTGAAACCTTTCCGGAAGTCCCAATTCTCTTTTTTAAAAATGTAAATAAAACGTTCTCGGGACGACAAATCATTTTTTTTTAATGTGAAACCTTCTCGGGAGTATCAACAGTCTTTTTTAATAATGTAAAACCTTCTCGGGGGTCCCAACTGTCTTTTTTAAAAATGTAAAACCTTCTCAGATGCCCCAAATGTCTTTTTTATGTAAAAACCTTCTCGGGGGCGTCAAATGTCCTTTTTTTAATGTGAAACCTTCTCGGAAGTCCCAACTGTCTTTTTTAAAATTGTAAAACCTTCTCGGGGGTCCCAATTGTCTTTTTTAAAAATGTAAATAAAACCTTCTCGGGACGACAAATCATTTTTTTTTAATGTGAAACCTTCTCGGGGGTCCCAACTGTCTTTTTTTAAAATGTAAAACCTTCTCAGGAGCCCCAAATGTCTTTTTTATGTAAAAACCTTCTCGGGGTCGACAAATGTCCTTTTTTAATGTGAAACCTTCCCGGAAGTCTCAACTGTCTTTTTTAATAATGTAAAACCTTCTCGGGGTCCCAACTGTCTTTTCTTAAAATGTAAAACCTTCTGAGATGTCCCAAATGTCTTTTTTATGTAAAAACCGTCTCGGGGGCGTCAAATGTCCTTTTTTTAATGTGAAACCTTCCCGGAAGTCCCAACTGTCTTTTTTAAAAATGTAAAACCTTCTCAGAGGCCCCAAATGTCTTTTTTATGTAAAACCTTCTCGGGTCGACAAATGTCCTTTTTTAATGTGAAACCTTCCGGAAGTCTCAACTGTTTTTTTAATAATGTAAAACCTTCTCGGGGGTCCCAACTGTCTTTTTTAAAATGTAAAACCTTCTGAGATGTCCCAAATGTCTTTTTTATGTAAAAACCGTCTCGGGGGCGTCAAATATCCTTTTTTTAATGTGAAACCTTCCCGGAAGTCCAACTGTCTTTTTTTAAAATTGTAAAACCTTCTCGGGGTTCCCAATTGTCTTTTTAAAAATGTAAATAAAACCCTTCTCGTTACGACAAATCATTTTTTTTAATGTGAAACCTTCTCGGGGGTCCCAACTGTCTTTTTTAAAAATGTAAAACCTTCTGAGATATCCCAAATGTCTTTTTTATGTAAAAACCTTCTCGGGGCGTCAAATGTCCTTTTTTTAATGTGAAACCTTCTCGGAAGTCCAACTGTCTTTTTTAAAATTGTAAAACCTTCTCGGGGGTCCAATTGTCTTTTTTAAAAATGTAAATAAAACCTTCTCGGGACGACAAATCATTTTTTTTTTAATGTGAAACCTTCTCGGGGTCCCAACTGTCTTTTTTTAAAATGTAAAACCTTCTCAGGAGCCCAAATGTCTTTTTTATGTAAAAACCTTCTCGGGTCGACAATGTCTTTTTTAATGTGAAACCTTCCCGGAAGTTCAACTGTCTTTTTTTAATAATGTAAAACCTTCTCGGGGTCCCAACTGTCTTTTTTTAAATGTAAAACCTTCTGAGTGTCCCAAATGTCTTTTTTATGTAAAACCGTCTCGGGGCGTCAATGTCTTTTTTTAATGTGAAACCTTCCGGAAGTCCCAACTGTCTTTTTTTAAAATTGTAAAACCTTCTCGGGTTCCCAATTGTCTTTTTTAAATGTAATAAAACCTTCTCGTTAAGACAATCATTTTTTTTAATGTGAAACCTTCCGGGGGTCCCAACTGTCTTTTTTAAAAATGTAAAACCTTCTGAGATGTCCCCAAATGTCTTTTTTATGTAAAAACCTTCTCGGGGCGTCAAATGTCCTTTTTTAATGTGAAACCTTCCGGAAGTCCAACTGTCTTTTTTAAAATTGTAAAACCTTCTCGGGGGTCCCAATTGTCTTTTTTAAAAATGTAAATAAAACCTTCTGGACGACCAAATCATTTTTTTTTAATGTGAAACCTCTCGGGGGTCCCAACTTCTTTTTTTAAATGTAAAACCTTCTCAGGACCCAAATGTCTTTTTTATGTAAAACCTTCTCGGGGTCGCAAATGTCCTTTTTTAATGTAAAACCTTCCGAAGTCTCAACTGTTTTTTTAATATGTAAACCTTCTCGGGGGTCCCAACTGTCTTTTTTAAAATGTAAAACCTTCTGAGATGTCCCAAATGTCTTTTTTATGTAAAAACCGTCTCGGGGGCGTCAAATGTCCTTTTTTAATGTGAAACCTTCCGGAAGTCCCAACTGTCTTTTTTAAAATTGTAAAACCTTCTCGGGGTTCCCAATTGTCTTTTTTAAAAATGTAAATAAAACCTTCTCGTTACGACCAATCATTTTTTTTTAATGTGAAACCTTCTCGGGGGTCCCAACTGTCTTTTTTTAAAATGTAAAACCTTCTCAGATGCCCCAAATGTCTTTTTTATGTAAAAACCTTCTCGGGGCGTCAAATGTCCTTTTTTAATGTGAAACCTTCCGGAAGTCCAACTGTCTTTTTTAAAATTGTAAAACCTTCTGGGGGTCCCAATGTCTTTTTTAAAATGTAAATAAAACCTTCTGGACGCAAATCATGTTTTTTTATGTGAAACCTTCTCGGGGGTCCAACTGTCTTTTTTAAAATGTAAAACCTTCTCCGGGCCCAAATGTCTTTTTTATGTAAAACCTTCTCGGGGTCGTCAAATGTCCTTTTTTAATGTAAACCTTCCGAAGTTCAACTGTCTTTTTTATAATGTAAAACCTTCTCGGGGGTCCCAACTGTCTTTTTTAAAATGTAAAACCTTCTGAGATGTCCCAAATGTCTTTTTTATGTAAAAACCTTCTCGGGGCGTCAAATGTCCTTTTTTTAATGTGAAACCTTCCCGGAAGTCCCAACTGTCTTTTTTAAAATTGTAAAACCTTCTCGGGTTCCCAATTGTCTTTTTAAAAATGTAAATAAACCTTCTCGTTACGACAAATCATTTTTTTTTAATGTGAAACCTTCTCGGGGGTCCCAACTGTCTTTTTTAAAATGTAAAACCTTCTCAGATCCCCAAATGTCTTTTTTATCTAAAAACCTTCTCGGGGCGTCAAATGTCCTTTTTTTAATGTGAAACCTTCCCGGAAGTCCAACTGTCTTTTTTAAAATTGTAAAACCTTCTCGGGGGTCCCAATGTCTTTTTTAAAAATGTAAAAACCTTCTGACGACAATCATTTTTTTTTAATGTAAACCTTCTCGGGGGTCCAACTGTCCTTTTTTAAAATGTAAACCTTCTCAGGGCCCCAAATGTCTTTTTTATGTAAAAACCTTCTCGGGGTCGTCCAATGTCCTTTTTTAATGTAAACCTTCCGAAGTTCAAATGTCTTTTTTATAATGTAAACCTTCTCGGGGCTCCCAACTGTCTTTTTTTAAAATGTAAAACCTTCTGAGATGTCCCAAATGTCTTTTTTATGTAAAAACCTTCTCGGGGGCGTCAAATGTCCTTTTTTTAATGTGAAACCTTCCGGAAGTCCCAACTGTCTTTTTTAAAATTGTAAAACCTTCTCGGGGGTCCCAATTGTCTTTTTTAAAAATGTAAATAAAACCTTCTCGGGACGACAAATCATTTTTTTTTAATGTGAAACCTTCTCGGGGGTCCCAACTGTCTTTTTTAAAAATGTAAAACCTTCTCACGGGCCCCAAATGTCTTTTTTATGTAAAAACCTTCTCGGGGTCGTCAAATGTCCTTTTTTAATGTGAAACCTTCCGGAAGTCTCAACTGTCTTTTTTAATAATGTAAAACCTTCTCGGGGGTCCCAACTGTCTTTTTTTAAAATGTAAAACCTTCTGAGATGTCCCAAATGTCTTTTTTATGTAAAAACCTTCTCGGGGGCGTCAAATGTCCTTTTTTTAATGTGAAACCTTCCCGGAAGTCCCAACTGTCTTTTTTAAAATGTAAAACCTTCTCGGGGGTCCCAATTGTCTTTTTTAAAAATGTAAATAAAACCTTCTCGACGACAATCTTTTTTTTTTTAATGTGAAACCTTCTCGGGAGTGTCATCAACCAGTCCTTTTTTAATATCAGCATAAAATGTAATTAAATTACTTTCGACCAATTTTTTTTTTAATTGCAACGGATGAACTCTCCGACCCAGCGTAATGGTACGGTGCCCATCGCCCCAGCCCCCTCCCTCTCCTCTTATCTCTCACGTCTCAGCATAAATAAAATAATAATTTCGCAAGTCTCTCTCAACATCGGCGTATCCTTTCGCAAGCCAACAATCAATTACGTTTCATCCTTATCAGAGCGCGTCACGTTCACGTTCCCAGTGGTACAGAATCGAAGAGGCACGGTTTTGCAAGACATTTTTGCATTTCACCTTCGCCATCCAACACACACACAATCAATCTCTCTTGCGGAATGCAAATGATTGATTTAAGATGCGTGGGTTGCACCATATGGACACTCCATGCATTCCTCGAACGATTGAGGCGTAATGTCGCGAGGAAATGACGAAATGTGACAGCTCATATTGTATAAACCAGCCAGTGGCGAAACAATCGGACGGCCATTTCCGCTTTGGAAATTTTTCAAAAATTCGCGAAAATTAAAATCGCTTTTTCAGCCATGGAAATATGGAAATGGTGACATGGGCCGGGCCGGTAGCAGCAAGACAGCTTTTAACGACTTCCACTATTATCATTACCGTTTCGAAACGCAATTTATCATCTCGCGTTAATAAGTCCTCGATAAAATCCACTCGAGTACCACCGATGGGCATTTTAATTACCACGAACGCCATAACTGGCCCATTTTGAATATTTATTTGTGGTCGCGGCTACCGGAATGGCGTCCCCCGGCCCCGATAAGGAGCGTTTTAATGATTTTTTTTTATGGGTTGGGTGCAAAGGTTGCCCAATCGAAGAAGCCTACCGAAATTTGCATAATACATATAAATTACATCTCGCTTTGAAAAAATTAAAAGTCTAAATTATCCGCGTTTAAGACAGTTTTACATCATCGCGTCGAAATAAATTCCTTTGAGTTGGATTTATGTACTCGGTGTTGTACAACATGCGCGGGGAGCTGTAAGCACAGTCAAAAAATATAAAAGTGATGTCATTCGTCGGTCAAAAGTAACGGGAATCTAATTGGGACACAATTTTAGGTGTTGTTTGTAAAATTACAACTGTATTTACTTAAATTTGCATAAAAAAATACACGTGGTCGTGCTATTTCCGTGAATTTGATAAGTGCACTGACTCACTCGTGGTGGTCTAGTGACTGGAGTGGGTTCGGTTGTCCATCGGCGATAATTAGACGTTTTATGGTAATGATGATGCTTGTTTTGACTAGTGCGGCTGTCAGGAATATCGCCGTAATCAGTTAAATGCATCATGAGCGGAATTAAAACACACACATATGTTTTGTACCAGGAATTGATAAGTACGCGATAAATGTAAAGGTTAGGGAAAGAAAACACTGTATGAATAATTGTAAACAAAGAAAAAACGATAAAGCGAAAATGTTACAAAATACTGACATTTGATTACAAGCAACAGGAAATTTTAACATAGTGTAAAGTTTCTCAAAAGGATTTAAAGTTACGAAAGCCTTTTTCATATAGAAATCCAGATATCCTGCGGGCTGAGTCTGGATATTCCGGTAATTGACAATCAACCAAAACAGGGCTCGAAACGTATTAATAAACGATTCGAATTTAAAGGGATTAATTATGCACGAACCCTTCCATAAATTTTGTCAACAACAATGTAGCAAAATATGGTAATTCAGCGAGATTAGTGTGGACATTTATAATTTAATGAAAACCCGAGGGCTTAGCTGGAGGGCTTTTATTTTTGATTAGAAGAGTCCAAATCGAACAAATGGACAAAAAATAGTATGCATTTCCTTGGAAAGAATGTATTCAACAAACTGTGCAAATTTTGTGGCTCACTTTGAAATACGTAACGTTTTTTTCACGACAAGATATTTAAAATATGTTTAGATTGGTAAATTTTTGGCCGGAAACATCGATTTTGCTATTAATTTTCGCCCCTCCGTATGACAACGAATGGAAAATTCGTCACAATTGAGGTTGGGGTGGGTGGGTGGGGCTTATTTTTTGACTTTTTTTTTCATAACATATAGTTTTCTTTCAGTAACATGATACTTAAAAACATGTTTCATATGGTAATTCCTTGTGGAGAAATAATCATCAAATTTTTCAACCGTGAACTTAATGTTTTCATCTATGTTGTTCATCATCTCAAAGAACTCTTTAATTCCGTTATAATATCATCTACTATTCTGTACCAGTCCTACTTTTTCTATGTTTATATTCTCTCTGTTTAAGATCTTATTCTCTATGCTGTTCATAAAATAATCTACTAATATGGGTGATAAAGGGATCCCATACCAAGCCCGCTGTACAGACTTTGTCTCTGAATGTGAAGAAATCATGTTCAGTGGATACTTTTAGTAGCTTTATTATGTCTTCTTTCTCTTGTTCTGTAATCTGTGATTTTTTAATCAACTCGATGACTAATTCATTTCCTTTTCTTTTAGGAGTTTGTAAACAGACTTGTAACATCAAAAGATATTAACATTGTCTACTATATGACCTTGTATTTTCTTAATTTTTCTATAAGTTCTTTACTATTGGATATACAGTATAACCTCTATAATTCGAACCCACGATTATCCGAACATCCAGTAATCCGAAGAGAGGCTAATTGAAGTCGATATCTCTTTAATCTGGACAAAAACTCTGCAGTCCGAACTGAATTTAAAAACATGCACCGAATTGCAAAAATGACGCAAGATCTTTCTATAGGTGTTGTATTAAATTTTTTGAAATTTTTAAAAATTGTGATATTTCAATGCACTAAATTAATGATCTAATTCTGGAAAAAAAGGTCAAAGTTATCGAAGAAATGAGGCTGGAAGTGACTTCGGCGTCCCGAAATCTACTAGAAAAAGTATTTAGTCAAATTTCGAAAATCGTCGAAAATGAGTCGAAATTTGCTAGTGCTTGTCAAGATGAGACTGATTTTGGCAAATGACCTATTCTTATAAGAAAAGGTACTAGCCCCGCCCACCCACCCTTTATTTTCTTAGAAGAGCGGGTCATCTGCCAAAATCAGTCTTATTTCAACAAGTACTAGCCCCGCCCACCCACCCGTGTTTTCTTAGAGGATATGGCATTTGCAAAAATTAGTCTCATACTTGCCAAGATAAGACTGATTTTGGCAGATGACCTATTCTTTATTTTCTTAGAAGAGTAGGTCATTGGCTAAAATGAATCTTATTTTAGCAAATACTAGCCTCACCCACCCGCCCTTTGTTTTTTTATGAAAGAGTAGATCATTTCCCAAAATCAGTCTTATCGTAACAAGTACTACTAAATTTTTCAGTTTTTCAATTTTTCAACTTTCGAACTTTTCAATTTTTTGAACTGTCTTTCGATTTTTGATTACTCTGATAAACTGAAAAAAACTTTCGATTTTTTAATTTTACAATTTTGGCAGTTATCCGATTTCTCAATTAATTGATTTTTAGTCACCGAGTTTGGAAGGTTGGAAGGGAGTAATTTTGATCAGCGATTGCCATGTCTACGGTAACTTTAAAACATCTGAAAATTTTGTTTTTAATTTTCAATTTTTGGATTTTTCGATTTTTCAAAATTTCAGTTCGAATAAATTTGTTCTGTTAGGTAAAAAATTGAAAAAAGACAAATCGTGAAAAGGAAAAATTGAGCACTTGAAAAATGAAAAATCAAAAAATTCTAAAATTGCATTGTTAAAACTTGAAAAATCAAAAGATTGGAATTAAAAACTGCAAAATTGTCAAACAAATTATCAAATGAAATATTCAAAAGTTGAAAAATCTAAAAACTAAAAAAAAAAAATTAAAACTGGAATTGTGAATTCGATTTTATTTATAAGATTTGTTTTTGATTTTCCGATTAAACAATTGTACAATTTCTCGATTTCTCATTTATCCAATTTGTCAATTTGTCATTTTTTGATTTTTTAGTTTTTTTATTTTTAGCAAGTACTAGCCCCACCCACCCAGCCTTTATTTTCTTAGAAGAAAAAGTCATCTGCCAAAATCAGTCTTATCTTGGCAAGTACTGCCCCCGCCCGCCCTCCATTATTTTCTTAGCGGATATGTCATCTGCCAAAATCAGTCTCATCTTGACAAGTAGTAGCCCCCCGCCCACCCTCCATTATTTTCTTAGAGGATATGTCATTTGCAAAAATCAGTCTCATACTTGCCAAGATAAGACTGATTTTGGCAGATAACCTATTCTTTATTTTTTCAGAAGAGCAGGTCATTGGCTAAAATGAATCTTATTTTAGCAAATACTAGCCTCACCCACCCGCCTTTTGTTTTTTTATGAAAGAGTAGATCATTTGCCAAAATCAGTCTTATCGTAACAAGTACTACTAAATTTTTCAGTTTTTCAATTTTTCAATTTTCGAACTTTTCAATTTTTTGAACTGTCTTTCGATTTTTGATTACTCTGGTAAACTGAAAAAAACTTTCGATTTTTTAATTTTACAATTGTGGCAGTTTTCCGATTTCTCAATTAATTGATTTTTAAAAATATGAGAAAATAGATGTTTATTTTTTTTTTTAATCTTCGATTTTTGACTTTTTGTCACCGAGTTTGGAAGGTTGGAAGGGAGTAATTTTGATCAGCGATTGCCATGTCTACGATAACTTTAAAACATCTGAAAATTTTGTTTCTGATTTTCAATTTTTGGATTTTTCGATTTTTCAAAATTTCGGTTGGAATAAATTTGTTCTGTTAGTTAAAAACTCGAGAGATGACAAATCGTGAAAAGGAAAAATTTTAATTGAGAACTGGAAAAATTAAAAATCAAAAAATTCTAAAATTGCACAGTTAAAACTTGAAAAATCAAAAGATTGGAATTAAAAATTGCAAAAATGTCAAACAAACAAAAAAACTAAAAAAAAAAAATAAAACTGGAATTTTGAATTCGATTTTATTTATAAGATTTGTTTTTGATTTTCCGATTAAACAATTGTACAATTTTTTGATTTCTCATTTATCCAATTTGTCAATTTGTCATTTTTCGATTTTTAAGTTTTTTTATTTTTAGCAAGTACTAGCCCCACCCACCCAGCCTTTATTTTCTTAGAAGAATAAGTCATCTGCCAAAATCAGTCTCATCTTGACAAGTACTAGCCCCGCCCACCCACCCTTATTGTCTTAGAGGATATGTCATTTGCAAAAATCAGTTTCATACTTGCCAAGATAAGATTGATTTTGGCAGGTGACTTACTCTTCTAAGAAAATAAAGGGTGGGTGGGCGGGGCTAGTACCTTTTCTTAGAAGAGTACGTCATTTGTAAAAATAAGTTTTATTCTGGCAAATACTAGCCTAGCTCATCCGCCTTTTATTTTCTTATAGGGTAGGTTATTTGACAAGTACTACCATAGCGTATAATTTCTTTTTTGAAAAAGTTGTCTAAAAATTCTGAAAAAATTCAGAATTCCCCACGTGCTGATTCCAAAAATATAGCATGTTCATGATAACGGAGCAATATTTTCGGAAAATTCGGTGTGAAATTCGATTTTTTTGAAATTTATGAAATTGCGATTTTTCAATGGACGATTCTGGAAAAACGGTTTAAGTTATCGAAGAAGTGAAGTCAAAAGTAACTTCTGCGGCCCAAAATCTGCTTGGAAGTATTTAGTTAAATTTCGAAAATCGTTGAGAATGGATCGAAATTTGCATAAGGGAGGTAATACAAATAGATAATGGAGAAATTTCATTTTTGAAAAAGTCATCTAAAAATTCTGATTAAATTCAGGGATATGAATTCCGACGTGTTGATTCTAAAAATATAGCGTGGTTATCGTCGTCATGGAGTACCTAATTTTTATATAAAAAAGGCAATGTCCCGACTGACCTATCAACGCCCAGCCCAAACCCCTAATGCTAGAAAGTTGAAATTTGGAGAGAATGTTCATTTTATACTGGAGGCATCGTTTAAGAAGGGATTTCTCGAAATGCATCCCCTAAGGGGGTTAAAAAGGGGTGATAAAATTTGTTTAGGACCAATATATCCTCTGTAAATTTATATCGTTACGTGAAACCTGGTATATTTTAATTCTCTTCAATACAAATAAGGAAATACGTATTTAAGCATTTTCGGAGATTTGACCCCTAAGGGGGTGAAAAGTGGTATCTAAGTTTGGGCGGCTAAGTTTGTATAAGAACATATTTTTCTACTATAAATTGTAATGTTTACGTGATACTTGGTATTAATGTTCTTCAACAGAAATAATGAAACCCGTCTTTAAGCATTTTCTAAAACTCAACCCCAAAGAGGGTGAAATGTAGAGACTAAGTTTGTATGAGAAAATATTTTTATTGTACGAGTATATTTAAATTTTTACGTGAAACTTGGTATTAATGCTCTTCGAAACAAATAATGAAACACGTATTTAAACATTTTCCGAGATTCAACCCCTAAGGAGGTAAAAAAGGGTGTGGCTAAATTTGTATGAGGAAAATATTTTTATGGTGATGTTTACTTAAAACTTGGTATGAATGCTCTTCAGCACAAATAATAAAACACCTATTTAAGCATTTTTTCAGATTCAACTCCTAAGGGGTGAAATATGGTGGCTAGATTTGTGTGGGAATATTTCTATTGTAAATTTAAATTTCTACATGAAACTTGGCATTAATTGTCTTCAACACAAATAATGAAACACGTATTTAAGCATTTTCCGAAATTCAACCCCTAAGAGGGTGAAAAGTGGTGGCTTAGATTGTGTGGGCAAAATATTTGTAAATTTAAATTTCTACGTGAAACTTGGTATGCTCTTTCATACAAATAATGAAGCACGTATTTAATTATTTTGCGAGATTCAACCTCTAAGGGGGTGCCAAAGTGGTGGCGAAATTTGTATGGGAAAAATATTTCTACTGTAAATTGAATTTTTACGAGGAACTTGGTATTAATACTCTTCAACACAAATAATGAAACGCGTATTTTAGATTGTTTAGATTTCACCCCTAAGAAGATGAAAGGGGGTTACAAAGTGTTTATGAGTAAACATTTTTTATGTCGATTTTACTGGAAATTGTATTAACGTCCTTCAACACATTTTTTACTTGAAGGTTGATAATAATGCTCTTCAACACAACGAATCGTCTACGCGAGCGAAGCCGCGGGCGAAAAGCTAGTATAATATAATCTATTATCCATTGTTGGTTAATAATACTTTATTTCTGTTTAATAGAATTAAGGTTTATTTCTTGAAATTTGTTTTCAGCAGTGTATGAAGTTGTTATTCAATTCCCTTTCAGCTTTTTGGAAAATTCGCTGATCCGAAGAAATCACTAATCCGAACACACCTTTCCCCAATTAATTCGGATTATCGAGGTGATATGTACTGTGTTTTAGTTTATATTTAATAATTTCTCTCAATATTCTGTTTAGGCCTTTATTGATATCGTAGGTCGACCATTAATGGCAGACACCACAGGTCTTATTGGATTATCATTCTTATGGATTTTGACCAAACCATACAATTTCGGAATTTTGGGATTTCTTCAGTCATGTTAAGTTTGTTACAATATTCTTCCTTTTCCATTATCACTATTGAGTTACCTTTATCTGTTTTTCCTATTACTAATTTTTCTTCTTATATCTTCTTAAGAGAGTTTGGGCCACGTTTATTCCTTCTCTGTTCTTCGTCTTTTCTTCATTTCTTTTCTGAATATCTTTGCGCATTCTACTCTTGTTCTTTTTCTCACTGTATAGTCTTTGATGCCCACAATTCCTGTATTTGTTTCTACTGCCAGTTTTTCCAGTTTTTCTCTGTTTACGTTCTTCATCACATACTTTGGTCTTGATTCATCAATTGTTCCTCTTTTTGTGTGAATTGTGCACTAGTTATATTTACTAGTCGTTGATGGAACTTATGTGTGGAGAATACCTTTTCTTGTTTGCTTCTCATCTCTCAGTCTTCTTATCTTATCATTCAATCTATATCTATGTATTCCCCATTCTTCAATCCTTATCCAGTCTTCAAGTTCTTGTCGTTGTAAATAATTAAAATTTTTGGTGATATCAAAGTGGCTTTCGCGTCCGTTCCGCAGTTCTAGTATCAACTTTTCGTTTGCTGACCTTATTCAACCAAACTGTATCCCCTAGACCTATTGTCTCCTAGTTAATAGAATCATACATTTATAGACTCGTCTGTTCAACACCAAACGTGTACTTGATTTCGCCTCTCTTGTAATCTCCCCGCAGTGCCCATTTCCCGGTGACGTCTCAATTTCATTTCGGGCCATCACGCCGCTTTCGGCGTTCGCCGATACGTCAGCCCTTATCAGTTCATCAGCATCGACAATAAAGCCCTCTCCACACGCCTCCGCCCGTGAAAATCGTTCCGAAAGCCAGACAGGCATTGTTGCCGGCATCGCAAACACATGTACTCGATAAGAGTCGCGAACGAAATCATAACAAAGCAAATCCCGGGCATTTTAGTGCGGATATAAATTGCGGCACAAACGACCGGTTCTCCATACTCAAAGCAAAACCGAAACAACAAACATACACCGAGTCGGCGTCTTTGATAATTGCCGGACAATAGAACAATGCCGCGGCGGAATAGCGTTTTTTCGCGAAAACGCGGCCTGAGCGAGAGTTTAATTGAAATGGTATGTCTTAATTGAAACGGGGCCGCCGGCGCTGGGATGACTTGCTCGAAGCGGCCAACGGAACGCCGCCGACGCCGCCGCCGAATGTGGGCCGAGGAGGCGATTGGACTTTCGAGAAAAAACACGGATTTATACGTGTAAACAATAGTCGTAAAAATAAATTGCTGTTTACGTGATGATTGACCAAATTGGCGGCCGGAGGCGGTGGGTGGACTGGGGGAAAGGAGGGCAGCGGCGGCCGCGGGACTCGACCGATATGGCGCTGCGGAACGACGCCCCGAGGCGAGGTCCCAAATCTCGCACATGTGTGGTGTCATTTAGAGGAAACATAATGTGAAGAAGAACGCCGAAGCGACTGACTTTGGACCTTCTTGCCATAATCCATTCGTCACCTTAGAACTGGTTTGCCGCATATCCAGATCGCGTCCGAGGGATTTTCGCCTCTACTGTTTGGTGCAGATTTGCCGCATGTCGCACTTGGGCGAAGCGAAACATAGTTTAGATTCAGTGCTGATTTGCCGCATGTCCAAGCAGAAATCGATACAGTACCGTTATCCGTTTTTACGTACTTCCTTGCTGTTTTGCTTTTCAGCGTTAGGTTTGGGGTTGGGAAAGAAATCGTATTCAACTTCATCCGCAGAACAATAAGAATAATGTGAAATAAATAAAAAAGAGACTTAACAATTTTGATGAATCTGAAATTAAAAAAAAGCAACTGTAATTTGTGCAACTCTTTTTCTGTTATAGATGTTACAAATATTTTCAAATTATTAGATTCGAAATTTTACAAATTTAAATTTCAAATAGATTTGTTGTTCGATAAACAAATAATTTAATTTTTTATTAAACAGTAACATTTTTTCTCGGGAATGATTGAACTTATTTTCTCTAAAGTTTTAGTGAACAAGATTTATAACGCTGCATACCAGTAAAAGAGTTCACAATTTTTTGTAGTATTTTTATTTGTAGAAACGATATTTCTACATCAATAATCACAAATAATAGATACATTTTTAATTTTTTAAATGAAAATGTTGTAAAAGTAATATGAAAATTAAAATTTCGAAGCAAAATCTGTTTAGGTGGATTTTGCTTCGAAATTTATTACTGGAACGTTTACAAAAATCAGCTTTTGACATAAAATGCTTGCAAATTTGAAACAGAATTGGAATGTTTCTTGACAATCATGCCTAATACATTTTTGACTTGTATCTTTTAAAAAGAATTATTTCCGAATTTATAGCTATTTACAATTTACGACTTACTTCAAGAATAAATTCCGTATTAGAATTTTACCTATAATAATTAAATAGATGTATGTTGTTAACTTATATGAGGTACCTTACATCGAAACGAGTAATTTGTTTTTTAATATGACATTGCCTTTCTTTATCATTCTATTTGTCTAACAATTATTGTTGTGCAATTATACGCGTGTAAATAAAAATAACTTTACAATAACTTATTTATGGGTAAATTTTTTTACTAATTAATTTAAGTGGATGGTTATATGTAATGGTAATAATAGCCGCAAAAAATTCACTCACTGTTTAGGTATACCAGATATCAAAAGCTATTAAATCCAAATGTTATTGTTTATTCTTTTTTTAGATCTCGAGCGTAAGCTAAGGAAGTATTGTAATCAAGTTCATCGGGCGACTGGCTACTTTTATGGCTTCTCAACGTTTCATGACTCCTATAATACGAAAACATAGGTCTCTCCTTTCCGGTTGATAAAACGCTGACCAACATTTGTAATCATCCTCCCCATCATATAACGTCATCTCCAACTTTTACAGCAATAAATGTTATATAAATTTTAAAAAATAACATACTTTTTCATTTGTTGTTTATTGAGTTTTTACCCTAAGCACCCAGATTGAATTGAATTACCATAACCCTAATTTCTTGAGATTTTGGAAACAGGATATACTACATAAAGAAAGTTAAAAGAATTTGAAGTAATGTAATGATACTCTTTTTACATCAACATACCATTATTTATCAATTAATTGGGCATCGTCCAAAATACTGTTCATAAATTATAAGTGCAGGAAGTTTATGCAAAAGCATGCAAATACATTTTTTGCGTATAATAATATGTATTGCTTTATTATTAAATATCTACTCATTTACAAGAATTATTAAAATTAGTAAAAAAAGTATTCAAGTCTCTGTCTAGTTTAATATCTTACCTTATTAAAATAATAAGTTTAATCAATTATGTAGTTAGCAAACAATGACGTTTAATTTATACTTAGTAGGGTTCACGGCATTAACTTTTCACATTGCATGTTTAATTCGGAGTTATAATTTGAGAATATAATTTACTCGTATATTTATTTTTGTAGTTTAGTAGTACTTCAGCAAATTTAGAAAACTGTATGTTATTTAAAAATACGTGACAAATCACGAGGCCAGGCAATCTAGAGATTTGACTGCTGATTTGCGCGGGAAATACTGCATACTTTTTAGAAAAAAGGAGTCTATGATAAGCGCACGTAGGAGATGATAGACAGAGAGCTAATATTTAGAGCTAATGTATTGGAAAGAAATAGGACAAGTTTACGTGCGCACACCACAGCCTCCCTTTCTTCTTAAACAGTTTGGGATCATACCATAGTATCATAAATAATAATTGACAAAGAGTTCGCAAAGGAATCCAACGGAAATATTTATACAATTGTTTACAACTACCAGTACAAATAATTCTTTCATTTTCAACTGAAAAGCGTATAACTATATTAAGTACTAGATATTATGGAATTAGGGGTAATCAAATAGATTTGGGTTGCAGTCAACATAATTGTCTTTGATACATAAGACATGGAAACGAATGATTTATTTCCAAATCCAAATATACTGCATTTACAGTTTTAAACAGTATCACTGCTAATTTTCTCTGGTTGCCCGACAATAGCTACTTGTAGTCAATATCCACGTAATGTAATAAAATACTGGAATCTAATTGTTTGAGACAACAACCTATTTTTACCCGAGTGTTCTTTATCAGTTTGAATATTTTATATAAAAAAATTACATATTAAGCTGCAATTTTAGTAGGACTGCAGCGAGTCAACGAGCCGCCATTACTCCGCCAATGCAAAGAAAATATGATTTTATTATCCTTTGTAAAAATAATTCCTTTCTGTAAAACACATTTAAATTTGGTACTCCGTATTTCGTTCACAATTCACCATTTAACAATGGAAATTAACAATGCAATATTTGGATTCTACAATTTTTAGGTAAAATGAATGACTGCAATGCGTTTTATCAAATGTAGATTTTATATAAAAATAAAGAAAAATAAGTCTCTTTATTTTAAAAATATTTAGAAAAAATCGAATCAAAACATCAATAACTTAACATTCATTGTTCGTTATACTTAGTTAACTACTTCACCACGCGATTTCTAATATCGTTTCAATTTTTCATTTATTTCACATTATTAGTTGCCGTATTACTTGTTCTGCGCGTGAAGTTGATTAAGAAATCTTAATCTTAATTATCTCTGAAAAATGTATTTATTATTATCTGTAATTATTGATGTGGAAATATCATTTCCACAAATACGAATACAGGTATGCAACATTATGAATTTTGTTGACTAAAATTTTAGAGAAAATAAGTTCAATCATTTCCGAGAAATCATTAAATAAAAATGTTACTGTTAAGTAAAAAATTAAATTATTTGTTTAACGAGCAACAAATCTATTTGAAATTTTAATTTGTAAAATTTCGAATCTAATAATTTGAAACTCAATCTTTCTTAAAAAAAAAAATCGAAAATATTTGTAACATCTATAACAACAGAAAAAGAGTTGCACAAATTACAGTTGCTTTTTTTTAATTTCAGATTCATCAAAATTGTTAAGTCTCTTTTTTATTTATTTCACATTATTCTTATTGTTCTGCGCATGAAGTTGAGTACGATTTCTTTTCCAACCCCAAACCTAACGCTGAAAAGCAAAACAGCAAGGAAGTACGTAAAAACGGATAACGGTACTGTATCGATTTCTGCTTGGACATGCGGCAAATCAGCACTGAATCTAAACTATGTTTCGCTTCGCCCAAGTGCGACATGTGGCAAATCTGCACCAAACAGTAGAGGCGAAAGTCCCTCGGACGCGATCTGGATATGCGGCAAACCAGTTCTAAGGTGACGCATTATGCTTCTAATACTTGCCGGTATTCAACGTAAGCGGTACCGCTTTGTCGACCGAACTAGAAAGTAAACCGAGTAGCGAACGTCGTTCTTGACAATATTACAAGTTTCACGTATTAGAACTATGACGGTGTATGTCAAGTAGTACTGAAGTCGCGTCATGACTCTGTTCCTTCAGAACGGTACGTTTTTTTGCACCGCATGGCGTCCCAAAACGAACATAACCTCACTCACGCTACTGTGGCAGAACCGCTTTTCCTCGCCATTACGGCGCTTTTTGCAGCAATCATCCCACTCCTTCCAGCACATTACAAGACCATGACATAATATAACCCATTACACCTGTGTGACATTAAAAGCCATTGGCTCACCGTGGTCGTGCACATCAAATCTGGCAGTGCTTATGTGCGTGCCCTGGATAGCTTCCCGAGTACGTTGTTTCTATTCACATGGACTTAATCGAGGTCAATGGACGATTTTCATTTTTTTCTCCGCCCAATACTAATGTTACGATGTTCCTGGAATCGGCGACTTAGGAATTTGGCGGTTGAACTTCCTTCCATGTCAGCGGTACACCACATCTTCAAGGTGTGATTATCAGTGTAGGCGGCTTCGTACGCATTTCAATTTCTTTCGCGTGACCTGCGCAGCTCTCAGGACTTGTGAAATAGATGATTTGAAAATTTAATTTGACCGCTGTGTGCGTTGAAGAGACATTGTTTCCATTGGGGCTAATGCGCGCCCCACCTATACTGAGTGACTTAATACACTATAGGTTACGCGGTCGTTTATCATGCAATAAGCGTCTTCTATCGAGGCTGTTATCTGATATTTTATTTTTTAAGATTTTTCGTCATTAATTGTTTACACACCGACGATTAACATCAATGTGATGACGGAAGCGTAAGAGCGGCGATCTGAAAGATGCGTCCCATATACTTGGCTCTTACAAAAAATAAAGGTTGCAAACGGTTTCCGACTGATTTGAGTGGAAATTTTGGGTGAAAGTCGGTCGATAGAAGAAAAATCTCCTTGAGTATTAGGTCGTTAGGTGTGGACAATCTTGTCTATTTGTTTTCCTAACAACCGCCTTTTAATTGTAAATGAATTTTTTATTCATGTTAGCTTTGTATGCAAAAATCACATTTTGCAAAAAATTTCCATGTGAAATTTGTTTATAAAGGTAAAATTTGTAGAGGTATATTGGATTTTGCAATTAAACTCGCCCTCGTTGATTACGAATGAAAAACTCTACAATTAGATAGGGTGGGTGGTTAATCTTGTTTTTTTTTACTTTTAATACGCTCGTTGGTTCTTTAAAGAAACTACATTACTAGGACAGTGTTTAATGCTTTTCTTTTTTTTGCTTAATTGCCTCCCTCACGACCTCTCATGTGACAATTTTAGAATCAGGTGGGTGGGTGGGGATATTTCGTTTATCATATATTGTCTTTCTTTGCAAGAATTACATTAAAAGGTTTAAAAAGGTAAAATTTTTGCAGAAAATATTTTGCAATTAAACGCTCCGCCCCTCGGTTGATTACGAATGAAAAATCATCACAATTGAGATACGGGCGGTGGGTGGGGCTTAATCTTTTTTTTTTTTTTTATAACAATCCTTGTATTTTTTTTAAGAGTAAGCAGATTTAGTAAGCAAACATTTTGCAAATAAGTGAAATTTTTAAATAAAATTTAGTATGATGATTTGCAATTAAAACTTCGCCCCTCTCGATTACGTTACTCTTCACGAATTAAAGGGGGTGAATGGGTAATCTTTTTGTTTTTTTCATTTAAACGCTCGCCCCTGGTGTAGAATGAAAAATCTCACAATTAGATCGGCGGGTGGGTCTTTCTTTTTTTTTTTTTTAATAGGCCCCACCCACCCACCCTCTCTCAATTGTGATAATTTTTTTATTCATCGTGAGTCGAGGGGCGAATCTTAGTAAGTTGCAAAATCCTCATTTCTTGGCAAGAAATTACCATGTGAAATATGTTTAAAAAGGTAAAATTTTGTAGTGGAATATGGATTTTGCAATTAAACTCCGCCCCTCGGTCTGATTACGAATGAAAAACTCATCACAATTGAGATCTGGGCGGGTGGGTGTGGCTTAATCTTTGTTTTTCTTTTTACTTAAAACCTGTAGTTTTCTTTAAAGAACACGATTACTAGAGAACATGTTTCACATAGCATTTTTTAATAAAAATAAGCATTTTGCAATTAAACTTCGCTTCTTGGCTCACGACCAATAAAAAGCATCATTACAATAGAGACAGGGTGGGTGGGTGGGGTTTATATTTTGCGTTTCTCATCATACGTTGCCTTCTTTTCACAAGGAACTTAAAAGGTGTCCAAAATGGTAAATTTTTGCAGGGAAATATACATTTTGCAATTACGCTCCGCCCCTTGGTGTAACAACGAATGACAAAATTCATCACAATTGAGATACGGGCGGGTGGGTGGGGCTTAATCTTTTCTTTTTTTTTTCTTAATAGGCCCCACCCACCCACCCTCTCTCAATTGTGATAATTTTTTTATTCATCGTGAGTCGAGGAGCGAATCTTAGAAAGTTGCAAAATCCTCATTTCTTGGCAAGAAATTACCATGTGAAATATGTTTAAAAAGGTAAAATTTTGTAGAGGAATATGGATTTTGCAATTAAACTCCGCCCCTCGGTCTGATTACGAATGAAAAACTCATCACAATTGAGATCTGGGGGGTGGGTGGGGCTTAATCTTTGTTTTTTTTTTTACTTAAAACCTGTAGTTTTCTTAAAGAACACGATTACTTAAGAACATGTTTCACATAGCATTTTCTAATAAAAATAAGCATTTTGGAATTAAACTTCGCCTCCTGGCTCACGACCAATAAAAAGCATCATTACAATAGAGACAGGGTGGGTGGGTGGGGTTTATATTTTGCGTTTCATCATACATACGTTGCCTTCTTTTCACAAGGAACTTAAAAGGTGTCGAAAATGGTAAATTTTTGCAGGGAAATATACATTTTGCAATTAAGCTCCGCCCCTTGGTGTAACAACGAATGAAAAATTCATCACAATTGAGATACGGGCAGGTGGGTGGGGCTTAATCTTTTCTTTTTTTTCTTAATAGGCCCCACCCACCCACCCTCTCTCAATTGTGATAATTTTTTTATTCATCGTGAGTCAAGGGGCGAATCTTAGTAAGTTGCAAAATCCTCATTTCTTGACAAGAAATTACCATGTGAAATATGTTTAAAAAGGTAAAATTTTGTAGAGGAATATGGATTTTGCAATTAAAATTCCGCCCCTCGGTCTGATTACGAATGAAAAACTCATCACAATTGAGATCTGGGGGGTGGGTGGGGCTTAATCTTTGTTTTTTTTTTTTTACTTAAAACCTGTAGTTTTCTTTAAAGAACACGATTACTAGAAAACATGTTTCACATAGATTTTCTAATAAAAATAAGCATTTTGCAATTAAACTTCGCCTCCTGGCGCACGACCAATAAAAAGCATCATTACAATAGAGACAGGGTGGGTGGGTGGGGTTTACATTTTGCGTTTCTCATCATACGTTGCCTTCTTTTCACAAGGAACTTAAAAGGTGTCCAAAATGGTAAATTTTTGCAGGGAAATATACATTTTGCAATTACGCTCCGCCCCTTGGTATAACAACGAATGAAAAATTCATTACAATTGAGATACGGGCAGGTGGGTGGGGCTTAATCTTTTCTTTTTTTTCTTAATAGGCCCCACCCACCCACCCTCTCTCAATTGTGATAATTTTTTTATTCATCGTGAGTCGAGGGGCGAATCTTAGTAAAATCCTCATTTCTTGACAAGAAATTACCATGTGAAATATGTTTAAAAAGGTAAAATTTTGTAGAGGAATATGGATTTTGCAATTAAACTCCGCCCTCGGTCTGATTGCGAATTAAAAACTCTTCACAATTAAGATCGGGGCGGGTGGGTGGGGCTTAATCTTTGTTTTTTTTTTTCTTTATATAAACCAAGCTTCGCCCCTCGATCTGATTACGAATGAAAAACTCATCACAATTAAGATCGGGGGGGTGGGGGGTGGGTGGGGCTTGATCTTTTTTTTCTTAATGTATGTATATACATAGTTTTCTTTTAACAACACGATACTTAAACATGTTTTCAGTGTCTTGTTGGGAAAAGAAGACTTCGTATATTAAAAAAAAATAGACACAATTTTTTTATTCATCGTGAGCCGAGGTGCAAAGCTTAGTTGCAAAATCCTCGTTTTTCCACAAGAAATTACCACGTGAAATATGTTTTAAAAGGGTACAATTTTATAGAGGAATATGGATTTTGGAATTGAAATCCGCCCCTCGGTCTGAAAACAAATGAAAAATTCATCATAATTGAGATCAGGGCGGATGGGTGGGGCTTAATCTGTGTCTTTTTTTACTCAAAACTTATAGTTTTCTTTAAAGAACACGATTATTTACGAACATGTTTTACATAGCATTTTCTTATGAAAAATAAACAGTTTGCAGTTAAGCTTTGCTTCTCTCTTTGATTAATTTTAAGGTTAATTTTACTTATAAAAGTTCGGGGCGTCCAAATTGGAAAATTGGTTGTACCTTCAAAGTTTATGAAGTACTTGCTCTGCAAAGTCCTTTCTTAAGTTTTGTTAAAATTAAGATATTTTAAGGTACAGTTTGACCAAGAAGAGAACGCTGTACTTCTAAGTATTTTAAAGCTCAAGATTTTAAAGATAAAGTTCCTTTTAAAATTATCAATCCAGAAGAAACAATTAAGGAAAAAAATATCAAGATTCAAAATTCAGTATCTACTGAAAAACAATGATTTGCACAAATCGAGTGTACAGGAAAGTACAAAAGTGCGGTTCTTGCCATATTTACGTCGATTGACTTGACATCGTTGTCAGTCGTGTCTTGGGTAGGGTTGGAGCGAGGTTACAATCGACGTTTTTCTACAGGCAAAGAAAGCAAAACGTGTGGTTATCCGGCGTGGGATTTTATCGCATGGTGGGTTAATTAATTAAATGAGAGACGCGTTGCAGCGTTTGTCTAAAATTCCTCTGCTCGTGGAATTCCTCATAAAAATATCGGATCGATGCGCATAATTTACGATGTCGCTTTTTAATGTCCTTGCCGAGGATGTGAACCTGTTTATGATTTTGGTCCCGGCTAGAGTTTCACATTATTGTGAGATATACAGCCTCCGCGAAAAGATAAATTCTTCACCTTCCCTAGCCGAGCTCCTAATTATCTTCCTCGCCAAAACGCGCATAGCCCAAGGAAGCAACGAGTTTCTCCGAAAACCACATAAATTTCGGCCGCATATAAATAATCCCAACAATACGCCGACCCGATGAGATTCCAATATTAAAAATTAGTCGTTAAGGTTAAAGGCAATAAATAAGGCATTAACGGTTACAATTACAAGGCTCCCAACATCCTCGCAGAAAGCTATCCATAAAACTCGACAAAACGATATTTACGAGCCATTACGCCATTGTTACTTAATATTAATAAAGCCACAACAGAAAATAGCTCCACCCAAATTGCAGGTGCACGGACAGGTGATTTTTTTTCCTCGGGAGGAACTGCTCATTGTCAATGTTGGTAATGTGGAAGGACTTTTTCCGTAATTACTGATGTATGACACGGTGGGGTGTTGGCTGTTCGCGATCGTTCCGTTTGAATTATGGCCAATAAATTCGCTGGCTGTTTCGCTTCGACGCTAAACGAATTTAACACCCGAAGAACGAACGTAATCTACGCACCGAGGAAAATATTTTAATTTATCGGTACCGTTAAATGTTTTCAACAAGTTGGAAGATACGGCTGGGAACGCCAGAGGTGGCCGCTGACGCCAAAGAACTAAGTACCAATTACAGACACCGGGGCTCGGAAGGCTATACCTCAAAGGCTGCTCTTGCTCCCATAGCGCGGAAGACGAGTGAAGAAGAGAAGATTTAGAGGCGCCGGTATGATATTAAAGCATTATCGAGGAGCTAATCACCGTGTAATTTCACCGGGAAGGAAGTACTGCAGGATTCGCATACTCATTTATAGGTGTTTTCCCCACAATGTTCTTTTCATTACTTGGAACAACTGTAAATTTTTTGTGATATTTTTCGAAGAATTGTTCCTGAATATTGTCTAAAAAGGTCAGGTCAGGTCAGGTCAGGTCAGGTCAAAGAAAGTCAGAAACAGAACAAATGGAACACAGAGAAGTCTGCTGGAGGGCATAAATGAGTATAAAGACGGAAGAAAAAAAGTTAAAATTAGAAATACTGAAATCCAAAGGAGAAAAGGACTTGGAAGACGATCCGTGGGGAAGAGGATCAGACAATTGTGATAAAAAAGTTAAAACTAACTCCGCCAGAGAAATTCAGAAAGAAGACCGAAAATGAGATATTGACAATATTTTTTCTAGGGGGGAGACAGTATGAAGAAAGGGAACGTACCAGGCATGGAAGAATTAACGTAGCCTCTAATATGTGGCGGGAAAAATCTAGGAGTGCTTAAATTCTAAAAGAACTCAGCAGCACCTAGTCCGAAAAGGTGGTGAAGCATTTAGGCAACCAGTTATACAGATGCGTGTGGTATTTATCGTGAGTCCTTGGGTATTTAGTAAAGTGCAAAAATGAGAGGCGGTACGTTTCCAAGGCCTATTTCGACACTTAATCATTTATAGAAACCCTGTATTTAATTGCCGGTATGTGTCGATACCTAGACTGCTGGATGGAGGAGACAAGGGATTGATTTACATACGGAGGGAACAAGAAGGAAGAAAGAAAGAACCAGATGGACAATTGGCTGAAACAATGGGAAACCGAAACATTAGGGGAGGCTACGTTTGGGTTTACCCAGAAGAGAAAAGAACAAGACGACTGGAAACACAAGGAAGCAGAAAACACAAAGAAGCAGAAGAGGAAATAGGGATGGCTCTGACGACGGAGACAATGATAAAAACGGCGACGAACACAGCCGAGAATTGGAAGATTATTTTTAGATATACAAAGGAAGTTGTACAAAATAGAGAGGAAAAAGAGAGAAGTAGGGAAAAAGCTGAGAATGAAATCAATAGGTGAGATAATCGAAGAACCAGAGAATTGGAGAGAGGATAGAAGAATGAGTTGTTAATCCCATTGAAGAAATACCTCTGGTGGTCCTGATGGGGCAAAATGCTGAATAGGTGACGTAGGGGAGATCCCCAAGCAAAAAAAAAACACAACACAAAACAGGTCAGGTCAGGTCAGGTCAGGTCATTTGGTAGACGACCTAAGTAGTGGAAAACAAGAAAATTTGGAAAACTGAAAAAAATTTGTTGACGTAGTTGAGTAAAATCCCTCGGGAATATTATAAGATTGTAACCAATAAAGTGAAAAGGGACATCGCACCGACAACTCTGGACAGTTGGAAAATCAGTTGTCTAAAAATTCTCAAAAAATTCAGGGTTGTAGATCTTGACGTGCTGATTCCAAAAATAGCGCGTGTTTAGGATCACAGAGCAATATTTTTTGAAAACATGCGGAGTGAAATTCGAATTCTTTGGAATTTTTAAAAATTACGATATTTCAGTGGGCGATTCTGGAAAAACGGTTGAGTTATCGAAGAAATCTACAAGAAAATGTATTCGAAAATTGTCGAAAATGGGTAGAAATTTTCATACATAGTGGAAAATTTTCATTTGCGAAAAACTTATCTAAAAATTCTCAAAAGATTCAGGGTCTGTAGAAATCGATGTGCTGTTTCCAAAAATGTAGCGTGTCTATGACGTAGTGATATTTTTTCCGAGGGGCGGAGTTTAACTGCAAAATCCATATTCTTCTACAAAATTTTACATGTTAATTTCTTATGAAGAAATGAGGATTTTGCAACTAAACTCCGCCCTTCAGCTCACGATGAATAAAAAAATCATCACAATTGAGACGGGGTGGGTGGGCGGGGCTAATACTTTGTCCATTTTTCGTTAATATACGAAGTCCCAGCAACAAACTGAAAACACGTTTAAGTATCGTGTTGTTCAAAGAAAACTATATGTAATTAAGCAAAAAAAGATTAAGCTCCACCCACCCGCCCCGATCTCAATTGTGATGGGTTTTTCATTCGTAATCAGACCCAGGGCGGAGTTTAATTGCAAAATCCATATTCTTCTACAAAATTTTACCTTTTTAAACATACTTCACATGGTATTTTCTTATGAAGAAATGAGGATTTCGCAACATTACTAAGCTTCGCCCCTCGACTCGATGAATAAAAAAATCATCACAAATGAGAGGGGGTGGGTGGGCGGGGCTTATTCTTTGTCCATTTTTTCTTAATATATGAAGTCTTCATTTATCAACAAGAAACTGAAAACATGTTCAAGCATCGTGTTGTTGAAAAAAAAACTACAATAACTACATATATAGTACATATATTAAGAAAAAAAGAATTAAGCCCCACCCACCCGCCCGTATCTCAATTGTGTTCATTCGTAATCAGACCAAGGGGCGGAGTTTAATTGCAAAATCCATATTCTTCTACAAAATTTTACCTTTTTAAACATACTTCACATGGTATTTTCTTATGAAGAAATGAGGATTTCGCAACATTACTAAGCTTCGCCCCTCGACTCGATGAATAAAAAAATCATCACAAATGAGAGGGGGTGGGTGGGCGGGGCTTATTCTTTGTCCATTTTTTCTTAATATATGAAGTCTTCATTTATCAACAAGAAACTGAAAACATGTTCAAGCATCGTGTTGTTGAAAAAAAACTACAATAACTACATATATAGTACATATATTAAGAAAAAAAAAATTAAGACCCACCCAACCGCCTGTATCTCAATTGTGATGCGTTTTTCATTCGTAATCAGACCAAGGGGCGGAGTTTAATTGCAAAATCCATATTCTTCTACAAAATTTTACCTTTTTAAACATACTTCACATGGTATTTTCTTATGAAGAAATGAGGATTTCGCAACATTACTAAGCTTCGCCCCTCGACTCACGATGAATAAAAAAATCATCACAAATGAGAGGGGGTGGGTGGGCGGGGCTTATACTTTGTCCATTTTTTCTTTATATATGAAGTCTTCATTTACCAACAAGAAACTGAAAACATGTTTAAGTATCGTGTTGTTGAAAGAAAACTACATATATACACATATTAAAAAAAAAAATATTAAGCCCCACCCACCCGCCCGTATCTCAATTGTGATGGGTTTTTCATTCGTAATCAGACCGAGGGGTGGAGTTTAATTGCAAAATCGATATTCTTTTACAAAATTTTACCTTTTTAAACATATTTCACATAGTAATATCTTGTCAAAAAAGGAGGATTTCGCAACGTTGCTAAACTTCACCCCTCGACTCACGATGAATAAAAAAATCATCACAAATGAGAGGGGGTGGGTGGGCGGGGCTTATACTTTGTCCATTTTTTCTTAATATATGAAGTCTTCATTTACCAACAAGAAACTGAAAACATGTTCAAGTATCGTGTTGTTGAAAGAAAACTACACATATACATATATTAAGAAAAAAAGAATTAAGCCCCACCCACCCGCCCGTATCTCAATTGTGATGGGTTTTTCATTCGTAATCAGACCAAGAGGCGGAGTTTAATTACAAAATCCATATTTTTCTACAAAATTTTATCCTTTTAAACATACTTCACATGGTATTTTCTTACGAAGAAATGAGGATTTCGCAACATTACTAAGCTTCGCCCCTCGACTCACGATGAATAAAAAAATCATCATAAATGAGAGGGGGTGGGTGGGCGGGGCTTATACTTTGTTAATTTTTTTCTTAATATATATGAAGTCTTCATTTACCAACAAGAAAGTGAAAACATGTTTAAGTATCGTGTTGTTGAAAGAAAACTACATACATAGGTACATATATTAAGAAAAAAAAAATTAAGCCCCACCCACCCGCCCGTATCTCAATTGTGATGGGTTTTTCATTCGTAATCAGACCAAGGGCGGAGTTTAATTGCAAAATCCATATTCTTCTACAAAATTTTACCCTTTTAAACATACTTCATATGGTATTTTCTTATGAAGAAATGAGGATTTCGCAACATTACTAAGCTTCGCCCCTCGACTCACGATGAATAAAAAAATCATCACAAATGAGAGGGGGTGGGTGGGCGGGGCTTATTCTTTGTCCATTTTTTCTTAATATATGAAGTCTTCATTTATCAACAAGAAACTGAAAACATGTTCAAGCATCGTGTTGTTGAAAAAAAACTACAATAACTACATATATAGTACATATATTAAGAAAAAAAAAATTAAGCCCCACCCACCCGCCCGTATCTCAATTGTGATGGGTTTTTCATTCGTAATCAGACCAAGGGGCGGAGTTTAATTGCAAAATCCATATTCTTCTACAAAATTTTACCCTTTTAAACATACTTCATATGGTATTTTCTTATGAAGAAATGAGGATTTCGCAACATTACTAAGCTTCGCCCCTCGACTCACGATGAATAAAAAAATCATCACAAATGAGAGGGGTGGGTGGGCGGGGCTTATTCTTTGTCCATTTTTTCTTAATATATGAAGTCTTCATTTATCAACAAGAAACTGAAAACATGTTCAAGCATCGTGTTGTTGAAAAAAAACTACAATAACTACATATATAGTACATATATTAAGAAAAAAAGAATTAAGCCCCACCCACCCGTCCGTATCTCAATTGTGATGGGTTTTTCATTCGTAATCAGACCAAGGGGCGGAGTTTAATTGCAAAATCCATATTCTTCTACAAAATTTTACCTTTTTAAACATACTTCACATGGTATTTTGTTATGAAGAAATGAGGATTTCGCAACATTACGAAGCTCCGCCCCTCGACTAACGATGAATAAAAAAATCATCACAAATGAGAGGGGGTGGGTGGGCGGGGCTTATACTTTGTCCATTTTTTCTTTATATATGAAGTCTTCATTTACCAACAAGAAACTGAAAACATGTTTAAGTATCGTGTTGTTGAAAGAAAACTACATATATACACATATTAAGAAAAAAAATATTAAGCCCCACCCACCCGCCCGTATCTCAATTGTGATGGGTATTTCATTCGTAATCAGACCGAGGGGTGGAGTTTAATTGCAAAATCGATATTCTTTTACAAAATTTTACCTTTTTAAACATATTTCACATAGTAATATCTTGTCAAAAAAGGAGGATTTCGCAACATTACTAAACTTCACCCCTCGACTCACGATGAATAAAAAAATCATCACAAATGAGAGGGGGTGGGTGGGCGGGGCTTATACTTTGTCCATTTTTTCTTAATATATGAAGTCTTCATTTGCCAACAAGAAACTGAAAACATGTTTACATATTGTGTTGTTGAAAGAAAACTATATACATATATTAAGAAAAAAAATTATGCCCCACCTACCCGTCCCGATCTGAATTGTGATGAGTTTTTCATTCGTTGTTGACGGAACCTACTTGCAAAATACATATTTCCTTGCAAAAATGTATCATTTTGAAGATGTTTTAAGTTCCTTGTTGTAAAAAGAAGGCAACTTATGATAAAAAAAGCGAAATATAAACCCCGCCCACCCACCCTGTCTCTATTGTAATGATTTTTTTATTGGTCGTGAGCCAGGAGGCGAAGCTTAATTGCAAAATGCTTATTTTTATTAGAAAATGTTATGTGAAACATTTTCTTTAGTAATCGTGTTCTTTAAAGAAAACTATACGTTTTGAGTAAAAAAAAAGATTAAGCCCCACCCACCCGCCTCGATATCAATTGAGGGGTGGAGTTTAATTGCAAAATCCATATTCCTGTATTAAATTTTACCCTTTTAAAACATATTTCACATGGTAATTTCTTGTGGAGAAATGAGGATTTTGCAACTAAACTCCGACCTTCAAGTTACAATGAATAAAACATTCATCACAATTGAGACGGGGTGGGTGGGCGGGGCCTATATTTTGTCCATTTTTTCTTAACATATTAAGTCTTCCTTTCCTAGATGCGACAGAAAATCTCAAAGGGTCAGTGTAACAATTAGTGCTGAATCACAATGTTGGTAGAAAATCAATTGAAACAATAATGAAAAAAGAAAAGTTTCACCCATACAAAATCCATTTGAAGATGATTTTTATCGTAGAGTTGAATTTACCGAAATTATTAAATACTAGCTGACCCCGTGAACTCCGTTTCACCTACAATTTAATTTTGAATCTGCAAAATCGAATGCTTTGAAATCTTGCAGATGTTTTAAACATATGATAAGCATAATAAATTTTTATTCAAAATATATTTACTTATCCCCTCCAAAAAATTGATGACGTCAGCCCAAAATTTTGCCAAATGAATCCTATCTAAAATGTCCAAAATAGGATGAGACTATACTTGTGATTTATCATTCCATTCATATTTTTTAGCTTTGCTTATAGGGGGTGTCTCAAAAAAATTAATCACTGAGTCAATTTATTTTATTGATTGAATCAAGAATTGCAAAACTGAATTTTGAAATATTGCAGACGTTTTGAAGTTACTGTTTGACATGGTAGGTTTTCAATCAAAATATATCTGTTTATCAAGCCCAAAAACTTGAAGACGTCATCTCAAGATTTTGCCGAATAAATCCTATCTAAAATGTGGAAAATATCATCAGTATATTTTCGTAATTTATCACTGCATTCATATTTTTTAGATTTGCTTTTACAGTGACTCAAAAAAATATATGGATCAGTCAATTTATTTTAGTGAATAACTCAAGAGTTGCAAAAATGAATACTTTGAGATCTTGCAGACGTTTTAAAGTTATTGTAAGCATGGTAAATTGTTAAGAATATTTATTTATTCCCTCCAAAAAATTGATGGAATGGCTCATTCGATTTTCGCAGATAATTTTGGGAATACAATACAGTTATTTTTAGTATTACACTGCACCAATCCAAGGTGGTATATCTACGTGTTGATAGTAAATGTTGATTAGGTCATCACAAAATTGTGTGAAGAAAAGACTCAACTCGAAAATGCTGAATATGTTTCATTATACTTTTGGTGCGAAGGAAGTTCTGTCGAAACAACGTTCGATCAATTTTTTGACAATGGTTGATATAAATAAAACTCAGTAGATGCTCATACTCGAAATACGAAGTATCTACTCGAATATCAAATCAAAATATTTCTAGTTTTTCTAGATGATACTAATACTTCAGTAAGTAACAGTTGATGCTCAAGTAGCATCTCGATACAACAAAAAAGGACAACAGTGACAGTGTTCAACCATCAAGGCAAAAATCGAGTCACCAAAATATAAGTTAGTATGGGGTAGACACCTTGAGATGGGAATCTCGATGGCCACTGTTATAAAAAACGCACTGCAAAATTTATGCATAAATAAAAGTTAATTACCTGAAAAGTTTTCGATATTCCTGCTCCTAATGTGTTTTTCAAACTGAATGCACCTTTTGACGACGTTCCACGTTCATGAAAGTCGCCATGTTTAGTTAAAATTCACTCTTACAACGATCCTACTGGTTTTCTAAGCCACTTTACAGACAGCTCAGTTATTTGCCACGCCGATGCTCATTTCTAGATTAAATGCTCACAAAACGCGTAGATGTTCATTTTGTGTTCGGGGAGATACAATGTTTCCCAGTCGGTACTCAGTACATAGAGTAGATGCTCAGGTATATAAGAGTAATAATGAAGTAGGTACTTCGTACTTCGAATATGAGTATCTACTCAGTTTTATTCATACCACTCAATGTCTCGCTTCAATGTTTGATTATGTTGATTATGAGCACAACGCTGATCAACTTCCATATCCGAATTACCCATGAAATAAATCATTGCGGTTTCCACCTGAGGTAGTTCGTCGCACATTTGATTGACTTCGTGGACCTATGTGAGGTTGTCGTCTTCTCGGCATTTTAATGAACTTCATAAAACGACACAGAATTATTTTCACAGTCAATCAAATCTGTAAATTTTGTCTTGAGAATTTTAAAATATTGAAAACTTCAAATTAAATCCTCGAATAACGGTAAAGTTTGAGGTTTTGTCGAAACCAACAAAGTGAATATAGGTAAATAGAATGGCAGATCAAAATTAATAAGAAACTTTCGCAATGTGTAATTAAATTCACTTTAACCAAGACTTTTCTTAAAATAAACGACGTTTTTTTTTACGAAAAACAAAGAACGATTTGAAATGCAATATACTTTTCACAATTGCACGGAAGAATTAGTTTTGTATGACACGTCAGTTAGACGACAGGTCCGTCAGAAACGCCAACTATTGAAATTAATTCGAAGTGGCGATTCCCATACAAAATTTTTAGAATTTTTTTATTTTTTAACTGTTCTTTGAAGTTTTCCTTATTTTTTTTATTTATAAACCATCTCCGTAATATAAAAAATTCTTCAAATCGGTCAAGCCGTTTTTGAGTCTTAGCGAGACTAACAGGAACAGCAATTGATTTTTATTATATAGACGATTAAAAAATGGGGGTTGGTGGTAGAAAGGTGAAAATTTAGGGTTATGTGTATTTTTTGATGCCAATTCTTAAAAAAATAAAAATAAAAAATTTTGTCCAAAAAATAGACAAACATTTTTTAGGGTGGGCCACCCTTATCACTTAGGGGTTTAAAAAATAGTTTACAACCTATTGTCAGACCTACCGAATAGACACAAAAAATTTCATACAAATCGGTTTACCCGTTTCGGAGAAGTTCGGTTACAAACACTGTGACGCGAGAATTTTATACATAATGCATTATTATTTTAGAACAAATTTCATTACCATAAAAAAGGTTATACTGACTCGACCTTAAAAGATAGACATATGCTGTCGCGGACTTTTCTTTACAACTTTTAGAGGGGAACAATTTCGTCATACATGATTTTTACGTAACTTTAACCGTTTAAGCAGCGTAAGCAACGGAAGCTGTCAAAGGAGGAATAATTTTCCCGTTTTTTCCGAATTTTTCATTGCTACTTCGCTCCTAATGATCGTAGCGTGATTTTATATAGCCTATATGTAGATATGATACATGAACTATCCAACACAAAAAGATTTTTTGAATTTGAACCAGTGGTTTCTGAGATTAGCGTGTTCAAATAAACAACAGCTTCAGCTTTATTATATAAGTATAGATAACAAGACGGAAACTTTATCAACAGGATTTTGTTTTCTGACGAATCTACGTTTTGTTTAAATGGTCATGTGAACAGACACAACTGCAGGTAGTGGTCTGACACAAATCCATACTGGATGGAGCAAATCCACACACACAGTTAGCAAAATCCGGAGTTACCAGCAGTAACTATTTGGTTTTGGACGTCGAGTGCGACAGTACTTGAATGAAACTTTTCCTGGCAGATGGATAGGCCGAAGGGGATGGAAAGATGGAAGAACCGAATCCAGTACCAGGATCCGCGAATTATAGAGGAGATTTCGATGTCTACGAAAATACCTCCCCAGTTCCTCCCGGTCCGCCCCTCGCATCGCGTGTCGGCCTCCTCGTCAAATACTGCGTGCGAGAAAGGGCTCGTCATGAATAGCAAAACATTATGAAATATACGAACTTGAGCCCATATAAAAAATGACGATATCGCATTTGTCTTCTCAGCTGGGGATTCAACTGATCCGTGGGCGAAGTAGAACCTGCACGCACGCATTCGGGCGTGCTCTCCCATTTCCATATGGAACCGAAAACGGAAAGGAAACAAGGAACGAGGGCTTGCTTTCGCAATTAAGCCCTAAATACGGCTAACGCGACAGTTAATTTAGGCGAATCCTTTTCTGCTGCGATATCGAGCGACCGGCCACTTCGCGAACTCTTTAATTCGCATGACATATGAATGACGTTGAATGCACTCGCTAATACACAATGCGGGGCTTGGCAGACACGCAGGTAGCAAGCTCGAAACTTATCCGATGAATTTATTGCCAGCGGATGACGTTTATGCCGGGAATTTCGCGTCAGTGGAGGTGAATTACTGCCGGGAGGATTTTGGGCGGCAGCAGAACTAGCTTTTACCTTTTTTTTAATTATTTATTTAGAATTTATAAAATAAAGTAGGACTCCTCTATTTATGGGTTATGAATACGTGTTGAAAATGTCTCGTGGTGCAGCTAGAATTTTTACTTCCCGAGCGTAAGCAAAGGAAGTATTGTAATCGAGTCCGTCGGCCGACTCTCTACTTTTACGTTTTCTCGATCTTTCATGACCCCTAGAAGACGAAGAAATAGGTCTCCCATTTCCGTCTGTCTGTCCGTCTGTCCGTCTGTCCGTCCGTCTGTCCGTCTGTCCGTCTGTCCGTCTGTTGTCACGGATTTTTATTAGACAGATAATCTCCGAAAGTACTCGACCGATTGTTGTGAAATTTTGTACTTATATTAAGAATATCATGTAGATGGTAAAACGCTAACCAAAATCTGTCGAATCATCCCCACCACTAAAGCGATGACGTCACTTCAAAATTGTACATAGTAAATGGGTTTTCAATTGTATAAAATAACATAGTCCTACACATGTAGTTTACAACTCTGAATCGACTTTTCACCCGAAACGTCCAGATTTTTGGAAAAAAAATCAAAATTATAAAACAACATTTTGAAATTTAATTTTTAATCTGCTAACCACAATGCTTTGAAATGTTGCAGATGTTTTAAGGCTATAAAGAGCATCATAAATCTTTAGTCAAAAAATATTTGCTTATCCCCTCCAAAAACTTGATGACGTCAGCTCAAAAGTTTGTGGAATAAATCATATCTAAAATGTACAAAATATGATGAGTCTGTACTTGTGAACTATCACTCCATTAATATTTTTTGGATTTGCATATACAGGGTGATTCAAAAAAATTAATGAATGCGTAAATATATTTTATTGATTTAATCAGGAACTACAAAACCGAATGCTCTGAAATCTTGCAGATGTTTTAAGGTCATAAAGAGCATAATAAATGTTTAGTCAAAATATATTTGCTTATCCCCTCCAAAAACTTGATGACGTCAGCTCGAAAGTTTGCCGAATAAATCATATCTAAAATGTACAAAATATGATGAGCCTGTACTTGTCATTTATCACTCCATTCATATTTTTTGGATTTGCATATACAGAGTGACTCAAAAAAATTAATGAATGCGTAAATTTATTTTATTGATTTAATCAGGAACTACAAAACCGAATGCTTTGAAATCTTGCAGATGTTTTAAGGTTATAAAGAGCATAATAAATTTTTAGTCAAAATATATTTGGTTATCTTCTACAAAAAACTGATGACGTCAGCTCAAAAGTTTTCCGAATAAATCGTATCTAAAATGTACAAAATATGATGAGTCTGTACTTGTGATTTATCATTCCATTCATATTTTTGGATTTGCATATGCAGGGTGACTCAAAAAAATTAATGAAGGCGTGAATTTATTTTATCGATTTAATCAGGAATTACAAAACCGAATGCTTTGAAATCTTGGGAATATTTTAAAGTTATTATAAGCATGGTAAACTTTTGTTCAAAATGTATTTGTTCATCCCTCCTAAAAAAATTGATGACGTCACCCTTAAATTTTGCTGAATAAATCCTATCTAAAATGCAAAAAATATGATGAGTTTGTACTTGTGATTTATCATTCCATTCATATTTTTTAGATTTTCTTAAGAGGTGGTTCAAAAAAATTAATGAAGTCAATTTATTTTATTGATTAAATTAAAGGCAACACTTATTATTAGTATTACACCCCAACCAACCCAATTTGGTAGACACAAAATTTGTTAAAGGAAAAACTCGGTTGAAACATAAGGGTAGCACGCTTATTTACATCGACTTTAACATTACAAACCTGCATTTGTTTTATGCGTTCACTTGATTCCGCGAATGTGAAATAGACATGTTTATAATCAACCAATTGTGAATTTCACCGTCAAGAATTAAAATAAAACCCAATGTTTTATATAATAAGCGGAAGTCGAAGCAATAAAACCGACGGTCGTTTTGTTTACAGTTTCTGTGTTTGGTTCTCACGTATGCTGTTACGCCTGTCATCTTAAATTAACAATGTTTATACATACACGATTTTCAGTTGCCTCTGATACGTAGGTATACGTGAGTAAATTGTTTCGTTATTTTATTGATTATTACAAATCAATATTCAAACGACCCAATTCATTTTCCCGAAAATTTGAGAATATAATAATTTTATCCTTAGTATTACACTACATCTATCCCAACTGATATACGTGTCCTTGCAAAAATGTTGATGACGTCATCGCAATTTTTTTTTAAATTCCCACTACAAAAATGTAATGAGAAAAAAAACACAATAGGCATGCAGTCGTCAAGTTTCCGACAGCGAGGGAAGTACTGTCTAAACTCTTTAGACCAATTTTTTCGTGTTGTTTTTTCGTACCACTAAATATTTAGTTTTGTCGTTTTGAATACAATGTGGCCACGCCACGGTATAACGACCGCGTTGTTGTGTCTGCTTTTATTATTTTAATCCGGTTAATTATCCCTAATAATAATAATTTTAATACAGCCCGGCCACGACATGACAGACTACACCGCATTTAAGCACAAATTACGTAAACTGACGTCATGGTAACAAATGGTATAATTAAAGCCGCATGTAATCTAAACGATATTGGTCCACATCACATGGTCCACGAAATAATTTTCTGCTCCTTGGCCGGCTCGCCCGCCGAGCAGGAAGACGAGATCCTATCAATTATGGGGTATTGTGGCTCATAAAGCTCACGAAAGCTCAGGATAATTGGCGGATTTATCGTAATCGTGGAGCTCCGCTCACAATATAAAGTGCAGAAGAAGTGCCACTTTCTATTTGTTTAAATTCCCCCGAATCACCTACAAACCGGAGTCTTTTTCTCCGACAAAAACGAAACCGCTGTGCCGCGTCCGGATCAATTTACAAAGCACACTTCGGCCAAAAAAGCGAAAATTTCGTAAAGCCCCAGGCGATTACCATCAGTCACAATTCAGTAGTCCGACGATCTCTTTTTGTAGCGAAACCAGCTATTGTTGTTTGGCGATAAAATCGAATTTGTTGGTCACGAATCTCTAGTTTTTCGATGTTGACGTGCCGAAGAATACACAGAAGCTCCTGTATACAACCGCACGATAAGATCGGCCGCTGTTCACCTGTTCCAAATTGGAGGAAGATGACCCAATAATTGCACGACGGAGTGGAAAAAAGTGGGCGAAGGTTATTTCGGTAAAACTTCCCTCGCCTCGGAAGTCTAGCCCGACAAATCCTGCTTCTTTGACGATCTATACAAAATTTTTGCGATTTTTGTTTTCTGATGACCCCTATAAAGTAAAAACCAGTGGCGTGCGGTCCGTGCAACAGCGGGCAATAGGAAATACATATATTTACAGCAGATAACCAATGCGAAAAAATCATCCAAAAGATCGAGAAATCGAGAAACTAAAATAGGCCAAACGAGAAATTGAAAGCTGAAAATTTAAAAAATTTTAAAAATCGAAAAATTGGAAAATCTAAAAATCGGGGAACTGAAAAATGTCAAATTTAAAAAGTCGAAATTGACGGCAAAAAATTGAAAATTTGAAAAATACGTAGATGCATAAAAGCATCAAAAAATTGAAATATGTAATGAAGAAATTGAAAAATCAATAACTTGCAAAATCAAATGAGTAATTGAAAAATTGAAGAATTGAAAAACTGAAAAACTGAAATATCGAGAAATCGACACACCGAAGAAATGGAAAAATCAAAAAATCGAGAATTCGATTAATCGACAATTTAAAAAAATCGATTAATCGAAAACTTAGAAACGCCAAAATTTGAAAATTTGAAAAATGGAAAAAATTTAAATCGGAAAATTAAAATATCGAGAAATTTCAGCATCAAAAAATTGAAAAATCGAGAAATCGATAAATATGAAAGGAATAGTATTGAAAAATAGAGTAATCGAATCGAAAAGTCGAACATTTTAAAAATCATAAAATTGAAAAATAAAAAATCTGAAAATCGAAAAATTGGAAAAATGAAAAACTGTAAAACCGAAACATCGAAAAGCTGAGAAATCCAGAAATGGGAAACCAAAAAATCGATAAATCGAAAACTTGGAAACGACAAAAATTTAACTTTTAAAAAATGAAACAATTTTAAAACCGAAAATTGGAAAATCCAAAAATCGCAAAGCCAAAATATCGAATAATCGATGAATCGAAACACCAAAAGATAGAGAATTTGACAAATTGAAATGGGCCAAACGACAAACTGAAAACTGAAAATTTAAAAATCTAAACACTGAAAATTCCAAAAAATTCTAAATCGGGATAGTGAAAAATTTTAAATTTAAAGAGTCGAAATTGACGGCAAACATTTTTTAAACGAAAACACCGAAGTGTCTAGAATTCTAAATTTAAAAAATCAAAATCAAAAAATCGAAAATTTAAATTCATATGTAATAAAAAATATTGAAAAATCAATAACTTGCAAAATCAAATAAGTAAGTAATTGAAAAATTGAAGAATTGAAAAACTGAAAAATCGAAATGTCGAGAAATCGACATTGCGAAAAGTAGCGAATTCAAGAAATGGGAAAATAAAAAAATCGAAAATTTGATTAATCGAGAAATTGCAGAATCAAAAAATTGAAAAATCGAGAAATCGATAAATACGAAAATCGCATTGAAAAATTGAGTAATCGAATCGAAAAGTCGAAAATTTTAAAAATCATAAAATTGAAAAATAAAAAACCTGAAAATCGAAAGACTGGAAACGCGAAAAACTGTAAAATCAAAACATCGAAAAGCCGAGAAATCCAGGAATGGGAAACCAAAAAATCGATAAAAGGAAAACTTAGAAACGCCAAAAATTTTAATTTTCAAGAATGAAACAATTTTAAAATCGAAAATTGGAAAATCCAAAAATCGCAAAGCCAAAATATCGAAAACTCGATGAATCGAAACACCAAAAGATAGAGAATTTGACAAATTGAAATGGCCCAAACGACAAACTGAAAACTGAAAATTTAAAAAAATTTAAAAATCTAAAAATTGAAAAATCTAAACACTGAAAATTCCAAAAAATTCTAAATCGGGATAGTGAAAAATTTTAAATTTAAAGAATCGAAATTGACGGCAAAAATTTTTTAAACGAAAACACCGAGGTGTCTAGAATCCTAAATTTAAAAAATCAAAATTCAAAAATCGAAAATTTAAATACATATGTAATAAAAAAAATTGAAAAATCAATAACTTGCAAAATCAAATAAGTAAGTAATTGAAAAATTGAAGAATTGAAAAACTGAAAAATCGAAATATCGAGAAATCGAAAAATACGAAAATAGCATTGAAAAATTGAGTAATCGAATCGAAAACTCGAAAATTTTAAAAATCATAAAATTGAAAAATAAAAAACCTGAAAATCGAAGAACTGGAAACGCGAAAAACTGTAAAATCGAAACATCGAAAAGCGGAGAAATCCAGGAATGGGAAACCAAAAAATCGATAAATGGAAAACTTAGAAACACCAAAAATTTAAATTTTAAAATCGAAAATTGGAAAATCCAAAAATCGCAAAGCCAAAATATCGAAAAATCGATAAATCGAAACATCAAAAGATAGAGAATTTGAGAAATCGAAATGGGCCAAACGACAAACTGAAAACTGAAAATTTAAAAACACTGAAAATTCGATAGTGAAAAATCCAAAATTTAAAGAATCGAATTGACGTCAAAAAGTTTCAAAATGGAAAAAACTGACATGTTTAGAAATTGGAAATTCGAAAAATCGAAAAATCGAAAATTTATAAAACCAAAATTCAAAATTCCAAAAATTGAAGAATTGAAAATTTGAAAAATAGGTACATAAACATCGAAAAATCGAATAATTCACAAATGGAAACATGGAAAAATCGAAACATGAGAAAATCCAAAAATTGGGAAACCGAAAGAGCTCAAACGAAAAATTAAAAATTGAAATATTTGAAAATTTAAAAAATCCAGAAATCGAAAAAACTGAAAGATTGGGAAATTGAACAGTCGAAAAATCGAAACATCTAGAAAACGAAAAATTGAAAAATATAAAAATCTAAACTTTTAAAAATCTAAATAACGAAATATTCAAAATCGAAAGTCAAAATGGAGAAATTCGACAAATTGACAAACCAGAAAAATAGAAGACTGAAACAATGAGAAATCTAAAAATCTAGAATTTAAAAATCGTCATCAGAAAATTGAAAAAATGATAATCGAAAAGTCGGGAAATCAAGAAATGGAAAATAAAAAAATCGAAAAGTAAAAAAGTCGCAAATTGGAACATCCAAAAACTAAAAATCGAAAAACCGAGAATCGAAAAGTCCAGTAATTCATAAATGGAATATGGAGTAATCGAAATATGAGAAATCGAAGAATCTGGAACTCGAAACAGCCCAAACGAAGAATTAAAAATAATAAAATAAAAATTAAACTTTTATAAAAATTGATAAATCAAAAAATTGAAAGATCGGGAAATTGAACAATCGAAAAATCTAAAATAAAAAAAATTTAAGTATCAAGAAATTGAAAAATCGAATGCGAAAATGGAAAAATTCCAAAAATTGACAAACCAGAGAGCTGAATGAAACGACGAGAAATCGAAAAAATCTAGATTTTAAATATCGAGAAATTCAAGTTCAATTTGAAGAATTTAGAACTGAAAATCGAAATATCGAGAAATCAAGAATTAAAAAAAAAAACGATTAATCGAAATGCAAAAATTTGAAAAATGGAAAAATTTTAAAATCGAAAAATTAAAAAAAAAAAATTGGAATATCCCAAAAGCCTAAATTGAAAAATTAAGAACTTGAAAAACTGAAAAATCGAAACCTTGAAAAGCTGAGAAATCGCGAAATGGGAGAAACAAAAAAATCGATTGAATGGAAAATTTGGAAACGCCAAAAATTTAAATTTGAAAAATGAGACAATTTAAAATCGAAAATTGAAATTCAAAATCGCAAAGCCAAAATATCGAAAAATCGATAAATCGAAAAATCAAAAGATAGAGAATTTAAGAATTGAATGAGTTTTTCGACAAACTGAAAACTGAAAATTTAAAAATTTTAGAAAATCGAAAAATTGAAAATCGAAACAATTCCAAAAAATTCTAAATCGGGATAAAGAAAAATCTAGAATTTAAAGATCGAAATTGACGTCAAAAGATTCAAAATGGAAAAACGACATGTTTAGAAATTGGAAATTCGAAAAAATCTAAAATTTATAAAACCAAAATTCAAAATTCCAAAAATTGAGAAATCGAAACATAAGAAAATCGAAAAATTGGAAACCGAAACAGCTCAAACGAAAAATTAAAAATTGAAAAATTTGAAATTTAAAAAAATTGATAAATCGAAAAACTGAAAGATCGGGAAATTGAACAGTCGAAAAATCGAAGCATCTAGAAATCGAAAAATTGAGATATAGAAAATTTAAAATTTAAAAAATCTAAATAATGAATATTCAAAAATCGAAAGTCAAAAATGGAGAAATTCGAAAAACTGATAAACCAGAAAAATAGAGGACCTGAAACAATGAGAAATCTAAAAATCTAGATATTGATCACCAGGAAATTAAAAAAGTGATGATGAAGTGAAAAGTCAAAAGTCGAAAATTCGATTCATCGGAAATAGAGAGCTTAAAAAAATCGTTTCATCTAAGATTTTGAAACGCTAGAAATTGAAAATTTGAAAAATGGAAACATTTTAAAATTGAAAAATTAAATATCGAGAAATTGTATAATCAAAAAATTGAAAAATCGAGAAATCGAAAAATCCCAAAAGCCTAAAATTGAAAAATTAAGTAATCGAATAATCCAAAGGACAAACATTTTAAAATCATAAAACTGAAAAATCAGAAACCTGAAAAATCGAAAAGTCCAATAATTCACAAATGAAATCGAAAAAATCGGAATATCCCAAAACTGAAATATTGAAAAACTGAGTAATCGAAAAATTGAAAAATTGAAAAATTTGGGAATCAAAAACTGAAATATGAAAAAATTGAGAAATCGATATTTGAAAAATCGAGAAATCATAAAATCAGAAGATCGAAAATCGAATTTTTATATAAATACACAAATTTATTTCCCCAAAGGTCACACAAGGCTATTTCATCTTCATTTTTATTGTATTCTATTTATTTTTTTGAAACGAACTATTTTCTACATTAAACGGGTAAATTTTTAGAAAACTCTCTAATGAGAATCATACGCAATGACAAACTGACCCAACAAAAAGACGGGTGATGTTTTTTTTTATGATCTAGTTACCCAAAAATTTAGATGTCTCGGATAAAAACCCAACACGGATTCATAAACTACACGTGTAGGACTACAACATTTAAATCATTTTAATATAAAATCCTTTGAGATGACGTTATCAAATTCTTGGTGGGATGACTTCACTTAGCTTGACGTTGCCTAAGCTGGCATGGCCTGACCTGACCTAGTACGTAGTAAAATAAAACTGATTTTGGCAAATGAAATACCCTCTAAGAAAAGACAGGGTGGGTGGGCGGGGCTAGAATCGTGGACTCAAATATTTCAATTTTTTGGATAAAAAAAAAATTACAAACCGGTCACTTCTAAATCTTCGTTTTTGGAATCAGCACGACAAAATCTATTCCCAGAAAAAAAATACGTTTTTCAAAATATGCTATTTTGAACAGGTTGACAACAGTCTTCACTTAGAAATAAATGGTAGTCACTCTTGCAGACACATCAGTGGTAATCTCGACCAGACAAAATTAAGTCTAAACTCTATTGCAGTCAAACGCTGGATTATCTTGTAAGACAGATTTGACGTGAGCACTTCTAACACGTTGCAGATGCTCGAAGGTAATTTATTCAGATTACCGTAAAACGTTTCACGCAGTTCCTGTATGTTATAAAATACGATTGATAAAATTGATTTTGAATTGACTGACCACAATTCGCCTAAATTACTCGTTAGAATATTGTCAATTTCCTGCAATCATGCACATTGTGCTAAATGTACAGAATTAAACAGCGATAAAATTTAATAAGTAGAGCAAGTTTTCTGTCGATACCTTGTTGTAGATCGTAATTTAAGAAAGAGAAAACTCTTGATTGAATGACTAAAAAAGTGTCACAAAATTACAGTCATTACACTGTGAATACATGCATATTGACGACTTTGTTGCATTCTGAACCAGTTAAATAGAATTAACGTCTAACTAAGTAGCTGTTATTAAAACAGGTAAAAAAAGCCACGTTGCAATCGAGTGCTTGTCACTGGTACATTTAACATAAATTAAATCATGTGTAAATTTAATGATCCACGAAGAAATCAAAATGCTGCAGGCATTTTTGCCATTACGTCATGACTTTCCACAGGGGACGAATAAGTAAGTTTAGTCGTTGTTGTATAAAAAATCACTACAATTTCCCACGTTTGCAAAAAATGGTGTGAAAAGTTTAAACCTTGCCGTAGTATTTTATTATAACACTATTAATTATGCATTAATGACTGTAATTTTCTACAATAACGATTGTTTATTATCCAACAGCAAGTGAAAAAGTGGAATAATATTTGCAACAATAAACATTCTTTAATCATTTTTAAAACTGAGTGTTGACGTCACGTGGCGCTGCAGCCAAGACAGCTACGTCATCCGTCTACTCTCGATTGCGCAAGCAGCAGCATCCACCACCTCCAAATGACTTAAACCTCACCCCGAGACGTTTTTTACTCACATTACGACCTCTCCGCATCCATAAAATCCGGCTCGATTTCCGACAACCCGGAGACATTCTCCCCGTCACCTTAAGTACGGACACTTTTTTCCACAAACCGGTCAATAATTTACCCGTACGTAAATCCTCTCGCCGTTATGTCACGACCTCTGCTGATAACGCCGCCAGCACCACGGGAACAAAAATTACCTATCCGTTGTTAAATAGTGAGATAGCGCCGTTGAACTCTCGGTATCGGGTTCAGCGCGCCGTTTCTCATATTGTAATGCCCATCTGAGTGCAGGTGTGGCCCATTCATTCGAGTATTTTATGACCAGAATGCACAATCGATAAATTCAATTGGGTAAATTTCTGGCGGACCTTACGGCGCCAGGAAAATACGCTTCTTGTCCTGTCACCTTCTGATAAATGGACGGAGCGCCGAACACGAATCGGTGGCCTTCTCGCATTTTCTTCCTACGTGCAATTACGGGTTACGAAATGGTCGTAAATTAAACAAAAATTGGGGACCCTGTTTTTGGAAGAATTGAAAGAATATGATTTTTTGGATAATCATCCCTACCAATAATTTGATGACGTCATCTCAAAAGATTTTACATTAAAATGATTTCAACGTTATACAGTAAGTAATATACTCATACGCTTGAGACTACAAATTTTCAATTTTTGGCGTTTCGATTTCTCGGCTTTCAGTGTTTCGATTTTTCGATTTTTCAGATTTCTGATTTTTCAGTTTTATGACTTTAAAATTTTTATCTGTTAGATTGTTCGATTACTTAATTTTTCAATTTTAGGCTTTTTTTGATTATACAATTCCTCGATATTTTAATTTTTCAATTTTAAAATGTTTCCATTTTATAAATTTTCAATTTCTAGCGTTTCAAAGCTTTAGATGAAACGATTTTTTTAAGTTCTCTATTCCCCGATTTTTGACTTTTCGATTTATCATTTTTCAATTTTCTGATGATCAATATCTAGATTTTTAGATTTCTCATTGTTTCAGGTCCTCTATTTTTCTGCTTCGTCAATTTTTCGAATTTCTCCATTTTTGACTTTCGATTTTTAAATATTTAGATTTTTAAAATTTTAGAATTTTCTATTTCTCAATTTTTCGATTTCTAGATGCTTCGATTTTTCGATCGTTCGATTTCCCGATCTTTCAATTTTTCGATTTATCGATTTTTTAAAATTTTGGAATTTTTCAACTTTTAATTTTTCGTTTGAGCTGTTTCTGTTTCTCAATTTTTCGATCTTCTCATGTTTCGATTTCTCCATGTTTCCATTTGTGAATTATTCGATTTTTTTTAATTTTTTAAATTTTCAGTTTTCAGTTTGTCGTAAAACCCATTTCAATTTCCCAAATTCTCTATCTTTTGATGTTTCGATTTATCGATTTTTCCATATTTTGGCTTTGCGATTTTTGGAATTTCCAATTTTTCGATTTTAAAATTGTTTCACTTTTCAAAATTTAAATTTTTGGCGTTTCTAAGTTTTCTGTTTATCCATTTTTTGGTATTCCCATTTCTGGATTTCTCGGTTTTTCGATGTTTCGATTTTTCACGTTTCTTTTTTTTAGGTTTTTATGATTTTAAAATTTTTATTTTTTTTCAATTTTAGGCTTTCGGGATTTTTCGATTTCTCGATTTTTCAATTTTTTGATTACGAGATTTTCAATTTTAAAATGTTTCCATTTTCAAATTTTCAATTTCTAGCGTTTCAAAGTTTTAGATGAAACGATTTTTTTAAGTTCTCGATTTCCCGATTAATCGAATTTTCGACTTTTTGACTTTTCGATTTTTTTATTTTTCCATTTCTTGCTTTTCCGACTTTTCGATTTATCATTTTTCAATTTTCTGATGCTTCAATAGCTGGATTTTTAAATTCTAGATTTCTTGATTTCTCATTGTTTCAGGTCTTCTATTTTCTGGTTTGTTAATTTTTCGAATTTCTCTATTTTTGACTTTCGATTTTCGCATATTTCGTTATTTAGATTTTTCTATTTCTTAAATTTTCAATTTTTCGATTTCTAGATGTTTCGATTTTTCGACTGTTCAATTTCCCGATCTTTCAATTTTTCGATTTATCGATTTTTTTAAATTTCAAATATTTCAATTTTTAATTTTTCGTTTGAGCTGTTGCGATTTTTCGGCTTTTCGACTTTTAGATTTTTGGATTTTCTACTGTTTTGATGTTTATGTAGGTACTTATTTTTCAAAAATTCAATTCTTCAATTTTTGAAATTTTGAATTTTAGTTTTATAAATTTTAGATTTTTCGATTTGTCGATTTCTGATTTTTTTTTTATTTTTTAGTTTTTAGATTTTTCGAATTTCCAATTTCTAAACATGTCGGTTTTTCCATTTTGAAACTTTTCGACGTCAATTTCGATTCTTTAAATTTTATATTTTTCTCTATCCCGATTTAGAATTTTTAGGTGTTTTAAAATATTTTAAATTTTCAGTTTTCAGTTTGTCGAAAAACCCATTCAGTTTCTCAAATTCTCTATCTTTTGGCGTTTCTAAGTTTTCCATTTATCGATTTTTTGGTTGTTCCATTCCTGGATTTCTCGGCTTTTCGATGTTTCGATTTTACAGTTTTTCGCGTTTCCAATTTTTCGATTTTCAGGTTTTTTATTTTTCAATTTTATTATTTTTAAAATTTTCGACTTTTCGATTCGATTACTCAATTTTTCAATGCTATTCCTTTTGTATTTTTCGATTTCTCGATTTTTCAATTTTTTGATTCTGCAATTTCTCGATTAATCAAATTTTCCATTTTTTTATTTTCCCATTTCTTGAATTCGCTACTTTTCGGTATGTCGATTTCTCGATGTTTCGATTTTTCAGTTTTTCAATTCTTCAATTTTTCAATTACTTACTTATTTGATTTTGCAAATTATTGATTTTTCAATTTTTTTAATTACATATGCATTTAAATTTTCGATTTTTTAATTTTGATTTTTTAAATTTAGAATTCTAGACACCTCGGTGTTTTCGTTTAAAAATTTTTTGCCGTCAATTTCGATTCTTTAAATTTTAAATTTTTCACTATCCCGATTTAGAATTTTTTGGAATTTTCAGTGTTTAGATTTTTCAATTTTTAGATTTTTAAATTTTTTTAAATTTTTAGTGTTCAGTTTGTCGTTTGGCCCATTTCAATTTGTCAAATTCTCTATCTTTTGATGTTTCGATTCATCGATTTTTCGATATTTTGGCTTAGCGATTTTTGGATTTTCCAATTTTCGATTATAAAATTGTTTCATTTTTTAAAAGTTAAATTTTTGTCGTTTCCAAGTTTTCCATTTATCGATTTTTTGGTTTCCCATTTCTGGATTTCTCAGCTTTTCGATGTTTCGTTTTCAGAGTTTTTCATTTTTCCAATTTTTCGACTTTTCGATTCGATTACTCAATTTTTCAATACTATTCCTTTCATATTTATCGATTTCTCGATTTTTCAATTTTTTCATTCTGAAATTTCTCGATATTTTAATTTTCCGATTTAAATTTTTTCCATTTTTCAAATTTTCAAAATTTGGCGTTTCTAAGTTTTCGATTAATCGATTTTTTTAAATTGTCGATTAATCGAATTTTCGATTTTTTGATTTTCCCATTTCTTCGGTGTGTCGATTTCTCGATATTTCAATTTTTCGATTACGCTTTCTCAATATTTCAGTTTGGGATGTTTCAATTCTTCAATTTCTCGTCTTTTACAATTTTCTATTTCTCAAATTTTTTATTTTCGTTTTGTCGATTTTCCGGTATTTCAGTATTACGATTTTTGAATTTTTTCAAAATTTAAATTTCTCCCGTTTCTAAGTTTTCCATTTATCGACTCTTTGATTTTCCCATTTCTCGATTTCTCGGCTTTTCAATGTTTCGATTTTTCGAATTTTCAGTTTTTCAAGTTTTCAATTTTTCGATTAATCAGTTTTTTGATTTTCCTATTTTATGACTTTTAAAATTCCAGACTTTTCGATTATTCGATTACTCAATTTTTCAATGTTATTCTTTTGTGATTTTTCGATTTCACGATTTTTCAATTTTTTGATTCTACAATTTCTCGATATTTTAATTTTCCGATTTTAAATTTTTTCAATTTTTCTCGATTTGTCGATTAATCGAATTTTCGATTTTTCGATTTCTCCATTTTTAGACCTTTCGATTTCTCGATTTTTCACTTGGAATTTTAAAAATTTTTCCATTTTTCGATTACTACGAGAAATGAGGCCGAACCAGTTTCTAGAGGTTGAAATCTATAAGAAAATGTCCTTGGTTAATTTCGAAAATAGTCAAAAATTAATCGAAAAAATTTTGCTATTGAAAAATTTGCTAAAGAATTCCCAAAAAACTCTGGTATACAGATTTAGTTCTGCTGATTCCAAAAACGTAGTTTATTTATGCTCCCAGTAGAAGATTTTGAACACTTTTTTTTTTAATCCAAAAAATTTCAATAGTTCAGAAGGCGATTCTGGAAAAGTGGTAGAAGCTATCGAAAAATGAGGCCGAAACTAACTTCCAAAAAATTCTGAAAGACCGGACTAAGGTTACAGACGAACATCGAAATTTTTCTGTTAAGGACAGAATCAGCGCAACTTCAGCAGAATTGGCAGCCAAAAATTTTGAAAAAAATGTTGTTTACGTAGGAAAGATCCGTCTATCAGGTAAAATAATGCAAAGACGATTCGACTTCTAGCTTTCGAAATACTCGCCTTCAAACTAAAAATTTTAAAACATCTTAAAATTTTTTACGTTTCATTTTGAGGATATCGGAAAACTGGTAGAAATTTTCCGAGAAATCAAGCCGGGAAAAACTTCCAGAGGTCGAAATCAACAAAAGACATTTTGATGTTAATTTTGTCGCTCAAAAACATACTGAAGAATTGAACTTCCGACGAAGTTGTCTAAAAATCCACAAAAAATTCTGGGAACTAAAAAAATTCGTGTTGATCTTAAATCCCAGCGCAACGTCTGAACAAAGTTTGTCACATTTCAGTGTGACGATTTTGGAAAAATAATAGGATTTTCGAAAAAAATTTCTGGAGGTTGAAATTAACACAAGAAATTTTTTGGGGGTATGGAAAATTGAGCTTTTGCTTGTTGTCACCCATAATCACGCCTGAAAATTTTAGTGGACACAAAAATAACAGAATGTGCTGGAGGTTTCTTTGGGGTTGGTATTCTAGATGTGCCCATAAGATCCATGTCTTAACCGCAGGTATATACCGAGTGTCTGGAAAATGGTGAATTAATTAAAATGTTCGCAGTTAATTAGGTCCTCTGGTGTTTTATTTTTGGACAAATTTAAAGGAATCTGGTGTTTTGTTGCTGGATGAACTTCAAAAAATCTTTTGATCTTTCATTATTTTGTTTTTTAGGAATTTGAAACTCTTGAGTGCCGCAGTGTTTTTTTGTTAAATTCGGGAGACCCTTAGGTACCCATGGTGTATTATTTGGGGGCCCATTGAGACTTTTTTGTGAATTATTAAAAAAAATTTTGGGTGACTTTGATGTTCTATTTTTGGAAAATTCTGACCTGACCCGTTTTTGAGTTAGTTTTGGGATCCCGTTTTGTTTAGCAAGAATTTGAAAATGCTTTGGAGCCTCTAGTTTCTTTCCTTATAATAATTTAATTAAATTTCTTAGAGTATACGTCATTTGCTAAAATCAGTCTTATCTTAGTAGATACTAGCCCCGCCCACCCACCCTCTCCTTTCTTAGAGGTTATGTCATCTGCCAAAATCTGTTTTATCTTAACAGGTACTAGCCCCGCCCACCCGCCCTTTATTTTCTTAGAGGGCATAGGAATCGAAAAATCAAAGATTGATGAAAAGTTAAAAAAATAAAGGAAGAGAAAAAGCGAAAAAATATGAAAACAAAATCGAGAAATTGAGAATTAGACCATCGGGAAAATGAAAAATAAAAATTAAGAATTTGAAACACTGAGGAACCGAAAACATGAAAAATCGAAAAATTAAAAATTGAGAAACTGAAAAACCACAAATGAAAAGTTTCAAAATTGAAAAATTGTAAATCGAAAAACGAAAAAAAGTCGAGAAACTGAAAAGTTAAAAAGACGAAAACTTATGAAATCGCATTGAAAAATGCAAAAATTGAAAACTGAAACATGATGAAAAATGAAAAATTGTGATAATAAAATCGAGAAAATGAAAATTAAAAAACTGAGAAACTGAAAGACCGAAAAAATCGAAAATCGAAAAATGAAATATTGCAAAATCGAAATATTGAAATTTAATGTAAGTGGAAAATCGGATAACTGGAAATTCAAAAATTGCAAAATTGAAAAATTTGAAAAATGGAAAATCGAGGAATTCAAAAATCAAACAAAAATTGAACAAACGAAAAATTATAAATAAAATGGAAACAACCACTGAAAAAGTAAAGAAGTCAAGCCGGGAAAAAGTTCCATAAGTCGAAATCAACAAAAGACATTTTGATGTTAATTTTGTCGCTCAAAAACGAAGTTGTCTAAAAATCCACAAAAATTCTGGGAGCTAAAAAAATTCGTGTTGATCTTTGAGTTAATTTTGGGACCCCGTTTTGTTTAGAAAGAATTTGAAAGTGCTTTGGAGCCTCTAGTTTCTTTCCTTATAATAATTTAATTAAATTTCTTAGAGTATACGTCATTTGCTAAAATCAGTCTTATCTTAGTAGATACTAGCCCCGCCCACCCACCCTCTCTTTTCTTAGAGGTTATGTCATCTGCCAAAATCTGTTTTATCTTAACAGGTACTAGCCCCGCCCGCCCGTCCTCTATTTTCTTAGAGGGCATTGGAATCGAAAAATCAAAGATTGATGAAAAGTTAAAAAAATAAAGGAAGAGAAAAAGCGAAAAAATATGAAAACAAAATCGAGAAATTGAGAATTAGACCATCGGGAAAATGAAAAATAAAAATTAAGAATTTGAAACACTGAGGAACCGAAAACATGAAAATCGAAAAATTAAAAATTGAGAAACTGAAAAACCACAAGTGAAAAGTTTCAAAATTGAAAAATTGTAAATCGAAAAACGAAAAAAAGTCGATAAACTGAAAAGTTAAAAAGACGAAAACTTATGAAATCGCATTGAAAAATGCAAAAATTGAAAACTGAAACAAAATGAAAAGCGAAAAATTGTGATAATAAAATCGAGAAAATGAAAATTAAAAAACTGAGAAACTGAAAGACCGAAAAAATCGAAAATCGAAAAATGAAATATTGCAAAATCGAAATATTGAAATTTAATGTAAGTGGAAAATCGGATAACTGGAAATTCAAAAATTGCAAAATTGAAAAATTTGAAAAATGGAAAATCGAGGAATTCAAAAATTAAAAAAAGATTTTTGGACAAAAAATTTAAATTGTGTAACAATATTTTGAATTTAACTTTGGTACTTGCAAACGTCTTAGTCAAGTTATCTCAAACTTGATAAATCGTTAATGAAATGTATCCGTTTAACCCCTCCTAAAAAATTAATGAAGTCATCACAATATGTTGCCGAATAATCGATTTTTAACCTTCTCATTTAATGATTCCCCGATTTTTCAACTGTCGTTTTCTCAGTTTTTCGATATTTCAATTTTATAATTTTTCAGTTTCTTAAATATAAAATTTTTCGATTTTTAAAATTATTCAATTATTCGATTTTCAATTTTTCGATTACGCTTTCTCAATATTTCAGTTTGGGATGTTTCAATTCTTCAATTTCTCGTCTTTTACAATTTTCTATTTCTCAATTTTTTTATTTTCGTTTTGTCGATTTTCCGGTATTTCAGTATTACGATTTTTGAATTCGATTTCCATTTTTCAAAATTTAAATTTTTCGCGTTTCCAAGTTTTCCATTTATCGGTTCTTTGATTTTCCCATTTCTCGATTTCTCGGTTTTTCAATGTTTCGATTTTTCGAATTGTCAGTTTTTCAAGTTTTCAATTTTTCGATTTATCAGTTTTTTGATTTTTATATTTTATGATTTTTAAAATTTTCGACTTTTCGATTATTCGATTACTCAATTTTTCAATGTTATTCTTTTGTGATTTCTCGATTTGTCGATTTTTCAGTCTTTTGATTCTTAGATTTTTTCGATTTTTAAATTTTTTTCCATTTTTCGATTACGACGAGAAATGAGGCCGTACCAGTTTCTAGAGGTTGAAATCTATAAGCAAATGTCTTTGGTTAAATTTCGAAAATAGTCAAAAATTGATCGAAAAAATTTTGCTTTTGAAAAATTTGCTAAAGAATTCCCAAAAAATTCTGGGACACAGGTTTTGTCCTGCTGATTCCAACAACGTATTTTATTTATGCTCCCAGTAGAAGATTTTGAACACATTTTTTTAATCCAAAAAAATTCAATATTTCAGAAGGCGATTCTGGAAAAGTGGTAGGAGCTATCGAAAAATGAGGCCGAACATCGAAATTTTTCTGTTAAGGACAGAATCAGCGCAACTTCAGCAGAATTGGCAGCCAAAAATTTTGAAAAAAATTTTGTTTACGTAGGAAATATACGTCTATCAGGTAAAATAATGCAAAGACGATTCGACTTCTAGCTTTCGAAATATTCGCCTTCAAACTAAAAATTTTACCAAATTTTTTCATTTCATTTTGAGGATATCGGAAAACTGGTAGAAATTTTCCAAGAAATCAAGCCGGGAAAAACTTCCAGAGGTCGAAATCAACAAAATACATTTTGATGTTAATTTTGTCGCTCAAAAACATACTGAAGAATTGAACTTCTGACGAAGTTGTCAAAAAATCCACAAAAAATTCTGGGAGCTAAAAAAATTCGTGTTGATCTTAAATCCCAGCGCAACGTCTGAACAAAGTTTGTCACATTTCAATGTGATGATTTTGGAAAAATAATAGGATTTTCGAAAAAATTTCTGGAAGTTGAAATTAACACAAGAAATTTTTTGGGGGTATGGAAAATTGAGCTTTTGGTTGTTGTCACGCCTGAAAATTTTAGTGGATACAAAAATAACACAACGTGCTGTAGGTTTCTTTGGGGTTGGTATTCTGGATGTGCCCATAAGATCCATAATAGTCTTAACCGCAGGTATGTACCGAGTGTCTGGAAAATGGTGGATTAATTAAAATGTTCGCAGTTAATTAGGTCATCTGGTGTTTTATTTTTGGACAAATTTAAAGGAATCTGGTTTTGTTGCTGGATGAACTTCAAAAAATCTTTTGATCTTTCATTATTTTGTTTTTTACGAATTTGAAACTCTTGAGTGCCACAGTGGTTTTTTGTTAAATTCGGGAGACCCTTAGGTACCCATGGTGTATTATTTGGGGGCCCATTGAGACTTTTTTGTGAATTATTTAAAAAAATTTTGGCGGACTTTGATGTTCTATTTTTGGAAAATTCTGACCTGACCCGTTTTTGAATTAATTTTGGGACCCCGTTTTGTTTAGAAAGAATTTGAAAGTGCTTTGGAGCCTCTAGTGTCTTTCCTTATAATAATTTAATTAAATTTCTTAGAGTATACGTCATTTGCTAAAATCAGTCTTATCTTAGTAGATACTAGCCCCGCCCACTTACCCTCTCTTTTCTTAGAGAATATCTCATTTGCCAAAATCAGTTTTATCTTAGCAGGTACTAACCCCGCCCACCCACCCTCTTTTTTCTTAGAGGTTATGTCATCTGCCAAAATCTGTTTTATCTTAACAGGTACTAGCCCCGCCCACCCGCCCTCTATTTTCTTAGAGGGCATAGGAATCGAAAAATCAAAGATTGATGAAAAGTTAAAAAAATAAAGGAAGAGAAAAAGCGAAAAAATATGAAAACAAAATCGAGAAATTGAGAATTAGACCATCGGGAAAATGAAAAATAAAAATTAAGAATTTGAAACACTGAGGAACCGAAAACATGAAAAATCGAAAAATTAAAAATTGAGAAACTGAAAAACCACAAGCGAAAAGTTTCAAAATTGAAAAATTGTAAATCGAAAAACGAAAAAAAAGTCGAGAAACTGAAAAGTTAAAAAGACGAAAACTTATGAAATCGCATTGAAAAATGCAAAAATTGAAAACTGAAACAAAATGTAAAACGAAAAATTGCGATAATAAAATCGAGAAAATGAAAATTAAAAAACTGAGAAACTGAAAGACCGAAAAAAATCGAAAATCGAAAAATGAAATATTGCAAAATCGAAATATTGAAATTTAATGTGACTGGAAATTCAAAAATTCACTCTTATCTTAGCAGGTACTAGCCCCGCCCACCCACCCTCTCTTTTCTTAGAGGGTATGTCATTTGCCAATATCAGTTTTACCTTACATAACCTATTGAGTAGTTAATCCGCCACTTTCCAGACACCCGGTATTCAGGTTCGCCAGAATGTAAGGAAACGGTTAAATATTTTGAGAACCACTTGTACAAATCCACTCAAATTAGGTATAGATATACAAGAAATTGTGCTCTGATTATTCGTCAAAAAAATTTTGAATTTGAAATAAATTATTAAACAATAATTATTGAATCTAGAAACGCCAGAATGTGAAAATTAAGACGATTTCGATTTTTGCCGCAGTTTCTGAATTCTCTAAAAAATTAGTGAATGGAAAAAAATTTCAAAAGAGCACTTTGTAGAGTAAAGGAAACCCCATTCCCGCTTGAAAGAACAACTAGATTAATCATTCTGTTAAGAACTTCCATCGGCACACCTCGGCCAGCACCCAACAGGTCCATTTAGCACCGCACAATAGCTGTCCGAAAAATCATACAGCTCGGTCGGAACTTAATAATGCGTCACTTCCGCTAGATCCACCCTATCTAATTGACTCTTTCGTCGATGAGACCGACACGAGAGCGCAAAGAGAACCAACTCACTGTGTATATAATTTAACGCTTAATGCAGGACTTACAATGCTGCCCAAGTGTAAATGAGACGCACGAACACGCCTCCGGGTGAAGTGTGCACCCGGAATGCATAATCGCCGGATTATCCTTTGACGCTTAACCGATCGAGTGCTACCGCCGGGTTAAAAAAGTACTCTGGGCCGTAAACCTCCCGGGCCGGCCGTAATGGTACCGGTAGGAGTACTTGTCGCGAACTTACGAGCGTATTCCCACCTGTCCAGGTCCATTACCGTGAAAATTTAATTCCTCCACACGACCATATGGTACGATCCCACAATGCATCTCGAGCCGGCGCTGCATTCTACGGTTCCGTTCACCCGTTACTTTCACGTGGTCAATAAAATACAGCCTCCCTCGATCACATTTCACAGCCGCATGTCGTTTTTATACCGCTAGCGTCGAATATAACCTCCATAAAAATGCACGGTAGCTGAATCGAACAGAATAGAAAGGATCAATCAGACTCGTTGTCCTTAACAGCGAAAATACGGAAAGAGCGAACGAGGGTCGAGGCCGGAGTACCGCAACCCTGCTGGGTAAGAGCGCGGTAGTACTGCCAGGAACTGGCGGAAAGCTTGGTCGGTGGAAAATTTTGTATTTAATTATGTACGAAATAAAGAAGGAGATTCATGAATTTGTCTGTTTTTCCTCAGTAAAGGATAAAAAATTAACAAATATTAGTACGACTGCTCTAAATTTCTTTATGTACGAATGATTTAAATTTAAAAAAAAATGACAAAATTGCAAAAGTAAAACACCCAAAAAGAGCCCTTAAAAAGCATGAAATACATACATTCGTGAGAACCAGAGCAGATAATCTTACGATAGTTGAAGTGGTCATTAAGTATCATCAAATATAGCTGAGAACCATTCCGATTAAGCCAGATTTCAAAAAAAAAACATTGAAATCGCTTAATCCATTATCGAGGGATAACAGAATAATCTTTAGTTTTTCGATTTGAGAGTTTTCAATTTTTGTTTTTTCAATTTCTAGATTTTGCAATGTTTCGGTTTAAAATTTCTCTGGTTTTCAACTTTTAATTTCTTCAATTTTTCGATATGCAACTCTTCTTTTCATGTGTTCAATTTTCCAACTTCTGGACGTTTCAATTTTTCTTCGATTTTTCGTTTTTAAATGTCCTGAATTGATAATGTTTTTTTCAATGAAAATTTTTCCATTTCTCGACTTTTAGGTTTCCAATTTTACAGGTTCGATTTTTCAATTTTTCGTTTCGTCAATTCTTGACTTGTAATTTTTATAGTTTTCATTTTAAATATGTAATAATAATTATAATTCTTGAAATATTGGACTTTTTCAATTCAAGAATTCTATAATATTTCGATGTTAAAACTTTTAGGTTTTCCAATTTTTCGATTCCATTCGTTTTTTCTTCTTTTTAATTTTTCGATTCATTCATTTTTTCGATTTTTGCACTTTTCGAATCAGAAACAAAAAAATGAACAAATTGCAGAAATGTAAAATTGAAAAATTAAAAATAAAAAAAGGTATAAACTGAAAACTTTTAAATCTAAAAATTAGAAATGAAGAACTTGTAAAATTGAAGAACAATTCAAGATTGAGAAACTAAAAGACCGAAAAAGTGCAAAATCGAAAAAGTGAAATATTGAAAAATCGAAATATTGAAAATTAAACCAACTGGAAAGTTGGATAACTGGAAATCCAAAAATGGCAAAATTGAAAAATTTTAAAATTGGAAAATCGAGGAAATGAAAACCAAAGATTGAAAAGTTGAAAAATTGATTAAAGGAAAAATTATAAAATCGAAAGAAACATTGAAAAAATAAAGGAAGTGAAAAAACAAAAAAAAACACTGAAATTGCCCATCTTATTGCATAGGTGGTTAGCAGCATCATCTTCAATTTTTCAAATTGCGATTTTTATTTATTTTTTTTTTCAATTTCTAGATTTTGCAATTTTTCGATTTGCAAATGAATTTTTCGAGTTTTCATTTTAAAATTTTTCATTTTTTCGATTTTACAACTTCTGGACGTTCAAATCTTTAGATTTTGCAATTTTTCGATTTTTCAATGTAAATGTTTTCATTTTCTATTTGCAGTTTTTCGGTTTTCAATTTTTCGATTTTTCTACTCCTAGATTTTTAGAACTTTCCGTTTTTTTCAGTTTTAGTTTATTTCAGTTTCTCGACTTTTCAATTTTTCGTTTCGTCAATTTTTGATTAGCAGTGTTTCTAATTTTCACTGTAAATATGTACTAATTATAATTTTTAAAATATTTGAGTTTTTCAATTCAATGATTCTATAATTTTTCGATTTCATAGTTTTCAGGTTTTCCAATTTTTCAATTTTCAGTTTTTCGGTGTTTCAATTTTTGTTTCTCCAGTTCTACGATTTGCAACTTTTCGATTTTCTATTTCGTGGATTTTACAATTTTTCGATTCATCAAGTTTTCGAATCAGAAACAAAAAAATGGAAAAATGTAGAACTGTAAAATTTAAAAATCAAAAATCAAAAAAAGATATAAAATGAAAACTTTGAAATAGAAAAACTGGAAATGAAGAACTTGGCAAATTGAAGAAAAAACTCAAAACTAGAAAGATTAAAAATTGAGAAACTTAAAGACTGAAAAAGTGAAAATCAAAAAAACGAAATATTGCAAAATCTAAATATTGAAAATTTAAGTAACTGGAAAATCGGATAACTGGAAATTCAAAAATCGTAAAAGTGAAATATTAAAAAATTGAAAGATCGAGGAATCGAAAAATCAAAGATTGATGAAAAGTTGAAAAAATAAAGGAAGAGAAAAAGCGAAAAAATATGAAAACAAAATCGAGAAATTGAAAATTAGACCATCGGGAAAATGAAAAATAAAAATTAAGAATTTGAAACACTGAGGAACCGAAAACATGAAAAATCTAAAAATTAAAAATTGAGAAACTGAAAAACCAAAAATGAAAAGTTTCAAAATTGAAAAAATTGTAAATCAAAAAACGAAAAAAAGTCGAAAACTGAAAAGTTGAAAAAATCAAAGTTAAAAAGGCGAAAACTTATGAAATCGCATTGAAAAATGCAAAAATTGAAAACTGAAAGAAAATGAAAACCGAAAGATTGTGATAATAAAATCGAGAAAATGAAAATTAAAAAACTGAGAAACTTGAAGATCGAAAAAATCGAAAATCGAAAAACGAAATATTGAAATTTAATGTAAGTGGAAAATCGGATTACTGGAAATTGAAAAATTTGAAAAATGAAAAATCGAGGGATTGAAAAATCAAAAACTGAAAAATTGAACAAACGAAAAATTATAAATAAAATCGAAAGAAACATTAAAAAAATAAAGAAGTGGAAAAACGAAAAATTTTGATAATAAAATCGAAAAAATGAAAATTAAAAAATCGGAAAAATGAAAAATAAAAATCAAGAACTTCAAACACAGGAAACGAAAACATGAAAAACCGAATAATTAAAAATTGAGAAACTGAAAAAATCGAAAAATGAAAAATTGTGGTGTTGAAAAATTGCAAAATTGAAAAATTTGAAGAAACGAAAAATTGAAAAATTCGGAAGTCGAGAAATAGAAAAGTTGGAAAAATTGAAGTTGAAAACACGAAAAATTATGAAATCGAAAGGAAATGAAAAAAGAAAAATTGTGATAATGAAATCGAGAAAACGAAAACTAAAAAAATGGTGAGACGTAAAGACCGAAAAATCGGATATGGAAATCCAAAAATAACAAAACTGAAAAATTTAAAAATTGAATAAACGAAAAATTATAAAATGGGAAAGAACCATTGAAAAAATAAAGGAAGTGAAAAAACGAAAAATTGTGATAATAAAATCGGGAAAATGAAAATTAGTCTATCGGTAAAATTAAAAATAAAAATTAAGAACTTAAAACACTGAGGAAACGAAAAAATGAAAAATCGAAAAATGAAAATTGCAAATCGAAAAAACTGAAAAAACGAAAAAATTGAAAAATTTGGAAATTGAGAAATTGAAAAGTTGAAAAAATTACAGTTGAAAACACGAAAAATTATGAAAACAAAAGGAAATGAAAAAAATTGTGATAATAAAATCGAGAAAATCAACAATAAAAAAATTGAGAAACGTGAAGACCGAAAAAAGTGCAAAATCGAAAAAACTAAATATTGCAACATCGAAATATTGAAATTTAAAGTAACTAGAAGTCAGATAACTGGAAATCCAAAAATAACAAAATTGAAAAATCGAGGAATTGAAATCAAAGACCGAAAAGTTGAAAAATTAAATAAAGGAAAAGTTATAAAATGGAAAGAACCATTTAAAAAATAAAGGAAGTGAAAAACCGAAAAATTGTGATAATAAAATCGAGAAAATTGAAATAAAAAAATCGGGAAAATGAAAAATAAAAATCAAGAATTTGAAACACTGAGGAAACGAAAACATGAAAAACCGAATAATTAAAAATTGAGAAACTCAAAATCGAAAAATGAAAATTTGTGGTGTCAAAAATTGAAAAATTCGGAAGTCGAGAAATAGAAAAGTAGGAAAAATTCAAATTGAAAAATTATGAAACCGAAACATTGAAAAACGCAAAAGTTGAAAACTGAAAGAAAATGAAAAACGAAAATTTGTGATAAATTGAGAAAATGAAAATGAAAAAAACGAGAAAATCAAAAATAAAAATGAAGAACTTGAAACACTGAGAAAACCAAAACATGAAAAACCGAATAATTAAAAATCGAAAAATGAAAAATTATAATATCGAAAAATTGAAGAAACGAAAAATTGAAAAATTCGGAAGTCGAGAAATAGAAAAGTTGGAAAAACCAAAGTTGAAAACACGAAAAATTGTGAAATCGAAAGGAAATGAAAAAAGAAAAATCGTGATAATGAAATCGAGAAAACGAAAACTAAAAAAATGGTGAGACGTAAAGACCGAAAAAGTGGAAAATCGAAAAAAATTAATATTTCAACATCCAAATATTGAAATTAAAAGTAACTAGAAAATCGGATATGGAAATCCAAAAATAACAAAACTGAAAAATTCAAAAATTGAATAAACGAAAAATTATAAAATGGGAAAGAACCATTGAAAAAATAAAGGAACTGAAAAAATGAAAAATTGTGATAATAAAATCGAGAAAATTAAAATAAAAAAATCGGGAAAATGAAAAGTAAAAATCAAGAACTTGTAAAATTGAGGAAACGAAAAAATGAAAATATCTGTTTTTCTCCGGAAAGGATAAAAATTATCAACAAACATTAATACGATTGCTCCAAATTTCTTTACGTACATATTATGATCAAAAATGACAAAATTACACAAGTAAAAACTCCGAACACAAAAAATTAGCCCTTAAAAAGCATGAAATGACAAACACATAACAGACAAAAGTTTCAATGTTATAACACCCTTCCTTTTGCATCGGTGGTTAACGGAATCTTGAGTGGAAAAAAATGTTGATTTAATGGCTTCAACTGACTTAACCTGACCAAAATTCATCTAGCTTGAACATGACCAGACCTGCTTTGATCTGATCTGACATGACTTACACTAACACCAAATCTAACCCGATTTGATCTTAACCGCTCTTGTCTGCTTTGATCTGACTTAACATGACCTGATTTTAATAGACAGATTTCCCTTGACTAATTTCACTTGATCTGACTTGACCGCTTTGATTGATCGTGACCTGACATGACCTGATATTAATGGCTACATATGAGTTGTCCTGATTTGTCTTGACATGATCGATTCTGACCTAATCTGTCCTGATGTGACTTCACATGACCACAGTTGACTTGAGTAGAACTGAATTGGACTAACTGAGTTGACATGACCTGGACTGATATGACCTGATTTGCTTTGAACCGTCCTGACTTAAACCTCAACTGCCCTGATCTGTACTGATATGATCTAATCTGACCAAATATGCCTTGATCTGACTTGTGACCACATCTGACTCGACTAGAATTGATCTAGCTTAATTAATCTGAGATGACCTGGAGTGACACGACTGATTTGATTTGAATCGTCCTAATCTGCATTAATCGGACTTGACGGGACCTGACCTGATTTGAGTTTAATGGGTATGACTTGAATTGATCCGACTTGACTTTGACTGACATGAACTGACTTGGCCTGACCTGAATTGCTCTGATCTGCCTTAACCTGACATGGTCTTGTCTGACCTGACATGATGTTGTTTGATCTGAGTAGAATGGTGTGGTTTAAGTTAAGGTTGTTTTAACTCTTAAAAAAATACCACAACCCTCCAAGATCCATTCAAGAACAGAACACCAGAAACCCCAAGAAGAGAAAATTGGAAACTCTAGATTTTTCACGGGTCCAAAAAAAATCTCTAGAGCTACAAGACCTACACCTTAAGTGCCGATAATTTTGTGAACTTAATATTTGAACTAGAGGAGGTCAAAATCACGATTTATTCTCTAATATACCACCCGCACATGCGCTTAATAAATTTTTGCCGCCATCCCACCCACCACTGGCGTCTCCGGCGCGAAAACTGCATCTCCGTGACAGCTCGATGAATATTTATACACCGATCGCTTTAAGTCATCATTAGAAAACTCATCCTGTACTTGCCCACTTGACGCAAATAACAAGCTCCGTACTCACCTATCTTATCCAACTGGTCGCTCTATTAACATTTAAGTCACATTTCTAATTCGGCCAGAATCCGAGAAACTGCACAAATGTCGCAACAAAAGGCTCTCCGGCTTTGTGTCAATATTCGACCTTTGCGGAATTGAGAGAAGTGCATTCGAAAAGCAAGGCCAAATCGGTAATTAGGAGAATGTTGCACTGCACTCGGACTAGCACCGAAACATTTAAAAATCTGGGGTTGTGACATTTTCGGAAGGGTAGCCAAGAGCAAATTTTTCGCAATTGATTGGTCCGGACAAGAAGGAAAACGGCTGAACAGTTCTGGATTTCGACTGCATCTTAGTGGTGGTACCGTTTTAGACAAAGTAAGTTAATTTTAAACATTCACCTGTTACTTTCAGTGCTCAAAAATATACTAGTGGTTAGTTAATGTCAATGTCAAGCGTGATGGAATGATTTCATTGTGGCATCATCTTCGCAAAGTTCAGAAGCAGCATGGACAGTCCTGTTTATGATACCCTGAAAAAACTATAAATAATGGGATCGATCGACTGCTCGTTACACCAACCACCTTCTCACCCAGTGGCCAATTATTTTTCCAGCTGCGTCCACACATCGCAATAAATCTAAAGAAGTTTACGCGTTTGTTGCAAGCGGAAAATATTCACCATAATCACCGACCCATATGGGCAGTTAATGAACCTACTCGTCGGACTTCGTAAGTCCAGACCATCGACAAGCTAACTCCAAACAGATAGCAAACACGTTCTAATTGGATGAGATCTAGTGAAATAAATCACATTTATATTCTGCGCGATTGTGGCATTTGAAATCCGCTACAAATTGTCTGCTGCAAAAACCCGCCTACCAGGTACGTATGCTGGTTGGTACTGCCACAAGTACCACTCTCTCATAAAGCGCGAATATTTTAACACAGAAAAGTACCTTAAGCGCTGCACGCTAGATCAGGAATTTTGAGTGCTTTGGTTTTATGCCCTTGGTTTTACTGTAAAATAAAGGACGTTATGAGGTAATAAAAGAGCACCTTTTGATTTTTTTCGTAAATGCACTTCAGCTTGGTAAGTCGCAGTTTCGAAGACCTAACACATCCCGATTCTTTGAAAAATGATTTAAACCAATTTTTATTTTTTTTGAGTTGAATTTTTTAAATTTTTCGATTTGCAGTTTTTCGTTTCAGTTTTTTATTTTCTTACTTTTTTCAATTAATTTTTTTGTTTCGAATTCATAATTTTTTGTTTTGAATTTTTTTTCCATTCTTCGATTCTTTAAATTTTCATTTCTTCAAATTTTCGATTGGCAACTTTTCGTTCCGGTTTTTTATTTTTTGTTTCTGCAATTTTTCGATTTTTTCATGTTCGATTTTAACATTATTTGTATTTTCAAGTTCAATTTTTTGTTTTTTTCAACTTTTCGATTTGCGATTCTTCGAGTTTTTATTTTACAATTTTTCAGCTTTTCGATTTTCCAACTTCTAATTTTTTTTTTGTTTTCCAATTTCAGATATTTTGTTTTCTCGATTTTCGTTTTTTAAAATGTTTCAGTTTTTCAGTTTTCAGATATTGGATTTTAAAACTTTTTCATTTTTTCTGCTTTTTTTTTCAATTTCTCGACATTTAATTTTTTAATTTTTCTATCTTTCAGTGTCACGATTTACAATCTTGACGATTCTATAATTTTTCGATTGTACTATTTCCATTTGATTCGTTTTTTTCGTTTTTGGAATTTTCCGATTCATTATTTTTTCGATTTTTAGTTTTCCAATGTTTCAATTTTTCGTCTCTTTAGTTTTTCGAATTGTGGTTTTCAGTTCTTCATTTTATTGTTTCTTCAATTTCTGCATTCTGCAATTTTTTCGATTTGAAATTTCTCGACTTTTCTTTAATTTTTCATTTCTTCAAATTTTCGATTTACAACTTTTCATTTCGGTTCTTTATTTTCTTCAATTTTACAATTTTTCTAATTTTCAAAGTTCGAGTTTATAATTTTTTTGTTTTTTTTTAATTTGGATTTTTTCAATTTTCCGATTTCCAATTGTTTTTAAATTATTCAGTTTTTCGATTTTTCAACTTTTATATGCAATTGAACAATTGAACAATTTGTAATTTTACGAGTTTTTCATTTTTAATTTTTCAAGTTTTTGATTTGCAATTCTTCGAGTTTTTATTTTACAATTTTTCAGTTTTTCGTTTTTCTAACTTCTGGAAGTTTCAATTCTTAGATTTTGCAGACTTTTGAGTTGTAATTTCATGAGCATTTAATTTTTGATTTTTCAATTTTTCCTTTTGCAGTTCTTCACTTTTTCATTTTTGTTTGTTTCTTCAGTTTTACAATTTTAGTTGTTGTTTTTAAATTTTACAGCTTTTCGATTTTCCAACTTCTAATTTTTTTTGGTTTTCCAATTTGAGATATTTTGTTTTCTCGGTTTTCGTTTTATAAAATGTTTCAGTTTTTCAGTTTTCAGATATTGAATTTTAAAACTTGTTCATTTTTTCTGCTTTTTTTTCAATTTCTCGACATTTAATTTTTCAATTTTTCGATCTTTCAGTGTTACGATTTACAATCTTGACGATTCTATAATTTTTCGATTGTACTATTTCCATTTGATTCGTCTTTTTTTTTTTGGAATTTTCCGATTCATTATTTTTTTCGATTTTTAGTTTTACAATGTTTCAATTTTTCGTCTCTTTAGTTTTTCGAATTGTGGTTTTCAGTTCTTCATTTTATTGTTTCTTCAATTTCTGCATTCTGCAATTTTTCGATTTGAAATTTCTCGACTTTTCTTTAATTTTTCATTTCTTCAAATTTTCGATTTACAACTTTTCATTTCGGTTCTTTATTTTCTTCAATTTTACAATGTTTCTATTTTTCAAAGTTCGAGTTTATAATTTTTTTGTTTTTTTTTTTAATTTCGATTTTTTCAATTTTCCGATTTCCAATTGTTTTTAAATTTTTCAATTTTTTCGATTTTCCTTAGTTTTACATGCTTAGATTTTTAATTGTTCAATTTGTAATTTTACGAGTTTTTCATTTTTAATTTTTCAAGTTTTCGATTTGCAATTCTTCGAGTTTTTATTTTACAATTTTTCAGTTTTTCGTTTTTCTAACTTCTGGAAGTTTCAATTCTTAGATTTTGCAGACTTTTGAGTTGTAATTTCATGAGCATTTAATTTTTAATTTTTCAATTTTTCCTTTTGCAGTTCTTCACTTTTTCATTTTTGTTTGTTTCTTCAGTTTTACGATTTTAGTTGTTGTTTTTAAATTTTACAGGTTTTCGATTTTCCAACTTCTATTTTTTTTTGTTTTTCCAATTTCAGATATTTTGTTTTCTCGGTTTTCGTTTTTTAAAATGTTTCAGTTTTTCGGTTTTCATATATTGGATTTTAAAACTTTTTCATTTTTTCTGCTTTTTTTTTTCAATTTCTCGACATTATTTTTCAATTTTTCGATCTTTCAGTGTCACGATTTACAATCTTGACGATTCTATAATTTTTCGATTGTACTATTTCCATTTGATTCGTCTTTTCTTTTCTGGAATTTTCCGATTCATATTTTTTCGATTTTTAGTTTTCCAATGTTTCAATTTTTCGTCTCTTTAGTTTTTCGAATTGTGGTTTTCAGTTTTTCATTTTATTGTTTCTTCAATTTCTGCATTCTGCAATTTTTCGATTTGAAATTTCTCGACTTTTCTTTACTTTTTCATTTCTTCAAATTTTCGATTTACAACTTTTCATTTCGGTTCTTTATTTTCTCCAATTTTACAATTTTTCTATTTTTCAAAGTTCGAGTCTATAATTTTTTTTGTTTTTTTTTAATTTCGATTTTTTCAATTTTCCGATTTGCAATTGTTTTTGAATTTTTCAGTTTTTCGATTTTCCAAATTTTATATGCTTCGATTTTCAATTGTTCAATTTGTAATTTTACGAGTTTTTCATTTTTAATTTTTCAAGATTTCGATTTTCAATTTTTCGATTGTACTATTTCCATTTGATTCGTCTTTTCTTTATTGGAATTTTCCGATTCATTATTTTTTCGATTTTTAGTTTTCCAATGTTTCAGTTTTTCGTCTCTTTAGTTTTTCGAATTGTGGTTTTCAGTTTTTCATTTTATTGTTTCTTCAATTTCTGCAGTCTGCAATTTTTCGATTTGAAATTTCTCGACTTTTCCTTAATTTTTCATTTCTTCAAATTTTCGATTTACAACTTTTCATTTCGGTTCTTTATTTTCTTCAATTTTACAATGTTTCTATTTTTCAAAGTTCGAGTTTATAATTTTTTTGTTTTTTTTTTAATTTCGATTTTCTCAATTTTCCGATTTCCAATTGTTTTTAAATTTTCCAGTTTTTCGATTTTCAAACTTTTATATGCTTCGATTTTCAATTGTTCAATTTGTAATTTTGCGAGTTTTTCATTTTTAATTTTTCAAGTTTTCGATTTGCAATTCTTCGAGTTTTTATTTTACAATTTTTCAGTTTTTCGTTTTTCTAACTTCTGGAAGTTTCAGTTCTTAGATTTTGCAGACTTTTGAGCTGTAATTTCACGAGCTTTTAATTTTTAATTTTTCAATTTTTCGTTTTGCAGTTCTTCATTTTTTCATTTTTGTTTGTTTCTTCAGTTTACAATTTTAATTTTTGTTTTTAAATTTTTCAGCTTTTCGATTTTCCAACTTCTAATTTTTTTTTTGTTTTTCCAATTTCAAATATTTTGTTTTCTCGATTTTCGTTTCTTAAAATGTTTCAGTTTTTCAGTTTTCAGATATTGAATTTTAAAACTTGTTCATTTTTTCTGCTTTTTTTTCAATTTCTCGACATTTAATTTTTCAATTTTTCGATCTTTCAGTGTCACGATTTACAATCTTGACGATTCTATAATTTTTCGATTGTACTATTTCCATTTGATTCGTCTTTTCTTTTTTGGAATTTTCCGATTCATTATTTTTTCGAGTTTAAGTTTTCCGATGTTTCAATATTTCGTCCCTTTAGTTTTTCGAATTGTGGTTTTCAGTTCTTCATTTTATTGTTTCTTCAATTTCTGCATTCTGCATTTCGATTTGAAATTTCTCGACTTTTCCGTAATTTTTCATTTCTTCAAATTTTCGATTCACAACTTTTCATTTCGGTTCTTTATTTTCTTCAATTTTACAATATTTCTATTTTTCAAAGTTCGAGTTGATAATTTTTTGTTTTTTTTTAATTTCGATTTTTTTTTAATCTTCCGACTTCCAATTGTTTTTAAATTTTTCAGTTTTTCGATTTTCCAACTTTTATATGCTTCGATTTTCAATTTTTCAATTTGTAACTTTACGAGTTTTTCATTTTTAATTTTTCAAGATTTCGATTTGCAATTTTTCGATTGTACTATTTCCATTTGATTCGTCTTTTCTTTTTTGGAATTTTCCGATTCATTATTTTTTCGATTTTTAGTTTTCCAATGTTTCAATTTTTCGTCTCTTTAGTTTTTCGAATTGTGGTTTTCAGTTCTTCATTTTATTGTTTCTTCAATTTCTGCATTCTGCAATTTTTCGATTTGAAATTTCTCGACTTTTCCTTAATTTTTCATTTCTTCAAATTTTCGATTTACAACTTTTCATTTCGGTTCTTTATTTTCTTCAATTTTACTATTTTTCTATTTTTCAAAGTTCGAGTTTATAATTTTTTGTTTTTTTTTAATTTCGATTTTTTCAATTTTCGGACTTCCAATTGTTTTTAAATTTTTCAGTTTTTCGATTTTCCAACTTTTATATGCTTCAATTTTCAATTTGTAATTTTACGAGTTTTTCATTTTTAATTTTTCAAGTTTTCGATTTGCAATTTTTCGTTTGGGTTTCTAATTTTTTCGATTCCTTGTTTTTCAATATTCTGAATTTATGTATATTTTTTCAATGTGAATTTTCCGATTTTTTATTTTTTAACTTCTAATTTTTTTTACTTTTTCGTTTTTTTTTTTTTAGTTTCTCGACTTTTCAATTTTTGATTTGCAATTTGTCTAGTTTTCAATTTAAGTACGTAATAATAATTAAAATTTTTGAAGATGTTTCCATTTTACGATTATTAAATTTTTCCATTCATTATTGGATTTTAAAACTTCTATTCAATTTTTCTATTTTTATTTTTTCGATCTTTCAGTGTGTCAGTTATCCGATTTTACAATTTTAACGATTCTATAATTTTTCGATTTTTTACAAGTTTTCAATTTTCCACGTTTTCGTTTTTTCAGTTTTTATATTTGTCAATTTTTTCCGACCTTTACTTTCGCGATTTCTAATTTTTCGAATTTGGACTGTTTGAATTAAAAATTGAAAAATTTAAGAATTGTAAAATTGAAAAATCAAAAATGTACACAATGAAAACTTTGAAATCTAAAAATTGGAAATCCAGAACCTGTAAAATTGACGAATAATTAAATTAATTCGAAAAATTAAAAATTGAGAAAAAGTGCCAAATCGGAAAAACGAAATAATGTAAAATTGATATATTGAAAATTAAAGAAATCGGATATCGGTCAACTGAAAATCCAAAAATTGCAAAATTGAAAAATTTTAAAAAATGGAAAATCAACGAATTGAAAAATCAAAGAATAAAAGGAAATGAAAAAAAGATAAACTGCGAAAATAAAATTGAGAAAATGAAAATTAAAAATTCCGAAAACGAAAACTAAAAATTAAGAACCGCAAACACTGCGGAAACGGAAACATGAAAAAATGTATAATTAAAAATTTAGAAACTGAAAAATCGAAAACTGAAAAATTGTAATATCGCAAAATTGAAAAAGTTCAAATCGAAAAATTGAAGACACGAAAAACTGAAAAATTTAGAAGTCGAGAAATTGAAAAATTGGAAAAATTAAACTTGAAAAAACAAAGTATCATGAAACCGAAACATTGAAAAATGCCAAAATTGAAAATTGAAAGAAAATGAAAAAACGAAAAACTGTGATATCAAAAAACCCATCCCAGGTAAATAAATCCAGATTTTTCGAAAAATTATAAGATTTGATTTTGGTATTTTATTTTTTGTGATACCACTTATGAATCATGGGTTGATGATTTACCACAATTAGAATAACGTTAAAACACTTGCAAGTTTTCAGAGCACTCATTTTTGCGATTTCAAAGCTAAATTGCAAAATTTTTAATTTTTTTTCCAAAAATCTGGATGTCTAGGGTGAAAACTCAGCACGGATCCATACACCATAAATAAAGAAGTATCTTATTTTAACCATCTACATGAGATTCTTACTATACATATGTATAAAATGTGAGAAAAATCGGTCCAGCAGTTTCGGAAATTACATTGTCTAATTAAAATCTGCACATACGCCAGACAGACAGACGGAAACGGGACACCACTCATTTCGTACTCTCGAGGTCACAAAACGCCAAGAAAATATGAAAGTGGTAAATCGCCCGGAAAAAGAAATGACAATTTTAGAGATATTTGAAGAGTTGGGGACCATCAAGACGTTTTGTTTTTCGAATCAGTTCGTCGAAATGTATTTCCCAGAATTTTTAACCCGAGGATTGATTTCTAGAAAATTAATTAAGTACTGGCCTGTGTCACAATGTCGAGCAAACATAAGTGATAAGTGGTGTGACACAGAACAGCCTTAAACAAACCAGAAAATTATTTTGCTCTTAATTATCCGGTCAAGCGAGTTATCCATCTTCTGTGGAACTTACTGCAAGTAAATTTCGCTCGATACTGTTACTTTTATCGTATTCTCTAGAAATAGTTTATAAACCGACGGCTAACGTGTTTCCGGAGTAAAGCAATCACAATGAACATTTTCAGCTGAAGCCCACTCAACCTAAACAACTTGTTAAAATGTTAAAACCGTCCGAACAAAAACTCCATTCAAAAAATTGGTCTAAAGAGTGTAGACAGTACTTCCCTCGCTGTCGGAAACTTGACGACTGCATGCCTATTGTGTTTTTTTTTCTCATTACATTTTTGTAGTGGGTATTTAAAAAAAAATTGCGATGACGTCATCAACATTTTTGCAAGGACACGTATATCAGTTGGGACAGATGTAGTGTAATACTAAGAATAAAATTATTATATTCTCAAATTTTCGGGAAAATGAATTGGGTCGTTTTGAATATTGATTTGTAATAATCAATAAAATAACGAAACAATTTACTCACGTATACGTATCAGAGGCAACTGAAAATCGTGTATGTATAAACATTCTTAATTTAAGATGACAGGCGTAACAGCATACGTGAGAGTCAAACAGAGAAACTGTAAACAAAACGACCATCGGTTTTATTGCTTCGACTTCCGCTTATTATATAAAACATTGGGTTTTATTTTAATTCTTGACGGTGAAATTCACAATTGGTTGATTATAAACATGTCTATTTCACATTCGCGGAACCAAGTGAACGCATAAAACAAATGCAGGTCTGTAATGTTAAAGTCGATGTAAATAAGCGTGCTACCCTTATGTTTCAACCGAGTTTTTCCTTTAACAAATTTTGTGTCTACCAAATTGGGTTGGTTGGGGTGTAATACTAATAATAAGTGTTGCCTTTAATTTAATCAATAAAATAAATTGACTTCATTAATTTTTTTGAACCACCTCTTAAGAAAATCTAAAAAATTTGAATGGAATGATAAATCACAAGTACAAACTCATCATATTTTTTGCATTTTAGATAGGATTTATTCAGCAAAATTTAAGGGTGACGTCATCAATTTTTTTAGGAGGGATGAACAAATACATTTTGAACAAAAGTTTACCATGCTTATAATTACTTTAAAATATTCCCAAGATTTCAAAGCATTCGGTTTTGTAATTCCTGATTAAATCGATAAAATAAATTCACGCCTTCATTAATTTTTTTGAGTCACCCTGCATATGCAAATCCAAAAATATGAATGGAATGATAAATCACAAGTACAGACTCATCATATTTTGTACATTTTAGATACGATTTATTCGGCAAACTTTTGAGCTGACGTCATCAGTTTTTTGTAGAAGATAACCAAATATATTTTGACTAAAAATTTATTATGCTCTTTATAACCTTAAAACATCTGCAAGATTTCAAAGCATTCGGTTTTGTAGTTCCTGATTAAATCAATAAAATAAATTTAATCATTCATTAATTTTTTGAGTCACCCTGTATATGCAAATCGAAAAAATTTGAATGGAATGATAAATCACAAGAAGAGACTCACCATGTTTTGTACATTTTAGATAGGATTTATTCAGCAAAATTTTCTGGTGACGTCATAAATTTTTTAGGGGGGACGACCAAATACATTTTGATCAAAAATTTACCATGCTTATGATAATTTTAAAATATCTTCAAGATTTCGAAGCATTCGGTTTTGTAGTTCCTGAGTAAATCAATAAAATATATTTACGCATTCATTAATTTTTTTGAGTCACCCTGTATATGCAAATCCAAAAAATATGAATGGAGTGATAGATCACAAGTACAGACTCATCATATTTTGTACATTTTAGATAGGATTTATTCGGCAAACTTTCGAGCTGACGTCATCAAGTTTTTGGATGGGATAAGCAAATATATTCTGACTAAACATTTATTATGCTCTTTATGACCTTAAAACATCTGCAAGATTTCAGAGCATTCGGTTTTGTAGTTCCTGATTAAATCAATAAAATATATTTACGCATTCATTAATTTTTTTGAGTCACCCTGTATATGCAAATCCAAAAAATATGAATGGAGTGATAGATCACAAGTACAGACTCATCATATTTTGTACGTTTTAGATATGATTTATTCCACAAACTTTTGAGCTGACGTCATCAAGTTTTTGGAGGGGATAAGCAAATATTTTTTGACTAAAGATTTATGATGCTCTTTATAGCCTTAAAACATCTGCAACATTTCAAAGCATTCTGGTTAGCAGATTAAAAATTAAATTTCAATATATTGTTTTATAATTTTGATTTTTTTTCCAAAAGTCTGGACGTTTCGGGTGAAAAGTCGATTCAGAGTTGTAAACTACATGTGTAGGACTATGTTATTTTATACAATTGAAAACCCATTTATTATGTACAATTTTGAAGTGACGTCATCGCATTAGTGGTGGGGATGATTAGACAAATTTTGGTTAGCGTTTTACCATCTACATGATATTCTTAATATAAGTACAAAATTTCACAACAATCGGTCGAGTACTTTCGGAGATTATCTGTCTAATAAAAATCCGGGACAACAGACGGACAGACGGACAGACGGACAGACAGACGGAAATTCTAGGGGTCATGAAAGATCGAGAAAACGTAAAAGTAGAGAGTCGGCCGACGGACTCGATTACAATACTTCCTTTGCTTACGCTCGGGAAGTAAAAAATTTCAGCTAGTCCTTTTTCTCGATTTCGCTTCCAAACTTCCACCATTTGGAACATCTTCCTCGGCACGCAATATGTGACACATCAACTGCTCGCACCTCCCGTCATCCTCTTTTTTTAGCAATTACCGAACGCTTCAGGAATAAAATTGGCGCGCAATCAATAAAAATCCACATCCCGGAAATGAAGTGAACGTCGACTGCAGGCACACACACAGCATCGTGTGTCTCTGCCGCAAGGACAGCCAACGTTGCGCAAACCGTTGCACAAGCTGACATATTGCACGTTTGCCAACCGAATAAAAATGCCCCCCGACAAAAGCGCCAAACGCAAATCCAGCGAAATGTACGCAGACGAGCCGCCGTATCGACACCGACCATTCTCGCAGCCTTGCCTTGCACCTGCTCATTTGCTTAATTAATGCACGTATGTACCTAGAAATGTGCAATTATAAAACCGTTCCATTGTGATTGGTCGCTGCATGAATCAAATGACAATTCTCAATTAATCGCGACGCTCTCATTGGACGATTGTGCGTCTTGTGCCAACGCTGCCACGGGTTCTTTCTCATGCTAATTTGGACGGTTCGCGAGTGCTGGAAGTGACCAAGAGGGGCTTTTTTGGGGCCTCTGGATTTTTGGCTGCGAAATAATGTTGCATGGACTTTTATGCCCGCCGGAAATAAAAACTAACATAAATATTAGCTTCGGGAATTATATTAACAACATATAAGTGGTAATGAATTAGCTGTCAACGAAGGAATGAAAATACCACTCGTAAATCACGATCCCTAATGCCTGATTTGCGCCATTCGGATTATTTGAACATCTATTTACAAGAGTACCGAGTTAGTTGCGTTATCCATAACAACAAAGGATGACACGATAATTAATTTTCTTTGTACTTGAAGAAAATACCAGACACGGCAAAAAAAGACCTACTTTTTTGTTTCTAGGAACTAAGAAACGTCCTGAAATCATTCACCAAATGGGCTATATCACAGTTCACACTATGTTTCAGTACTAATACAATTTTATAGCGTTTGTTACACTCACTTAGACCAAGACCAGCAAATTTCAGAGGTGTATTTAGAAAAATTAATTAATTTCATAATGTTGAAAGTCCACTACAAACCTGCATCTAAACAAAAAACAAAATTTAATATTTTATGGTTTATAAGACCTTTAGAGACACCTCTTTTAAATTCATTAATTCATTAATTAAAATTTTATTACTAGTCAAAAATAATGTCCGACAACAAAAAAGGAAAACGGCCATCAATATCACATACTTTCTCAATGGGTTGTATTTTAACGATGAAACCGAGATTTTTATGTTCAATTAAAGGAAAAGACTAAATTAATGATATCAAACAAAGATAACGATCTAATTATTAAATCAGAGTAATTTTTTTCAGGAATGTGAATTCTCGTTTGTAGTTAATTTAGCTTTGAGAATAATTTTAATTTGATATAAGACAAGAGAGGGTGGGTGGGCGGGGCTAGAACCTGCTAAGATAAGAGTGATTTTGGCAAATGAGATACTGTTTACAAAAACAGGTCAGGTCAGAATTTTCCAAAAAATAGAACACAAAAAGTTTCTAAAATTATTTTAAATGATTTACAAAAAAAAATCTCCATGGGCAAAAAAAAAACACCATGGGTATCTAAGAGTCTCCCGAATGAAAAGAAAAAAACACTGGGACACTCAAACTTTTTCAAATTCGTAAAAAATACAATACCAAAAGTTTAATCACAAAACTGAAATATTTCAGTTGATCCTTGTCGAAAAATGGTAGAAGCTATCGGAGAAATGAGGCTGAACCAACTTCTAGAGGTTGAAATCTATAAAAAAATTTTGCTTTCAAAAATTTGCCGAAGAATTTGCAAAAAATTCGGGAACACAGATTTAGTCGTGCTGATTCCAAAAACGCAGTTTAAGTAGAAGATTTTGAAAACATTTTTTTTTTAATTCAAAAAATTTCAAATTTCAGTAGGCGATTCTGGAAAAATGGTAGGAGCTATCGAAAAATGAGGCCGAAACTAACTGCTAAAATATTCTGGAAGACCGATTTCGGCGAACGTAATCGAAATATACAGCACATTGATAATCCCGACAGTATCACCGCAACTCCAGGAGAATTAGGCAGCCAAAAATTATAAAAAAAAATCTTGTTCACCTAGTAAAGATACGGCTATCGGGTAAAATCATTCAAAGTCGATATTACAGCCGGTTTTCGAAATATGTATTCGCTTTCAAACTCGAAATTTTAAAAGAAGTATCTCAAAATTTGTTACATTTCATTTTGACACTTCCGAGAAAAACATTTTTTCGAATTGAAGCCGCAAAACTAGAAGTCGAAATCAACGCAAGAAATTTTTTGTTAATTTTGGCATTGCTCGGGAAAAGTTCAAAAACATCACATATGGTATTGAAAAATTCACAAAAAATTCTGGAAAACAAATTTCGACGAGGTACATGCAAAAATATTTTCAAATTTGTCAGACTTACCTTATTTTTATGATTCCAGGAAACTTGTAGGAAATCAATAAAAGAAATGCTTGTGGTAATTTTTGAAGGAATTGGAAGGTCAAAAATTTTACATATTGATGGTCCCGGACTAAAATTACAACTCCGGAAAAACTCTTTTTACGTAGGAAAGATACGTCTATCAGGTAAAATATTGCAAAGACGAATCGACTTCTAGATTTCGAAATATTCGTCTTCAAATTAAAAATTTTAAAATACCTTAACATTTTTTACATTTCATTTCGAGGATATCGGAAAACTGGTAGAAATTTTCCAAGAAATCAAGCCGGGAAAAACTTCCAAAGGCCGAAATCAACAAAAAACATTTTGATGTTAATTTTGTCGCTCAAAAACATACTGAAGAATTGAACTTCTGACGAAGTTGTCTTAAAATCCACAAAAAATTCTAGGAGCTAAAAAAATTCGTGTTGATCCCGAAGAAAGATTGCAGACGAACATCTTAAATCAATGGGTTGTATTTTAACAATGAAACCGAGATTTTTATATACAATTAATGGAAAAGACTAAATTAATGATATCAAACAAAGATAACGATCTAATTATATTAAATCAGAGTAATTTTTTCAGGAATGTGAATTCTCGTTTGTAGTTAATTTAGCTTTGAGAATAATTTTAATTTGATATGTAAGCAAAAAAATGCATGATTTTGGCAAATGGCATACCCTATAAGACAAGAGAGGGTGGGTGGGCGGGGCTAGAACCTGCTAAGATAAGAGTGATTTTGGCAAATGAGATACTGTTTACAAAAACAGGTCAGGTCAGAATTTTCCAAAAATAGAACACAAAAAGTTTCTAAAATTATTTTAAATGATTTACAAAAAAAAATCTCCATGGGCAAAAAAAAACACCATGGGTATCTAAGAGTCTCCCGAATGAAAAGAAAAACACTGGGAAACTCAAAACTTTTTCAAATTCGTAAAAAATAAAATACCAAAAGTTTAATCACAAAACTGAAATATTTCAGTTGATCCTTGTCGAAAAATGGTAGAAGCTATCGGAGAAATGAGGCTGAACCAACTTCTAGAGGTTGAAATCTATAAAAAAATCTTTTTGGTTAAATTTCGAAAACTTTCGAAAATTGGTTGAAAAAATTTTGCTTTAAAAAATTTGCCGAAGAATTTGCAAAAAATTCGGGAACACAGATTTAGTCGTGCTGATTCCAAAAACGCAGTTTAAGTAGAAGATTTTGAAAACATTTTTTTTTAAATTCAAAAAATTTCAAATTTCAGTAGGCGATTCTGGAAAAATGGTAGGAGCTATCGAAAAATGAGGCCGAAACTAACTTCTAAAATATTCTGGAAGACCGATTTCGGCGAACGTAATCGAAATATACAGCACATTGATAATCCCGACAGTATCACCGCAACTCCAGGAGAATTAGGCAGCCAAAAATTATAAAAAAAAATCTTGTTCACCTAGTAAAGATACGTCTATCAGGTAAAATCATTCAAAGTCGATATTACAGCCGGTTTTCGAAATATGCATTCGCTTTCAAACTCGAAATTTTAAAAAAAGTATCTCAAAATTTGTTACATTTCATTTTGACACTTCCGAGAAAAACTTTTTTTCGAATTGAAGCCGCAAAACTAGAAGTCGAAATCAACGCAAGAAATTTTTTGTTAATTTTGGCATTGCTCGGGAAAAGTTCAAAAACATCACATATGGTATTGAAAAATTCACAAAAAATTCTGGAAAACAAATTTCGACGAGGTACATGTAAAAATATTTTCAAATTTGTCAGACTTACCTTATTTTTATGATTCCAGGAAACTTGTAGGAAATCAATAAAAGAAATGCTTGTGGTAATTTTTGAAGGAATTGGAAGGTCAAAAATTTTACATATTGATGGTCCCGGACTAAAATTACAACTCCGGAAAAACTCTTTTTACGTAGGAAAGATACGTCTATCAGGTAAAATATTGCAAAGACGAATCGACTTCTAGATTTCGAAATATTCGTCTTCAAATTAAAAATTTTAAAATACCTTAAAATTTTTTACATTTCATTTCGAGGATATCGGAAAACTGGTAGAAATTTTCCAAGAAATCAAGCCGGGAAAAACTTCCAAAGGCCGAAATCAACAAAAAACATTTTGATGTTAATTTTGTCGCTCAAAAACATACTGAAGAATTGAACTTCTGACGAAGTTGTCTTAAAATCCACAAAAAATTCTAGGAGCTAAAAAAATTCGTGTTGATCCCGAAGAAAGATTGCAGACGAACATCTTAAATCAATGGGTTGTATTTTAACAATGAAACCGAGATTTTTATATGCAATTAATGGAAAAGACTAAATTAATGATATCAAACAAAGATAACGATCTAATTATTAAATCAGAGTAATTTTTTTCAGGAATGTGAATTCTCGTTGGTAATTAATTTAGCTTTAAAAATAATTTTAATTTGACATGTAAGGAAAAAAAGCATGATTTTGGCAAATGACATACCCTGTAAGACAAGAGAGGGTGGGTGGGCGGGCTAGAACCTGCTAAGATAAGAGTGATTTTGGCAAATGAGATACTGTTTACAAAAACAGGTCAGGTCAGAATTTTCCAAAAATAGAACACAAAAAGTTTCTAAAATTATTTTACAAAAAAAAATCTCCATGGGCAAAAAAAAACACCATGGGTATCTAAGAGTCTCCCGAATGAAAAGAAAAAACACTGGGACACTCAAACTTTTTCAAATTCGTAAAAAATACAATACCAAAAGTTTAATCACAAAACTGAAATATTTCAGTTGATCCTTGTCGAAAAATGGTAGAAGCTATCGGAGAAATGAGGCTGAACCAACTTCTAGAGGTTGAAATCTATAAAAAAATTTTGCTTTCAAAAATTTGCCGAAGAATTCGCAAACAATTCGGGAACACAGATTTAGTCGTGCTGATTCCAAAAACGCAGTTTAAGTGGAAGATTTTGAAAACATTTTTTTTTAAATTCAAAAAATTTCAAATTTCAGTAGGCGATTCTGGAAAAATGGTAGGAGCTATCGAAAAATGAGGCCGAAACTAACTGCTAAAATATTCTGGAAGACCGATTTCGGCGAACGTAATCGAAATTTACAGCACATTGATATCCCGACAGTATCACCGCAACTCCAGGAGAATTAGGCAGCCAAAAATTATTAAAAAAATCTTGTTCACCTAGTAAAGATACGTCTATCAGGTAAAATCATTCAAAGTCGATATTACAGCCGGTTTTCGAAATATGCATTCGCTTTCAAACTCGAAATTTTAAAAGAAGTATCTCAAAATTTGTTACATTGCATTTTGACACTTCCGAGAAAAACATTTTTTCGAATTGAAGCCGCAAAACTAGAAGTCGAAATCAACGCAAGAAATTTTTTGTTAATTTTGGCATTGCTCGGGAAAAGTTCAAAAACATCACATATGGTATTGAAAAATTCACAAAAAATTCTGGAAAACAAATTTCGACGAAGTACATGGAAAAATATATCCAAATTTGTCAGACTTAACTTTTTTTTGATGATTCCAGGAAACTTGTAGGAAATCAACAAAAGAAATGCTTGTGGTAATTTTTGAAGGAATTGGAAGGTCAAAAATTTTACATATTGATGGTGTCGGACTAAAATTACAACTCCGGAAAAACTCTTTTTACGTAGGAAAGATACGTCTATCAGGTAAAATAATGCAAAGACGAATCGACTTCTAGATTTCGAAATATTAAAATACCTTAAAATTTTTTACATTTCATTTCGAGGATATCGGAAAACTGGTAGAAATTTTCCAAGAAATCAAGCCGGGAAAAAGGCCGAAATCAACAAAAGACATTTTGATGTTAATTTTGTCGCTCAAAAAATACTGAAGAATTGAACTTCTGACGAACTTGTCTAAAAATCCACAAAAAATTCTAGGAGCTAAAAAAATTCGTGTTGATCCCGAAGAAAGATTGCAGACGAACATCTTAAATCAATGGGTTGTATTTTAACGATCAAACCGAGATTTTTATATGCAATTAAAGGAAAAGACTAAATTAATGATATAAAACAAAGATAACGATCTAATTATTAAATCAGAGTAATTTTTTTCAGGAATGTGAATTCTCGTTTGTAATTGATTTAGCTTTGAAAATAATTTTAATTTGACATGTAAGGAAAAAAATGCATGATTTTGGCACATCACATACCCTGTAAGAAAAGAGGGGGTGGGTGGGCGGGGCTAGTACCTGCTAAGATAAGAGTGATTTTGGCAAATGAGATACTCTCTAAGAAAAGAGAGGGTGGGTGGGCGGGGCTAGTACCTGCTAAGATAAAAGTGTAAAAACATTTTTTTTGACGAATAATTAGACCACAACTTCTTGTATTGCTATACTTAAGTTCAGTTGATTTGTACAATTGGTTCTCAAGATATTTAGCGACCCTGTATATCTATAGAATCTACAAATTTCAATATTTGCCGAACATGAGGTTTGCTTCTTGGAAGAAATCCTGCATCAATAAATTTCCAACAAAACATTTTTTTCTGTGTCTGTGTCTCCTTGATAAACAAAATTTGATTTAATTCATTTTCGACAAATATCTGAAAAAAGATTACTGCTACTGAAGGTGAACTTAAAAAAAAACGATTTCACATAACTAAAATAATAACAGAAAATAATCCCCGTTTCTTCGCGAGATCGAATAAGTGTGAAAACTAAAGCGAATGAGCGTTTTCGCAAAAATAATATTTTATCTTTTGATTTTTTGATTTTTATATTTTTCACAGAATGGTACTTCAACATCTAGTCTTTTTCTTCTTTGATATACAACAAAAAACTAATTTCCATTATCGTGTTCAAAAACAGTAAAAATGTACCTTCTAGAATCAATTTGGCATGACTTAACCTGACTTGATACGACAAAATCTGATGTCATCTGATTTGATATAGCATGACCTGACTTGATGACTTGACTGGACTAACCTGAGCAGACTTAGTTCCATCTGACATGACCTGACTTGGCCTGATTTGATCCGATCTGACCTAACCTGACTTCTTAGAATCAAACTTCTTTAGTTCATTCAAAGCTTTTGCCCATAGAAATTATTATTAAAATTATCACCAGTATCAGCACCCAATGATCTTCTCATTCCCACCTGGCTTAACGTGACCTGGCAAGACCTGACCTGACATGACTTGGCTGGACTGACCTGACTTGGTCTCGTCTGACCTGAGTTCATCTAATCTGCCTGATTGGAATTTAATATTTTTCAATTCACTCAGACTTAAGAATAGTTTTTTAAGACTACTTACATAAGTTCCACTTTATTAAATCTTAACCTCAGAAAATCTTTCAAGTTTTTCGTGAAATAGTTACTTAGTTCTTATTCTAACCTGACCGGACATGACCTGACAAAACCTGACCAGATATACTTATCAAGACTTCATCTGGTATAACTTGATTCGACTGACCTGACCTGACTTGGTTTTGACCTGACATGACCTGATTTACCCCCACCTTACAAGATCGATATCGCGTTTCCATCTGGATTCAAAAAACGCTTTTCAAATTCAAATGGACATATGTAATTCCAAAACAGATGTAGGCTCCTCCTTCCGGTATACAACATAGCTTTGTAGACCATTTTCCGAAAGAATTGACCACTTAAAAATCAAGAAAAATTTAAGAGACTTGAGACCGGGTTCTTATTACCAAGATTCCAATCGAATTATACCAGGTACCAGCAAATACTAGCCCCGCCCACCCACCCTATCTTTTCTTAGAGGGTAACTTATTTTCCAAAATAAGTCTTATCTTAGGAGCTACTAGCCCCACCCACCCACCCGCTTTTCTTAGAGGGTATGTCATTTGCCAAAATCGGTCTTATTTTACCAGCTGCTAGCCCCACCCACCCACCCTCTCTTTTCTTAGAGGGTATGTCATTTGCCAAAATTAGTTTTTTCTTAGAAGGTACTAGCCCCGCCCACCCTCCCTCTCTTTTCTTAGAAGGTATGTCATTTGCCAAAATCAGTCTTATCTTATCAGTTACTAGTCCCACCCACCCACCCTCTCTTTTCTTAGAAGGTATGTCATTTGCCAAAATCAGTCTTATCTTATCAGTTACTAGTCCCACCCACCCACCCTCTTTTTTCTTAGAGGGTATGTCATTTGCCAAAATCAGTCTTATCTTATCAGTTACTAGCCCCGCCCACCCACCCTGTCTTTTCTTAAAGGGTCTGTCATTTGCCAAAATCAGTTTTATCTTAGCAGGTACTAGCCCCGCCCACCCACCCTCTTTGTTTTAGAGGATACGTTATTTGCCAAAATCAGTTTTACCTTAGCAGGTACTAATTTTAAATAATCTTTGGGGAGCTTAATGTTTTGTTTTTGAAAAAAAAAAAAAATTAAATCCTGAGAAACCCAAGTGTTTTATTTTTGGAAAAAATGGATAGTATTTTGAAAGAGCCTGTTTTATTCTAGAAAAAAAAATTGAAAGAATCTTCGAAGGACTCTGGTGTTTACTTCTTGAAAAAATTTAAAAGAATCTTTGGGGCTCGTGATTTGTTTTTAAAGGAAGATCTTGGAGATTTTCTGTTTTTTCTTTTTGAAGAATTTGAAAATATCTTGGCTGATGTTTGCTCTTTGGAAAAATTTTACAAAATCCCTTGTGTCTTTGTTATAGGAAAATCTAAAAAATCTTAAGGGACTCTTGTTTTGTTTTTTTAATGGATTTTGAACAATTTTTGGGGCTCCTAGTGCGTTGTTTTTAGAGGACGATCTTAAAAATTCTCTGTTTTTTTTTTTAGAATTGAGTGAGTGTTTTCTTTTTGTAAAAATCTCAAAGAATATTGGAGGCTCCTGGTGTTTTGTTAGTGGAAAAACGTGAAAGAATCTGGGGGGACTTTACTTTGTTTTTGAAAGAATTTTAAATAATCGTCGGGAGCCTGCTGTTTGAAAAATCTTGAGAACCTGTTTATGGGAGAATTGGGAAGTATTTTGACAGAACCTGTTTTATTCTAGAAAAAAAAAATGAAAGAATCTTGGAAGGACCGTCGTGTTTATGTTTTGAAAAAATTTTGACGCATTTTGGTGTTTTTTTCTTGAAAAAATTTAAAAGAATCTTTGGGGTAGTTGGTGTTTTAATTTTAATAATTTTTGTGAACCTGACTTTTTTGAAAAATTCGAAAGAATCCTGGGGACCCGTGGTGTTTTGTTTATGCAATAATTGAAAAGAACCTTGAAAGACAGACCGTATTTTATTTTTGAAAAGGTTTGAAAGAATCTTTGGGGTTCTGGGTGGTTTGTCTTTGAAGGAAATTTAAAGAGTCTCGGAGGACCTAAGCATTTTCTTTTTAAAGAATTTGAAAAAATCGTGGCCTGTTTTGTTTTGGAAAAGATTTTAAATAACCTTGGGGCGCTTGGTGTTTTATTTGGGATTTTTTTTGGGAAAATTTGAGAGATTCTTGAACCCAGTTCGTTATCCTTCCAAAATAATGTCACGTCATTTCAAAAACAGGTCCTAATAATTAAGTATCACCAAAATTGGACAAACTATTAGTCAGACCACATACTCGTTGTCACTTCCAATTTGGTTTAAGACAAAACACCAAATTCCGCTATTTATCCATTCTTCTTTGTCGAAAACGAGAATTTTTGTAGGGAGTCATCAGTGCCGGAATTAATTATTCACAACAGCGAGTATTTCTTAAGGGGTAAAAGAAGGATTGGTCGTCACTATTTCAAAATGTAGATTAACTCTTTAAGAAAAAACAGTTAACAAGTTGTATTTTGAACGCGAGTTTTGGAAGAAAACTTTCACAACTTGAAGTGAACTTTCGTCGATGCAATTTCCACCTCAACGACCATGACTGAATTATCCTCGATACCAGCATCCATAAAATGTATAAGTTGCCGCGATGAGAGACCATTTTCGACCACTCTGTCCCACATTCTAGAGCGCCCATCTCGTCGGCGACATGTTGCCTCATAAACTCTCTAAACCGTTCCCCCGACCCGAGTGTAGATGCGCAATTTGCATTCGTGTCATAACATCTACTCCACATTAATATTTTTTCGTCCCACGCCCGAGCATCTCCATTCTCGTCCAAGGATAACAAACAATTTAGCTATCTATCGGCCATACGTTTGCAACATGATGCATATTTAGAAATTCAACTCTTGTCAGTGAATTGCAGCAGACTATTAATAATAGTGGCGTATTATATGCATGTGACAAGTGGACATGCCATCTGCATTCATTGCTAGAGATAGAGTTTCGTGAATATTCATGGACAATCCCTTTTTCGAAGGGAAATAGCGTACACGTCCGCATGCGTTCGCTTTATTATTGTCATACCAACGACGAAAAATTCCTTAGACGAATGCCACGACGAGCATCGGCGATACGGAGAGACGCATACGAACGGTCGATAATTTTTTTATAAATAAATCGGTGCAAGCGGCAAATGGAAATGCGATGTCCACTTTATGCATGCAGATTTCTGCTGCAGAATTTAAAAGCTGCACGTCGGGACTGACAAATCGTAATGCAAATGGCCCATTTTTTCTGCCTCGGGAAGACGAGTTCCGTACGCAGAATGAGAAGATTGATTCCTGATGACAGTGGTGATAATTTAATCATTTATAAGCAGGAAGATCTCAGCTGCTAAAAATGTGCTCGTCTTGTAAATCACTACTTATTGAATGAAGAACTTGAAGATTTTCTGAGCTTAAGATTGAATAAAGTCGGACGTATGTGTTGGTTCTAAACAAAGAGTTAGTCTTAATAAGTCAGGTTAGGTCAAATCGGGTCAAATCAAGCCAAGTCAGATCATGTCAGATGAAACCAACTCAGGTCGGGTCAGTCCAGTGAAGTTAAGTCATCGGGTCAGGTCTTGCTAAGTTATATCAGGTCAGGTCAAGTCAAGTCGGGTGAAATAAGGCTAAGTTAGGTCATACGAGATTAATCAAATCATATCAAGAGAGGCCTTGATAAGTGATATCAGGTTAGATCTTGCTAGTTCAAATCAGGTCTGCTCAAAATAAGAAGATCAGTTTATATTGATAATGGTGATAATTTTAATAATACTCAATTAGGTATGGATGGAAAACTGTATTGGCCGATCAGCTAATTATTTCATGAAAAAGTTCAGAATTTTTCTGAGGTTAAAATTTAAAAAGTGATGTATTGCTTCAGAAAAAACTATTCTAGGTTTGGTTAGGTGATAGATACTTTCCAATTCTTCCCTATAAAAAAACACCAGGGGTCCCTAAGATTTTTTTCAAATTTTTCCAAAACGAAAACACTTGAGTCCTTCAAAATTTTCAAAACTTTTTCAAAAAGAAAACATCAAGCGCTTCCAACATTATTTAAAATATTAAAAAAAAAAAACAGGTTTCCTCATTTTTTTTTTTTTAAATTCTTTCAAAAACAGAACGTTCAGGTCCCCCAAGAATCTTTAAAATTCCTTCAAAAACAAAGCATCCAGAGGCCCAAAGATTCTATAAAAATTTTTGAAAAACAAAACAGAGGCGTCCTCCAATATATTACAAATCGTTGTCAAAAACAAAACATCGAGGTTCTTTCAATTCTTCCACAAACAAAACATCAAAAGTCCCCGGGATTATTTAGAATTTTTCAAAAAAACGCAGAAAATCTCCAGGAGCTTCCTTTAAAAAACACAGTACCACGAACCCCAAAGATTCTTTGAAATTTTTCCATAAAGAAAACACTAGAATCCGTCAAAATTTTTTCAAAAATAAAACACCACGGTCCTTCCAAAATTCTTTAAATTTTTTTCTAGAATAAAACAGGCTCTGTCAAAATACTTTCCATTTTTTCATAAACAAAACACCAGAGGTTCTCAAGATTTTTTCAATTTTTCCAAAAATAAAACACTTGGATTTTTCAGGATTTTTTTTTTTTTTCAAAAACAAAACCTCAAGCTCCCCAAAAGATTATTTAAAATTCTTTCAAAAACAAAGCAGAGTCCCGCAAGATTCTTTCAATTTCTTTCACTAAGAGAACACCAGGAGTCTTCAAAGTTCTTTGAAATTTTTACAAAAAGAGAACAGCAACTCAAGATTTTTTCAAATTCTTCAAAAAAAAAAACACAGAATATCCACGATTTTCCTTTAAAAACAAAGCACCACAAGTCCCAAAGATTCTCTTAATTTTTTCCAAACAGAAAACTCCAGCGTTCTTCCAAAATTCTTTCAAATTTTGTCAAGAAAAAACTGGACCTTTCCAATTCTTCCCTATAAAAAAACAGGGGTACCTAAGATTTTTTCAAATTTTTACAAAACGAAAACACTTGAGTCCTTCAAAATTTTCAAAATTTTTCAAAAAGAAAAGATCAAGCGCCAAAAAAACAGGTTTCCTCAAGATTTTTTTTAATTCTTTTAAAAACAAAACGTTCAGGTCCTCCAAGATTCTTTAAAATTCCTTCAAAAACAAAGCATCCAGAGGCCCAAAGATTCTATAAAAATTTTTGAAAAACTGAAGAGAGGGGTCCACCATTATTTTTTCAAAGTGTTGTCAAAAACAAAACACGGTTCTTCGAGGTTCTTTTCAATTCTTCCACAAATAAAACACCAAAAGTCCCCAAGATTACTTCGAATTTTTCAAAAAAAATAAACATAAGGTCCTTCAGACTTTTTAAATTCGAAAACAGCAACTCAAGAATTTTTCAATCCTTAAAAAAAAACACGCAGAAAATCACTAGGATCTTCCTTTAAAAACGCAGCCCCACGAGCCCCAAAAATACTTTTAAATTTTTCCAAAAGGCAAACACCGGAATCCCGAAAATTTTTTCAAATTTTTTTAAAAAGTAAACACCACGGTCCTTCAAAGATTCTTTAATATTTTTTTTAGAATAAAATAGACTATGGTTACGTAAAAACAGAGGCTAGATTCGTTTTACAAAGAATAAATCAGTTTAATTAAAAAAATAATAACTATTCCTTTAAAAAAAGTCAGATTTTTAAAAAAGGTTCTTGAAACTTTCAGTTATAGATATTCAATTCTTCTAAAACGGTCTATTTTTCAATTTTTCAACGAACACTTGGTCTCAATTCAATTCAAAGAACATCAAGCGTTCCAACTTATTTAATATTAAAAAAACAGGTTTCTCTTTTTTTTAAATTTTAAAGAACGTTCAGGTCCAGATCTTTATTCTTCAAAAAAGCACAGAGCAAAGATTTATAAAAATTTGAAACAAGAGGTCTCATTATAATGTGCAAAACAAAAATCAGGTCTTCAATTCTTCACAAACAAACATCAAGTCCGGATTTTTGATTTTCAAAAACGCAGAAATCCAGAGTTCCTTTAAAACACGTACCCGACCAAGTCTTTGATTTTTCATAAGAAAAACAGAATCGTCAATTTTTCAAAATACACCACGTCTTCCAAAATTCTTTATTTTTTTTGATAAGTCTGTCAATACTTCCATTTTCAAACAAACACGAGGTTCTCAGATTTTCATTTTCCAAAAAACTTGGATTTTCAGATTTTTTTTTTTTTCAAAAACAACTAAGCCAATTATTAAATTTCAAACAAGCAGAGCCGCAGATTTCAATTTCTTTCTAAGAGAAAGGAGTCTTCAAAGTCTTGAATTTTACAAAAAAAAACAAGATTTTTTCATTTCAAAAAAAAACACAGATTCCGATTTTCCTTAAACAAGCACCACAGTCAAGATCTTTTTTCAACAGAACTCAGGTCTTCCAATCTTCAATTGTCAGAAAAATGGACTTTCAATTTTCTATAAAAACGGTACAGATTTTTTAAATTTAACAAAATTGAGTCTTCAAAATTTTAATTCAAAGAAAGATCAAGCGCCAAAAAAGGTTTCTCAAGATTTTTTAATTTTAAAAAAAGTTCAGGCTCAAGTTCTAATTCCTTCAAAAAGCATCCAGCCCAATTATAATTTTGAAAATGAGGGGGGTCCACATTATTTTTCATGTTGTCAAAAAAACACGGTTTTCGAGTTTTCAATTCTCACAAAAACACAAAATCCCCAGATATTCGATTTCAAAAAAAAATAAGGTCCTTCAGACTTTAATTCGAAAACAGCAATCAAGAATTTTAACTTAAAAAACACGCAGAATCAGGATCTCTTAAAAAACGAGCCAGAGCCAAATATTTAATTTCAAAAGGCAAAACCGGATCGAAATTTTCAATTTTTAAAGTAAACACACGGTCTTCAAGTTCTTTATATTTTTTAGATAAAAGCATGTCAAATTTTTCCCAATTTCACAAAAACACCAGGGATTCTCAAGATTCTTTCAATTTTTAAAAATAAACACCTAATTTTCAGAATTTATTTCCAAAGTCCAAATTTTCAAATTCCAAAACGAATCATTAAAATCGTTTAAAATCAAATCAAAAGACCCATTCCTTCTACATATTAAAAATAAAAAAAACAGCTCAGTTTTTTTTCAAACTTCAAAAAAAAAAATAATAAAATCTCTTATATTCCTTAAAAACAAAGCACCACAGTCCAAAAATTTTTAAATTTCAAAACAGGGAAAATACAAAGGTTCAAACAAATCTTTCATTCAATTTAAACTACATTCTTCCTAAAAAAAACCCAGAGTCTCTAAATTTTTTCAAAATTTCAAAACGAAAACACTTAGTCCTTTAAAACAAAAACTTTTCAAAAAAAAACATTAGGTTCCAACATATTAAAATATTAAATAAAAAAGTTTTCATAATTTTTTTTAAATCCTTCAAAACAGAACGTTGGTCCAAGATACTAAAATCTTCAAAACAAAGCTTCCAGTTCCATAAATCTAAAAAGTTTAAATCTAACAAGTGTTCCCAAATATAAAACAAATTTTGCAAAAAAAACTTTGATTTTTTACAAATCTTCACCCAAAAAAATTCAAAAGTCTCAAAATAATTGAAGTTTCCAAAAAACGCATAAATCTTCACTCTAAAAACACAGTACACAACCAAGATTCTTTGAAATTTTTACATAAAGAAAACACTAAATCCGTCAAATTTTTAAAAAAAATAAACACACGTTCCTTCAAAAATCTTTCAATTTGTCCAAGAATTCAGTCTTCTTCAAAAATAACTTCCATTTTTTTCTACCAAAATCACCGATTTTCAAAAGATTTTTTAATTTCCAAAATTACACTTGATTTCAGGATCTTTTTTTCTTTTCAAAAAACTCAAGCCTCCCAAAAATTATTTAAAATTCTTTCAAAAAAAAGCAAGGCCCAAAAGATTTTTCAATTTCTTTTACTAGAAAACAAGTTCAAAGTTCTTGAAATTTTTAAAATAAAAACAAAGCACCAAGAATTTTTTAAAATTCTTCAAAAAAAAGAGATTCCACGATTTTCTTTCAAAGGTAAAACAAAGTTCCAAAGATTCTCTTAATTTTTCCAAAAAAAACCCAACGTTCCCAAATTCTTCAATTTTTCAAAAAAAAAAATGGCCTTTCAATTCTTTAAAAATTCACACTAAGATTTTTTCAAATTTTACAAAACGAAAACACTGATCCTCAAATTCAAATTCAAAAGAAAAGATCAACGCCAAAAAAACCAGGTTCCTCAAAATTTTTTTAATTTTTAAAACAAAACTCGGTCCCAAGATTCTTTAAAATTCTTCAAAAAAGCATCAGAGGCCCAAAGTCTATAAAAATTTTTGAAAAACTAAGATGAGGGGTCCACATTATTATTCAAAGTTTGTCAAAAACAAAACACGGTTCTTCGAGGTTCTTTTCAATTCTTCCAAAATAAAACACCAAAAGTCCCCAAGATTACTTCGATTTTTCAAAAAAATAAAACATAAGGTCCTTCAGACTTTTTAAAATTCGAAAACAGCAACTCAGAATTTTCAAATCCTTAAAAAAAAACACGCAGAAAATCTCCAAGATCTTCCTTTAAAAACACAGTACCACGAACCGCGAAGATTCTTTGAAATTTTTCCAAAAAGAAAACACTAGAATCCCTCAAATTTTTTTTCAAAAAATAAACACCATGGTCCTTCCAAAATTCTTTCATTTTTTTTTTCTAGAATAAAACAGGCTCTGTCAAAATATTTTCCATTTTTTCATAGACAAAATATCAGAGGTTCTCAAGATTTTTTCAATTTTTCCAAAAATAAAACCCTTGGATTTCTCAGGATTTTTTTTTTTCAAAAACAAAACATCAAGCTCCCAAAAGATTATTTAAAATTCTTTTAAAAACAAAGCAAAATCCCCTAAGATTCAATTTCTTTCACTAAGAAAACACCAGGAATCTGCAAAATTCTTTGAAATTTTTACAAAAAGAAACAGCAACTCAAGACTTTCTTAAATTCTTCAAAAAAAAAAAAAAAAACACAGAATCTCCAAGATCTTCCTTTAAAAACAAAGTACCACAAGTCCCAAAGATTCTTTTAATTTTTTCCAAACAGAAAAAACCAGCGTTTTTCCAAAATTCTTTCAAATTTTTTCAAGAAAAAAACTGGACCTTTCCAATTCTTAAACATAAACATCAGGGTCCTTCCGAGTTTTTAAAATTTGAAAACAGCAACACAAGAATTTTTCAAAAACACAAAAAATCTCCAGAGAAAAACACTGGAATCCCGAAGATTTTTTCAAATTTTTTCAAAAAGTAAACACTACGGTCCTTCCAAGATTCTTTCGAACAAAACAGGGTCACCCAATATACTTACTTTCCAATTCTTTCATAAATAAAACACCAGAGGTCTTCAATATTCTTTCAAAAACAGGACATCAGGGACCACCAAGATTCTTTCAAATTACTTCTAATTCTATCACACAAAACGCCCCCTGAGTTTTTTCACATCCTTCCAAAAATGATTACCAGAGGTTCCCATAATTCTTTCAAATTCGTTTGAAAACAAAATACCAGAAACCCCAGGTATTCTTTCAGAATCTTTCAAATACATCAGGGGTCTGCAAGTTTCTTTCAAATTCTTTCACAAACAAAATTCTAGACTTTTCCTGGTTCTTCTCAAAATAAAACACTTTTGAAACCACCGGGTGTCCTGTTTTGGAAAAAAAATTGAAGAATTTTGGAAACGCCTGATGGGATTATAAAAAATCTTAAGGCACTAACATAATTCTAAATACCAAGAGTACTTGTTAGTGCATAAGCTTGATTTTTATTGCATATTTATGACCAACTTTTCTTCAGTTTCCTCTGCACTCAATTAGCATTTTCCTGGAGTCATAAACATCCTTGACGGTGCGATTTTTTACAATCCACCTTGCAGGAACCGATCCTGGAATTTTAATTGAAGACGGGAGAAAAACGTTGAAGTGCATAAAATAAATTGTATATTTGAACACTTATATAAAAGTTGACTTGAATGATGAACATTAAGAGAGATTTTTTTCCAAAACCTGACATGTTAGAACAAATCTCCTCCTTGCCCCACGACACCCAGTGAATGTGTTCGCAATTGCAAGTATAGTGGCAAATATTTGCTTTCGACATTGGCAGCTGACGTATAATTGCCACAAATATTTATGCAGATTTAGTAAATTGAAGCGGAGTCAATAAATCGTGACTCACGAACTAATTACTAGAGAGCATAAACTGTTACAACTTATCAATGTAAACAATATCTGCGAGCCCCACACGCATCAATCAGCCGCGTCTCTTCGCGCGTCTACGCCGCCGACCTTGGCCCGTCCGCCGCCCGCCCGTCACTCGCAGCGTCCGCCGCCACCTAGCCGCCGTCGCCGCAACCACCGTCCGCGAACAATAGCAAAGTTCGACAACCTCTCATTTGAATAGTTGTTACAAATTTTTATTCATGCAGTGTTGACATCTGGATAAAATTTGAATTTCAAAATGCTAGACACGTTTCGAAATACGATTATCAGCGTTTTTATAATGTTGGTGTTCATGAAGCGGGCAAAGATGGGATCACGCTGTGGACTTCCTTCGCACGGATTTAAATAAATACTGTAAGTAAGTTACAACGGAATCCCGGCAAATCTCATTACTTTATGCATAGAGTTGTGCGCCAGGGCCGGCTCGGCGCCGACACGAAAGGGAATTATTTATCCGCGGGCGAAAGCCGCTAAGCCGCATCTGCATAAGGCGAGATGTACATCGGCGGACTAACGAATGGCACCGGCTGGACCTAAAGTACATGGATACCGCCAACACCAATGTGTTAAAATCGATTGAACTGGATTTCAATACTGAAAACCCAAAAAGGTTTCGTCTAGGTGAACTAAAAAGTCGATTCAGTAGAAAAACTGTTCTAACTATATTTTCGGACAAAACAGCCAACCAAATAGAAAAATACAAAGCCCTTAAAAAACAAATTTCTGAACGGTTAAATAACGGAGATCTTATTTTCATTGGACATGTGGCGGCACAATAATACGTAATAGTAGGCCAGGAAAGATAAGCTCCTCCGTAGTCTAGTGGTAAGGGCACCCGCCCGACAAGCGGTAAACGTGCGATTCGATTTCCACCGGAGAAGCAACACTTTTCTTCGCTTACCTACAGACAAAATCAATAACCTATATATTTTTTTAAAATGTGCAATTTTTAAAGAAGGGGTTTTCATTGGAATTGAAAATGATTAATAATCGAGATATTTTAACGCACGAGGAACGAGTTTTTATATTTTTTCTTTTTCTCAATTTGAAATTTTTCAGTTTTTGGATTTTTCAATTTTTTTTTGTTTTCAATTTTTCGTTTCTTCAATTTTTGATTTACAGGTTTTCTAATTTTCATTTTAGATATGTAAGAATAATTATAATTTTTATTAGAGTTGTTCACTTTTTCAATTTTTCGTTTTTGGAATTTTTTAATTTTTCGATCTTTGAATGTTAGTTTTTGGACTTTACGAACATTTTTCGATTTAATTCGTTCTTTGATTCATTAATTTTTCTCGATTTCTAGTTTTTCAATGTTTCTATTTTTCGTTTCTTCAGTTCTACAATTTTGTCAAATAAATGTTATATAAATTTAAAAAAAGTAACAGTGTACCTATGGTCTATGAATCCGTGTTGAATTTTTATCTTCGACATCGAAATTTTTGTGAAAAAATAATAAAACAAAATTGAATTACAATTTTTCGATTTCTTGATTTCTCGATTTTTAGTTTACTTAATTTTTCGATATTTCAGTTTTACAATTTTTGCAATTAAAAAAAAAAATCATTTTTACATTTCTCAATTTCTCTATTAATCAATTCTTTGATTTTTCGATTTTTCCTCTTTGCAATTTATCGATTTTTCAGTTTTTCGATTTCTCAAGTTTTCGTTGTTCCAATTTTGGGATTTTTCAGTATCTCCAATTTTTTAATTTAAAATTTTTCACTTTTTGACATATCGATTTCTCGATCTTTCGATTTTTAAAATTTCTGATTTTTCGAATTTTGAATATTTTGATTTATCGTTTTTTTTTTTAAGTTTAAATATGTATTTCGGTTTTAAATTTTCCGGTTTTTCGATTTCCTCCATTTCTCGGATCTTTTGATGTCTCAATTTTTTAATTTCGATTTCTCGGCTTTTCCATTTTTCAATTTTTATTTTCTTCAAGTTTTTAGGTTTTTAAAGTTCTCCATTTTTCGATTTTATGTTTTGTAATGCTTCGATCTCCCGATTTTAACGTTTTTAACGTGTATTCCAATTTTTCGATTTTGGAATTTTCGATTTCTTACATCTCGATTTTTCGTTTTTTCGATGTTAAAATGTTTTTACTTTTCGTTTTTTTTTCGATCCTGGATTTTTCAAGTTTTCGATTTCTCAATTTTTCAACATTTCAATTTTGAGAATGTCTATATTTTTCAGCTTTTTGATATTTTCATTTTTCAACTTTTTAAATTTTGATTTGTCGACTTACCGGAAATCGATTTTTGGGTTTTTCAATTTTTCGACTTTTCCGTTTTTCGATTTATCAAGTTTTCGAATTTTTAAATTTAAAATTTTTCAATTTTTCGATTTTGTTTTTTTTACGTTCCGAATACCCGATTTTAATTTTTTTTATGCTTTTCAATTTTTGGTTTTTCTAAATTTTCATTTTTCCATTTCTCAATTTCTCGATTTTTCGATTTTGTGTTTTTTTTAAATGTTAAATTTTTCGTTATTGTAATTTTTCTATTTTTTAAATTTTAGATATTTAGATTTTTCGACATCTTGAATTCTCGATCTTTTTTCAGATTGAATTCCTCGGTTTTTCGATTTTCCAAAATTTCGATTTTTCAATCTTTCGATTTTTGAAAATTTTCGATTTCTCGATTTTTCAGTTTTTGATTTTCCAACTTTTAGATGTTTCAAATTTTAGAGTTTGCAAATTTCATGAGTTTACAGTTTTTAATTTCGTCAATTTTTCGATTTGCAATTTTTCCTGTGGGTTTTTAATTTTCTTTATTTTTTCAATTTTCTGCTTTCAATTTTCCGTTTTTTTTAATTTTTCATTTGCAGTTTTTCTAGTTTTCATTTTAATTATGTAACACTCCTAATAATTATAATTTTTAAAGTTGTTCACTTTTTCAGTTTTTCGTTTTTGGAATTTTTCAATTTTTCGGTGTTTGAATGTCACAGTTTTTGGAGATTCTATAATTTTAGGATTTTACAATTTTTGGATTTTGCAATTTTTCAATTTGAATGTTTTTTTTTCTTTCCCATTCTTCGATTCATTAATTTTTTTTTTAGATTTTAAAGTTTCTCGGTTTTTAGTTTTTTATTGTTTCAATTTTTCATTTTTTTCGAGTTTTTAACTTTTCGAATAAACAAAATCGAAAAATTATAAAATAGAAAAATTGTAAAACTGAAAAAGTACAAAATGAAAGGTTCGAAATATAAAAAAATTGGAAATCAAGAACTTAAAAAATCAAAGATTGAAAATGTAAAAAATTGAATAAAGAAAAAATTATAAAATCCAAAGAAACATTGAAAAAATAAAGATAATGGAAAAATGAAAAATTGTGATATAAAATCAAGAAAATGAAAATTACAAAATCGGGAAAATGAAAATATCGAAAATCTGAAAAATATAGAAATTGAAAAATTCCCAAAATTGCGATGTTAAAAATCCAGAAATCTAAAAATTTTTAAAATTGGAAAATTGAGATATGAGAAATCGAAAATTCCAAAAATGGAAAAATTGAAAAACATTAAAAAATTAAAATCGGGAAATCGAAACATAAAGATTATAAAAGGGAAAAATGAAAAATTTTAAAAATCGAAAATTTAAAATATATACTAGAAAAATCGAAAATTTTGAAAATCAAAAAACCAAGAAATCGAAAATTTGAGACTTCAAAAGATCGAGAAATCGAAATAGGCCGAAATCGGAAAATTCAAAATTGAAATATTTACTTAAAAAAAAGATAAACGGAAAAATCGAAAAACTAAAAAAAATCGATAAACCTAGATATGAGAAACAGAAAATTCCAAAAATCGAAAAATTGAAATACAGATTAAAAAGTTTAAAAAATCGAAGTTAAAAAATCGTAAAAAACAAATTCCATTCGATTTTCCGTTTTATCGATTTTACAATTTTTTGTTTCTTCAATTTTTTCCAATTTTTTAATTTACCCATTTTTCAATTTTTGATTTTCCAACTTTTAGATGTTTCAAATTTTAGAGTTTGCAAATTTCACGAGTTTACAGTTTTTAATTTCGTCAATTTTTCGATTTGCAATTTTTCCTATGGGTTTTTAATTTTCTTTATTTTTTCAATTTTCTGCTTTCAATTTTCCGTTTTTTTTAATTTTTCATTTGCAGTTTTTCTAGTTTTCATTTTAATTATGTAACACTCCTAATAATTATAATTTTTAAAGTTGTTCACTTTTTCAGTTTTTCGTTTTTTCGAATTTTTCAATTTTTCGGTGTTTGAATGTCACAGTTTTTGGAGATTCTATAATTTTAGGATTTTACAATTTTTGGATTTTCCAATTTTTCAATTCGAATGGTTTTTCTTCTTTCCCATTCTTCGATTCATTAATTTTTTTTTTAGATTTTTAAGTTTCTCGGTTTTTAGTTTTTCGTTGTTTCAATTTTTCATTTTTTCGAGTTTTTAACTTTTCGAATAAACAAAATCGAAAAATTATAAAATAGAAAAATTGTAAAACTGAAAAAGTACAAAATGAAAGCTTCGAAATATAAAAAAATTGGAAATCAAGAACTTAAAAAATCAAAGATTGAAAATGTAAAAAATTGAATAAACAAAAAATTATAAAATCCAAAGAAACATTGAAAAAATAAAGATAATGGAAAAATGAAAAATTGTGATATAAAATCAAGAAAATGAAAATTACAAAATCGGGAAAATGAAAATATCGAAAATCTGAAAAATATAGAAATTGAAAAATTCCCAAAATTGCGATGTTTAAAATTGAGATAGCGAAAACTTTTTAAAACTGGAAAATTGAGATCAGAAATCGAAAATTCCAAAAATGGAAAAATTGAAACACATTAAAAAATTAAAATCGGGAAATCGAAACATAAAGATTATAAAAGGGAAAAATGAAAAATTTAAAAAATCGAAAATTTAAAATATATACTAGAAAAATCGAAAATTTTGAAAATCGAAAAACCAAGAAATCGAAATCGAAAACTTGAGATTTCAAAAGATCGAGAAATCGAAATAGGCCGAAATCGGAAAATTCAAAATTGAAATATTTACTTAAAAAAAAGATAAACGGAAAAATCGAAAAACTCAAAAAATCGATAAACCAAGGTATGAGAAACAGAAAATTCCAAAAATCGAAAAATTGAAAAATACAGATTAAAAAGTTTAAAGAATCGAAGTTAAAAAATCGTAAAAACAAATTCCATTCGATTTTCCGTTTTATCGATTTTACAATTTTTTGTTTCTTCAATTTTTTCCAATTTTCTAATTTTCCGATTTTTCAATTTTTCGAATTTTCTACTTTCCGAATAAACAAAATGGAAAAGTTATAAAATAGAAAAATTGTAAAATTGAAAACTCAAAATGAAAAAAACGCAAAAGTATAAAATGAAGGCTTCGAGAAATCTAACGGCATTCTGTTTTGTTTTTGAAAAATATTTGAAAGAATCTTGGGGACTCCTGATATTTTGGTTATAAAAAAATAGGAAAGAATCCTGACAGTTCTTCTTTTGTTTTTGAGAAAAATGTGAAAAATCTTGAAGAACGATGTTTTTTTCTCTTTGGAAAAAATTGAAAGAATTTTGGGCTACTTTGGTGTTTTTATTTTGAAAAAAATTTAAAAATCTTGAGGAGCTATGAAGTTTTTTCTTTATGAAAAATTTGAAAGAATCTTAGGGAATCCTAGTGTTTTGTTTATAATATTGGAAATAACTTTGAGGATTCTTGTTTTGTTTCTGAAAGGAATTTGAAAATATTTTGGGGACTCCTGGAGCTTTGTTTATAGAAGAATTGGAAAGAATCTTGAAGGACTTTGGTGTTTTTTTAAAGAAAAATTTGACCGAATTTTTAGAGACACTGGTGATTTTTTTTAAATAAAAAAAATTAAAAAAATCTAAACGATTCTTGGTGTTTTGTTTATGGAAATATTGGAAAGAACCTTGAGGAATCCTGTTCCGGTTAAAAAAAAAAAATTAAAAGAATCTTGAAGTAGGTACTATAACTTTATGAAAAATTTGAAAAAATTCTGAGAGCCTGGGTTTTTTTTTTAATTTGAAAGAATCTCAGGAATTCCTGGTGTTTTGTTTATGGAAATATTGAAAAGAATCTTGACGGATTTTCTTTTGTTTTTGAGAAAAATGTGAAAAATCTTGAAGAACCATGTTTTCTTTTTGAAAAAAACTGAAAGAATTTTGGGCTACTCTGGTGTTTTCCTTTTGAAAAAATTTAAAAATCATGAGGAGCTATGAAGTTTTCTTTATGAAAAATTTGAAAGAATCTTTGGGAATTCTAGTGTAGAAAAAATTGAAAGAATCCTAACGATTCCTGGTGCTTTGTATGTGGAAATACTGGAATGAATCTTGAGGAATCCTGTTTTGTTTTTGAAAAAAAAATTGAAAGGATCTTGGGGACCCCTGATATTTTGTTAATAGAAAAATTGGAAAGAATCTTGACGGATCTTCTTTTGCTTTTGAGGAAAACGTCAAAGGTCTTGAAGGACCACGATGTTTTCTTTTTGGAAAAAATTGAAAGAATTTTGGGCTACTGTGTTTTCCTTTTGAAAAAAAAAAATAAATAAATAAATAAAAAAATAGGAGAGAGAATTAGGAGGAGATATGAAGTTTTCTTTTTTATGAAAAATTTTAAAGAATCTTAGGGAATCCTAGTGTTTTGTTTATGGAAATATCGGAAAGAAATTTTTAGAATCTCGTTTTGTTTTTGAAAGGGATTTGAAAATATCTTGGAGAACCATTTTGTAGTTTTTGGGAAAAATTTGAAAGAATTTTGAAGAACCTTGGTGTTTTCTTTTCAGGAAAATTTGAAAATATTTTGTCGACCCCTCGAGTTTTGTTTATAAAAAAATTGGAAAGAATCTTAACGGACCTCCTTTTATTTTTGAAAAAAAATTGAAAGAATCTTGAAGTCCGTAGTTTCTTCTTTTTTGAAAAATTTGAAAGAATCTTAGGGATCTCCGATGTTTTGTTTATAGAACAATTGCAAAGAATCTTGACGGAGCCTCTTTTGGTGTTGAAAAAAAATTGGAAGAATCGTGAAGGACCATGGTGTTTCCTTATTAGATTAATTTTAAAGAATTTTGGGGAACCTGGTGTTTTCTTTTCGAAAATATTTAAAAATATTGAGAAACTGTGAAGTTTCTTTATGAAAAATTTGAAAAAATCATGAGAGACTCCCGTGGAAATATTGGGAAAAACCTTAATAAGGAATCCTGTTTTGTTTGTAAAAAAAATTGACCGAGTCTTGGAGGATCATGGTGTATTTTTTGGGAAATATTTGAAAGAATTTTGAGGAAGCCTGCTGTGTTTTTTAAATTTGGTGTATGGGGGCGCTTACTATAAACTGCGGGGGGGGGGGGCAGTGGAAGTTAGCTACGCCACTGCCTCTAAGAAAAGAGAGGGTGGGTGGGCGGGGCTAATAGCTGCTAAAATAAGACCGATTTTGGCAAATAAGATTGTGCTACATCAATGAATTCAAAAAAAAAGTTCTATACAAAAAATCATTAGTGCCATTAGAAAAAAACGGAGCTTGTATTTATGTTGATGGTAGTTGGAAGCGGGTGACGTTCGTGTCCCCCCCCCTTCACCGTCGTAATTCACCCCCGCCCTCCCAATTACCCCAATTAGAAAAACTCGCAGCGACTCGAGTGCACTTAATTCCACTAATGCAACATTGTGTGCGGAATTCCTCGACTGAATGCAACTCAGATTAAAGACCATGTTAATGATGTAGATCACGAACGCAGTTGCATATGTCTGCGCAGGATGTGCACTTACGCCGTTCTGAATAATTAATCCCGGCTTAATTAAATCACCTGTGGGATGGGCGCCGGCCGAGGACAAACCTCGCCATACGAAGCGATTTATCTCTCGGGTCGAGCGAGATGTACGTATTTAGAGTCGCGGCCATATAGAGAGCGAATCGCAGGAAGATGCTACTGCAGATAATGACACGGTAGGAGGGTGAATTGCACCGTACATAACTAAGGATTTTATGGCGTTTCCTCAAATGGAACAGAGCTGGGAACAGGATGCTGCGGATTACGGCGGCACGGACTGTGACGGAGACAGGATGGGAGCGCGAGGAGAGGCTTGAGGGACGCAAGTCTAAATTTTTCGTGGTGAATCGCCCGGTATAGTAATTAGAGTAAGCTCGAAACAAAAAACGCGTATTGTTGTGAAGACGCTCATCCCCCTCAAAGACGCCGCCGAATACGAAACAGCTGTTAAGTGATAAACGTGTGCGTAATGCAGTTGGCTGGGTATGACTCGGTTTAATGTCCATTTTCTCATCAGTCAGCTGCTCGCACATGTCGGATGACTATTAATTAAGTTGGGAGTTAATTATTGTACATCGAGGGTCGCCGCTTTGTGGACGACATCAAGGAGGAACCGGCCGAAACTCTTCATTGTGAGGGCTTTATTAAAGAAATAGCAGCGACGGAACTATGGCTGATTCGTCCGAAGACGGTACTTTGTGGTAGTTTAACTGGCGTTTTTCGGGATTTCAAGATGTTGTTGCTTGGCGGGCGCCCAGAAAGTTCATTTTGCACGTATTTTGGGAGCGGAAAGTGGGTCTTTCGTGGATGGTCTATGAAATTCGGTGTAATTTGTCGCGATATTAATTTTATGTTGGTATTTGGATTTACATTAATTATACAATTATGTGCCGTTAAATTGGTAGACATGATATAGTCGCTCGGCTGGGAATGGACATGTTACTGTTATTATATTAATGGTGTGATTTGTAGTTAACACGAATAATTCCGCAGGTGAAGTTGCTAAACCTGATATGTTGTTAGACCTTTACACTTTTTTTGCCGTCTTGGCGGTTCTTGTCCTGAGTTCCAATCATTCTGGGTAAACTTTCTTACATTTCTAACCAAATGTTTTTTTTTCTAATACTTATTTAAAAAATAAATGTGCAAATTATTGTTATTCTTATCGTGGTAGGTGGATATCCAGTGGGCTTCAACACACCATACAAAGGCAGACTCGAATCTTGCTCTTGTAATGTACGCAAAACTGGTGTCGTTTAATATCTAAGCTGTCCGTAATGCACCCACAAACGGATGGGTTGAAAACAGATCAAATTGAGGATGTTTCAGTGAGCACTATTCGATTAGTATTAAAAAAGATATCGTAATATTCAAAATTCGACCTTTGTCTGTTTTGTGATAAACTGTATTCGAGTAACATCACAAATTTATTTTTTTTTTGTTGAAAATTTGAAAGAATCTTTGGAGCTCTGGACGCTTTGTTTTTGAAGGAAATTTGAAAAATCTTAGAAGATTTCACTGTTTTTTTTTAAGAATTTGAAAGAATCCTGGGAACCCTTCGTGTTTAGTTTATAGGAGAATTGGAAAGCATCTTGAAGACTCCTTTTTGTTTTTGAAATAATTTGAACGAATCTTGGAGAAAGTGATGTGGATTTTATCAATTTTTTGGGGCTCTGTGTTGTGTTTTTGGACGAATGTGACAAAATTTCGAAGGATCCTGCTATTTTCTTTTTGGAAAAATTTGAAAGCATCTTGGTTTTGCAGTTTTCCATTTCGGTATTTTTCGATTTAGATTTTTCAGTGTCTCAGTTTTTGGAATTTTTTGAAAGATTGGAAAATCAAAAAACTGAAAAATCTAAAAATGGAAACATCGAAAAAATCGGAAAGTCTGAAATATCGTAAAATTGAAAATTCGGGAAACTGGAAATCTTAAAATTGGAACCCCTAAAAGTTCTGAAATCGACAAATTAAGAAATGAAGAAATGGGAAAGTCGAAAAATTAAAAATTCGAAAAATTGAAAATTCTGGAAATTAAAAATCGTAAAATTGAGAAACCGAAAAAAGAAAAAAGCGGAAAATCCTGAAATCGACAAATCGAGAAATCGGAAATTGGAAAGTCGAAAAATTGGAAATTTGAAAAACTGAAACATCGAAAAATTTTAAATTCGAGGAATTGAAATATCTGAATTAAATTAATCGAAAATTTGTATAATAGAAAAGATGGGAATTGGAAAAATTAAAAAACCGAATAATCGCAAAAGTAAGTTATAAATTAAAAAGCAAGAAACTGAAAAATTGTAAATTTCAGTTACTTGAATTTTCAATTTTCAGGTTTCGCGGTTTTCCAATTTCTGGATTTTTGGATATTTCGACTTTTAGAGTTTTCAATATCTTGGTTTTTCGACTTTTTGAAAGATTGGAAAAATGAAAAATTGAAAAATCTAGAAATCGAAAAATCGAGAAACTGAAATTCGAGAAAACAAAAAACTGAAAAGCCGGAAAATCCAAAATCTGATAAACTGAAAAATTGAATAAAACGGAAAAATCTAAAATTGAAAAATCGTTTAGTCGAATAGTTGGGAAATTGAAAAATTAAAAACCGAGACAACGAATAATTGAAGAATCTAAAAAGTGAAAAAGTTAAAAATTAAAAAATCCTGAGATACCTTGACGTTTTCTTTTTGGATAAATTTAAAGGAATCTTGGGATCCCTGGTGTTTTAAAATTAGAAAGAACCATGAGGATTCTTGCCTTGATTTTGGAAAAAAATTGGAAAAATTCTGGAGAACATGGTATATTTTTTGGAAAAATTTGAAAGAATTTTGGGGGAAGATTGGGGTTTACTTTTTGTAAAATTTAAAAATCTTGGCGAGTTGTGAAGTTTTATATAAAAAATTTGAATGAATCTTTAGAGATCCTGGTTCCTTTTATGGAATGATTAGTGAAAAGAACCTTGAGGAATCCTGTTTTGTTTTTGAAAAAAATTTGAAACAATCTTGAAGAATCTTATCGTTTTCTTTTTTGGAAAAATTTGAAAATATTTATCCTGGAGATCCCTAGTGTTTTTTTTATAGAAAAATTGGAAATAATCTTTTGTTTTGAAAAAAAAAATCAGAATCTCGAAGGTCCTTGGAGTTTTCTTTTTGGAAAAATTTGAAAATATGTATTTTGGGAAACCCTGAGGTTTTTTTTGAAAAAATTGAAAAACCTGAAAGAATTTCGAGAGACCCTGATGTTTTTTTTTTTGTACCAGAAAAATTTGGAAAAATCGTAGATTCCTGGTGATTTGTTTAGAAAATACTAGAAAGTACGCTCAGGAATCCTGCTTTGGTTTTGAAAAAAATTTAAAAGAATCTTGGGGACCCCTGATGTTTTGTTTATAGAAGAATTGGAAAGCCTCTTTACGAATATTCTTTTGTTTTTTCGAAAAAAATGTGAAAGAATCTTGAAAAACCATGGTGTTTTCCTTTTGAAAAAATTAAAAAATCTTAAGGAGCTATAAAGTTTTCTTTATGAAAAATTTGGAAGAATCTTAGGAAATTCTAATGTTTTGTTTATAGAAATATTGAAAAGAACTTTGAAAAATCCTGCTTTGTTTCTGAAATAATTTGAAAGTATCTTGAAGGACAAATTTTTAGAAAAAAAAATTGAAAGAATTTTGAATTGGAAGAATTGGAAAGAAAGAATTTTGACGGACTTTTTGTTTTTGAAAAAAATTGAAAGAACCTTGAGGAATCCTGTTTTGTTTTTGAAAAATATTTGAAAGAATCTTGGGGACTCCTGATATTTTGGTTATAGAAAAATAGGAAAGAATCTTGACGGTTCTTCTTTTGTTGTTGAGAAAAATGTGAAAAATCTTGAAGAACTATGTTTTTTTTTTCTCTTTGGAAAAAATTGAAAGAATTTTGGGCTACTTTGGTGTTCTCCTTTTGAAAAAAATTTAAAAATCTTGAGGAGCCATGAATTTTTTTTCTTTATGAAAAAATTGAAAGAATCTTAGGAAATCCTAGTGTTTTGTTTATGGAAATATTGGAAAAAACTTTGAGGATTCTTGTTTTGTTTGTGAAAGGAATATTTTGAGGACCACCCCTGGTGTTTTGTTTCTAGAAGAATTGGAAAGAATTTTGACGGACCTTTTTTTGATTTTGAAAAAAATTTGACCGAATTTTAGAGACACTGGTGCTTTTTTTTTTTAAGAAAAATTTGAAAGAACCTTAGGGATTCTTGGTCTTTTGTTAATGGAAATATAGGAAACAATGTTGAGGAATCATGTTCCGTTTAAAAAAAAAATTAAAGGAATCTTGAAGTACTATATCTTTATGAAAAATTTGAAAAAATTCTGAGAGATCCTGGTGTTTTTTTTTAATTTGAAAGAATCTCAGGAATTCCTGGTGTTTTGTTCATGGAAATATTGAAAATAATCTTGACGGATTCTCTTTTGTTTTTGAGAAAAATGTGAAAAATCTTGAAGAACCATGATGTGTTCTTTTTGGAAAAAACTGAAAGAATTTTAGACCACTCTGGTGTTTTCCTTTTGAAAAAATTAAAAAATCTTGAGGAGCTATGAAGTTTTCTTTATGAAAAATTTGAAAGAATCTTTGGGAATCCTAGTGTTTTGTTTATGGAAATAATATTTCCAAAGAACTTTGATGAATTCTGTTTTGTTTCTGAAAGTAATTTGAAAGTATCTTGGAGGACCATTGTATATTTTTTGGAAAAAATTTGAAACAATTTCGAAAAATCCTGGTGTTTCCTTTCTAAAAAATTTGAAAGATTCTTGAAATTCCGTGGATTCTTTTTTTGAAAAATTTGAAAGAATCTTAGGGGTCCCTGGTATTTTGTTTATAGAAGAACTGAAAAGAATCTTGGAGGATCTGTTTTTGTCTTTGAAAAAATTTGAAAAAGTCTTGAAGGACCATGAGGTTTTCTTTATGAAAAATTTCAAAGAATTATGAGAGACCCTTGTGTTTTTTTTTAATAGAAAAATTTGAAAGAATCTTAGAGATTCCTGGTGTTTTGTTTACAGAAATATTGGAAAGAACGTTCAGGAATCCTGTTTTGTTAAAAAAAATTGAAAGAATCTTGGGAACCCTGAAGTTTTTTTTTATGGGAATATCGGAAAGAAATTTTTGGAATCTCGTTTTGTTTTTGAAAGGGATTTAAAAATATCTTGGAGGACCATTTTGCAGTTTTTGGGAAAAATTTGAAAGAATTTTGAAGAACCCTGGTGTTTTTTTCCAGGAAAATTTGAAAATATTTTGTCGACACCTCGTGTTTTGTTTATAAAAGAATTGGATAGAATCTTAACGGACTTCCTTTAATTTTTGAAAAAAAATTTAAAGAATCTTGAAAGACCATGGTGTTTTCTGAAAAATTTGAATGAATCTGGAAGTCCGTAGTTTCTTTTTTTGAAAAATTTGAAAGAATCTTACGGATCTCTGGTGTTTTGTTTATAGAACAATTGGAAAGAATCTTGACGGAGCCGCTTTTGGTGTTGAAAACAAATTGGAAGGACCATGGTGTTTCCTTTTTAGATTAATTTTAAAGAATTTTGGGGAACCTGGTGTTGTTTTTTCGAAATATTTAAAAATATTGAGAAGCTGTGAAGTTTCTTTATGAAAAATTTGAAAGGATCATGAGAGACTCCCGTGTTTTCTTTTTGGAAAAATTTGAAAGAATCTTAGGGATCCCTGTGTGTGTTTTGTTTATAGAAGAATTGAAAAAAACTTCGACAAATCCTCGTTTTTGAAAAAAAAAAAAGAATCTTGAAGGACCATGGTGTTATCTTTTTGAACAAAATTTAAAATCCTGCGGAGCTAGCTGTCAAGTTTTCTTCTTAAAAAAATTTAAACAAGTCAAATAAAAACCGAAAAATTAAGAAATCGATAGATCGGAAAATTGAGGCACCCAAATATCAAAAAACTGAAAATTCGAGTGATTAAAAGAACTAAAAATTGAAAAATCGAAAATTTGTATAATCGAAAAGACAAACTGAACAGTCGAAAAATCCAATAATCTAAAAATTGAAAATTTTCTCAATTTTTCAATTTTCGGGTTTTGCAGTTTTTCCATTTCGGTATTTTTCGATTTAGATTTTTCAGTGTCTCAGTTTTTGGAATTTTTTGAAAGATTGGAAAATCAAAAACTGAAAAAACTAAAAATGGAAACATCGAAAAAATCGGAAGTCATGAAGTCGGAAAGTCTGAAAATTCGGGAAACTGAAAATCTTAAAATTGAAATCCCTAAAAGTTCTGAAATCGACAAATCAAGAAATGAAGAAATGGGAAAGTCGAAAAATTAAAAATTCGAAAAATTGAAAATTCTGGAAATTAAAAATCGTAAAATTGAGAAACCGAAAAAAGAAAAAAGCGGACAATCCTGAAATCGAGAAATCGGGAAATTGGAAAGTCGAAAAACTGAAACATCGAAAAATTTTAAATTCGAAGAATTGAAATATCTGAATTAAATTAATCGAAAATTTGTATAATAGAAAAGATGGGAATTGGAAAAATTAAAAAACCGAAAAATCGAAAATTCGCAAAAGTAAGTTATAAACTAAAAAACAAGAAACTGAAAAATTGGAAATTTCAGTTACTTGAATTTTCAATTTTCAGGTTTCGCGGTTTTCCAATTTCTGGATTTTTGGATATTTCGACTTTTAGAGTTTTCAATATCTTGGTTTTTCGACTGTTTGAAAGATTGAAAAAATGAAAAATTGAAAAATCTAGAAATCGAAAAATCGAGAAACTGAAATTCGAAAAAACAAAAAACCGAGAAGCCGGAAAATCCAAAATCTGATAAACTGAAAATTTGAATAAAACGGAAAAATCTAAAATTGAAAAATCGTTTAGTCGAAAAGTTGGGTAATAGTAAAATTAAAAACCGAGACAACGAATACTTGAAGAATCTAAAAAGTGAGAAATTAAAAATTTAGATAATTAAAAATAAAGAAATTGAAAAATCGAGGACGAGAAAGACGAAAATGGAAAAGTCGAAAAAAAAAGTTAAAAAATAAAAAATCCTGAGAGACATTGACGTTTTCTTTTTGGATAAATTTAAAGGAATCTTGGGATCCCTGGTGTTTTGTTTATGTAAATATTAGAAAGAACCTTGAGGATTCTTGCCTTGATTTTGGAAAAAATTGGAAAAATTCTCGGAGAACATGGTGTATTTTTTGGAAAAATTTGAAAGAATTTTGGGAAAGATTGGGGTTTAATTTTTGTAAAATTAAAAAATCTTGGCGAGTTGTGAAGTTTTATATAAAAAATTTGAATGAATCTTAAGAGATCCTGGTGTTTTTTATGGAATGATTACTGAAAAGAACCTTGAGGAATCCTGTTTTGTTTTTGAAAAAAATTTGAAACAATCTTGAAGAATCTTGGCGTTTTCTTTTTTGGAAAAATTTGAAAATGTTTATCCTGGAGATCCTTAGTGTTTTTTTTTTATAGAAAAATTCAAAAGAATCTTTTGTTTTGAAAAAAAATAAATTCAGAATCTCGAAAGGTCCTTGGAGTTTTCTTTTTGGAAAAATTTGAAAATATTTTGGGAAACCTTGAGGTGTTTTTTTTTTAAATTGAAAAATCTTGCCGAGCTGTGATTTTTTTTATCTGAAAGAATTTTCGAGACCCTGGTGTTTTTTTTTTTTGTGAAAGAATCTTGAAAAACCATGGTGTTTTCCTTTTGAAAAAAATTAAAAAATCTTAAGGAGCTATGAAGGTTTCTTTATGAAAAATTTGGAAGAATCTTAGGAAATTCGAATGTTTTGTTTATAGAAATATTGGAAAGAACTTTGAGGAATCCTGCTTTGTTTCTGAAATAATTTGAAAGTATCTTGAAGGACAATTTTTTAGAAAAAAATTGAAAGAATTTTGAATTGGAAGAATTGGAAAGAATCTTGACGGACTTCTTTGTTTTTGAAAAATTTGAAAGAATCTTGAAGGACTATAGTGTTTTCTCTATGAAAAATTTGAAAAAATCTTAGGGATTCCTGGTGTTTTCTTTATGGAAATATTGGAAAGAACCTTGAGGAATTCTGTTTTGTTTTTGAAAAATATTTGAAAGAATCTTGGGGACTTCTGATATTTTGGTTATAAGAAAAATACGAACGAATCTTGACGGTTCTTCTTTTGTTTTTGAAAAAAATTTGAAACAATATTGAAGACTCTTAGCGTTTTCTTTTTTGGAAAAATTTGAAAATGTTTATCCTTGAGATCCCTAGAGTTTTTTTCTCATAGAAAAATTGGAAAGAATCTTTTGTTTTGAAAAAAAAAATTCAGAATCACGAAGATCTTTGGAGTTTTCTTTTTGGAAAAATTTGAAAATATTTTGGCAAACCCTGAGGTGTTTTTTTTTTGCAAAAATTGAAAAATCTTGCCGAGCTGTGATTTTTTTATCTGAAAGACTTTCGAAAGACCCTGTTTTTTTTTTTGTACCAGAAAAATTTGAAAAAATCTTAAGGATTCCTGGTGATTTGTTTAGAAAATACTAGAAAGTACGCTCAGGAATTCTGCTTTGTTTTTGAAAAAAATTTAAAAGAATCTTGGGGACCCCTGATGTTTTGTTTATAGAAGAATTGGAAAGCCTCTTTCCGAATTTTCTTTTTTTTTTTCGAGAAAAATGTGAAAGAATCTTGAAAAAACATGGTGTTTACCTTTTCAAAAAATTAAAAATTCTTAAGGAGCTATGAAGTTTTCTTTATGAAAAATTTGGAAGAATCTTAGGAAATTCTAATGTTTTGTTTATGAAAATATTGGAAAGAATTTGAGAAGTCCTGCTTTGTTTCTGAAATAATTTAAAAGTATCCTGAAGGACAATTTTTTAGAAAAAAATTGAAAGAATTTTGAATTGGAAGAACTGGAAAGAATCTTGACGGACTTCTTTGTTTTTGAAAAAATTTGAAAGAATCTTGAAGGACTATAGTGTTGTCTCTATGAAAAATTTGAAAAAATCTTAGGGATTCCTGGTGTTTTCTTTATGGAAATATTGGAAAGAACCTTGAGGAATCCTGTTCCGTTTAAAAAAAAAAATTGAAAGAATCTTGAAGTACTATATCTTTATGAAAAATTTAAAAAAAATTCTGAGATTCTGGTGTTTTTTTTTTAATTTGAAAGAATCTCAGGACTTCCTGGTGTTTTGTTTATGGAAATATTGAAAAGAATCTTGAATGATTTTCTTTTGTTTTTGAGAAAAATGTGAAAAATCTTGAAGAAGCATGTTTTCTTTTTGGAAAAATTGAAATAATTTTAGGCCACTCTGGTGTTTTCCTTTTGAAAAAAGTAAAAAATCTTGAGGAGCTATGAAGTTTTCTTTGTGAAAAATTTGAAAGAATCTTTGGGAATCCTAGTGTTTTGTTTATGGAAATAATATTTCCAAAGAACTTTGATGAATTCTAATTTGTTTCTGAAAGTAATTTGAAAGTATCTTCGAGGACCATTGTATATTTTTTGGAAAAAATTTGAAACAATTTCGAAAAATCCTGGTGTTTCCTTTCTAAAAAATTTGAAAGAATCTTGAAACTCCGTGGATTCTTTTTTTGAAAAATTTGAAAGAATCTTAGGGATCCCTGGTGTTTTGTTTACCGAAGAATTGGAAACAATCTTGACGGATTTTCTTTCGTTTTTGAAAAACATTTAAAAGAATCTTGAAGGACCATGGTGTTTTCTTAATGAAAAATTTGAAAGAATTTTTTGATATCCTGGTGTTTTTTTTTAAATAGAAAAATTTGAAAGAATCTTAGCGATTCCTGGTGCTTTGTATATGGAAATGCTGGAATGAATCTTGAGGAATCCTGTTTTGTTTATGAAAAAAATTTTAAAGGATCTTGGGGACCCCTGATGTTTTATTTATAGAAAAATTGGAAAGAATCTTGACGGTTCTTCTTTTGTTTTTGAGAAAAATGTAAAAAATCTTGAAGAACCATGTTTTCGTTTTGGAAAAATTGAAAAAATTTTGGGCCACTCTGATGTTTTCCTTTTGAAAAAATTTAAAAATCTTGAGGACCTATGAAGTTTTCTTCATGAAAAATTTGAAAGATTCTTAGGGAATCCTAGAGATTTGTTTGTGGAAATATTGGAAAGAACTTTGAGGAATTCTGTTTTGTTTCTAAAAGGAATTTGACAGTATCTTGAAGGACCATTGTGTATTTTTTAGAAAACATTTTGAAGAACCCTGGTGTTTCCTTTCTGGAAAAAATTGAAAATATTTTGGGAACCCCTTGTGTTTTGTTAAATGAAGAATTGTAAAGAATCTTGACGGACCTTCTTTTGTTTTTGAAAAAAATTTCAATAAATCTTAAAGGACCATGGTGTTTTTTTTAATACAAAAATTTGAAAAAATCTTATTATATTGGAGAGAACCTTGAGAAATCCTGTTTTGTTTTTGAAAAAATTTTGAAAGAATCTTGACGATTCTTCTTTTGTTTCTGGGAAAAATGTGAAAAATCTTGAAGGACCCTGATGTTTTCTTTTTGAAAAAAATTGAATGAATTTTGGACCAGTCTAGTGTTTTGTTTTTGAAAAAACTAAAAAATCTTGAGAAGCTAGGAAGCTTTCTTCCTTGTGAAAAATTTGAAAGAATCTTTGGGAATCCTAATGTTTTGTTTACGGAGATATTGAAAAGAAGTTCTAGAAATCTTGGTTTGTTTCCGAAAGGAATTTGAAATTATCTTTGAGGACCAGTTTGTATTTTTTGGAAAAAATTTGAAAGAATTGTGAAGAATCTTGGGATTTTCTTTTTAGGAAAATTTGAAAATATTTTGGGGACCCCTGGTGTCTTGTTTATAGGATTGGAAAGAATCTTGAAAGTCGGTGCTGTTTTTTTTTTGGAAAAACTCTCGACGGAGCCTCTTTTCGTGTTGAAAAAAAATAGAAAGAATTTCAAAGGATTATGGTGTTTCCTTTTGGGAAAAATTACAAAGAATTTTGGGAAAACTGGTGTTTCCTTTTTGGAAATATTTGACAGCATCTTAGGGACCCGGGTATTTGTTTATAGAAGAATTGGCAAGAATCTTGACAGACCCTCTTTTATTTTTGAAAAAAATTCGACAGGATCTTACAAGTCGCCCGAAGTTTTGGTTTTTGCAAAAATTTTGAAAGAATCTTGGAGGGCCATTGTGTATTTTTTTTTGGGAAAATTTCGAAGAAATTTGGGGAACCCTGGTGTTTTCTGACCTGACCTGACGTAACTCGACCTGACTTGATCTCACCCGATCCAACCCGATACAACCCGACCCGACCCGACCCGACCCGATCTGCCCTGCCCTAGCCTCTATTGTCTCAAATAAACAAATTTTAAACATTTCATATCGGGCTGTTTTGTCGGAAGCTGTTTTATCGCTGAGCTATTTTGTCTTCTATACCTGCGATCTATTAATTCAGCTATTTTTAACAATCTAGATTTTTGGAAAAAATCGTAACTGTAGAATGGAATTTTTCAATTTAATTCAATTTCTAAATTGCTTGTCTTAAAAAAACCGGGAGTTTCCAAGGCTTTTTAAAAAACAAAATCTGCACACGTCCCACTCTCGTCACTCTCCATCACTCCATCTAAAAAGCCTTCTCCGATTCCAAGTGAATGCCGTATCCAAGAATCGCGATGTTGGTCTTCGGGCTTTAGACACTCGACGAATATACAAGCGACACACAAAGACTTATTTGTGAGTAAATTGCATAGTTTCGTATTCAGGGAGCCGAGTCGCCTTGACAATTAACAGCTCTTAGCTGGACGCATTGACGTTCATTTGAAGTAATTGCCATGTACCAAATGAGTGTTGTTCTTGAAATACGACAGCGGCTCCAGACGCACTTAGCGTCTGCTTTTATGCAAATCGGGATTATCGGGGATCTCTTTCTCCGGGAGGGGCCGCCGCCTTTGATCTGCGCCACTGGCACCACGTGGTCCGGCGGTCTTCTGACGCTTTTAGCGCTCGCTGCTAAAATCAGTTTCGAATCCACAAAGACCTGTCGCTAATTTGTTTACGGCGCACTTCATTTGCTGGCCGCGTACTAATTGGTTTAGGTGTTGGGCTTGAATGGAGTCGAGCTAATCTGGTGATAATAACGGCGGCTATAAATCGACGTCATGACTCATGTTATACATTGTGTAACCGGCTAAATAGAGCAATTTTTTTTTCTTTTGCCGTAATCGGAACCATTTATCTAATGCTGCGCCTAACGTTTTGCTACCTCAATATTTTATCGCGAAAAAACATCTAGGAAATTGAGAATAACGAACCGGCGGTGGCTTCTTGCGGTGGAAATAATCGGCGGGGCCGTTGGATGGGAGGTTTTTTTTTAAGGCGTACGGTATCTACCGAGATGGGTCGAAAATAGCGTGAAGGAGAGATTAATGTGGCATGGGTTTTTACAACGTGGATACGTAATTGCAAGTGTGGGAAAAAGTTTCGTAGGTTAAATAAAACTGATCTAGGACATGAAATCGTACATTTAAGTACTAAATTTCAAAAATCATTATATATTTTTTTCCACGAGAATTAATCACAGCCAAGTATACGAAAAAATACTGACATATAACTAGCTTGGAAGTATGTAGTTTGACAAATAATTAATAATATATATAGAATATTTTATTGTTGAAAGATTCTTGTGGACCTAGATTTCTTTTTGAAAAAAATTTGAAAATATTTTAAAGGACTAGTGTTTTCTTTTTGGAAAAATTTGAAAAAATCTTGGAGGACCTGTTTTTTTTTGTATTTAAAACGATTTGACACAATCTTTGGGGCTTTTGGTGCTTTTTTTTAAACGAAGATCGAGGTTTTTTGGAAGAATTTGAAAAAACCTTGAGTTGGTTCAGTCGGTGTTTTCTTGGGAGCCTATCGTATTTTGTTTGTAGAAAAATACCTAAGAATCTTAAGAAAGGACTCTATTCTGTGTTTAAATGGATTTAAAATAATTTTGGGGTGCTTTGAAAAAATTTAAAAAAATTTGAGGGACCTCCTTTTTGAAAATTTTGAAAGATTCTTAGTGACCTCTGGTGTTTCATTTATAGAAGAATCTGAAAGAATCTTGGGGATCCTATTATTTTGAATTTAAAAACTGAAAGAATTTTTAGAACCCTGATTGCTTTGTTTTTGAAAGAATTTGGAAAATCTTTAGGGTCCTGCTGTTTTCTTCTTCGAAAAATTTGGAAGCATCTTGGAGACCTCTGGTTTTTTTTTTTTTGTTAATGGAAGAATTTGAAAGAATCTTAAGAGACTCTGCTTCGCTTTTGAAAGAATTTTGAATAATCTTGGGGGCTCTTGATGTTCGATTTTTGAAAAAAATTTTAAAGTCACTAGAGACACTGGTGTTTTTTTTTTGGAAAAATTTGACAAAATCTTGGGCACCCTGTTGTTTTGTTTATGGAAAAAGTGGAAAATATCTTGAGAGACCCTGGTGTTTATTGGTTATTGAGGTCTTTAAATTTTTAAAAAATCTATAAAAGTTTAGAAGGTGGAAAAAAATTGGAAGATCTAGAAATATTGAATGTTTCGGAAAATGTTGAATTTTAAACTTGTGACACGTTGTTGATGGTTTTGCAAATTTTGGAAAATTCGTAAATTGTGGACACTGCATATTTTCGAAAAATGAAAAATCAGGTTAACCCGCAAATTGTAGAAATTTTGAAAATTTTGTAAATAATGGAAATTCCAAAAAATTAAAAAAATGAAAAATTATCTGACAATTTCAAAAGATTACACATTTCTAGAAATTATAGAAATCTTAAAATTTTACTGAATTTCTGAAAAGTTGAAAGAATTACAAGTTTAGCAAAAGCTCCAAGGACTACAATGGTTTTAGAAATATAAAAAACCAGAGATTCGACAAATTCCAGATATTTCAACAACTAAAAATGCTAATAATTCTAAAAAAATAACATCTATCTGGAGATGCTGAAGGGCCTAAAGAAGCTGACAACCTAAGAATTCTAAAGATCATAGAAATTCCATGGATTCTAAAGATTCTAGAGATTCTAAAAGTTCCAAAGTTTCCATAGGAGCGAAAGATTCAAAATTCAAAAGGCTTTAAACGTTCTATACATAAAAAATTACAAATTGTAAACACTAAAGATTCTAAATGAACTAAAGCTCAAAGATTCTAAACATAAAACCAACAAAATCTTAAAAACTTTAAAGATCCAGAAATTCTAGAAATTCCTAACATTATAGAACTTCTAGGTCTATAGTAGTTCTATAGGGTCCAAAATTACCAAAGATTGAAAAGGCTCTAAGGACTTTGAAAATTTTGAGAACTCTGAGGATTAAAACGACTTCTTTTTTAGTTGGAAATTCTAACACTGAAATATTATTGAGGAATTTACTTATCAAAAGTTTAAAAGGTGTAAAAAAGTGGCAGATCTAGAAACATTGAAAATTTAGGAAAATGTTGAATTTTAAACTTCGTATACATCTGGAGAGTTTTGAAAATTTTGGAAAATCTGTAGATTGTCTACACTCTTGGTATTTTCTAAAAATGAAAAATCGGGTTAATCTGGAAATTCTAGAAATTTTGAAAATTTTGCAAATTATGGAAATTTCGAAAAATTAAAAAAATCCAAAAATTATAATTTCTAAAAATTTCAAAATTTTACATATTTCTAGAACTTGCAGTGGAAATCTTAAAATTTTTGTGAATTTCTGAAAAATTTTCGAATCTGTGAAAGAATTCCAAGGATAGCAAAAACTCCAAGTACCTACTACAAAGATTTTAGGAATTTCGAAAATTCCAGAGATTCCACAAATTTCAAATATTTTAAAAACTGTAAAAATGCAAAAAATTCTAAAAAAATTAATCTAACTACATATAAAGATTCTGGAGATTCTAAAAGTTCCAAAGTTTCCAAAGGGGCGAAAGATACAAAAGGTTTCAAAGCTCAAAATTACAAATTGAACACTCACGGAAGGTTCAAAATAAACTAAAGTTCTAAGATTCTAAATATAAGAAAGAACCTACAAATTCTTAAAAACTTTATAGATCCTGAAGGTATTAGAGATTCTAGAAATTCTAAACGTTATAGAACTTCTAGTAGTTTTATAGTGTCCAAAATCACCACAGATTGAAAAAACTTTAAGGACTGAAAATTTCCAGAACTCTGAGGATTCTAAAGGCTTTCTTTCTTTAAATTTTTAGAAAATCTGTAAAAGTTTGGGAGGTGTAAAAAAACTTTAAGATTTACAATTATTGAAGGTTTCGAAAAATGTTGGATTTTATACTTCTTCTATAAATTGTGGACACTCTGTATTTTATAAAAACGAAAAATCGGGTTATTCTGCAAATTCTGGAAATTTTGAAAATTTCTCAAATTATGAAAATTTTGAAAATCAAAAAAATATACTCCTATATAATATCTGAAAATTTCAAAAGTCTACACATTTCTAGAACCTGCAGAAATGTTAAGATTTTAGTGATATTCTGCAAAGTTTTCAAATTTGTGAAAGGATTCCAAGAATAGCAAAAACTGCAAGGACTAGAATGATTTTAGGAACTTTTAAAATTCAATAAATTCCACAACTTTCAGACATTTTAAAAACTGTAAAAACATTACTGTGTAATTCTAAAAAAAATAAAATCTATCTAGAGATTCTGAGGAGCCTAGAGAAAATGACAATCTAAAAGATCCAAAGATAATAGAAATTCCATGATTCTAAAGATTTTGGATATTCTAAAAGTTCCAAAGTTTCCAAAGGGGCAAAAGATTCAAAAGGTTTTAAAGCTTTCCAAAATTCCAAGGATTCTAAAGACTTTAAACATTCTATACATTAAAAATTACAAATTATAAACACATTAAAGATTTTAAATAGACTAAAGTTTTAAGATTCTAAATACATACAAGAAAGAACCAAAAAAATCTTAAAAATTTTAGTGATCTTCAAGGTATTAAAGATTCTCGAAATTCTAAACATTATAGAACTTCTAGTGTCCAAAATTACCAAAAATTGAAAAGACTATGAAAATTTTGAGAACTCTGAGAATTCTAAAGACTCTTTTTTGGATTGGAAATTCAAATACTGAAAGATTATTGGGGTCCTTAACCTTTTAAAAAATATGTAAAAGTTTAAAAAAAAATGTTCAATTTTAAACTACTGACACATTTGAAAGTTGATAGTTTTGGAAATCTTGGAAAATCTGGAAGTTGTAGACACTGTATTTTCGAAAAATGAAAACGGCCTAATCTGCGATTTGTAAAAATTTAAAAAAAATTACAAATTAAGGAATTCCGAAAAATTAAAAAGTTCAAAAATTCTAATATCTGAAAATTTCAAAAGTTTACACATTTCTAGAACTTACAGAAATCTTAAAATTTTAGTGAATTTCTGAAAAATTTTCAAACTTGTGAAAGAATTCCAAGGGTAGCAGAAACTCCAAGGAGTACAAATATTTTAGGAATTTCAAAAATTCCAGGGATTCCACAAATTCCAGATATTTTAAAAACTAAAAAAATGCAAATCGAAAAGATTTTCGAAATTCCATAGATTCTAAAGATTCTGGAGATTCTAAAAATTTCAAAATTTCCAAGGGGGCGAAAGATTCAAAAGGTTTCAAAGCTGTCCAAGATTCGAAGTATTCGAAAGACCTTAGACATTCTATACATTAGAAATTCCAAATTGAACACACACGGAAGATTCTAAATAGACCAAAGTTCTAAGATTCTAAATATACGAAACAACCAACAAATTCTTAAAAACTTTAAAAACCCTGAAGGTATAAAAAATTCTAGAAATTCTAAACGTTATACAACTTCTAATAGGTTTGTAGTGTTCAAAATCACCACAGATTGAAAATACTTTAAGGACTGAAAATTTTCAGAACTCTGAGGATTCCAAAGGCTCTTTCTTCAAAAATTATTGAGATCTTTCTTTAAATTTTTAGAAAATCTGTAAAAGTTTGGAACGTGTAAAAAATTTAAAGATTTACAATTATTGAAGTTTTCGGAAAATGTTGGATTTTGCACTTCTGATACATCTCGATGGTTTTTGCAAATTTTGGAAAATCTATAAATTGTGGACACTATATTTTATAAAAATGAAAAATCGGCTTAATCTGCAAATTTTGGAAATTTTGAAAATTTCGCAAATTATGAAAATTTTGAAAACCAAAAAAATATATATAATATCTGAAAATTTCAAAAATCTACACATTTCTAGAACTTTTCAATATTTACATAATTCTAAAGGCTTTAAACGTCCTATACATTAAAAATTACAAAATGTAAACACACTAAAGATTCTAAATAAACTAAATTTCTAAGATTGTAAACATAAGAACCAACAAAATCTTAAAAATTTTAACGATCCTCAAAGTATTAAAAATTCCAGAAATTCTAGACATTAAAGAACTTCTAGTAGGTCTATAATAGTTCTACGGAGTCCAAAATAACCAAAGATTAAAAAGGCTCTAAGGACTATGAAAATTTTGAGAACTCTGAGGATAATAAAGACTCTTTTTTTGATTGAAAATTCTAACACTGAAATATTATTGAGATTTTTACTTATTAGGAAATCTGTAAAAGTTTAGAAGTAGAAACATTGAAAGTTTCGGAAAATGTTGAATTTTAAACTTCAGATACATCTGGAGACTTTTGGAAATTTTGGAAAATCTGTATAATGTGTACACCCTGTGTATTTTCTAAAAATGAAAAATCGGGTTAATCTGCAAATTCTAGAATATTAAAATATTAAAATTATAATATCGAAAAAATTTAAAAATTTTACCCATGGAAGTCTTAATTAATTTTAGTGAATTTCTGAAAAATCTTCAAACTTATGAAAGAATTTCAAGAATACCAAAAACTCCAAGGACTACAAAGATTTTAGGATTGTCAAAAATTCCAGAAATTCCACAAATTTCAAATATTTTAAAAATTGTAAAAATGCAAATAATTCTAAAAAAAATAAAATCTATCTAGGTATATAAAGATTCTGGAGATTCTAAAAGTTCCAAAGTTTCCAAAGGGACGAAAGATACAAAAGGTTTCAAAGGTTTCCAAGATTCTAAGGATTCTAAAGACCTTAAACATTCTATACATTAAAAATTCCAAATTGAACTCTCATGGTAGGTTTTAAATAAACTAAAGTTCTAACATTCTAAATATAAGAAAGAACCAACAAAATCTTAAAAATTTTAAAGATCCTGAAGGTATTAAAGATTCTAGAAATTCAAAACGTTATAGAACTTCTAATAGTTTTGTAGTGTCCAGGATTGAAAAGACTATAAGGACTGAAAATTTTCAGAACTCTAAGAATTCTAAAGGCTCTTTCTTCAGAGATTATTAACATCTTTCTTTAAATTTTTAGAAAATCTGTAAAAGTTTAGAAGGTGTAAAAAACTTTAAGATTTACAATTATTGAAAGCTTCGGAAAATGTTGAATTTTAAACTTCTGATACATCTGATTAGTTTTGCAAATTTTGGAGAATTTAAGAATTGTGGACACTCTGTTTTCATAAAAATAAAAAATGGGGTCAATTTTCAAATTATAGAAATTTTGAAAATTTTGTAAATTACGAAAATTCCAAAAATTAAAAAAATATATAATATCTGAAAATTTCAAAAGTTTACTCATTTCTAGAACCTGTAGAAATGTTAAAATTTTAGTGAATTTTTGAAATGTTTTCAGACTTGTGAAAGGATTTCAAGGATAGCAAAAAAACTGAAAGGACTACCTAGAGATTCTGAGGAGCCTAGAGATCATAGAAATTCCATGAATTCTAAAGATTTTGGGGATTCTAAAAATTCCAAAATTTCCAAAGAGGGGAAAGATTCAAAAGATTTCAAAGCTTTCCAAGATTCCAAAGATTCTAAAGACCTTAAACATTCTATACATTAAAAATTACAAATTGAACACACGGAAGATTCTAAATTAACTAAAGCTCTAAAATTCTAAATATACGAAAGATTAAACATTCTAGAAATTCTAAACGTTATAGAAGTTCTAATAGTTTAGTAGTGTCCAAAATTACCAAAGATTGAAAAGACTTTAAGGACTAAAAATTTTCAGAAGTCTGAAAATTCTAAAGGCTCTTTCTTGGATCGGAAATTGTAACACTAGAAGATTATTTAGATCTTTAACTTTTTAGAAAATTTGTAAATGGTTGGAAGGTGAAAACAAAACTTTAAGATTTACAATTATTGAAGACTTCGGAAAATGTTGGATTTAAACTTCTGATACATCTGGATGGTTTTTACGAATTTTGGAAAATTCTATACTGGACACTCTGTATTTTATAAAAATGAAAAATCGGGTTAATCGGCAAATTTTGGAAATTTTAAAAGTTTCGCAAATTATGAAAATTTTGAAAATCAAAAAAATATATATAATATCCGAAAATTTCAAAAACCTACACATTTCTAGAACTTGTAGAAATGTTAAAATTTTAGTGAATTTCTGAAAACTTTTCAAACTTGTGAAAGGATTCCAGGAATAGCAAAAACAGAGGACTACAATGGTTTTAGGAATTTCAAAAATTCCAGAGATTCCACAAATTCCAGATATTTTAAAAACTGCAAAAATGATAATAATTCTAAAACAATTCAAACAATAATAATTCTGACAATCTAAAGGTTCCAAAGATCATAGAAATTCCATGGATTTTAAAGATTTTGGATTTTCTGAAAGTTCCAAAACGACAAAAAATTTAAAAGATTTCAAGGCTTTCCAAAATTCCAAGGGTTCTAAAGACTGTAAAAGTTTAGAAAATGTTCAATTTTAAACTATTGACACATCTGAAAGTTGATAGTTTTGGACATCTTGGAAAATCTGGAAATTGTAGATACTGTATTTTCAAAAAATGAAAAATCGGGCTAATCTGCAAATTGTAAAAATTCTAAAAAATTTAAAAATTATGGAATTCCGAAAAATTCAAAAATACAAAAATTATAGTCTGAAATTTTTTTACACATTTCTAGAATTTACAGAAATCTTAAAATTTTAGTGAATTTGGGAAAAGTTTTCAAGCATATGAAAGGGGTTCCAAGGACAAAAACTCCAAAAACTACTACAATGATTTTATCAATTTCAAACATTCCAGAGGTTACACAAGTTCAAGATATTTTAAAAACTGTAAAATTGAGAAGTTGTAAAGATCATAGAAATTCCATGGATTCTAAAAGTTCCAAGGTTTCCAAATGGACGAAAGGTTCAAAAGGTTTCAAAGCTTTCCAAAATTCCAAGGATTCTAAAGACCTTAAACATTCTCGAGGTATGTATATTGAAGATTCTAGAAATTCCAAACGTTAGAGAATTTCTAATAGTTCTAAATTGTCGAAAATTTCCAAAGATTGGAAAGACTAAAGTTTTTTTGGATTGGAAGCTTTGACAAGTAGAGATTATCGAAAACTATAAATTAAAAAAAAATGTATGAAGGTTTAGAAAGTGTAAAAAAACCATGAAAATGTCGGAAAATGTCTAATTTTAAAATTCTGTCATATCAAGGGGTTGATGGCCTTAGAAGTTTTGGAAAATGTGGAAATTGTGGACATTCTGTGTAGTTTAGGATATCTGAACAAAAATCGAGCTAATTTATAAAAAATTATAATGTCTGAAAATTCTAGAAATTAGACATTCTAAATATTTTATCCAAATTCTGAAAAAAATCCAAATATTGTGAAAGTTCCAAATAATCTCAAACTTTTAATGGTTACTTTTTCCGATTTTGTCGATTTTGACAAATTTATATTTTGTTAACTGGCAGTTGAATTCTGAAGCCCCTATGGAAATAAAATTCAAATATCCTATAAACATCTTATTTATGCTGTTAGCACCAGTCTAAAAACACGTTTCGTATCTCATTACACATTTTGAAAAAATATATGCATGTCGATACATATGCGCATATTTCAGAAAACCTTTCTGCATATAAATCCAGCCTCTAATAGCGATAATCACAATAATAATCCGAGTACCAGCCACTTCGTTACATGTAAACAGACGCCAAGCCGCAATTTCATGACACTTCCACCGACACCTCGACCCATCCTCGGTCGATTTGCCCTTTGGCGCCGAACACGAGATGATTTTAATAAACCGATTGTAATTAAGGTTGCGTGTGTCGACGCACATCCTGTACCCGGCAAGACCAGAAGCATTAAAGTAATTAACACACAATCCTCGGTATCTGAGTAATTACAGCGCGATTGTTAATATGGCAAAGGCTGTCCAACTGGGTTCGTGAAGGATCTCGCAGGAGGAAGTGCGGCACGTTGTTCGGATGGTCGTGACCAGAACTTCCCGGAAGGCAATCAACTGCTCTCAAATGGAATCGATCACACGCCGATATGGCTATGATAAACGTGTAATAGATGTTCACATGAGCCGTGGTGCGATTGTGTGTGCACGAGTGCCCGCGTCTTGGGGTTTTTGCCCGGGTTGTGTTGTTGCTAATGGAGTGGAGAAAATCACTAGGTGCTTTTTTACAAATATACAATCTGAGTTCCTTACAAAGCAAAAAAAAAATCTTACTTTAGATGCTATAGAATAAGAAATGAAGGTAGAGTGCATAATGCAGATGCTTGTTCCCTAATCTCTATATTCATGTTAGAGACGTGTCTTAATAGTAACAAAAAAAATCAAGCTTACAGTGCTCTGTTTTTGTCTTTTTAGTTTGTACTATGTCGTTTATCGAAAATGATTTTTTTGGACTGAAATTTGCATAAAATCCGGACTCTAATTGTTATTGTTATTATTATTATTATAACTCCCGTTGATGCACCGGTATCTATATCAGTATCCTTCGAAATGACCACCATTAATATAATTTCTCCGGGTCGACGTTTGGGTGTGGCCAGCCACTGAGGAATATCGCGGAGGCTCGCTAAAATATGCCGATTGTAGATAAAATATATAAATAATATGTCTTCTGGTTTTAATTATGTTGTCTCAGTTGAACGTATCAATAAAATTTAATTGCGCCAACTGTTCAGCGGGACTTTTTGTGTAACGATCATTAAGAAGTTGGCAAAATAAAATCCAAGTACGAGATTAAATTAGAATGTTTCCTTATGTCTTTTACCGAAGCAGAAATTATTTCAAGCAACCAATTTCCTTATCCAATAACGCTGACGTCGCTTAACTATATGTTAGAGTGCCTGTCAGTTTTTGTTGCGCGCAACGGATGCTAATTTTCTCACATTTGAGAAAAAACCGATTAGAAACAGCGCTTACACTTGGCGTTGGGTTTTTTCTTTGAAAATCTGATGGATGTCCGAGCACCAACATCGAGTTTGTTGGGGCGAAAAAATTCCATTAGCTCTGGATAGTCGTGAACACGTTTCACTCGACCGAGGAGTGGGGGAAAGACCAGCATCCGCGCCATGCACTCTGTCCTAATTTTCTGTGTACCGGTTGCCGAATATAGAATTTTAATAACGCGCCGACGATATTTACGGCTTGCAGTTGGTAGTGCACGTTTTGTACCGACGCCAAGTGCGCATCCCTAATTAATGGCGACAATTCGGCAAGTAACGGTTTTCTGGCGTTAAATGGAACGTTACGAATAAAGGTTTTTTCGGCGCGGAAACGCTGCGAGATGTAAAATTAGATAAGTGCTGTCATTAGGCGCGTTGCGTGTTTGTTTTGTTTGATCGGTTATCGCGAACGATATCGAGTTCTTCGCACCCACTTTGCGCCGATGTTGAATTATTTAAACGCGTCCATTAGGACAAGCGAGCGCTAATTTTTCTTCGGGGTTTGATGGGTGGCTGGTCTAGTATGTGGGATGCTATTTAGGTGAACAAATTTTAATATAATATATATATTAAATAATTGTCAAATACAAAATGCTGTTTTGACGTGTCCGTATGTGATCGAACAGTGCGATCGTGTTAGGCAGAGTGGATTAGCACAAGTGGATCAGAGTAGTGTAGGTAGCTCACTTTTCAGATGATGCCCGGATAAATGATTGATAGTCACGTCGGTTTCATGGTGATATGGCGATGGATGGGACCTGCATTTAAAATTACATCAAATTTGAATGTACCCCTTCAAAACCAGTCCGACGAAGTACCTCCCCACAAAATACCTCCGTATGAAATTTTTGTGGATAAAAAAATATTATTAATTTTTGTTTCACAAAATACTTACAACTGTTTTAAGGATATACAGATCAGAAGTTGCAATTAAGTAGTAATGACCAAATTAAGAGCTAAGTAGAAAATATTTCAGCAATAAAAAATGCAATTGCAATTATGCCTAAAATATGCATTTATATGCAGTAAATATTAAATATGCTGTACTATATGCAATATATATTATGCAAATAAAGTACTGTATTTAATAAAAAATAGTACTGGTACGGATTTTTTGTGTGTGATATGTTTGCTCACTTATAGAGATTTTTACGTCTTGGGCTATTTTGACAGAGATATTTTGTCGGGAGCTATTTCGTCGGGGGCTACTTTATCGAGACACTGACCACAAATCCGCCTCTGTGCGTAATGTCTTGTCTTTCAATTAATTTAAAAAAATCTCGGGCATCCTTTGTGTCTTGTTTTTGAAGTAGCTTAAAAGAATCTTGTGAAAGTCTTACCTTGTTTTTGAAGTAATTTGAAAGAATCTTGAGAACTACTTGTGTTTTATTTTTGAAGTAATTTGAAAGAATCTCGGGGACCACTTATATCTGGTTTTTTGAGGAGTTTGAAAGAATCTGGCAGATCCCCTGTGTCTAATTTTAGAAGTAGCTTGAAAGAATCTCGAGGACCCGTTTTATTTTGGCTTTGAAATACATAGTTTGAAAGAATCTTGAGAACTTCTTGTGTCTGGTTTTTGAGTAGTTTTTTAAACTACTTAAAAACCAGATTCTTTTAGAATCTCGAGGACCTCTTGGGTGATTTTTAAACTAGTTTGAAAGAATCTCGAGAACCACCTTTGTTTTTTCGAAATCGGTCAAAATTGAAAAATCGAAAAGTTAAATACGTATTTAAAATTTAAAATAAAATAAAAACGATAAATCGAAAAATCAAATTGAAAACTGGAAAAAGCGAAAAAATCTACAAGCAAGAATTCGAAACAGAAATATTGAAAAATCGAAAAATTTAGAAACCGAAAAATTGAAATTCGAAAATTTAAAAATTCGAAAAAATGGAAAATTAGAAAAGTAGAAATATCGAAGAACAGAGTAATCGAAAAATCTAAAATCCAAAAAACTGAAAGATTAGAAACATTAAAAAAACCAAAACTGAATATCGAAAAATTGAACAATACAAAAAAAATTGAAGAATTGAAAAATCAAAAACCTGAGAAATCGAAAAATCGAAACATTGTCCAATCAAAAAATCGAAAGATCGAGATATTGAAAAATCTAAAAATTTGAAAACTGAAAAATTTCAAAATCAAAAATTTAAAAATTCGAAAAATTGAAAAAAAGAAATATGGAAGAACAGAATAATCGACAAATCAAAAATTTTAAAAATTGAAGAATTGAAATATTGAAAAATTGAAAAATCTGGGAATTGAAACATCAAAAATCGAAAAATTGAAAAATCAAAAAATCGAAAAATTGAAAATTCGACATATTGAAAAAAACCAAAACTGAAAATCGAAATATAAAGAATGGGAGAAAAATTCAAGTGAAAAATCCCAAAACTGAAAATTTCAAAATTTTCAAAGTCGAAAAATTGAAGAATCAAAAACCTGAAAAATGAAAAAATTTAAAAATCGAAAAATTGAGTAAGCAGAAAATTGAAAATCAAGAAATTGAAAAACTGAAAAATCGAAAAGCCGAAAAGTCTAAAAATTAAAAAAAAAGGAAATCAAAAAATTGGAACATCGAAAGGTCGGGAAATGGAGAGATCGAAATGGGCCAAAATTGAAAAATCGAAAAGTTACCAAGTGGAAAATTTAAATGAAAAAAAAAACGATAAATCGTAAAATCAAAAACTGTGCAATTATAAAATCAAACATCTAAATACACACAATCAAAAAATTTGAAAACTGAAAAACTCAAAAATCAAAAATCTGAAAAATCGAAAAATTGAAGATTCGTAAAACTGAAAAATTGCAACACTAAAAAGTCGAGTAATTGAGAAATCGGGAAATTAAAAAATTCAAAAATTGAAAATTTAGAAACACCAAAAACTGAAAAATTGAAAAAACTGAAACATCGGAAAATTGAGAAATCGAGAAACGAAAAAATCGAAAAATCAAAGATTTCAGGAATTGAGAAACTGAAAAACCGAAAAAATTAAAAATCCCAACACTGAAATATAAAATTGAGAAGTCGAAAGTTGAAATATGTATCTAGAAACCAAAAAGCCGAAAAAACGAAAATTCAAAAGATTGAGAAATCGAAAAATTCTACATTTTCCATTTTTTCAAAAATCTCGATGTCAAGGATAAAACTTCAACAAGGATTCATAAACCACAAGTTTAGAGTCCGGTTTATTGAAAAGCGAATTAAATATTTAATCCTCGATTAATTTAACACAGGATTAAAATATGGAATATGAGCCCGTGATTAGTTAAAACATGCACCTTGCCTAGCAGCGGACCTCAATTAAAAGTTAATCGCGATTTATCATGTCTTCAATAAGCTTAAGACATTTTTCAGGATTTCAGACCGTTCAATTTTGCAATTTGAAACTTAAAATGTAAAATATTATATGATTTTGATTTTTTTTTCAAAAATCTGGGTGCGTAGGTTAAAAACTCAAAACGGATTCATAAACCACAAGTGGAGGAGTTATGTTATTTTATAAAATTTAAATATTTACTATTATAAAATTTGGAAGTGACGTTATTTCACTGTTGGTACGAGTAGGAACGAGCAGACAAATTTTGAAACGAGAAATTATCGATAAGAAAAAAAATCAAGAAAACATAAAAATAACCGGTTTCTTAGCTTACCCTCGGAAAGAAAAATGACACCAACACTTACTTCTCGAGCACAACTACTGATTTTTGAAGTAGTCTGAAAAAATCTTGGGAATTCTTGTGTCTGATTTGTACGTAGTATTACGAAATAAACCCATACGCCGCCCCGGTACGACGCCTATTGGGTCTAATATGTACGTCGCCGATGACTCATTGTGGGATGACGGCGGTCTGAGAAGAGCCTGGAAGCGGAAGTCGCGAATGGGTGTTCCAGAGAAATCTAGAAGTGGTGACGTGGGCGTTTCGAGAAGGACCGCGTCCTGTTTAAATGGGAACCACCGTCGGGAGCAGTTAGTGAAGTCCAGACACCGAGAGCTGCATTCAGTTAACAAGTCGAGTCCAACGAATTATTTTGTACATAATCGCTCTATAATTAGTCGTGTAAATCCGAGTCACTAAGAAATAAATTGTTGAGTTTAACCCACGCCGATTTTTAACTACCTGTTCAACGTAACCTTAGTTTGAAAGAATCTCGAGGAACTCTTGCGTGGTTTTTGAAGTAGTTTGAAAGAATGTCCGGGACCCCTTGTTTTGTTTTTGAAGTATTTTAGAAGAATCTCGAGGGCTCTTTCGACGTTGTTTGAAAGAATCTTGGGAATTTTTTAATTTTTCGATCTTTGAATGTTAGTTTTTGGACTTTACGAACATTTTTCGATTTAATTCGTTCTTTGATTCATTAATTTTTTCTCGATTTCTAGTTTTTCAATGTTTCTATTTTTCGTTTCTTCAGTTCTACAATTTTGTCAAATAAATGTTATATAAATTAAAGAAAAAAAGTAAGTGGTTTATGAATCCGTGTTGAATTTTTATCTTCGACATCGAAATTTTTGTTGAAAAATAAAACAAAATTGAATTACAATTTTTCGATTTCTTGATTTCTCGATTTTTAGTTTACTTAATTTTTCGATATTTCAGTTTTACAATTTTTGCAATTTAAAAAAAAAATTCATTTTTACATTTCTCAATTTCTCTATTAATCAATTCTTTGATTTTTTTCCAGTTTATCGATTTTTCAGTTTTTCGATTTCTCAAGTTTTCATTGTTCCAATTTTGGGACTTTTCAATATTTCCTATTTTTTCATTTAAAATTTTTTACTTTTTGGTATTTCGGTTTCTCGATGTTTCGATTTTTAAAATTTCTGATTTTTCGAATTTTGAATATTTTGATTTATCGTTTTTTTTTAAGTTTAAATATGTATTTCAGTTTTAAATTTTCCGGTTTTTCGATTTCTCCATTTCTCGGATCTTTTGATGTCTCAATTTTTTAATTTCGATTTCTCGGCTTTTCCATTTTTCAATTTTTTATTTCTTCAAGATTTTAGATTTTTTAAATTTTCCATTTTTCGATTTTATGTTTTGTTATGCTCCGATCTCCCGATTTTAACCTTTTTAACGTGTATTCCAATTTTTCGATTTTGGAATTTTCGATTTCTTACATCTCGATTTTTCGTTTTTTCGATTGTAAAATGTTTTTACTTTTCGTTCTTTTTTCGATTTCTGGATTTTTCAAGTTTTCGATTTCTCAATTTTTCAACATTTCAATTTTGAAAATGTCTATATTTTTCAGTTTTTTGATATTTTCATTTTTCAACTTTTTAAATTTTGATTTTTCGACTTACCGGAAATCGATTTTTGGGTTTTTCAATTTTTCGACCTTTCAGTTTTGATATTTTTCAATTTGTCGATTTTTTAGTTTTTCATTTCTTCAGTTTTTCGGTTTTTCAAGTTTTCGAATTTTTAAATTTAAAATTTTTCAGTTTTTTCGATTTTATTTTTTTTACGTTCCGATTTCCCGATTTTAATTTTTTTTATGCTTTTCAATCTTTGGTTTTTCTAAATTTTCATTTTTCCATTTCTCAATTTCTCGATTTTTCGACTTTTTAATTTTGTGTTTTATTTAATGTTAAATTTTTCGTTATTGTAATTTTTCTATTTTTTAAATTTTAGATATTTAGATTTTTCGACATCTTGAATTCTCGATCTTTTTTCAGTTTGAATTCCTCGGTTTTTCGATTTTCCAAAATTTCGATTTCTCAATCTTTCGACTTTTCAGTTTCGAAAATTTTCGATTTCTCGATTTTTCAGTTTTTGATTTTCCAACTTTTAGATGTTTCAAATTTTAGAGTTTGCAAATTTCACGAGTTTTCAGTTTTTAATTTTGTCAATTTTTCGATTTGCAATTTTTCGTGTGGGTTTTTAATTTTCTTTATGTTTTCAATTTTCGGCTTTCAATTTTCCGTTTTTTTAATTTTTCATTTGCAGTTTTTCTAGTTTTCATTTTAATTATGTAACACTCCTAATAATTATAACTTTTAAAGTTGTTCACTTTTTCAGTTTTTCGTTTTTGGAATTTTTCAATTTTTCGGTGTTTGAATGTCACAGTTTTTGGACTTTACAATTTTCAAGATTCTATAATTTTTCGATTTTCCAATTTTTGGATTTTCCAATTTTTCAATTCGAATGGTTTTTCTTCTTTCCCATTCTTCGATTCATTAATTTTTTTTAGATTTTTAAGTTTCTCGGTTTTTAGTTTTTCATTGTTTCAATTTTTCATTTTTTCGAGTTTTTAAGTTTTCGAATAACCAAATCGAAAAATTATAAAAATAGAAAAATTGTAAAACTGAAAAAGTACAAAATGAAAGCTTCGAAAAATACAAAAATTGGAAATCAAGAACTTAAAAAATCAAAGATTGAAAATGTAAAAAATTGAATAAACAAAAAATTATTAAATCCAAAGAAACATTGAAAAAATAAAGGTAATGGAAAAATGAAAAATTGTGATATAAAATCAAGAAAATGAAAATTACAAAATCAGGAAAATGAAAATATCGAAAATCTGAAAAATACAGAAATTGAAAAATTTCCAAAATTGCGATGTTTAAAATTGAGATAGCGAAAACTTAAAAATCGAGAAATCGAAAAATTTTTAAAATTGGAAAATTGAGGTATGAGAAATCTAAAATTCCAAAAATGGAAAAATTGAACACATTAAAAAATTTAAATCGGGAAATCGAAACATAAAGATTATAAAAGCGAAAAATGGAAAATTTTAAAAATCGGAAATTTAAAATATATACTAGAAAAATCGAAAATTTTGAAAATCGAAAAACCAAGAAATCGAAATCGAAAACTTGAGACTTCGAAAAAACGAGAAATCGAAATAGGCCGAAATCGGAAAATTCAAAATTGAAATATTTACTTAAAAAAAAAAATAAACGGAAAAATCGAAAAACTTAAAAAAATCGATAAACCTAGATATGAGAATCAGAAAATTCCAAAAATCGAAAAATTGAAATACAGATTAAAAAATTTAAAAAATCGAAGTTAAAAAATCGTAAAAACAAATTCCATTCGATTTTCCGTTTTATCGATTTTGCAATTTTTTGTTTTTTCAATTTTTTCCAATTTTTTAATTTTCCGATTTTTGAGAAACTTAAAGATCGAAAAATTGCGCTCGAAAACACGAAAATTATTGTAAAATCTAAATATTGAAAATTGGAAAATCGAGGAATTGAAAATGTGAAAAATTGAATAAACGAAAAATTGTGAGAGTTTACCAAGATGGCAACAACTTAACATTGAGATGAAAGAAAATGATAAATGTGTTATAAAAAAACTTTAAAAAGTTATGCCCCACCAGATGGTCATCGAAATTTGATTCTCTAATTGCCATTAGATATAATCTCTCAACAGTTATGAGCTGAAATTATTTTAACATCAAAAAAGAAAAGTGAAATAGATCAAGCTGTAGCTCTTCGTAAAAAAATGGATTCATTTGAATTTGTTGCTCTATTAGTATTTCAATGTAAAATTTTAGAAAATGTTAATTTGGTCTCAAAAACTTTACAGCGTTCAAATATTACTTTAGATGAGGCTTGTAAATGGATGGAACATCTAAAAGACAAATTTCAAAGTATACGTGACAATTTTGAACAAATAAAGGAGGAATCAAGGAAATGTGCTGATACCTGGAAAATTAACAATTCTTTTTCAAATAAACGTCTAAAAAATGTGAAACTGACGAATTATGTGAAGATACCGTTTTTAAAGATCCCACTGAAAAATTTAAAACAACCGTTTTCTATCCTGCTCTTGATATTTTAAACATTCAAATCGTTAGTTTTAAAAACATTGCTGTTGGTGAAATTATTCAGCAAAAAATAACTAAAATTACAGATATTGCTAAGTTTCTGTTTATGGACAATAATTTTTTAACGGCAGAAAGTTCTTTTTCTAAATTAAAGTTAATTAAATCATATTTGCGAAGTACGATGCCACTACTGGTAAACCAGTCATTTCATATTAATTTTATATTACTTTTTAAATTTGGTGTATGGGGGCGCTTACTATAAACTGCGGGGGGGCGCAGTGGAAGTTAGCTACGCCACTGGTGTATCAGATCATAAAATGCGACTTTTCTGAGTGTCTTCCGAGTCTAGCGCTTTGTCAAAGATTTTTTTAACCATTTGTTTCAGTGGCTTCATGTGAAAGAAGCTTTCCAAAATTGAAATTGATAAAATCGTGCTTAAGATCCACAATGAGCTAAACGTGACTAAGCAATCTTTCCGTTTTATCAATTGAAAAAAAAGAGGAAAGTAAATTTTGATAACGTCATAGAATATGTGTCTAGATTTCGACGTTGTTTGAAAGAATTTCGGACACCTTTTCGTTTTGTTTTTGAAATAGTTTGAACGAATTTTGAGATTCGTAATCTTGTTTTTTGAAGCATTTAAAAAGAATCTCGAAGACTCCATGGGTCTAGTTTTTCAAGCAACTTGAAAGAGTTTGGGAGTCCCGGGATGTTTGCACATTTCGATTGGTACGAGAAGGTGGAAGCTTTTATGGGAGGATTAAGGATTATCATAAGAGGCTTGGCAAATGCAAATCTTGAATCATGTATAATAAAGCATGGGATAAGATCATCACCGGCTGTAAACTTATTATCAAACTTTGACATTAAGGAGACAAGAAGTTCTTCAGATACAGGTGGCATAGAAAAACGTCAATGGTGAAATTTGTGTTTACAGTTTCTTTAGATATGGGCATTGACAACCCAATAGAAAAGGACAATATGTACAAAAAACGAAGCAACTTCTCTTCAAGCTAATTATAGTTAGACAACAATCCAACAATTTCGAAATCCTATCTCTTCCTCCATCAGAATGGTCCGTCACCATTCCGTGTCCCCGGGCATCGAACGCGATTTACGGTTTTTGTCGTTTTTTCGCGCTGCAGCAGTGGACATTCGAGGTTATCGCACTTGCATTTCGCTGGTTTTTTGACCGATGTTGTTTACGGCGGCAATAAATGCGTCGCAGCACGAAAAATAACAACACATAAAACGCGTCATTTTATAAAGCCAGAGGCTTATGTTTCAGGTTAAATAAACAAGCCAACGAGAACATCACGCGGACAAGAGAAAAAAGAGCGATTTCCCTCGCCGAGCCGAGGACGAGGCTCTGATTTACGTCGCGACCCATGCTGGCTCCATTACATACTTCTCTAACACCTGTTCTGGAACGGGATTCCGCGTCGAGAGTGGCATCGGGATTCGGCGGCGACAAGATGGATATCGCGTCGTTTTATTAATCTTCCATAAATGTAACTGGTTTGTTGATTGTGGATGGGTAATTAAATTTGTTTTATGTTGCTGTAAAAAGATGGGCGCTTCGAGGTTTTATAACCCATTAGGCGGGACGAGGCGATGCAGCGCTGCAGCGACCGATCGGCTGCTAATTCGCACTTTTTGCTCGACTTTTTACTACTCGATAGGATTATTGGATGTTCGGGAATATAATTAAGGTTATCTTCAACAAGACGTGGCTACAGCGCATTCTTTTAAAGATCTTGAAACAGTGATTTTATTGTTACTTAGAGCTACGGAAAACCCAGACCACCCCCTCCACTTCAAAATTTAGTCATCATCAATTTTTACTTCCCGAGCGTAAGCAAAGGAAGTATTGTAATCGAGTCCGTCGGCCGACTCTCTACTTTTACGTTTTCTCGATCTTTCATGACCCCTAGAACACGAAGAAATAGGTCTCCCATTTCCGTCTGTCTGTCCGTCTGTCCGTCTGTCCGTCTGTCCGTCTGTCCGTCCGTCTGTCCGTCTGCCGTCCCGGATTTTTATTAGACAGATAATCTCCGAAAGTACTCGACCGATTGTTGTGAAATTTTGTACTTATATTAAGAATATCATGTAGATGGTAAAACGCTAACCAAAATTTGTCTAATCATCCCCACCACTAATGCGATGACGTCACTTCAAAATTGTACATAGTAAATGGTTTTCAATTGTATAAAATAACATAGTCCTACACATGTAGTTTACAACTCTGAATCGACTTTTCACCCGAAACGTCCAGATTTTTGGAAAAAAAATCAAAATTATAAAACAACATTTTGAAATTTAATTTTTAATCTGCTAACCAGAATGCTTTGAAATGTTGCAGATGTTTTAAGGCTATAAAGAGCATCATAAATCTTTAGTCAAAAAATATTTGCTTATCCCCTCCAAAAACTTGATGACGTCAGCTCAACAGTTTGTGGAATAAATCATATCTAAAATGTACAAAATATGATGAGTCTGTACTTGTGATCTATCACTCCATTCATATTTTTTGGATTTGCATATACAGGGTGATTCAAAAAAATTAATGAAAGCGTAAATTTATTTTACTGATTTACTCAGAAACTACAAAACCGAATGCTTTGAAATCTTGCAGATGTTTTAAGGTTTAAAAGAGCATAATAAATGTTTAGTCAAAATATATTTGCTTATCCCCTCCAAAACACTAACATTGCTGATTTAGTGATGACGCTTATCAAAGAAACGACTCCTATTAAAGGTAGAAGTTGCCGAGGAAAAAAAGGAAAATGAAGGAAAAATTTGTTAACAACTTGTCTTCACATTTGTCCTTATAAATAATAAATGAAATGTAATACATTTTTGTTTCCTTAAGAATACAAAGTTAACAAAGTTAGTTGAGTTACAAAAGTCTCTTTTGCTCCACGTTGGCCACCAACGAGCGATTTTCAAGATTTTTGTGAAACTTTGCTGGTTTTGAATTTGAATTTTCTGTCCTCGATAGTTGATGCTCAGCAAGAACCACGGGAAGGTCTGGAGCAGATCTCGCTAGGAAAGGAGAGGGCTAGGATTTGTTAATGAGGGATAGAACGTTATACAGTACAATACAAAAGAAATACAATACAGGTACCTACAATCTAACTACAATACAGAATACACTACAGATACAGATACAATTTAGATACAAAACAAATGCAAAGTTAGTACCCAATTCATCACCGGAAGAAATTGCACCAAAAATTGAGAATGTTGCAAAATGAAAACCCAAGCAAGCACACCGATGGAACTCGGAACGAAATCTATTGGTCGCAGTGCTCGTTCGCCCAAGGCAGGAATGCAGCCGCATAAATCCAAGGTCGTCTTACCTCATTCTCAAAGAACGATGCAACCCAGCGTCTAAGGGCCAACAGAACCCCCCCAGACCAAGAGCTCCTGACGACATGGAGAATTCAGACCTGGAACCAAAGGATGCGCTGTTGCAAAATGAAAACCCAAGCAAGCACACCGATGGAACTCGAAACGAAATCTATAGGTCGCAGCGCTCACACGCCCAAGGGAGAACGCAGCCGCATAGATACAGGGCCGACTGACCTCATCCCTTTGGGATGATGAACCTCATCCTTTTAGGATGATGACCCAGCGTCTAAGGGCCCAGAGAACCCCCCCAGGCCAAAGCGTCTGACGACATGGAGAATTCAGTCTCGGAACCAAAGAATGCACTGTTGCAAAATTAAAACCCAAGCAAATGCACCGTGAAAACAAAGCATTTGCACCACTGGAGCTAAATTGGCAAGACCCAAGTTAAGTTAGTAACACATACAATATACAGTACAAAATGGTTCAATTACAAAAGTTACAATATACAAATTTCTCCACGTTTGCCACCAAAGAGCGATGACTGTGCTCGCTCGTTGTTGTTGCCCAGCAAGAACCAAACAATACGAGGAGGTCTGGAGTGCGTCTTGCCATGAGAAAAACAATAAATTAGAAATTCGCGAACACGGGCTACTTTTAAGCGAAAACGGAGCTCCGAATGCTCAGATGTTGCTGCCACCAGACCGAAATCAAAACTAACCGAAAACCGCAATATTTGTTCAGGTGGCTCTCGTGACAGTGATGTCATCAAACATGCATGAGATTGCAAACATTATTTTTCATATTTTGACTGGAACATTGCACGTTTTTAATATGTTCACGTTTGTAGGAAAACGGCTTTAATTATATTAATTAATACTTATCATATTTAAACAGTATATATAAATTAAAACTACAACCGTATTTACTCCGTTTTTGGGAATTTTTGGAAAAATGCACACTTTGTTTCGTGTTCACAGAGCTAATGCAGAACATTTTCATTAACATTTATTATCAATGAATTAGAAATTCGCGAAAACGTGGTAGTTTTACGCCAGAACGGGGCTCCGAATGCTCCGACGTTGCTGCCACCAGATCGAAATCAAAACTGAACACAACGGATCGAAGACCGTGTCTTTGCTCAAGTGGTCACGTGACAGTGACGTCATGGTGTGTCACCATGAGATTACTAAAATTATTTTTCATACTTTGCCCGGAAAATTGCAATTCAACAATGTTTAAACAAATTGAATTGTTTAAATATTATTTAATTGTGTCATGATAGTTTCTTAGCAGTGTTTGCACGAGTTGATTTCATTAATAATTGTAAATCTGTCATTTACCACCATGTGTTATTATATACAACGAATAATTTTAAAAATAAATAAATAAATAAATTCGCCACTTAGTTGCGAAATTGTTTCCTTACTTTCCTTATTCGGAACAGACGTCTTCACGTGGTGAACGTTCAACTCAGACTGCCCAAAAGTGGCCGCCGACCTGTATATATACCGGTTGGCTGACGCAACAAGACGTTCGCGAATGTTCGGGAAGCTATTCCTTTGTCTGAATACGTCGTGACGTCACGATTCGCGACGTCACAATATGAATCTTTAATTTATCAATGTATTATTAGCAACTGAAATGTTTATATAAATCTTTTTAAACATTGTTTGTTTATATTTGTTAATTTACAATGTACAGGCTAAAAAAATTGTTAAATACTGGTTGTCTGACACAACAACACGTTCGGGAATGTTCGAGAAGCTATTCCTTTGTTTGAATATGTCGTGACGTCACGATTCCCGACGTCACAATTTAAATCTTTAATTTATCAATGTATTATTGGCAACTGAAATGTTTATATAAATCTTTTTAAACATTGTTTGTTTATATTTGTTAATTTACAATGTACAGGCTAAAAAATTGGTTGAATACCGGTTGGCTGACGCAACAACACGTTCGCGAATGTTCGAGAAGCTATTCCTTTGTTTGAATACGTCGTGACGTCACGATTCGCCACGTCACAATATGAATTTTTGATTTATCAATGTATTATTAGCAACTAAAATGTTTATATAAATCTTTTTAGACATTGTTTGTTTATATTTGTTAATTTACAATGTACAGGCTAAAAAATTGGTTAAATACCGGTTGGCTGACGCAACAAGACGTTCGCGAATGTTCGGGAAGCTATTCCTTTGTCTGAATACGTCGTGACGTCACGATTCGCGACGTCACAATATGAATCTTTAATTTATCAATATATTAATAACAACTAAAATGTTTATATAAATCTTTTTAGACATTGTTTGTTTATATTTGTTAATTTACAATGTACAGGCTAAAAAAATTGTTAAATACTGGTTGGCTGACGCAACAACACGTTCGGGAATGTTCGAGAAGCTATTCCTTTGTTTGAATATGACGTGACGTCACGATTCCCGACGTCACAATTTAAATCTTTAATTTATCAATGTATTATTGGCAACTAAAATGTTTACATAAATCTTTTTAGACATTGTTTGTTTATATTTGTTAATTTACAATGTACAGGCTAAAAAAATTGTTAAATACTGGTTGGCTGACGCAACAACACGTTCGGGAATGTTCGGGAAGCTATTCCTTTGTTTGAATATGTCGCGACGTCACGATTCGCGACGTCACAATTTAAATCTTTAATTTATCAATGTATTATTGGCAACTAAAATATTCATAGAAATCTTTTTCTAGACATTGTTTATATTTGTCAATTTACAATGTATAGGCTAAAAAATTGGTCGAAGGCTATTTCGACAGAACTTCCCTCGCTTCTGAAATACAGCCCAACAAATACTGCTTTTCTGAAAAATTATACCCATAAAATTTGATTTTAAAAAGGCCTAATTTTGACAAATTACGCTAATAAAATAGATTCTAATAAAATAGAGGGTTGGCGGGCGGGGTTACTGTCTGTAAATAAAAGATTGTAGAAAAAAGTTAAACTTAACCCCGCCCACCGTGTTCTTTCATTTTTACTTCCCGAGCGTAAGCAAAGGAAGTATTGTAATCGAGTCCGTCGGCCGACTCTCTACTTTTACGTTTTCTCGATCTTTCATGACCCCTAGAAAACGTAGAAATAGGTCTCCTATTTCCGTCTGTCTGTCCGTCTGTCCGTCCGTCTGTCCGTCCGTCTGTCCGTTCGTCTGTCCGTCCGTCTGTCCGTCCGTCTGTCCGTCCGTCTGTCCGTCCGTCTGTCCGTCTGTCCATCTGTCCGTCTGTCCGTCTGTCCGTCTATCCGTCTGCCGTCCCGGATTTTTATTAGACAGATAATCTCCGAAAGTATATTAAGAATATCATGTAGATGGTAAAACGCTAACCAAAATTTGTCTAATCATCCTCACCACTAATGCGATGACGTCACTTCAAAATTGTACATAGTAAATGGGTTTTCAATTGTATAAAATAACATAGTCCTACACATGTAGTTTACAACTCTGAATCGACTTTTCACCCGAAACGTCCAGCTTTTTGGAAAAAAATCAAAATTATAAAACAACATTTTGAAATTTAATTTTTAATCTGCTAACCAGAATGCTTTGGAATGTTGCAGATGTTTTAAGGCTATAAAGAGCATCATAGATCTTTACTCAAAAAATATTTGCTTATCCCCTCCAAAAACTTGATGACGTCAGCTCAAAAGTTTGTGGAATAAATCATATCTAAAATGTACAAAATATGATGAGTCTGTACTTGTGATCTATCACTCCATTCATATTTTTTGGATTTGCATATACAGGGTGACTCAAAAAAATTAATGAATGCGTAAATATATTTTACTGATTTACTCAGAAACTACAAAACCGAATGCTTTGAAATCTTGCAGATGTTTTAAGGTTATAAAGAGCATAATAAATGTTTAGTCAAAATATATTTGCTTATCCCCTCCAAAAACTTGATGACGTCAGCTCGAAAGTTTGCGGAATAAATCCTATCTAAACTGTAAAAATATGATGAGTCTGTACTTGTAATTTATCACTCCATTCATATTTTTTGGATTTGCATATACAGAGTGACTCAAAAAATTAATGAATGCGTAAATATATTTTATTGATTTAATCAGGAACTACAAAACCGAATGCTTCGAAATCTTGAAGATATTTTAAAATTATCATAAGCATGGTAAATTTTCGATCAAAATGTATTTGGTCGTCCCCCCTAAAAAATGTATGACGTCACCACAAAATTTTGCTGAATAAATCCTATCTAAAATGTACAAAATATGGTGAGTCTCTTCTTGTGATTTATCATTCCATTCGAATTTTTTTCGATTTGCATATACAGGGTGACTCAAAAAAATTAATGAATGCGTAAATTTATTTTATTGATTTAATCAGGAACTACAAAACCGAATGCTTTGAAATCTTGCAGATGTTTTAAGGTTATAAAGAGCATAATAAATGTTTAGTCAAAATATATTTGCTTATCCCCTCCAAAAACTTGATGACGTCAGCTCGAAAGTTTGCCGAATAAATCCTATCTAAACTGTAAAAATATGATGAGTCTGTACTTGTAATTTATCACTCCATTCATATTTTTTGGATTTGCATATACAGAGTGACTCAAAAAAATTAATGAATGCGTAAATATATTTTATTGATTTAATCAGGAACTACAAAACCGAATGCTTCGAAATCTTGAAGATATTTTAAAATTATCATAAGCATGGTAAATTTTTGATCAAAATGTATTTGGTCGTCCCCCCTAAAAAATGTATGACGTCACCACAAAATTTTGCTGAATAAATCCTATCTAAAATGTACAAAATATGGTGAGTCTCTTCTTGTGATTTATCATTCCATTCAAATTTTTTCGATTTGCATATACAGGGTGACTCAAAAAAATTAATGAATGCGTAAATTTATTTTATTGATTTAATCAGGAACTACAAAACCGAATGCTTTGAAATCTTGCAGATGTTTTAAGGTTATAAAGAGCATAATAAATTTTTAGTCAAAATATATTTGGTTATCTTCTACAAAAAACTGATGACGTCAGCTCAAAAGTTTGCCGAATAAATCGTATCTAAAATGTACAAAATATGATGAGTCTGTACTTGTGATTTATCATTCCATTCATATTTTTGGATTTGCATATGCAGGGTGACTCAAAAAAATTAATGAAGGCGTGAATTTATTTTATCGATTTAATCAGGAATTACAAAACCGAATGCTTTGAAATCTTGGGAATATTTTAAAGTGATTATAAGCATGGTAAACTTTTGTTCAAAATGTATTTGTTCATCCCTCCTAAAAAAATTGATGACGTCACCCTTAAATTTTGCTGAATAAATCCTATCTAAAATGCAAAAAATATGATGAGTTTGTACTTGTGATTTATCATTCCATTCATATTTTTTAGATTTTCTTAAGAGGTGGTTCAAAAAAATTAATGAAGTCAATTTATTTTATTGATTAAATTAAAGGCAACACTTATTATTAGTATTACACCCCAACCAACCCAATTTGGTAGACACAAAATTTGTTAAAGGAAAAACTCGGTTGAAACATAAGGGTAGCACGCTTATTTACATCGACTTTAACATTACAGACCTGCATTTGTTTTATGCGCCCACTTGGTTCCGCGAATGTGAAATAGACATGTTTATAATCAACCAATTGTGAATTTCACCGTCAAGAATTAAAATAAAACCCAATGTTTTATATAATAAGCGGAAGTCGAAGCAATAAAACCGACGGTCGTTTTGTTTACAGTTTCTCTGTTTGGCTCTCATGTATGCTGTTACGCCTGTCATCTTAAATTAAGAATGTTTATACATACACGATTTTCAGTTGCCTCTGATACGTATACGTGAGTAAATTGTTTCGTTATTTTATTGATTATTACAAATCAATATTCAAACGACCCAATTCATTTTCCCGAAAATTTGAGAATATAATAATTTTATTCTTAGTATTACACTACATCTATCCCAACTGATATACGTGTCCTTGCAAAAATGTTGATGACGTCATCGCAATTTTTTTTTTAAATTCCCACTACAAAAATGTAATGAGAAAAAAAACACAATAGGCATGCAGTCGTCAAGTTTCCGACAGCGAGGGAAGTACTGTCTAAACTCTTTAGACCAATTTTTACTACTCGCTAGGATTATTGGATGTTCGGGAATATAATTAAGGTTATCTTCAACAAGACGTGGCTACAGCGCATTCTGTTAAAGATCTTGAAAGAAGTCCAAGTGATTTTATTGTTATTCGTCTTTAGAGCTACGGAAAACCCAGGCCACCCCCTCCACATCGAAATTTAGTCATCATCAATTTTTGATAACCGCATCCTCTCTAATCCTCTAGGTGGCCTATGATAAATGCGCGCTCATTAAAATCCGCCGCTAATTTATAACCGAAATAAATCACAATTTTTTGAGCAAAGCCGTCGATTCAATTATCCTTGTGCAAAGGCAGTAACCGAATCCGGCAAACGCCCGTCTTTGCGCTAATTGATGTTGTCAGCTGGCATTGTTTCTAGCTACTTACGGCCGTCCGCCGGCTTAAGATAATGATCTTATGCATGTCGCAAACAGGATTTTAATTCGTACGGTTTCCACAGTCCCGTTCCCCTTCTTGCACGGCGTTCCGGAAAGGAGAAAAAAATTCCCTTTGGAGAGGTCCTTTCTTGGGCTCTCCAAACACAATGGGCGCTTTCGAGGAGCCCGCGGTTACGAATAAACAATGCTACATTAAGTAACATACTTTTTATGCGTATAATTGTGCTGGATTCTGGTACTTAGACCGGTAGCTCGGAGCATGTTGTGCTCTCGAGGACTGCCACTTGTGCTGCACAATATAACTTCTTGGAGAGGACGCAGGGGCGGACTGGGGATTACGGACGAGAACAAAGCGGGGGAGCTGAGGAGCTAGGATAGGCCCGGGTTTATTCTCGAAGAGGGAGCACTTGGCGGGTTTTTTACAGTGTGGTTGTTTGAACGACTTGGCTTAAGCTAAATTGTCGTTCGACTGCCTTTAGTCCGGCGATTTTAAACATATGGCCCACATGCTTTTAAAAAACTGGCATGAGTCATTAATCTTACTAAAAGAAAAAAGTGAAAAATCAAGAAACAGAAAACTCCAAAAATTGAAAAACCAAAAAATCAAAATCTGAAAAGTCGAAAAATCCAAAAATTGAAAAGTTCCCATAATTGAAATGTCCAAAAAGTAAGGAATCGATTACTTTGAAAAATCGAAAAGTCAACAAATTTTGAGAACTGAAAAACCGAGATGTCAAAATCGAAACATCAATAAATCGTAATATCGAAAAATTGAAAAATCAAAAATTTTAAAATTTGAAAAATCAAGAAACCAAAATATCTAAAATTTAAAAAATTCAAACATTGAAATATGGGAAAATTTAAAAAACGAAAATCTAAAAACCGAAAAATTGAAACATTTAGAAATCGAACAACTTAAAAATAGAGAAATACTTAGAAAAAATTTCAAAATTGAAATGATGAAAATTTGGGAAATGGATAAAATGAAAAATCCAATTATCGAAAATTTGGAAAATCAAAATGCCGAAACAAAAGTCGAAAAATTAAAAAATCGAAAAATCAAAAAACCGAGAAGTCTAGATTGAAAATCCAAGATTTAAAAATTGAAACTTCAGATAATTGAAGAATCGAAAAATTCAGCAATTTATAATTTCAAAATTGAAATGCCGAAAAATTGCGAAATCGAAAAAACAAAAAATCGAAACATCGAAAAATTGGACAATGGAAAAGCCGGAAAGTAGAAAAACCAAAAAATCGAAAGATTTACAAAAAAAATTTAACAACCAACAAATCTAAACTGAGAAATAGAAATATCGAAGAAGTGAAAATTTGAAAAATCAAAAAAATCATGAAATTGAACAATCTACAAATCTCGAAAAATTTAAAAAATCAAAAATCCAGAAATTGGAGTCAAAAAAATCAAAGAATCGAAATAGTAAAAAATTCCAAAACTGAAATATCGAAAAATTGAAAAATGGAAGAAAAATTGTTGAAAAATTGAAAATCCCAAAACTCAAAAATTTTAAAAATCCAATAATTGAAGAAATAAAACACTGAAAAATCGAAACATTGAAAAGTCGAGAAACCGAGATATAGCAAAATCAAAAAATCGATTAATTGAGAAAGTGAGGTATCGAAAAATTGAGTCAAAAAACGGAAAAATTCGAGAAATCGAAAATTTGAGGAATTGAAAAATTGAAGAAAAAAGAGACATAAAAAAATAGAAACATCTAAAGATCGCGAAATCGGCTGATCGAAAGTCGAGAAGTCGAGAAATCGAAATCGGCTAAAATTGAAAAATCGAAAAGTTAATAATTGAAAAATTAAAATAAAATGATCGAAAACTCGAAAAATTGAGAAAAACTGCAATCAAAAAGTCGAAACATTGAAATATTGAAAAACTGAAAAATTTTAAAACTGAAAAATTTTAAACCGAAAACTTAAAAATTCGAAAAATTTAAAAATATAAATATTGAAGTAATAGAAAAATCTACAAATTATAAAAATTGAAGAATTGAAATATTGAAAAATTAAAAAATCGGAGAATTGAGACATCAAAAAATCGGAGAATTGAGACATCAAAAAATCAAAAAATTGAAAAATCTAAAATGCAAAAATTGAAAAATCAAAAAATCGAAAAATCGAAAAATTGAAGATTCGAGATATTGAAAAATCCCAAAACGGAAAATCAAAAAATTGAAAAATAGGAGAAAAATTGAAAAATCCCAAAACTGAAAATTTGAAAAATCGAAAAATAGAAGATTCGATAAACTGAAAAATGGCAATACTGAAATACCGAAAAATTGAGTGAAAGGAAAATTGAAAATCGGGAAATTGAAAAACTGAAAAATCGAAAATCCGAAAAATCTAAAAATTAAAAAAAGAAAAATAAAAAATAGGAACATCAAAAGATTGGGAAATGCAGAGATCGAAATGAGCCAAAATTGAAAAATTTAAAATAAAAAAAAGGATAAATAGAAAAATCGAAAAACTGAAAACTCGGGAATCGAAAAATTGTGCAATAAAAAATCGAAACATCGAAATATAGAACTATGAAAAAATTTCAAAACTCAAAAATTAAAAAATTGAAAATTTCAAAATTCGAAAAATAGAAAAATAGAAATATTGAAGAATGGAAAATGTAATCGAAAAATCCAAAATTTTAAAAATTGAAGGATTGAAATATCGACAAATTGAAAAACCAAAAATCTAAAAATTGAAAAATGGAAGAAATATTCAAAAATCAAAGACCTAAAAAATGGAAAAATTAAAAAATTGAAAAACTAAAAAATCGAAACATTGAGAAGTCGAGAAATCGAGAAATAAGAAAATTAAAAATCAATTAATCGAGAAATTAAGGCATCGAAAAATTGAAACTGAAACATGGGAAAATTGAGAAGTCGAGAAATGAAAAAATCAAAAAAATCAGAATTTTGAAGAATTGAGAAACTGAAGAATTAAAAAAATGAAAAATCCCAACACATATATCGAAAAATTGAGAAATCGAAAATTGAAAACCCCAGAAATCGAAAAGCCCAAAAATCGAAAATTCAAAAAAATTGAGAAATCGAAAAATTGAAAAATACGAGAAAAATTGAAGAATTGGAAAATTGAAAAATCCCAGAACTGAAAATTTGAAAAATTTAAAAAACGAAAAATTGAATCAAAAACAACAATCCTAAAATTGAAAAATCGAAAAATTGAAAAATCCAGAAATTGAAAAATCCCAATACTGAGATATCGAAAAATCCAGTGAACGGAAAATTGAAAAACTGAAAAATTGAAAAACCGAAAAATCTAAAAATTGAAAAAAAGAGAAATAAAAAAATAGGAACATCAAAAGATCGGCAAATGGAGAGATCGAAATGGACCAAAATTGAAAAATTGAAAAATTTAAAATAAAAAAAAAGGATACATCGAAAATTAGAAAAAATGAAAACTTAAAAAATTGTGCAATTTGATAATCCAAACATCGAAATATGGAACAATAAAAAAAATTGAAAACTGAACAACTGAAAAATCAAAAAAAAATTAAAAATTCGAAAAATCGAAAAGATAGAAAAATTCAATAATCAAAGACCTAAAAAATCGAAAAATTGAAAAATTGAAAAACTGAAAAATTGAAACACTGAGAAGTTGGGAAATCGAGATGGGAAAATTAAAAATCGATTAATCGAGAAGTTAAGACATCGAAAAATAAAAAATTTAGAACGTCAAAAACTGAAAAACTGAAAACTGAAACATCGGAAAATTGAGAAAAAAATCAAAATTTTGAAGAATTGAGAAACCGAAAGCTGAAAATGCCAAAAATCGAAAAGCCCAAAAATAAAAAATTCAAAAAATTGAGAAATCGAAAAATTCTTATACCCACAATTTTGATTTTTTCCAAAAATCTCGATGTCTAGGATAAAACTTCAACATGAATTCGTAAACCACAACTTTAGGACTAACATTTATTCAACAAATTTGTATGATGACATCAATTCCTGGAGGGGCATCAACGGATTAATTTTAATTAACGATTTACCATGCTTCCGATAAGCTTAAGCAAGATTTCAGTGCTCAATTTTTTTTTTCAAAATATTTGATGCTATGTTACAAACTCAATACGGATTCATAAACCACGAATGGAGGAGTACGCAATTTAATAAAATTTAAGTAACATTTACTAAATTTGGAAATGAGGTTATGCCATTGTAACCAGCTTATCCTCGGAAAGAAAAACGACGCCAAGAGTTACTTCTCGAGCACAACCAATATTGCTAACATCAGCAAGTATTTTTCAACTAAAATTTAAACCATTTGAATCAATTTGTTAATGTTGTTAATTGTTTGGATATAAAAGTCTTTTTGAGGGCATATTCTGCTAGAGCTAGACTAGACCAAGACGACGTAAAATCTAAACCTGAATAAGTGATCGACGATGCACCAAGAGCTTGATCCTTGATTCATCTCATGCTATTATCGTCACTAGAAATATAAGAAACTCTTCGTTAGTTCTTCGTTTCCTTTTCCTTTGACACCGCCATAAATCCTCCCGACACATTGGTGTTATTTGTTCTAGCAGTCGCGACATTAACGTTTCCCATAAATTAAGAACCTCAATTCAAAACCTCTTCGAGTCGCGATTTTGAAAATGTGAGTGTTGATTTATACGCATCCGGTCCTGGTTTTTTAACCTCTTCGCATTTCACTATGGGAGCAGCTCCTACAAGTGCTGCCACTACTCGAGAACAAAATCCACGATAAATTATGCCCGAAAATTACGCCGGTTAATTAAATATTAGCAAACCCGGCGCTGTACCGGTCGTCCATCACTTTTTTCGAGTTTGTAGTACTGTTTTGACATGAAAATGAAGAGCCTATAATTGTGAGTGGGCTCCTAATACGTTGTTTTTAATGTTGTTGACAATAAAAAATGCCTATGAAAGTAATTTATAGGTGGTATTAATCAGCGACAAGTAGGAAGGGTTTAAGTGTTTTTTAAAAGGCTTTAAAACGGTAATGTAATTGATTGGTTTAGCGGTGACGCAAGTGGGCAAAAAAGGTACTGCTCGGTGCTACTCGTACTCGAGTACTGCCCGCTTTTTCACCAAACCCTGGACAATGACCCACGCAGCATCGAGAAGTGCGTCGCCCAGAACGGACCACTCCGGTACCACCGTCTCCGTTTAACGTCCGCATCGGATTACATCACCCTAATTGCCCTAAACAAAACATTCCGCTTGTTTATCTCCGGCATTAACACTTCTGAGGCCACAAAGACGCATTATATGCAACATAATTAATTCATTGTTCACTAATTACGGGCAGCGTCTCGCTCCGCTCCATCGACACACTAATCCCAGCCCCAGCCACTTTTGTAACACATTCCATTGTAAGCACGAAATTGCTTTCTTTCACCGAGGATGAATCGATACGCGGGAATTTCGTCCTCGTCGCATTGTTCTTCGACTCAACACTGACGTAATAATTATATTCGTACCCCGGGTCGTGTCGATTACAAGAAAACATGCAACTCACCGTGAATCTCGGCTGCGTTTCTTCGAAGACGACCGCTGAATGGGACTCTAAACGGACGCAATGGGCCGTTTGGGACCGATGGGGCCTGTGAATAGGAGCGGGCCGCGAACGGAGCTCTGCGGGGCGCCCGGAGACGTCTGGGGGCGCTGGTCTTCCTGGAAACAAAGGGTTATGGCTATAGAAAAAGGAGTATAGGGAGACGTGGAAAATAATATTTTGACACATGAATAAAAACACTAGTAGCCTTTGAGATTGTTTGAAATTCTGTAAAAAACAAAACATCAGGGGCCTCTAAGATACTTTTAAATTAGTTCTAAAACAAAATACTAGATTCTTCCGAATTGTTTCAAAAACAAGACAGTTGTGGCCTCCAAGATTCAAGCTAAATAGTGCTAAAACAAAACCCTAGCGGCCCTTGAGATTCTTTCAAATTCTTTGAAAACAGAATTTTAGAATCCCCACTGTCTTTCAAATTAGTTCAAAAAGATTCTTTCAAAAACAAAATGTTGGCCCCTAAAATGTTTTCAAACTGTTTCCAAACAAAACTAATAGAATCCCCTGAGATCCTTTGAAACTCTTTCCAAACCAAACTTCAGGAAACCCCAAGATTCTTTCGAATTATTTCTGAAACAACATAACAGAGTCCCTCGAGAAATTTTTAACTTCATCGGGTACCTTCGAGATTCTTACAAATTCTTTAAAAAACGAAATTCTAGAAACCTTCAAGATTCTTTTAAATTAATTTTAACACAAAATACTAGAAATCTCTGGGACTATTTCAAGTACTTTCAACAACAAAATATCAGGGATTCATAAGAATTTTTCAAACTAGTTGTAAAGTAAACCAGTGGAAGCCCTTGAGATTATTTTAAAAACCAAAATCTTAGGAACCCCTTAAGATTCTTTCAAATTAGCTTTAAAGCAAAACACTATATGCATTGACATTCTTTTAAACTATTTAAGATTCTTTGAAGTTCATTTTAAAACAAAACCGTAGAAGTCTCTGGGATTTTTCAAATAATTTCAAAAACAAAACATCAGTAACTCCTAAGATTCTTCCAAACTGGTTCTAATGTAAACAAATAGAAGAAGATTCTTTCAAATTCTTTTCAAAGAGGGACTTAAATGACACACTGGAGATCTTTGAGATTCTTTTAAATTCCATCAAAAATAAAATTTTAGGAACTCTTGAGATTCTTTTAAATTATTTACTATCAAAACTGAACATTAAAAATCCCTGGAATTTTTCAAATGCTTTCAAAAACAAAACATCAGGGACCCCAGTTTTTCGATTTTTCAGTTTCTAAATTTTTAATTTTAGGTTCTCTTCCATTTTTCGATCTTATTTTTTCTTGTTTTCAAGTTTTTGCTTTAACAATTTTCAAATTTTTCATTTTTACATTTTCTCGATTTTTTGGTTTCTCAATTTTTAATTTTAGGTTTTTTAAATTTTTCGTTTCTTCAACTTTTCGATTTACACTTTTTTTGATGTTTCATTTCTTGATATTTCCATTTTCGTACTTCAATTTTTCAATTTGCAACTTTTCGATGTTATTTTCTTTCATATTTTTAAGTTTTCGTTTTTACAATTTTTTACATTTTCTATTTCTCAACATTTCGTTACTTCAGTTTTTCGACTACAATTTTTCGATCTTATTTTTCCCTATTTCCGAGTTTTTATTTTTAAAATTTTCCTATTTTCATATTTTTGATTTCTCACTTTTTCAATTTTTGGATTTACAATAATTCGATCGTACTTTTTTCATGTATTCAAGTTTTCGTGTTTACAATATTTCACATTTCCGATTTATCAGTTTTTCGCACTTAATTTTTTTTTTTTTCACCTAGTGGATTTTTCAATTTCTGTTTTAATTTTTCGATGTTTTATTTTTGATATTTCCATTTTTCGTACTTCCATTTTTCAATTTGCAACTTTCGATGTTATTTTTTTTCATATTTTTAAGTTTTCGTTCTTACAATTTTTTACATATTTCTATTTCTCAACTTTTCGTTTCTTCAGTTTTTCGACTACAATTTTTCGATCTTATTTTTCCCTATTTTCAAGTTTTTATTTTTAAAATTGTCCTATTTTCATATTTTTGATTTCTCATTATTTCAATTTTTGGATTTACAATAATTCGATCGTACTTTTTTCATGTATTCAAGTTTGCGTTTTTGCAATATTTCACATTTCCGATTTATCAGTTTTTCGTACTTAAAATGTTTCTTTTTTCACCTAGTGGATTTTTCAATTTCTGTTTTAATTTTTCGATTTTTCAATTTTGTAATTTTTCGTTTCTTCATTTTCTCGATCTTCATTCGATGTAAGAATTTTTCGTTTTTTCACATTTTCGATTTTTCAGTTTTTTTAATCGAATCGAAATCTTTAGTTCTCACTTTTTCCGATTTTTATTTTACAATTTTTAGATTTTTCACGTTTTCGATTTTTGAATGTTTCACCTTCAAATTTTTGTTTTTTTTTTTCAATTTTTGGATTAATCAGTTTCTCGATTTTTCAGTGTTTCGTCAAATTTTCGATTTTTCAGTTTTTCATTTTTTCGATCTCTATTTGATTTAAGAATTTTTCGTTTTTTCACATTTTCGAGTTTTCAATTTTTCGAATTGTGATCTTTCGTGGTAACTTTTAGATTTTTCAGTATCTCAATTTTTATTTTATAGATTTTTCAATTTTTCGACATTGCAATTTTCAATTTTTCAAATCTTACTTTCGTCGAATTTACAATTTTTCGATTTTTGAATGTTCCGCTTTCAAATTTTTTGTTTTTTAATTCTTCCTCGATTTTTTAATGTCAAATTTTCGATTTGCAATTTTTCAAACTTTCTTGATTTTACAGTTTTTCGATTTTTCAGTTTCTAAGTTTTTAATTTGAGGTTTCTTCCATATTTCCTTTCTTCAGTTTTTCGATTTACAATATTTTGATCTTATTTTTTCCTAGGTATTTTAAATTTTTTGTTTCTTCAGTTTTTTCACTTACAAGTTTTCGATTTTATTTTTCTGTTTTTAAGTTATTGTTTTTACAATTTTCCTATTTTCATATTTTTGGTTTCTCATTTTTCAGTTTTGCAATTTTTCAGTTTTTCATCTCTTCCTTTTTTCAATCTTTCTTTGATTTTCGTACTTAGAATTTTTCTTTTTTCGCCTAGTAGAATTTTCAATTTCTGTTTTAATTTTTCGATTTTTCAATTTTGTAATTTTTCATTTCTTCATTTTTTCGATCTTCATTCGATGTAAGAATTTTTCGTTTTTTCAGATTTTCGATTTTTCAATTTTTTTAATCGCATCGAAATCTTTAGTTCTCACTTTTTCCGATTTTTATTTTACAATTTTTCGATTTTTCACGTTTTCGATTTTTGAATGTTTCACTTTCAATTTTTTTTTTTTAATTTTCGATTCGTCAGTTCCTGGATTTTTCAGTATCAAAGTTTCCGTTTGCAATTTTTCAATCTTTCTTGCTTTTTCAATTTTCCGATTTTTTAATTTTTTGTTTCTTCAATTTTTCAATTAGCAATTTTTGCATTTCAGTTTTTTCGGTTTTAAAATTTTTCGATTTTGCAATTTTTCAATTTTTCACATTTTCGATTTTTCAATGTTTCGTCAAATTTTCGATTTTTCAGTTTTTCATTTTTTCGATCTTTATTTGATTTAAGAATTTTTCGTTTTTTAAAATTTTCGAGTTTTCAATTTTCGAATATTCTATTTTTCGACTTGCAATTTTTCGATTTTACATTTTCGATTTAACAATTTTTGGATTTACAGGTTTTCAATTTCATATTTTCGATTTTTCACTTTTTAATTTTTGCTTTTCTCAATTTTTCGATTATTATTCACATTTTCGATTTTTCAATTTTTTGAATTGCGGTCTTTCGTGGTCACGTTTTTCGATTTTTCAGTATCTCAATTTTTATTTTATAGATTTTTCAATTTTCCGATATTGTAATTTTCAATTTTTCAAATCTTACTTTCGTCGAATTTACAATTTTTCGATTTTTGAATGTTTCGCTTTCAAATTTTTTGTTTTTTAATTCTTCCTCGATTTGCATTTTTTCAAACTTTCTTGATTTTTCAGTTTATCGATTTTTCAGTTTCTAAATTTTTAATTTGAGGTTTCTTCAACATTTCCTTTCTTCAGTTTTTTGACTTACAATTTTTTGATCTTTTTTTTCTAGTTTTAAGTTATTGTTTTTACAATTTTCCTATTTTCATATTTTTGGTTTCTCATTTTTCAATTTTGCAATTTTTCAGTTTTTCATGTCTTCATTTTTTCAATCTTTCTTTGATTTTCCGTTTCTTCACATTTTAGAGTTTTAAATTATTCGACTTGCAATAATTAATTTTTCCATCTTACTTTTTCAATTTAACAATTTTTTATTTACAGTTTTTCAATTTTTCATATTTTGGGTTTTTAATTTTTCGTTTTCTCTATTTTTCGGATACTCACTCTTTCAATTTTTCGATTTGCGGTTTTTCGTTCTTACTTTTTTCGATTTTCCAGCATCTCTATTTTTAATTTATGGATTTTTTAATTTTTCGATTTTTTATTTTCTGTTTCTTGTTGATCTAACTTCGTCCATTTTTCAAATTTGCAATTTCAAAATTTCCAATTTTTAATTTTAGAAATTTTCGATCTGCAATTTTTCGATTTGCGAAAATTGAAATATCAAAAAAAAAGTCTACCTATTAAATTGAAAATCGAGAAACTGAAAATCGAAAAATTAAAAAACGCTAAAAGAGTTCAAACTAGTTCTCATGTAAACCAAAAAAAACCCCTGACATTTTTTCAAATTCTTTCAAAACAAAATTTCACAAAATCTCGAGATTCTTTCGAATTCGTTCTGAAACAACCCAGTAGAGCGCCCTGAAAGTTTTTCAAACCCTTTTCAAAACGCGATTCTTTCAAATTAAGTCTAAAACAAAATACTAAATACCTGTGAGATTCTTTTAAATCAGTTTTGAAATAAAACAGTCTCTGGAATTCTTTTAAATGTTTTCAAAAGCCAAATATCAGGAACCTCTCAACTTCTTTCAAATTAGTTCCACAGTAAACCGATAGAAGCCCCTGAAATTATTTCCAATCTTTCCAAAAACAAAATATCGTGAGCTTCTAAGATTCTTTTAAAATAATTCTAACACATCTTTCCCAAAAAAAAAAAATTAGTTTTAAAAGAAAATACGTAATATCCTGAGATTATTTCAAATTCTTTAAAAAACATTTTTTCAAAATTAGTTCTAAAGCGCAATAGTAGAAGCCTTCAAGATTATTTCAAATTCTAAAGGACTTTTAAAAACAAAATCTCAGGAACCCCTCAAGATTCTTTTAAATTTTTTCAGAGATAAAATTTAGGGAGTGTCAAGATTCCTTTAAGTTAATTCTAAAACAAAACCCTGAGGTTCCTGGGATTCTTTCAAAGTCTTTCAAAACAGGACATTAGGGCCCCTGAAAATTCTTTTAAATAAATTCTAAAACTCAACACTCGATGGCCTCAAGTTTCTTCCAAACTTTCAAATTCTTTCAAACATTACATTTTAGGGACCCTTAAGATTCTTTTTAATTAGAAACATTTGGGATTCTTTCAAATGCTTTCAAAAACAAAACATCGGAGACCCCTAAAACTCTTTCAAACTATGTTGTACTTAGTTCCACTGAGATTTTTTCAGATTCTTTCAAAACAAAACTTCAGGAGAGCCCAAGATTATTTAGAATTCGTTCTGAAATAACAGAATAGAGAATGTTTCAAATTATTTGCGAAACAGGACATAGGATTAAAAAAAAATCCTTCTGGTGTGCGCTTTCGCGAATAATTTCCGCGAAAGCGCACCAGCTTCCATTTCCTCAAATACTCCAACAATGTACGTCGTACGAGTAGTAAGTAATGCGGGTCAATTATACCCTCCATTAATTTTTCTAGCTTATTAAGCTTGGTAATAAAACGGTTTAAATGTATATTCACGGCTTGGGCGCGACTTTACAGCTCCGTTAATTAGAATTTTGCAGTTCTGTTGTGGCACGGACGCAAAATTTCTCGATTTATGTTCGAAGTGCCTACAGACTGAGAAATACGTTCTCAGCAGTTAATTACGAAGTGCAGCGTAACGAGTAAAAATCGTAAATTAGTTGTAGCCGAGCTCGCTAGTTTCTGAAATCCGTGTCGACTTTTCACGGATTCGATACGTCATGTTTCTCGATCTCATTACCATGTGCGCCCGAACACTTCCATATTGTGGCATTTTTCCGCCGCAACAAAGCTCATAGCGAATTAGCAAACCTGGTGTGCCATAACAATCGTTGCACGTGCACTATGCGCGGCCATTTTAATTAAAAACACTTTTCGAGCGTCAGTTCTTTAACCTTTTTCGTCCGCACATAGCCGAACAATGAGTCAAAGCGGAGAAAAAAACAATGCGCATTGTTTAAACGACTTCGGAACAACTAAGGCCATTTAAATAAATAAAGATAATGGCCGTATTTTCTTTAAACTAATTATACGTTATCTGCTTTTATAATTAGAAAAATGCCCATTATAGGGTCAACGCTGCGTGCGAGAGAGACGAGCGACCCAACCCAAAACTGTGATTTATTCAGAGGCATTTCCGACTAAGGTTGCATCGGTAGCAATTAAAACCGATAAATATTTAGCTTTCTTGTAATTCGCGGTACGAGTTTCCATTCCGGCGCATCCTCGACGTGCGGTTTCTCTTCGTGTCGCTGCGACAATTAACGGCATCGAGACTTCGATGAAAAATCGGGAGGATATTTATGGGAGGCATTTAACACCGCGCCTAGGAATGCTCAATACGTTCGCACTAAGAGGAATTTTACAAATTGCCCAACACTTCCGAGGTTGCATGGTCCAGTGCCTCCAACCTCAACATCTGCACACGACGGAGACACTGAGTCCCTGGCTTGCGAGATGGAGTCACGAAGGCTGGAGGATCGTGAAGAATGGAAAGGTGCAGAGCCGGACGGGAAAAGTGCAAGCCACGATCGAGTGCCTGAGGGTGTTCGAACTCTTCGGAAGCGAAACGTTTTCGGGGTAGAGTGCATACCGCAAACACGAAAACTGCTACTGCCATTCGTGGATTGTTGCCACCCTTTCTCCGAAAAGGCAACAATTTTGTCACTATGTTTGGACTATGCTGTGCCGATTTGTTGGATAATTTGTTTCCAGGACGGGACAGAGTTGTCCTGATTTGGAGACATCTGTACCTAAAATATGAAATTTCGAACACGGGAAATCCCCATATTTTTACTGAAACGCCGTTTCGTCCAGTCAGATTTGGTCTGGTCAAATCAGGTATTGTATGGTCTAATCTGGTCAGGTTAGGTTTCTTCGTCTTGAAAAAATTCACGTTTGGGTAGATCAGGTAAAGTTAGGTCAGGTCAAATAATATTTTTTTCAACACCTGTTGGTCTAGGAAAAAAAGGTGTTTATGTAGATCAAATCAAATCAGGTCAAGTCAGATCAGATGAGGTTTGATCAGTTCAAGCTTGTCAGGTCAAGTTTGGTCAGGTCTAGTCTATCCAGGTCAGGTCAGGTCAGGAAAGAATCTTGGGATCTCTTGAAGTTTTGTTTCAAAACTAATTTAAAAGAATCTTGAGGGCCTACAAATTTTTAATCTGGAATTAATTTGAAAGAACCTGCCTGATGTTCCGGTTTGGGAAGCGTTTGAAAGATTCTCAGGAGGCTCTATTGTGTTGTTTCAGAAAGAATTCGAAAGAATTTTGGGGTCTCCTGAAGTTTGGTTTTAAAGAAATTTGAAAGAATCGCAGGGACTTCTATTGGTTTACATTAGAACTACTTTGAGGGAATTTTAGAGGTCCCCGATATTCCTTTTTTGGAAAGCATTTGAAAGTCCCAGAGATTTCTAGTGTTTTCTCTTAAAAATGAGTCCCTAAAATTTTATTTTTGAAAAAACTTAAAACAATCTCCAAGATTTCCACTGTGTTATTTAAGAATTAATTTGCAAGAATTAAGAGTTCTAATGTTTGGCTTTGGAGAGAATTTGAAAGAATCTCAGGGGACTCTCTTGTATTGTTTCAGAAAGAATTCAAAAGAATCTTGGAGTTACCTGAATTTTTTTTTTTAAGGAATTTGAAAGAATCTTATTGGTCCCTGCGCTTTTGTTTTTGAAACTATTTGAAAAAGTAACAGAAATTTAGATAGTTTTGTTTTAAAACTAATTTAAAAGAATCTTGAGGGTCTCGAAAATGTTTTTTTTTTTTAACAATCTGAAAGAATCTCAGGGATTTAGGGTTTTAAAATGAACTAATCTGAAATGTAGCTGGTTTTTTATTTGACAGTTAATTCGGAAAAATTTCGATAGTGACTAATATTCCGTTTGGGAAAGAATTTGAAAGACTCTCAGGGGTTTCTATTGGCTTACTATATGTAGAACTAGTTTGAAAGGATTTCCAAACAAAACATCAGGCACTCCTAAGATTCTTCCAAACTGGTTCTAATGTAAACTAATAGAAGAAGATTCTTTCAAATTCTTTCCAAAGAGGGACTTAAATGACACACTGGAGATCTTTGAGATTCTTTTAAATTCCTTCAAAAATCAAATTTTAGGAACTCTTGAGATTCTTTTAAATTATTTACTATCAAAACTGAACATTAGAAATCCCTGGGATTTTTCAAATGCTTTAAAAAAAAAAAACATCAGGGACCCCAGTTTTTCGATTTTTCAGTTTCAAAATTTTTAATTTTAGGTTTCTTCAACTTTTCGTTTCCTCCATTTTTCGAACTTATTTTTTCTTCGTTTTCAAGTTTTTGTTTTAACAATTTTCAAATTTTCTCGATTTTTTGGTTTCTCAATTTTTAATTTTAGGTTTTTTAAATTTTTCGTTTCTTCAACTTTTCAATTTACACTTTTTTTGATGTTTCATTTCTTGATACTTCCTTTTTTCGTACTTCAATTTTTCAATGTGCAACTTTTCGATGTTATTTTGTTTCATATTTTTAAGTTTTCGTTTTACAATTTTTTACATTTTCTATTTCTCAACTTTTCGTTTCTTCAGTTTTTCGACTACAATTTTTCGATCTTATTTTTCCCTATTTTCAAGTTTTTATTTTTAAAAATTTTCCAATTTTCAAATTTTTGATTTCTCATTTTTTCAATTTTTGGATTTACAATAATTCGATCGTACTTTTTTCATGTATTCAAGTTTTCGTTTTTACAATATTTCACATTTCCGATTTATCAGTTTTTCGTACTTAAAATTTTTCTTTTTTCACCTAGTGGATTTTTCAATTTCTGTTTTAATTTTTCGATTTTTCAATTTTCTAATTTTTCATTTCTTCATTTTTTCGATCTTCATTTGATGTAAGAATTTTTCGTTTTTTCACATTTTCGATTTTTCAATTTTTTTAATCGAATCGAAACCTTTAGGTCTCACTTTTTCCGATTTTAATTTTACAATTTTTCGATTTTTCACGTTTTCGATTTTTGAATGTTTCGCTTTCAAATTTTTGGTTTTTTAAATTTTCGATTTGTCAGTTCCTCGATTTTTCAATGTCAAAGTTTCCGTTTGCAATTTTTCAATCTTTCTTGATTTTACAATTTTCCGATTTTTTAATTTTTTTCATTTCACATTTTTTTCGGTTTTAAAATTTTTCGATTTTGCAATTTTTCAATTTTTCACATTTTCTATTTTTCAATGTTTCACCTTCAAATGTTTTTTTTTTTTAATTTTTGGAATAATCAGTTTCTCGATTTTTCAGTGTTTCGTCAAATTCTCGATTTTTCAGTTTTTCGTTTTTTCGATCTTTATTTGATTTAAGAATTTTTCGTTTTTTCACATTTTCGAGCTTTCAATTTTTCGGATATTCTATTTTTCGACTTGCAATTTGTCGATTTTACATTTTCGATTTAACAATTTTTGGATTTACAGGTTTTCAATTTCATATTTTCACTTTTTAATTTTTGCTTTTCTCAATTTTTCGATTTTTCAATTTTTCGAATTGCGGTCTTTCGTGGTCACTTTTTTCGATTTTTCAGTATCACAATTTTTATGTTATAGATTTTTCAATTTCTCGATATTGTAATTTTCAATTTTTCAAATCTCACTTTCGTCGAATTTACAATTTTTCGAATTTTGAATGTTTCGCTTTCAAATTTTTTGTTTTTTAATTCTTCCTCGATTTTTCAATGTCAAATTTTCGATTTGTAATTTTTCAAACTTTCTTGATTTTACAGTTTTTTGATTTTTCAGTTTCTAAATTTTTAATTTGAGGTTTCTTCAATATTTCCTTTCTTCAGTTTTTCGATCTTATTTTTCTATTTTTAAGTTATTGTTTTTACAATTTTCCTATTTTCATATTTTTGGTTTCTCATTTTTCAATTTTGCAATTTTTCAGTTTTTCATGTCTTCATTTTTTCAATCTTTCTTTGATTTTCCGTTTCTTCACATTTTAGAGTTTTCAATTATTCTTCTGGCAATCCATCTTACTTTTTCAATTTAACAATTTTTTATTTACAGTTTTTCAATTTTTCATATTTTGGGTTTTTAATTTTTCGTTTTCTCTATTTTTCGGATATTCACTCTTTCAATTTTGCGATTTGCGATGTTTCGTTCTTACTTTTTTCGATTTTCGAGAGATTTCTAGTGTTTTCTCTTAAAAATGAGTCCTTAAAATTTTATTTTTGAAAAAACTTAAAACAATCTCAAAGATTTCCACTGTGTTATTTAAGAATTAATTTGCAAGAATCTCGAGAGTTCTAATGTTTGGCTTTGGAGAGAATTTGAAAGAATCTCAGTGGACTCTCTTGTATTGTTTCAGAACGAATTCAAAAGAATCTTGGAGTTACCTGAATTTTTTTTTAAGGAATTTGAAAGAATCTCAGGGGCTTCTATTGGTTTACATTACAACTAGTTTGAAAGAATCTTAGGAGTCTCTGATGTGTTGTTTCAGAACTAATTTAAAAGAATTTTGAGGACCCCCAAAATATTTATTTTAGAACTAATTTGTTAATTTGAAAGAATTTTAAAAATCTCTCATATTTCGTTTTGAAAAGAATTTGGAAGATTACCAGAGGCTCTACTGAGTTGTTTCAGAAGAAATTCGAAAGAATCTTGGCATCTCCTGAGGTTTGCTTTTGTAAGATTTGAAAAAATCCCAGGGATTTCTGGAGTTTTGTTTTAAAATTAATTTAAAAGAACCTTGGGAGTTCCTATAATATTATTTTTTAAAGAATTTAAAAGTTCTACTGATCTGATCTCGATAGTGCGTAATGTTCCATTTTGGAAAGAATTTGAAAAACTCTCAGACGGCTCTCTTGAACGAATTCGAAAGAATCTTGGAGGTCCTGAAGTTTTGTTTTGATGGTATTTGAAAGAATCCCAACGATTCCTAGTGTTTTGTTTTAAAACTAATTTAAACAAATCTTGACGCTCCCTAAAATGTTATCTTTGCAAGAATTTGAAAAGAAACTCAGAGACTTCTACGGTTTTGTTTTAAAACTAACTTAAAAGAATCTTGACGTTCCTTAAAATTTTATCTCTGAAAGAATTTAAAAGAATTTGAATAACTTGCATATAGTGCTTTGTTTTAGAACTAATTTGAAATACAGTGGCGGTTCTAAAATTCTTTTTTTGAAAGAATTTCAAGAATTGCTAGGGTTTTGTTTTAGAACTAGCTTGAATCTTGGTGGCCAAAATTCCTTTAGAAAAAAATTGAGGCTTGGGTAAATGGTTCTGGTCAGGTCTGATCTGGTGAAGTCTAATGAGGTGAAGTCTGGTGAGATTAGGTGAGGTTAGGTCCGAGGTTTCTATTGGTTTGCTTTAGAAATAGTTTAAAAGAATCTTGGAGATGTTTTGTTTTCGAAAGCATTGAAACAATCCCAGATTTTTTGTAGTGTTTTGTTTTAAAACTAATTTAAAAGAATCTTCAGAGTTGCTAAAATTTTATTTTAGAATCAATTTGAAAGAATCTCAAGAGTGTCTGAACGAATTGGAAAGAATCTTGGGGTCGCATAAAGTTTTTTTTAAAGAATTTGAAAACATCTTAGAGGCTTCTATTGGTTTACTTTAGAACTAGTTGGAGAGGATCTTAAGGATTTCTGATAATTTATTTTGAAAGCATCTGAAAGCATTCTAGAAATTTCTAGTGTTTTGATTTAAAATAAATTTAAAAGAATCTGGAGGGTCCCTAAAATTTCATTTCTGAAAGAATTTAAAAGAATCTAAATAACTTGCATATAGTGCGTTGTTTTAGAACTAATTTGAAATACAGTGGGAGTTCTAAAATTTTTTTTTTTTAAAGAATTTCAAGGATTGCTAGGGTTTTGTTTTAGAACTAGCTTGAATCTTGGAGGCCAAAATTGTCTTGTTTTTGAAAAAAAAAAATCAGGTCAGATTTATTCCTTTAGAAAAAAATTGACGCTTGGGTAGATGGTTCTAGTCAGGTCTGATCTGGTGAAGTCTAATGAGGTGAAGTCTGGTGAGATTAGGTGAGGTTAGGTCCGAGGTTTCTATTGGTTTGCTTTAGAAATAGTTTAAAAGAATCTTGGAGATGTTTTGTTTTCGAAAGCATTGAAACAATCCCAGATTTTTTGTAGTGTTTTGTTTTAAAACTAATTTAAAAGAATCTTCAGAGTTGCTAAAATTTTATTTTAGAATCAATTTGAAAGAATCTCAAGAGTGTCTGAACGAATTGGAAAGAATCTTGGGGTCGCATAAAGTTTTTTTTTAAGAATTTGAAAACATCTTAGAGACTTCTATTGTTTTACTTTAGAACCAGTTTGAGAGGATCTTAAGGATTTCTGATAATTTATTTTGGAAGCATCTGAAAGCATTTTAGAAATTTCTAGTGTTTTGGTTTAAAACAAATTTAAAAGAATCTGAAAGGTCCCTAAAATTTCATTTCTGAAAGAATTTAAAAGAATATTATAGTTTCCTACTGTACTACTTCAGAACGAATTTGAAGGAATCTCAAAGTTTACCAGCGTGTTATTTAAGAATTAATTTGCAAGAATCTCGAGAGTTCTAATGTTTGGCTTTGGAGAGAATTTGAAAGAATCTCAGGGGACTCTCTTGTATTGTTTCAGAACGAATTCAAAAGAATCTTGGAGTTCCCTGAAATTTTTGTTTGAAGGAATTTGAAAGAATCTCAGGGGCTTCGATTAGTTTACATTACAACTAGTTTGAAAGAATCTTATTGGTCCCTGCGCTTTTGTTTTAAAACTAATTTAAAAGAATCTTGAGGGTCTCGAAAATGTTTTTTTTTTTTAAGAATCTGAAAGAATCTCAGGGATTTAGGGTTTTAAAATTAACTAATCTGCAATGTAGCTGGTGTTCTATTTGACAATTAATTTGAAAAAATTTCGATAGTGACTAATATTCCGTTTAGGAAAGAATTTGAAAGACTCTCAGGGGCTTCTATTGGCTTACTATATGTAGAACTAGTTTGAAAGGATTTACAATAATTCGATCGTACTTTTTTCATATATTCAAGTTTTCGTTTTTACAATATTTCACATTTCCGATTTATCAGTTTTTCGTACTTAAAATTTTTCTTTTTTCACCTAGTGGATTTTTCAATTTCTGTTTTAATTTTTCGATTTTTCAATTTTCTAATTTTTCATTTCTTCATTTTTTCGATCTTCATTTGATGTAAGAATTTTTCGTTTTTTCACATTTTCGATTTTTCAATTTTTTTAATCGAATCGAAATCTTTAGTTCTCACTTTTTCCGATTTTTATTTTACAATTTTTCGATTTTTCACGTTTTCGATTTTTGAATGTTTCGCTTTCAAATTTTTGGTTTTTTAAATTTTCGATTTGTCAGTTCCTCGATTTTTCAATGTCAAAGTTTCCGTTTGCAATTTTTCAATCTTTCTTGATTTTACAATTTTCCGATTTTTTAATTTTTTGCATTTCACATTTTTTTCGGTTTTAAAATTTTTCGATTTTGCAATTTTTCAATTTTTCACATTTTCTATTTTTCAATGTTTCACCTTCAAATGTTTTTTTTTTTAATTTTTGGATTAATCAGTTTCTCGATTTTTCAGTGTTTCGTCAAATTCTCGATTTTTCAGTTTTTCGTTTTTTCGATCTTTATTTGATTTAAGAATTTTTCGTTTTTTCACATTTTCGAGCTTTCAATTTTTCGGATATTCTATTTTTCGACTTGCAATTTGTCGATTTTACATTTTCGATTTAACAATTTTTGGATTTACAGGTTTTCAATTTCATATTTTCACTTTTTAATTTTTGCTTTTCTCAATTTTTCGATTTTTAAATTTTTCGAATTGCGGTCTTTCGTGGTCACTTTTTTCGATTTTTCAGTATCACAAGTTTTATTTTATAGATTTTTCAATTTCTCGATATTGTAATTTTCAATTTTTCAAATCTCACTTTCGTCGAATTTACAATTTTTCGCTTTTTGAATGTTTCGCTTTCAAATTTTTTGTTTTTTAATTCTTCCTCGATTTTTCAATGTCAAATTTTCGATTTGCAATTTTTCAAACTTTCTTGATTTTACAGTTTTTTGATTTTTCAGTTTCTAAATTTTTAATTTGAGGTTTCTTCAATATTTCCTTTCTTCAGTTTTTCGATCTTATTTTTCTATTTTTAAGTTATTGTTTTTACAATTTTCCTATTTTCATATTTTTGGTTTCTCATTTTTCAATTTTGCAATTTTTCAGTTTTTCATGTCTTCATTTTTTCAATCTTTCTTTGATTTTCAGTTTCTTCACATTTTAGAGTTTTCAATTATTCGGCTGGCAATAATTAATTTTTCCATCTTACTTTTTCAATTTAACAATTTTTTATTTACAGTTTTTCAATTTTTCATATTTTGGGTTTTTAATTTTTCGTTTTCTCTATTTTTCGGATATTCACTCTTTCAATTTTGCGATTTGCGATGTTTCGTTCTTACTTTTTTCGATTTTCGAGAGATTTCTAGTGTTTTCTCTTAAAAATGAGTCCTTAAAATTTTATTTTTGAAAAAACTTAAAACAATCTCAAAGATTTCCACTGTGTTATTTAAGAATTAATTTGCAAGAATCTCGAGAGTTCTAATGTTTGGCTTTGGAGAGAATTTGAAAGAATCTCAGTGGACTCTCTTGTATTGTTTCAGAACGAATTCAAAAGAATCTTGGAGTTACCTGAATTTTTTTTTAAGGAATTTGAAAGAATCTCAGGGGCTTCTATTGGTTTACATTACAACTAGTTTGAAAGAATCTTAGGAGTCCCTGATGTTTTGTTTCAGAACTAATTTAAAAGAATTTTGAGGACCCCCAAAATATTTATTTTAGAACTAATTTGTTAATTTGAAAGAATTTTAAAAATCTCTCATATTTCGTTTTGAAAAGAATTTGGAAGATTACCAGGGGCTCTACTGAGTTGTTTCAGAAGAAATTCGAAAGAATCTTGGCATCTCCTGAGGTTTGCTTTTGTAAGATTTGAAAAAATCCCAGGGATTTCTGGAGTTTTGTTTTAAAATTAATTTAAAAGAACCTTGGGAGTTCCTATAATATTATTTTTTAAAGAATTTAAAAGTTCTACTGATCTGATCTCGATAGTGCGTAGTGTTCCATTTTGGAAAGAATTTGAAAAACTCTCAGACGGCTCTCTTGAACGAATTCGAAAGAATCTTGGAGGTCCTGAAGTTTTGTTTTGACGGTATTTGAAAGAATCCCAAAGATTCCTAGTGTTTTGTTTTAAAACTAATTTAAACAAATCTTGACGCTCGCTAAAATGTTATCTTTGCAAGAATTTGAAAAGAAACTCAGAGACTTCTACGGTTTTGTTTTAAAACTAACTTAAAAGAATCTTGACGGTCCTTAAAATTTTATCTCTGAAAGAATTTAAAAGAATCTGAATAACTTGCATATAGTGCGTTGTTTTAGAACTAATTTGAAATACAGCGGGAGTTCTAAAATTCTTTTTTTTTTTAAGAATTTCAAAGATTGCTAGGGTTTTGTTTTAGAACTAGCTTGAATCTTGGAGGCCAAAATTGTCTTGTTTTTGAAAAAAAAAAATTAATCAGGTCAGATTTATTCCTTTAGAAAAAAATTGACACTTGGGTAGATGGTTCTAGTCAGGTCTGATCTGGTGAAGTCTAATTAGGTGAGGTTAGGTCCGAGGTTTCTATTGGTTTGCTTTAGAAATAGTTTAAAAGAATCTTGGAGATGTTTTGTTTTCGAAAGCATTGAAACAATCCCAGATTTTTTGTAGTGTTTTGTTTTAAAACTAATTTAAAAGAATTTTCAGAGTTCCTAAAATTTTTATTTTAGAATCAATTTGAAAGAATCTCAAGAGTGTCTGAACGAATTGGAAAGAATCTTGGGGTCGCATAAAGTTTTTTTTAAAGAATTTGAAAACATCTTACAGACTTCTGTTGGTTTACTTTAGAACTAGTTGGAGAGGATCTTAAGCATTTCTGATAATTTATTTTGAAAGCATCTGAAAGCATTCTAGAAATTTCTAGTGTTTTGATTTAAAATAAATTTAAAAGAATCTGGAGGGTCCCTAAAATTTCATTTCTGAAAGATTTTAAAAGAATCTAAATAACTTGCATATAGTGCGTTGTTTTGGAACTAATTTGAAATACAGTGGGACTTCTAAAATTCTTTTTTTTTAAGAATTTCAACGATTGCTAAGGTTTTGTTTTAGAACTAGCTTGAATCTTGGAGGCCAAAATTGTCTTGTTTTTGAAAAAAAAAAAAAAAATCAGGTCAGATTTATTCCTTTAGAAAAAAATTGACGCTTGGGTAGATGTTTCTAGTCAGGTCTGATCTGGTGAAGTCTAATGAGGTGAAGTCTGGTGAGATTAGGTGAGGTTAGGTCCGAGGTTTCTATTGGTTTGCTTTAGAAATAGTTTAAAAGAATCTTGGAGATGTTTTGTTTTCGAAAGCATTGAAACAATCCCAGATTTTTTGTAGTGTTTTGTTTTAAAACTAATTTAAAAGAATCTTCAGAGTTGCTAAAATTTTATTTTAGAATCAATTTGAAAGAATCTCAAGAGTGTCTGAACGAATTAGAAAGAATCTTGGGGTCGCATTAAGTTTTTTTTTAAGAATTTGAAAACATCTTAGAGACTTCTATTGCTTTACTTTAGAACTAGTTTCGGAGGATCTTAAGGATTTCTGATAATTTATTTTGAAAGCATTTGAAAGCATTCTAGAAATTTCTAGTGTTTTGTTTTAAAACAAATTTAAAAGAATCTGGAGGGTCCCTAAAATTTCATTTCTGAAAGAATTTAAAAGAATATTATAGCTTCCTGTATTACTTCAGAATGAATTTGAAGGAATGTCAAAGTTTACCAGCGTGTTATATAAGAATTAATTTGCAAGAATCCCGAGAGTTCTAATGTTTGGCTTTGGAGAGAATTTGAAAGAATCTCAGTGGACTCTCTTGTATTGTTTCAGAACGAATTCAAAAGAATCTTGGAGTTACCTGAATTTTTTTTTAAGGAATTTGAAAGAATCTCAGGGGTTTCTATTGGTTTACATTACAACTAGTTTGAAAGAATCTTATTGGTCCTTGCGCTTTTGTTTTTGAAACTATTTAAAAAAGTAACAGAAATTTAGAGAGTTTTGTTTTAAAACTAATTTAAAAGAATCTTGAAATGTTTTTTTTTTTTAGAATCTGAAAGGATCTCAGGGATTTATGGTTTTAAAATTAACTAATCTGAAATGTAGCTGGTTTTTTATTTGACAGTTAATTTGAAAAAATTTCGATAGTGACTAATATTCCGTTTGGGAAAGAATTTGAAAGACTCTCAGGGGCTTCTATTGGCTTACTATATGTAGAACTAGTTTGAAAGGATTTACAATAATTCGATCGTACTTTTTTCATGTATTCAAGTTTTCGTTTTTACAGTATTTCACATTTCCGATTTATCAGTTTTTCGTACTTAAAATTTTCTTTTTTCACCTAGTGGATTTTTCAATTTCTGTTTTAATTTTTCGATTTTTCAATTTTCTAATTTTTCATTTCTTCTATTTTTTCGATCTTCATTTGATGTAAGAATTTTTCGTTTTTTCACATTTTCGATTTTTCAATTTTTTTAATCGAATCGAAATCTTTAGTTCTCACTTATTCCGATTTTTATTTTACAATTTTTCGATTTTTCACGTTTTCGATTTTTGAATGTTTCGCTTTCAAATTTTTGGTTTTTTAAATTTTCGATTTGTCAGTTCCTCGATTTTTCAATGTCAAAGTTTCCGTTTGCAATTTTTCAATCTTTCTTGATTTTACAATTTTCCGATTTTTTAATTTTTTTCATTTCACATTTTTTTCGGTTTTAAAATTTTTCGATTTTGCAATTTTTCAATTTTTCACATTTTCTATTTTTCAATGTTTCACCTTCAAATGTTTTTTTTTTTAATTTTTGGATTAATCAGTTTCTCGATTTTTCAGTGTTTTCGTCAAATTTTCGATTTTTCAGTTTTTCGTTTTTTCGATCTTTATTTGATTTAAGAATTTTTCGTTTTTTCACATTTTCGAGTTTCAATTTTTCGGATATTCTATTTTTCGACTTGCAATTTGTCGATTTTACATTTTCGATTTAACAATTTTTGGATTTACAGGTTTTCAATTTCATATTTTCACTTTTTAATTTTTGCTTTTCTCAATTTTTCGATTTTTCAATTTTTCGAATTGCGGTCTTTCGTGGTCACTTTTTTCGATTTTTCAGTATCACAATTTTTATTTTATAGATTTTTCAATTTTTCGATATTGTAATTTTCAATTTTTCAAATCTCACTTTCGTCGGATTTACAATTTTTCGAATTTTGAATGTTTCGCTTTCAAATTTTTTGTTTTTTAATTCTTCCTCGATTTTTCAATGTCAAATTTTCGATTTGTAATTTTTCAAACTTTCTTGATTTTACAGTTTTTTGATTTTTCAGTTTCTAAATTTTTAATTTGAGGTTTCTTCAATATTTCCTTTCTTCAGTTTTTCGATCTTATTTTTCTATTTTTAAGTTATTGTTTTTACAATTTTCCTATTTTCATATTTTTGGTTTCTCATTTTTCAATTTTGCAATTTTTCAGTTTTTCATGTCTTCATTTTTTCAATCTTTCTTTGATTTTCCGTTTCTTCACATTTTAGAGTTTTCAATTTAACAATTTTTTATTTACAGTTTTTCAATTTTTCATATTTTGGGTTTTTAATTTTTCGTTTTCTCTATTTTTCGGATATTCACTCTTTCAATTTTTCGATTTGCGATGTTTCGTTCTTACTTTTTTCGATTTTCCAGAGATTTCTAGTGTTTTCTCTTAAAAATGAGTCCTCAAAATTTTATTTTTGAAAAAACTTAAAACAATCGCAAAGATTTCCACTGTGTTATTTAAGAATTAATTTGCAAGAATCTCGAGAGTTCTAATTTTTGGCTTTAGAGAGAATTTGAAAGAATCTCAGGGGCTTCGATTAGTTTACATTACAACTAGTTTGAAAGAATCTTATTGGTCCCTGCGCTTTTTTTTTTGAAACTATTTGACAAAGTAACAGAAATTTAGAGAGTTTTGTTTTAAAACTAATTTAAAAGAATCTTGAGAGTCTCGAAAATGTTTTTTTAAGAATCTGAAAGAATCTCAGGGATTTAGGGTTTTAAAATAACTAATCTGAAATGTAGCTGGTGTTTTATTTGACAATTAATTTGAAAAAATTTCGATAGTAACTAATATTCCGTTTGTGAAAGAATTTGAAAGACTCTCAGGGGCTTCTATTGGCTTACTGTATGTAGAACTAGCTTGAAAGGATCTGAAAAAAGTCCAGAAATTTCTAATGTTTTGTTTTAAAACAATTTTAAAAGAATCTTGAGGCACTATAAAATTCCATTTCTGAAAGAATTTAGAACAATCTCAAAGGTCTCTTCTAGTGCCTTACTTCAAAGTTAATTTGAAACAATGTCAAAGGTTTCCAGTGTGCTATTTAAGAATTAATTTGAAAGAATCCCGAGAGTCCCTAATGTTCTGCTTTGGACAGTATCTGAAAGAATCTCAGAGGTCTCTATTATTACAGAACGAATTCCAAAGAATCTTGGCGTCACCTGAAGTTTCGTTTTTAAGGAATTTGAAAGAATATCAGGGGCTTCTATTGGTTAACTTCAAACCTAGTTTGAAAGAATCTTTGAGGTCTCTGATGTTTTGTTTTAAAACTAATTTTAAGGAAACTTGAGGGTCCTTACAATTTTTATTTTAGAATTAATTTGAAAGAATCTCAAGGGTGCCTGATACTCAATTTTGGAGAGAATTTGAAATACTCTCAGAGGATTCTATTGGTTTATGTTAGAATTAGTTTGAAAGAAGCTGAGAAATCTCTATTGTGTTCTAAAACTGATTTAAAAGAATCTTAATGGTCCCTAAAATTTTATTTCTGCAAAATTTGAAATAATCTCAACGATAATCTGTTATATATAAGAAACAATTATCAACAGAATCTTCTACTGTACAAAGAAAATGTCACAAGAAACAATTTTGCCCACAACAAACTATCAACGTTGTAAAAGATAGATAATTTGGGATTTTTATAAATAAGAAAAAAGATGATACTGTGCTCAACGCAGATGCTGGTCTATCTCCCGCTCTATACAGTCTCATGGAAAACAAAGAAAGAGAAGGTGGCACCTAATGTCACGTGATGATTTTAATCATACTTTTATGAATAAACAACTGTATTTTATGGTCTTAACACAGATACTAAGAAGGATATTTTGTCGTGTTCAAGTAAAATCTGCATAGATTGAGTTTTATTATGGCAATTTATTTAATTTTGTAATAAAACTAGCACTTTATATAATCTAAGAATAGACTTTGTGGCCTCGAGAGGATTTATTGTAGTTTTATGAGTCACACACGTCACTTCACAACTTACATGTGACTAACATAACCTCAAAATGTGTCCGTTTGAGTCACCTTCGCAATCACCGTGTTTTATTAGAATTACAATGATATTTTATGAACAATATTAGAAATTGCTACGTAAAACACTAAACATAAAGACGCACCATCTGATCATAAAATTGGACATAAAAAAGTTGGGTGGCGGAACAAGAAAGAGCCTGATAGATCACGTTCTAATTGCAAGTTAACATGCGAAGGCCATAACGGATGTGAGAAGTTACAGAGCAGTGGATCCAGACAGTGACCAGCTGTTACTTATAAAAATAAAACAAGAAATGGCCATCATAAGACAAAAAAGCAGAAGAGGTAAAACAGCTAAACGATAACACGTCAATACAAAGATCTAACAAAATCTAACACCCATCACACAAACCGGACACACTTGAAAATGTACTTCGGATTATAAGGGCAATTAAGCGTCCGACGCAGTAATTGCTACTGGCTGGATGAAAAGTGTAAATTAACTAGATGTCATCGAGATACGTATGCAGATACCCAAGCACTAACTGCTGTTAATGACCGGGACGTACATCCAGCGACAGAAACGACTCTAAAACACGGCCCTGTGGAACACCTGAAAGAACAAGTTGTCGTCGTGGTAGATGATTCTAGATACCCGCACGCCGGAACGGTGTTTGGATTATAGAGTGGCAATTTACGTGTAAGTGAGAACGGATCGAGATGTCACACATAGTTTCGGAGATTATAGCCGGCCGATAATGCGACTTTTCGGACTCCGGCGTATGCGAAAGCTCGTTTAAGCTCAGAATCCTCCGTGGGGCGATCACGTCTCCTGTTGCAATTGCATTCATTACCTCGACAGCTCCGTAATTGGTCGAAGACCGTGGGCCGACGTGTTGCATCAATTAGGGTGGTAATGGCGCTTGACATTCAATGAAATAATTGTGACTAAAGTCGCGACACGAGCGCTCTGTACACATATTAATTCGAGTTGATAAGACGCACGACTTGGTGATCTCAGACGCTACACCCACAACGGAACGTGGACGGAATTGCACCGGATAAAAATCATCTGAGTCATATTTCATGTAGATCGTTGTGGTACCACAACACCAATTAGGACGGGGAAAAGGGGAAAGTCCGGTTCAGGGACTCCAGCCAATACGAACCGAAGAGTTGGTTGAGGTTTGGGTTTAAAAATATTGAAGCTGGAATTTGGTTGTTTTGGAGTACGGATGTGTGTGGTGCTATGACTAAAGAGCGGCTAAAAAATAGGCGATAAAAACGGGGAATTTAGGCCCGAAAATGGCAAAATAGACGTCTTGTTTTAGGGATCTACATTCATTTAATATGTTTAACAAATTAGATATTTTTCTAAATTTTCAGCAGAAAAAATTTTCCTTTTGTCTGTTAGGTTGGAACATATTTATGTCTAGAGAAGATCTCTCAACATGACACGATGTTAAAAAAGAATGTCTAAGATAAGAAATTTCCGTGAGTTTTAATTCTTTACAAGTTTAAGCACTTGGTACCCGGTACTTTTTTGTAAAATATATATCTTGCAGCTTTTTATAAATGCCATTTCACCTACTCTCCACGGGTATCTTTCAATCGTTTATACAATTGCTCTATTGTATCTATCGATACAAAATAGCCATATAACGTTTGAGATCCTTTTGTTGGAAATAGTATTGAGTATCAGTAATGTATTTCGACACTCTGGAGTCAAATTCCATAATAACCTAGATCTTGTCAGAACAGGTTCTGGAGGCTTGGATCCCCAAATGAGCTTTAAGAAATACTTTTTAGGTTGAAAATTAAACCATTGACATTGATTCCTGATAACTTCAGCTACTAAACTTAAGACGTGAGCCAAACATGTTATATTAATTAAGTTGAGATAAAATATTTTAAAACACTTTTAGTTTTAAACTTCACTTTACGAAAACCCAACACGAACTAATTGAATAAGAAGATAACTCGAAAAAAAAGTTGTAGGAGGGCTTCGTATATTTAACACATCAAAGCTCTTCCTAGAAATAGACTTGGGTTATCGAATTGTCGGTATTTTGCTAACAATTTTGTTTTAATTTTGGGGTTGTATCTAATTTATCGTTTCTTCAATTTCTTGATTTGATTACATTTTTGATTTCTCTATTTTTAGTTTTTCAATTGTCTGTTTATTGATTTTTCAATTTTTCGATTTATCGAATTCTCGATCTTTCAGTTTTTCATTTCTTCAATTATGCTTCAATATTTCAGTTTTATCAATTTTTCTATATCTGAGTTTTAGAATTTATTAACATGTTTGTTCTTAATTTTTCAGTTTTTCGTTTCGAGTTCTCAATCTTCCACATTTCCGTTTTATGATTTTTCAATTATTGGTGTTCCTAAATTTTCAGTTTCTCGATTATTCGATTTTTATATTTTTTGATTTTTCGATTGAGTTTTTGACTTTTCTATCTTTTTCAGTTTTTCAGTGTTTCAACTTTTTAATTCTTTGATTATTCAGGTTTTCGTTTTTTCAATTTTCCGATTTTTTAAAAATTCGATTTTACGACTTTTCGATTTCTCATTTTTCCAATTTATTGATTCTATTTTTTCTTAGATTTTTCAGTTTTGGATTTTTCAACATTTTTTGATCTTTCAAATTTTGGATCATTCAATTTTTTACCTTCTTGATTTTGCAGTTTTTCGATTTTCTGATGTTGCGATTTCTCGATTTTTCAGTTTTTCAATTCCCGCATTTTGCTTGTATTTTTCAGTTTTTCAGTTTTTAAATTTATCATTTTATCAATTTTTCGATACCTCATCTCAGTTTTGAGACTTTATAAAATTTCGATTCTTAATTTTTTCAGTTATTTGATTCGATTGATCAATTTTTGAATTTTCCCATCTCTGAATGTTGGACGTCTGGCATTCTCGATTTTTCCGTTTTTCACTTTTTCGATGTATCGATTTTTCAATGGTTTAAATATTTCAGTTTTGGCATTTTTCGATTTTTCAATTTTTCAATTATTCAATTTTGCTTCGATTTTTCAATTTTTCTGTATCTGAATTTTGAGATTTTTAACATTTCAGTTCTTAAATTTTCTCAGTTTTTCGGTTCGATCTCTCAATTTTCCGATATTTCCGTTTTATGATTTTTCAATTATTGGCGTTCTGAAATTTTCAGTTTCTCGATTAATCGATTTTTAAATTTTTCGATTTCTCGAATCTTCGACGTCTCGAATTCTCAATTTTTCAGTTTTTCAATGTTTCAATTTTTTAATTATTTGATATTATTCAGGTTTTCGTTTTTTCAATTTTTCGATTTTTAAAATATTCAATTTTTCGACTTTTCGATTCTCATCCTTCCAATTTTTCGATTCCATTCTTCCTAGATTTTTCGTTTCAATTTTTGGATTTTTCAATTTGTTACCTACTCGATTTTTCAATGTTTCGATTTAAAACTTCCGAGACTTTTCAGATTTTTGATTTTTCGATCTATCGATTTTTCATTGGTTTCAATATTTTTCGATTCTTCGTTTCAATCTTTGGATTTTTCAATTTTTACCTTCTCGATTTTTCAGTTTTTCGATTTTCCGATGTTGCGATTTCTCGATTTTTCAATTTTTCAATTTTGCTTCGATTGTTCAATTTGATTCGATTTTTCAATTTTTCAGTTAATCAATTTTGCTTCGAGTTTTCAGTATTTCAGTTTTCGATTTATCGATTTATCACTTTTTCGATTTATCGATTTATCAGTTTTTCGTTTCGATTTCTCGATTTTTCAATTCCCCAGTTTTGCTTCGATTTTTCAGTTTTTCAGTTTTGAGATTTATTGATTTATCAAGTTTTCAATATCTCAGTTATGAGACTTTTTAACATTTCGATTCTTAATTTTTTCAATTTTTTGTTTCGATTTCTCGATTTCTTAATTTTTCCATTTCTTGAATCTTCAACGTCTCGAATTCTCGATTTTCCGGCTTCTCAATTTTTCGATTATTCAGGTTTTCATTTTTTCAATTTTCCGATTTTTAAAGTTTCGATTGTTCGACTTTTCGGTTTCTCATTCTTTCAACTTTTCAATTTTTCTCAGATTTTTCAGTTTTTCGATTTTTCAATGGATTCATGTTTCAATTTTGGCATTTTTTGCATTTTTTTCCATTTTTGGTTTCAATATTTGGATTTTTAAATTTTTCGATTTATCGATTTATCAACGGTTCTGGAATTTTTGGATTTTTCGTTTCAATTTTTGGATTTTTCAAATTGTTACCTTCTCGATTTTTCAATGTTTCGATTTAAAGCTTCTCAGACTTTTCAGATATTTGATTTTTCGATGTATCGATTTTTCATTGGTTTCAACATTTTTCGATTTTTCGTTTCAATCTTTGGATTTTTCAATTTTTACCTTCTCGATTTTCAGATGTTGTGATTTCTCGATTTTTCGATTTTTCAATTTTGCTTCGATTGTTCAATTTTGATTCGATTTTTCAATATTTCAGTTAATCAATTTTGCTTCGATTTTTCAGTATTTCAGTTTTCGATTTATCGATTTATCAGTTTTTCGATATCTCAATTTCGGGGCTTTTTAACATCTCGATTCCTAAATTTTGCAGTTTTTCGTTTCGAGATCTTGATTTTTCAATTCCCCAGTTTTGCTTCGATTTTTCAGTTTTTCAGTTTTTAGATTTATTGATTTATCAAGTTTTCGAGATGTCAGTTTTGAGACTTTTTAACATTTCGATTCTTAATTTTTTCAATTCTTTGTTTCGATTTCTCGATTTTTTAATTTTTCCATTTCTTGAATCTTCAGCGTCTCGAATTCTCGATTTTTCGGCTTGTTAATTTTTCGATTATTTAGGTTTTCATTTTTTCAATTTTCCGATTTTTAGAATTTTCGATTCTTCGACTTTTCGGTTTCTCATTCTTTCAACTTTTCAACTTTTCTCAGATTTTTCAGTTTTTCGATTTTTCAATGGATTAATATTTCAATTTTGGCATTTTTTGCATTTTTTCCATCGTTTCAATATTATGGATTTTTCAGTTATTTCAATTATTAAATTTTGAGACTTTTTTTCAATTCGATTCTTAAATTTTTCAGTTTGCCCTTTCGATTTCTCCATTTTTCAATTTTTTAATTCCCCAATTTTGCTTCGATTTTTCAGTTTTCAGTTTTTAGATTTATTGATTTATCAATTTTTCTAAGTCTCAGTTTTAAGGCTTTTTAACATTTCGATTCTTCATTTTTTCAGTTCTTCGTTCCGATTGATCATTTTTTTTATTTTTCCATCTGCTGAATGTTCGACGTCTGGCATTCTCGATATCCGGTTTTTCAATTTTTCAATTATTCGACTTTTCGGTTTCTCATTCTTTCAATTTTTCCATTCAAAATTACTCAGATTTTTCAGTTTATTGATTTTTTGATTTTGCAATACTTCAGTTTTGGCATTTTTGAACATTTTTCGATTTTTCGTTACAATCTTTAGATTTTTCAATTTTTTGCGTTCTCGATTTTTCAGCTTTTCGATTTTCCGATGTTGCGATTTCTTGATTTTTCAATTTTTCAATTTTGCTTCGATTTTTCAATTTTTCAATTTTAGGGGTTTCTAAATTTTCAGTTTTGCAACCTTTAGGTATTTCTATTTTTTAATTTTCCCATTTCTCGACTTTTCGACATCTTAAATTCTCGACTTTTCAGTTTTTCAATTTTTCCAATTTTTCGATTATTCAGGTTTACGTTTTTCAGTTTTTCGATTTTTAAATTTTTCGGATTTTCGATTTCTCATTCCTTCAATGATTCGAGTCGTCAATTTTTGGATTTTTCAATGTTTTACATTTTCGGGTTTTTAGTTTTTCGATTTTTTGATGTTGCGATTTCTCGTTTTTTCATTTTTTCTGTATGTATTTTAATTTTCGATTTTTTAAATTTTGGGTTTTCAATTTTTCTATTTTTAAAATATGTAATTGATTTTTTAACATTTCGATTCTTAACTTTTTCGGTTTTTCGTTTATATTTTGCGAATTTCCAATTTTTTTTTTATTTTTTGGTGTTCCTATTTCTCGATTTGTTAATTTTTCCATTTTGTTAATTTTCCATTGTTTATGTTACAAATGCTCAATTTTTCGGTATCCTCCGATCCTTTTACCCAAAACTCGGGTTGCATTATCTTTGTAGTAGGTACCGCAAAATATTAAATGCGACCGTTCCAAGAAACATGTGCTTAGGGGTATAGAAAATTCAGATTTTAGAATAAAATAGACAGAAAAAAGTAAATTAAGTCGAAAAAATGCGAAAAATAGTCAAAAAGGCACAAACAAAACAAAAAATATACTACTAATGACGAAACTTGTAAATGGAGCGTTGTCCAGTACTACTGAGCTTGTAAATGTCTGAACCATTTGACAGTTCATCATTTAACCGTTTAAAATCAATTTGGGTGTCCTCCGTTCCCAGTGTTTTTTGTCATAATCACCATAATCTGTCGCCGCAAAATCGTCCACCTGTCACTCCCACGACGCCCATCATGATTGAACGAAAATCAATCTCTTCAATCAATTTAAATTCATCAAAATTCTAATTATCCAATTTAAATTAATCCATCGGCCGTGGAACAATCGAAAATGGCTTAGCCTTAGTATTAGTAACCGGCCGCGTCGATTTGCATATTAACACAAACATTTTCATAATTAATGAAGTGATACAATCTAAAACCCGATCGAGCGAGTGGCGAGATGGGTTTTTTTTAATTAGTCACAGCGTGGTAATTTAATCAAAGTGGATCGATTCATTCACTGTAATGAGATGACTAGAAGACATGTGTATCATCTGTTTAAAGAGCTCTTAAAAGTCGCACTCGTGATGTTTGTCATCGCCGGAATCGTTTACAATGCGAGTCTGTGTGTCTTGCTGAGCCCCAGGATCAAACGACAACACTTAGCACACCCAATAATTAAACAAAATAATCGCCAACCGATTTTTATTGCCTGACACAGACGTCGACACAGTACGACACACTCTGGTCGTAGAAACAAAAATGCAAATCTTCCGAGCTAATGAGCAGGTTCGATTTTTCGAAAGTGCGCGTTCGTGTTTTTCTTGGAGTTTTTTCGAGGCTTTAATCAACATCCCCGGACTCTTCATTCCACGTCGTTTATTCTCCGATTAATGCCTTGGCGGAATTTACAGCGTTAATTGCAATTTACGAGCGAGCAGTGCCTGAAGAGAACCGACAATAAACATTTGGAACGCCCTTATAAAAACCCTTTGGTCATCTGTGGAATGGCAGATATGTCTTTCAGGACGGCGAGGCGGTCAACGCACGGTAACGATGCTCTCTTGGAGGAAAAAGGCTTGATTTCGACGCGCTGGGGCTAAATTGGAGCAGTGAATGTGCGGCTGGACGAGGAGCCAAAGCTTTTGCTAAGTGTAACAATCGCACGCAAATGTTTTGAGCCTATGGGCGGATCATTTTTGCCGGTCGTCACCGAAGGAGGCGGTCCAAATCGTCCAAGGGCAGAATTTGTAGGTAGGCTCAAACTACAACGAAATTTACGTGTTGACCAAATTCTTACCCTGAATTAGTTTTAATTTTATAAATACCCTATCTAAAAGGTTCAGAAATATGATCTATACTTGTGATTTACCATTCCATTAATATTTTTTCGATTTGTTTATACATACAGGGTGACTTAAAAAAAATAATGACTGAGTCAATTTATTTTATTGAAGAAATCAAGAATTGCAAAACTGAATACTTTGAAATCTTGTCAATTAGTTAGAAAAAAAAACCTGCCTGCTCTAATAACATCGAGAATATGCTCAAAATCACACTAATATTGGTCTAATTGTGCCGACCATAGCTATAAAATTCACATTAAAATAAGTCACGGACATTTTTTGAAGTGTACTACATTTCAAAAAGCAAAAAAAATGTTCAGTTTATAAACTTCATAATTATGGTTTAAAGTTTATCAATCATGTTTGACGCTTTATTTTATCCATTCCATTTGTTATCCTTTACTGCGGTCTCTCTTGGGTCGAGGTGTAACACCGGACCGAACGTTCTTCGACCGATAGGATAATTTATTACTTCCGACATCTTTTCGGTGACAAATTTAATCTTCGCATACTTCAGCGTAGTTAGTGAACTCGTAAATTTTGAAATGGAACGAAAGTCGAAGAAAACTTTCAAAGCCACGATCAAAATGTATTTGCTTATCTTCGCCAAAAAATGCATGACGTCATCGTAAAATTTGATATGATGAGTCTATACCTGTGATTTATCATTTCAGTAATATTTTTTAGATTTACTTATACAGCCTGTCTCAAAAAAAGGTCACCTCGAATTTTCGTTTTTCGACCAATAGTTTCATCGAATTAGATTTTTCAGTTTCCATTTTTCTATCAACTTTTCGATTTTATTACTTTCTAATTTTCTGATTTTTCAAATTTGCGGTATTTTTTTTTTCGAGTTTTCAGTTTTTTCGATTTTTAATTTTTGGTTTTTTTGATTTTTCGGTTTTTCGATTTTTTAATTTGCCATTCTTTCAATTTTCGATTTTTCGTATTTCCATTTTTAAATTTTTTGATTTTTCTGTTCGTCAGTTTTTAGACTTTGCAATCTTTTTGCATTTTTCGATTGTATTTTACTTTCCGATTTTTTTGATTTTTGATTCTCGATTTTACGTTTTTAATTCTTCGATTTCCGATTTTTCAATTTTCCGGTTTTTTAATTCTTCTATTCCCGATTTTTCGATTTTCCATTAATCATAAAATTTTTCGATTTTTCGGTTTTATTCTTCGACCTTCGATTTTCAACTTTCGATTATTCGATTTTCCATTTTCTGATTTTACGATTTTTCGATTGCGATTTTTCGATTTTCGTTTTTCCGCTTTGTGGTTTTTCGATTTTTCTGTTTGTTTCAGATGTTATGGTTCTGCAATTTGCAGCTTTTAGATTTCAATTTTGTTACTTTCCGATTTTCCACTTTTCGATTTTTTGATTTTTTTTCGATCGTCGTTTTTTCGATTTTTTTGATTTTTTCAATTTTTAGGCCTTGCAATTTTTTTACTTTTCGCTTTTTCGAGTATGTTTCATAGAATTTTCGATTTTTCAAGTTTCGATTTTCGATTTTTCGGTTTTTCCATTTTCCGATTTTCGATTTTTCGATTTTCCATGCTTAGATATTTTTCGATTTTTTTTTTTTCGATTTTTCTGTTCGTCTGTTTTGAGACTTTGCAATTTTTACTTTTACACTTTTCTATTATTTTAGTTTCGGATTATTCGATTTTTGAATTTTCGTTTTTTTGCATTTTTCGATTTCCAATTTTTTAATTTTTCGATTTTTCGGTTTTTTAATTTGTCGATTCTCGATATTCCGATTTTCGATTTTTCGATTTTCCAATCTTCGATTTTTCAATTTCCTGTCTTCGATTTTCCACTTTTTGATTTTACGATTTTTCAATTTCTGATTTAAAACTTCTCAGACTTTTCAGTTTTTCGATTTTCCGATGTTGCGATATCTCGATTTTTCAATGTTGCTTTGATTTTCAATTTTGCTTCGATTTTTCAATTTTTCAGTTTTCAATTTATCGATATCTCAATTTTAGGACTTTTTAACATTTCGATTCCTAAATTTTCCAGTTTTGCTTCGATTTTTTAGTTTTTCAGTTTTTAGATTTATTGATTTATCAAGTTTTCGATATCTCAGTTTTGAGACTTTTTAATATTTCGATTCTTAATTTTTTCAATTCTTCGTTTCGATTTCTCCATTTTTTAATTTTTCCATTTCTTGAATCGTCGACGTCTCGAATTCTCGTTTTTCGGCTTGTCAATTTGGCGATTATTCAGGCTTTCGTTTTTCCAATTTTCCGGTTTCTCATTTTTTCAACGTTTCAATTAAAATTGTCTCAGATTTTTCAGTTTTTTCCATTTTTCATGGGATTAATATTTCAATTTTGGCATTTTTCATTTCAATCTTTGGATTTTTCAATTTTTACGTTCTCGATTTTTCAGTTTTTCGATTTTTCGATGTTGCAATTTTTCAATTTTTCCATTATTCAATTTTGCTTAGATTTTTCAATTTTTCAGTTATTCGATTTTACTTCGATTTTTCACTTTTTCAACTTTCGATTTATCGATTCATCAGTTTTTCGAGAATTTTTAACAATTCCATTCTTAAATTTTTCAGTTTTTCGTTTCGATTTCTTCATTTTTCAATTTTTTGATTCGCCAATTTTGCTTCGATTTTTCAGTTTTGAGACTTTAACATTGAGATACTTAATTTTTTCGGTTCTGCGTTTCGATTGAGCGATTTTTTAATTTTCCCACCTCTTGAAAGTTCGACGTCTGGCATTCTCGATTTTCCGGTTTTACAATTTTTCGATTATTCAGGTTTTCGTTTTTTCAATTTTCCGATTTCTAAAATTTTCGATTATTCGACTTTTCGGTTTCTCATTTTTTCGATTTTTCATTGGTGCAATATTTCAGTGTTGGCATTTTTTCCATTTTTCTGTTCGTCTGTTTTGAGACTTTGCAATTTTTACTTTTACACTTTTCTATTATTTTAGTTTCGGATTATTCGATTTTTGAATTTTCGTTTTTTTTTTCATTTTTCGATTTCCAATTTTTTAATTTTTCGATTTTTCGGTTTTTTAATTTGTCGATTCTCGATATTCTGATTTTCGATTTTTCGATTTTCCAATCTTCGATTTTTCAATTTCCAGTCTTCGATTTTCCACTTTTTCTTTACGATTTTTCGATTTTCTGTTCGTCATTTTTAGCTTTGCATTTGATTTACTTTTCGATTTTCGATTATTTTACTTTCCAATTTTTTGATTTTTGAATTGTCGACTTTTAGAGTTTTCAATATTATGAATTTTCGAATTTTCGGTTTTCTTATTTTTCGATTTTTGATTTTTCCATTTTTCGATTTTTTGATTTTTCAATTCTCGGTTTTTCAATCTTGCAAATTTTCGATTTTTCAGATTTGTGAATTTCCAGTTTTTCGATCGACCTACGTATTAGATTCATTGAATTTTCGATTTTCGGTTTTTCCATTTTTAGATTTTTGATTTTCCAGTTTTGTATTTTCAGATTTTCTGTTTTTCGCATATCTGAGTTATCAAATTTTCGATTTTTTGGCTTTTCGATTTTTCGATATTTGATTTTCCAATTTTCGATTGTTCAGTTTTCCATTTTTCAGCTTTTAGACTTCAATTTTTTTACTTTTCGATTTTCCAAATTTTCGAGTTTCAATTTTCAGATTTTTGATTTTTCGATTTTCTTTTTAAATCTTTGAATTTTTCCGGTTCGATTTTTAGAATTTTTGATTTTTAATTTTTCCATTCTTCGGTTTTTAGACTTCAATTTTCTTTCTTTTAAATTTTTTGATATTCTATTTTCCGCTTTTCAGAATTTTCGATTTTCAGTTTTCAGACTTTCGATTTTTAGAAAATTTGAGTAGTCGAATTTTCGATTTTTCAATTCATGGATTTTTCTATGTTCAATTTTTCAATTTAAATTTTGCGATTTTCAATTTGTCCATTGTCGATTTTTAGAATTTTCGGTTTTTCAATTTTTCCATTCTCAACTGTTAGACTTCAATTTTGCTTACTTTCCGATTTTTTGGTTTTCGATTTTCCAATTTTCAGAATTTTCAAGTTTCTTCATTCAGATTTTCCATTTTCCACTTTTTCGATTTTAGATTTTTCGAATTTTTGTTTTTCCAATTTTTTGCTTTTTCGATTTTTCTGTTCGTTTCAGTTTTTAGGCTTTGCAATTTTTTCTACTTTATAGATTTTGATTATTTTAATTTCCGATTTTTTTTATTTTTGTTTTTGATTTTTTTAATTTTCAATATTACAAATTTTTGACTTTTCGATTTTTTGGTTTTCCCGTTTTACAATTTTCGATTTTTCGATTTTTGAGGTTTGTGAATTTCCACTTTTCGATAGACCTAGGTATTTGATTCATTGAATTTTCGATTTTTTGATTAGCCATTTTTAGATTTTCGATTTTTACGGTTTGTATTTTTAGATTTTCTGTTTTTTGCATTAGTGAATTTCAGTTTTTCCGATTTTTGATTTTGCGCATATTTGATTAATCAAATTTTCGAAAAAATTACCATGCTTATAAAAACTTCAAAACATCTACAATATTTCAAAGTATTCAGTTTTGCTATTCTTGATTTCTTCAATAAAATAAATTGACTAGTCATTAACTTTTTTGAGACACCCTGTATAACCAAATCAAAAAAATATTAATGCAGTGATAAATCACAAGTATAAAAACTCATCATATTTTATACACTTAAGATAGGATTTATTGTGCAAAATTTTGAGGTGACCTCATAAATTTTTTAGAGGGGATAAGCAAATATATTTTAATTAAAAATGTATCATGTTTATCATGACTTTAAAACATCTGCCAGATTTCAAAGTATTCGATTTTGCAAATTCAAAATTAAATTGCAAAATATTGTTTTATAATTTTGATTTTTTTTCCAAAAATCTGGACGTTTGGGATAAAAACTCAACACGGAGTCATAAATTACATGTGTAGGACTATGTTACTGTATACAATTTAAAACCCACTTACTATGCATGAATTTGAAGTGACGTCATCACATTATTGGTGGGGATGATTAGACAAATTTAATAAATTTGCGACATTTATGAAAAAAATATCAGTTAACAAAAATGGCACGTTTTTATTATTTGCCAGTTACATGTCACTCAACGACAATATCGTTTTTTTTAAGAGTATTTTATTTGAAAAGTGTTGACATTTTTTATACGGAACAATTGGTCGAAAGATGTTAGAAAGCAAAATAATTCATGTCCGGACCATCGTTACTCACGAACGAAAGTGACCATTATTTTATGGGAACAACTACCTGCTAAATCTTCTCCGACAAATTCGAGAGAACTGGTATGAACCATAAATATTTCTTACCAAATGTAACTATTGTCCGTCCCGTTATTGTCAATAAAATTTTATAGGGTAAAATGTGAATTTCGTTGTAGTTTGGGCCTACCTACAAATTCTGCCCTTGAAGGATTTGGAGCGCCTTCTTCGGTGAGGGCAGGCAAAAACGATCCGCCCATAGGCTCAAAACATTTGCGTGCGATTGTACAAACTCGAAAGATTTACACTCTACCACCAACTGCTCGTTTTTCTAGCGTAATCCTAGGTGTGAACTCGTTACCATATCCAGTTCGACAGCGAGTAATACTTTAAGCTCTACGGCGCCTTATTTCCAGACCTCTTCCTCTAATAATCACCCGGCTTTCCACGATTCCATCCCGCACTAGTCCCAGGCTCCGCCCGCCCCTTCGGGCACAATCCCCGTACCACTCTGACGCTAATTAGTTTCGAAAACATTGCACACACATAATAATAGCGATTTTATTGAAACCTCACACCTCTAGCGTGACTTGGCAGTCTGAAAGCAGGCACAAATTAATAATTTATGAATTTTAATTTGTACTGGCATTGATTTAATTAAGCCATATTCACGCTCGCGGTAGGCTCCAAAAGCCAAAGGTACCACTCACGCCAACTCGATTTAAATAATTCGAGATGGCTCTAAGGCCCAACAGCTGCTTAAAGATCCCGCCAACAATAGGGTTAAAAACAAAGCCGGAGCCGGCTGACATCAGCCGTCCCCTCCGTGCGCGTTTTTTTCGCGTCCAAAAAAACGCACAAAAAACTACGTGTGCGCTCACAAATCCAATTGTACCTATTTCCTGCATTAATTTCTATAATATATTAAATTAAGTGAACAACTGGCGATGGGTTTTTTGCGTGCGCGCGATATGCAGATGAGATAACGACTGTCACTGCAGCTGCGGGAATAGGAGCGGGCCCGGCGCGCCGCCCTGGGGGACTGCCCATCGATCGGACGCCATGTTTATTATCGCTAATATTTTTGTTATTACTAAAGAGCGGATTCTGAAGCAAATGCGTGAAAGTTGTACATGTGTATCTGAAAAAATCCTATTATTCGAGCCCTACTTGTTTTTGCCTACTTGGATATTTTTGATCATGGGTGCCTTTTTGGATTTTTCAACTTATTTAATTGTTTTTTTACTTGTTTTCTGCCTACTTTATTCTAAAAGCTGAATTTTCTATTCCCCGAAGCACATGTTTCTTGCGACTGTCACATTTAATATTTTGCGGCACTATATACAAAGATAATGCAACCCAGGGTCGGGGGATATCCGAAAATTGAGAATTTGAAGAATAAACAATGCAAAATTAACAAAGTGGAAAAATTAAGAAATCGACAAATAAAAAAAAATAATGAAAAATTGAAAATTCGAAAAATCAAAACGAAAAAACCGAAAAATTGAAGAGCCGAAATGTTAAAAAATTTATTACAATACATATAGTTCAAAAATCGAAAGATTGAGAAAAAAATTTAAATATCTAAAATTTCAAAAATCAAAAATGAAAATTCACAAAAACTGAAAAATCGAGAAATCGCAACATAATAAATCGAAAAACTGAAAAGTCTATCAATCGAAACGAAGAACTGAACAAATTAAGATTCGAAATGTTAAAAAGTCTCCAAACTGAAAAATCGAAACAAAATTGGGGAATTGAAAAATTGAAAAATGATGAAATCGAAACGAAAAAGTATTTATAATATATAATTGAAAAATTGAAAAATCGCAACATCGGAAAATCGAAAAACTAAAAAATCGTGAACGTAAAAATTGAAAAATCCAAAGATTGAAATGAAAAATGCTAAAATTGAAATACTAATCCATCGAAAAATCGAAAAACTGAAAAATCTGAGTAATTTTGAATGGAAAAATGGAAATAATGAGAAACCGAAAAGTCGAATAATCGAAAAATTGAAAAACCGGAATATCGAGAATGCCAGACGTCGAACATTCAGGAGATGGAAAAATAAAAAAATTGATCAATCGAAACGAAGAACTCAAAAAATTAAGAATCGAAATGTTAAAAAGTCTTAAAACTGAGACAGAAAAATTGATAAATCAATAAATCTAAAAACTGAAAAATCGAAGCAAAATTGGGGAATTAAATAATTGAAGAAGAGAGAAATCGAAAGGGCAAACTGAAAAATTTAAGAATCGAGTTGAAAAAGTCTCAAAATTTAATAATTGAAAAATTGGAAGCTCGCAACATCGGAAAATCGAAAAACTGAAAAATCCAAATACTGAAACGGAAAATGGAAAAAATGCAACAAAATGCCAAAATTGAAAAATCTAAAAACTGAAAAATCTGAGAAAAGTTGAAAGAATGAGAAACCGAAAAGTCGAAGAACCGAAAATTTTAAAAATCGGAAAATTGAAAAAATGAAAACTTGAATAATCGAAAAATTGACAAGCCGGAAAATGGAAAAATTAAAAAATTGAGAAATCGAAACAATGGTAAAAAGTCTCAAAACTGACATATCGAAAACTTGATAAATCAATAAATCTAAAAACTGAAAAATCGAAGCAAAATTGATTAACTGAAAAATTGAAAAATCGAATCAAATTGAACAATCGAAGCAAAATTGAAAAATTGAAAAATCGAGAAATCGCAACATCGGAAAATCGAAAAACTGAAAAATCGAGAAGGTAAAAATTGAAAAATGCAAAGACTGAAACGAAGAATCGAAAAATATTGAAACCAGTGAAAAATCGATAGATCGAAAAATCAAAAATCTGAAAAGTCTCGGAAGTTTTAAATCGAAACATTGAAAAATCGAGTAGGTAACAAATTGAAAAATCCAAAAATTGAAACGAAAAATCGAAAAATTTAAAAATCTAGGAAGAATTGAATCGAAAAATTGAAAAAACGAAAACCTGAATAGTCAAATAATTAAAAAATTGAAACATTGAAAAACTGAAAAATTGAGAATTCGAGACGTCGAAGATTCGAGAAATGGAAAAATTAAAAAGTAGAAAAGTCGAAAACTCAAAAAATCGAGAAATATAAAAATTTAAAAATCGATTAATCGAAAAACTGAAAATTTCAGAACACCAATAATTGAAAAATCATAAAACGAAAATATCGGAAAATTGAGAGATCGAACCGAAAAAACAGAAAATTTAAGAACTGAAATGTAAAAAATCTCAAAATTCGGATACAGAAAAATTGAAAAATCGAAGCAAAATTGAATAATTTGAAAAATTGAAAAATCGAAACATGCCAAAACTGAAATATTTAAACCATTGAAAAATCGATACATCGAAAAATTGAGAGACTGAAAAAGCTGAGAAAATTTTTAAGTCGAAAAACTGAAAATTGTAAAAACCGAAAAATTGAAAAAGCGAAAAGCTGAATAATCGAAAAATTGAAAAACGGAAAAATCGAGAATGCCAGTCGTCCAACATTCAAGAGATGGGAAAATTCAAAAATTGATCAATCGAATCAAATAACTGAAAAAATTAAGAATCGAAATTTTAAAAAGTCTCAAAACTGAGATGAGGTATCGAAAAATTGATAAAATGATAAATTTAAAAACTGAAAAACTGAAAAATCGAAGCAAAATGCGGGAATTGAAAAACTGAAAAATCGAGAAATCGCAACATCAGAAAATCGAAAAACTGCAAAATCACGAAGGTAAAAAATTGAATGATCCAAAATTTGAAAGATCAAAAAATGTTGAAAAATCCCAAAACTGAAAAATCTAAGAAAAAATAGAATCGATAAATTGGAAAAATGAGAAATCGAAAAGTCGAAAAACCGAATTTTTAAAAAATCGGAAAGTTGAAAAAATGAAAGCCTGAATAAACGGAAAATTGACAAGCCAGAAAATCGACAATTCGAGACGTCCAAGATTCAAGAAATGGAAAAATTAAAAAATCGAGAAATCGAAACGAAAAACTGCAAAATTTAGGAATGGAAATGGTAAAAAGTCCAAAAATTGAGATATCGAAAAATTGATAAATCGATAAATCGAAAAGTGAAAAATTGAAAATTCGAAGCAAAATTGAAAAATCCAAAGATTGAAACGAAAAATCGAAAAATGTTGAAAAATGCCAAAACTCAAATATTAAACCAATGAAAAATCGAAAAATCGAAAAACTGAAAATCTATGAAGAATTGAATCGAAAAATTGGAAGGATGAGAATTGAAAAGTCGAAGAAAAATTGAAACGAAAACCTGAATAATCGAAGAATTGAAAACTTGAAAAATTGAGAAATTGAGTCGTCGAAAATTCGAGAAATGGGAAAATTAAAAAATAGAAAAACCTAAATTTGAAAACTCAAGGAATCGAGAAATCTAAAAGTTTAAAAATCGATTAATCGAGAATTAGAAATTTAGAAAAGCGTAAAATTGAAAAATCGAAAAATTGAACAACCGAAAACTTCAAAAATGGTAGAACGGAAATATCGGAAAATTGAGAAATCGAAAATTAACAAAACGGAAAAATTAAAAAAATGGAGAAATCGAAACGAAAAACTGAACAATTTAAGAATCCAAATGTTAAACAGTCTCAAAATTGAGATATCGAAAAATTGATTAATCGAAAAATCAAAAAACTGAAAAATCGAAGTAAAATTGAATAACTGAAAAACTGAAAAATCGAAACAAAATTAAATAACTGAAAAATTGAAAAATCGACAAATTGCAATATCGGAAAATCGAAAAATGTTGAAAAATGTCAAAACTGAAATATTAAACCATTGAAAAATTGATACATCAAAAAACTGAAAAATCTGAGAAATTTTAATAATCGGAAAATTGAAAAAACGAAAACCTGAATAATCTAAAACCTGACCTGACCTGACCTGAATAATCTAAAAGATGAAATGGAAAATCAATAATTCGACACGTCCAAGATTCAAGAAATGGAAAAATTAAAAAAATTGAGAAACGGATACGAAGAACTGAAAGAAATTAATAATCGAAATGTTAAAATGTCTCAAAACTGAGATATCGAAAAACTGAGAAATCGAAGCAAAATTGGGGAAATGAAAAATTGAAAAATCGAGAAATCGCAACATCAGAAAAACGAAAAACTGAAAAATCCAGAAGGTAAAAATTTGAAAAGAAAAATCGAACAAGTGAAAAACCGAAATTTTAAAAATCGAAAAATTAAGAAAACGGAAACCTGAATAATCAAAAAACTAAACAATTGAAACATTGAAAAACTGAAAAATCGAGAAATCGAGAGATCGAAGATTCGAGAAATGGGAACCTCAAATAATCGAGAAATCGAAAAATTTAAAAATCGCTTAATCAAGAAACTGACAATTTAGGAACGCCAATATTGAAAAATCATAAAGCGGAAATATCGGAAAATTGACAAATTGAAACGAAAAACTGAAAAATTTCAGAACCGACATGTGAAAAAGTTCCAAAACTGAGTTTTTAAAAATTTATCAATTTTTCTATATATCTGAGATGTAGAAAAATTGATAAATCTATATCGAAAATAACGCAAAACGGAAATAACGGAAAATTAAAAATCGAGAAATCGAAAATTTAATCAATCGAGAAATTGAAGCAAAATTGGTAGCAAAATGCCGACAATTCAGTAACCTAAATCTATTTCTAGGAAGAGTATTGAAGAATTGAGCTTTTCAAAGAAATGAAAGTATGTACCTTCTGAAGATCAGAATCTAAAAAACAAAAATGATTCAGGTAATTTTCGAAAGTAGTAGAAAAAGAGTCGAACATTTCGTAATGGAGTGTATTGAAAAATTTAGTTTTAGAAAAAATCGTCTAAAAATTCGCAAAATATTCTGGGAGACAGAACTCGACATGTTAATCCGAAAAATGTAGGGTGATTCTCGTCCCGGAGCAAAATTTCGATTTCAAATTCCGTTTTTTTCAAAAATCCTAGAAATTACAGTACGTGATTCTGCAAAAATGGTTCAATTTTTCTAAAAAATGCGGACGAAAGCAGCTTCTAAATAAAAAAATTTCGATAGGTAATTTTCGAAGGTCATCAAAAAAAGATTCAAACTCAACTATTAAAAAAATTGAGTTTTTAAAAAGTTATCTAAAAATTCTCGACGTGATGATTAGAAAAACAGAAATCTAAAAGTAGCCATACTTTCATTGGACGATTATGGAAAACGAGCTTTAGGGCGAAAATAACATCTGAAAGTCGCAATCTATCAAAAAAATATCTTAAAATAATTTAATAAGGTTTTTGAAAAAATCAATCTAAAAGTCCATAAAAAAGTCTATGTGATGGATTTCGACAAGAGTTTAGATATATTCGTTTTGAATTTTTTTTTTTCAAAAGTTCTTATAACCGCCATTTCGATGGACAGATTCTGGAAAAACAGAAGTTTTTGAAAAAAATCAGGCCGGAAAACAACTTCTGGAAGCCCCAATCTAGTAAAAAATATATTTAGGTTTTTTCGAACCTCATCGAAAGTCAAATTTCGAAAATTGTCTTTTTGAAAAATTTGCAAACTACAAAAATTCTTGGAGATAGACTCGACGTGCTGATTCGAAAAATATAGGCGTGTTTAGAGCAAGATTTTAGAAATACATATTCAGTTTGAAATATTTTTTTAGTCCTAAAAATTACCATACTTCATTCAGTGATTCTGTTGTGAGGGATAGGTTTCGAAGAAATGAGGCCGAAAGTACAACTTTCTAGAAGGTCAAAATTTTTCGTAAGCATTGAAAAATTGATTTTTTGAAAAAAAAAATTTGAAAAATATTTGGTTTGTTGATTAAAAATTCCAAAAAAATTAGGAGATAGACCTAGACGTGCTGATTCGAAAAATATAGCGTGTTTATGATCCAGGACCAAGATTTTAGAAATATTTACTTCAAAATCCATTTCATTTTTCCGAGTTTTTCGAAGAAATGAGGCTGAAAGTAACTTCGACGTGATCGAAAAAAAGTTCCATAATAACTGAAAAATTGGAATTTTGAAAAATTGTGTGCAAATCCACAAAAAAATCTAGGAGATAGATCTCAATTACGATTCTTGACCTACTGCATTCTGTGATTTAGGTACCTCTAAAACACCCAGAAACACACCATGCTACAGCAGTACCTGCCAATCTCACTTTTTTACTTTTGGAAAAAGTAGTACTCGCAACTCGGGCCACAAAGCCTATAAATCTCCCGACATATACTAATGATCTTGCAGAGAGGCCGCTTCCTGATTGATGGTTATTTAAATAAATTGCATTAGTTATGGTACGGCTGACCCGAGGCCCGGTACTGAAAGGCCGGCGTATTGTTTTTGCCGTGCGCGTATATCTTCATACGCGTCCACGGGATCGTGTGGGCAAGCAATCGCCTCGCCTGCCCCCAGTGGAAACAATTTCCTGGCTTGACGGGAACGTGATGATCTCGTCGGCTTGATTAAGTGCGGTTCGCGAATTGGTCTGAGCGTGTCGCACGATGGCGCTCGCACCAGCCTGGCGACACGGAGCGCCGATCTCTCCTAATTGAGCCCAATTAAGTGACTAAGTAAAATGAGTAATGTGTGTGTTGCAGATGCTGGCCATCATCGTCTGGAGCGGGTCGTGACCTCGCGGCCTGCTACTTGTTATTGTGGATTGTGGGCCACTCATCTGGGCCGCCTGCACTCAATTAGTCGCCGGGTTTCGCTAGATTTTTATCGGGGAGGAGGAATGCGCCGATACGCCGATGAGAACGGCGAGATTAATCGGGAGGTAGTTAATTTCAGAGCGGCGAGCTTGAACAAATAACGACTTGTGCAAACCCTGCTGCCGATCTTCGACGTCACTCGCGTTGGCGCCACCTATGAGACGGAGGCGCAACGTCGCTGCCGTTTTTTTAAATGAATATTTCCCTATCGCCCCATTCATCGCTGCCAGCATTCCAGCCCCGTAGCTACGGGGGGGCGAGAGGGGGCTGAGCCCCCCCCAACAGTTGTGGTTGCCCCCCCTGGAAGACTTATACATTATAAATTTCAAATTAGTAATAAAATTTCAATATAATGCCGATTGCCGAAGCATATTAACTGGCTCCACCCGCCCCACCTTTATTTTCTTGCAGGGTATATTATTTGGCAATATCACACTACCGTTGATGTTAACCGTATAAAAAAATGAACATGTCACATTTTATTCCATAGCCTACTACGTACTTGAGAAAAGTCAAAAATATTATATGGATTTTCTAAAAATTGAGCTTTTATTGAAATGGACAAAAAATCGACAAAAAATTCTGAGATGTAGATCTCGATGAGGTTAATCAAAAAACATAAGGTTTTGATGGTCCCAGACCAAGATTTTTCAAAAATTCGGTTCCAAAGTCGACATTTCAAAATTTCTCAAAAAATACATTTCTTTTGGCGGCTCTGGAAAAATTGTACCAATTTTCGAAAAAATAAAACCCAAAAAAAAAACATTTGGAGATCGAAATCAATAAAAAGATCCCTTCTGCTAGTTTTCGAAAATGAGTGGGAAAACTCAAATTTTTTTTATAGATTTTCAAAAATTGAGCTTTTGTTGAAATTGGCTGAAAATCTACAAAAAATTCTGAGATGTAGATCTCGACGAGTTTAGTCAAAAAACATAAGGTCTTGCTGCTATTCGGTTTCCAAGTCGACTTTTTAAAATTTCTCAAAAATTATACTCCTATTTCTTTTGACGATTCTAGAAAAATTTTACAAATTTTCGATCAAATAAAACCAAAAACAACATCTGAAGATTGAAATAAATAAAAGAATGACTTTTGGTAGTTTTTGGAAATGCTTAAGAAAAGTCAAAATTTATTTAGTTTTCAAAAATTTAGCTTTTGTTAGAGTTGACAAAAAATTCTGAAATATAGATCTCGATGAGCTTAATCGAAAAAGATGTTCATGCTCCCGGAGCAAAATTTACGAAATATTGGGTTTCTACCTAAAATTTCTAAAAAATCTCAAAAGTGACTTAAAAAAAAGTTATTTCTTTATGAAATTGTGGAAAAATTCGACGAAATATCAAAAAAATAAAACCAAAAATAACATCTGTAGATCGAAATCAATAAAGAGATCCCTTTTGCTAATTTTCGAAGATGCTTCGGAAAAGTCAAAAAATGTATATGGATTTTCAAAAATTGAGCTTTTCTTGAAATTAACAAAAAATCAACAAAAAATTTCGAGATGTAGATTTAGATGAGCTTAATCCAAAAACATAAGGTCTTGATGGTCCCAGACCAAGATTTTCGAAAAATTCGGTTTCAAAGTCGACATTTCAAAATTCCTCAAAAATTACATTTCTTTTGGCGGCTTTGGAAAAATTGTACAAATTTTCGAGAAAATAAAACCAAAAACAACATTTGGAGATCGAAATCGATAAAGAGATCCCTTTTGCTAATTTTCGAAAACAGTTGGGAAAAGTCAAAAACATTTTATAGATTTTCAAAAATTTAGCTTTTGTTGAAGTCGATTAAAAATCCACAAAAAAATCTGAAATGTTGATCTCGACGAGCTCAATCAAAAAACACAAGGTCTAGATGGTCCCAGATCAAGATTTTCTAAACATTCGGTTTCAAAGTTCAAAAATTACATTTCGTTTGGCGATTGCTGAAAAATTTTACGACTTTTCAACCAAATAAAACCAAAAACAACATCTGGAGATCGAAATCAATAAAGGAATCCCGTTTGGTAATCTCGAACGTGCTTGAAAAAAAGTCAAAAATTTGATACAGGTTCTCAAAAATTGCCATATTTCTTCCGTCGATTCTGGAAAAATTGTAGGAATTTTCAAAAAAATTGAATCCAAAACGATTTTTGGAAATCGAGATGAACAAAGGAGTCTCTTTTGATAATTTTTGAAAATGCTTGGGAAAAGTCAAAAATTTTATATGGGTTTTCAAAAATTGAACTTTCGTAAAAGTTGACAAAAAATTCTGAAATATAGATTTGGACGAGCTTAAAAAAACATGACAGGTTCATGGTTCCGGATCAAAATTTTCATAATACTCGGTTTCGAGCTGGAATTTTCAAAATTTCTCAAAAATTACCATATTTCTTTTGGCGATTATGGAAAAATTGTACGAATTTTCGAAAAAATTGAATCCAAAACGATTTTTGGAAATCGAGATGAACAAAGGAGTCTCTTTTGATAATTTTTGAAAATGCTTGGGAAAAGTCAAAAATTTTATATGGGTTTTCAAAAATTGAACTTTCGTAAAGTTGACAAAAAATTCTGAAATATAGATTTGGACGAGCTTAAAAAAACATGACAGGTTCATGGTTCCGGATCAAAATTTTCGAAATACTCGGTTTCGAGCTCGAATTTTCAAAATTTCTCAAAAATTACCATATTTCTTTTGGCGATTATGGAAAAATTGTACGAATTTTCGAAAAAATTGAATCCAAAACGATTTTTGGAAATCGAGATGAACAAAGGAGTCTCTTTTGATAATTTTTGAAAATGCTTGGGAAAAGTCAAAAATTTTATATGGGTTTTCAAAAATTGAACTTTCGTAAAGTTGACAAAAAATTCTGAAATATAGATTTGGACGAGCTTAAAAAAACATGACAGGTTCATGGTTCCGGATCAAAATTTTCGAAATACTCGGTTTCGAACTCGAAGTTTCAAAATTTCTCAAAAATTACCATATTTTTTTTGGCGATTGTGGAAAAATTGTACGAATTTTCGAAAAAATAACCAAAAACAACATCTGGAGATCGAAATTAATAAAGGAATCCCTTTTGGTAATCTCGAACGTGCTTGAAAAAAAGTCAAAAATTTGATACAGGTTCTCAAAAATTGCCATATTTCTTCCGTCGATTCTGGAAAAATTGTAGAATTTTCAAAAAATGAATCAAAACGATTTTTGGAAATCGAGATGAACAAAGGAGTCTCTTTGATAATTTTTGAAAATGCTTGGAAAAAGTCAAAAATTTTATATGGGTTTTCAAAAATTGAACTTTCGTAAAGTTGACAAAAAATTCTGAAATACAGATTTGGACGAGCTTAAAAAAACATGACAGGTTCATGGTTCCGGATCAAAATTTCATAATACTCGGTTTCGAGCTCGAATTTTCAAAATTTCTCAAAAATTACCATATTTCTTTTGGCGATTGTGGAAAAATTGTACGAATTTTCGAAAAAAAACCAAAAACAACATCTGGAGATCGAAATTCAATAAAGGAATCCCTTTTGGTAATCTCGAACGTGCTTGAAAAAAAGTCAAAAATTTGATACAGGTTCTCAAAAATTGCCATATTTCTTCCGTCGATTCTGGAAAAATTGTAAGAATTTTCAAAAAAATTGAATCCAAAACGATTTTTGGAAATCGAGATGAACAAAGGGTCTCTTTTGATAATTTTTGAAAATGCTTGGGAAAAGTCAAAAATTTTATATGGGTTTTCAAAAATTGAACTTTCGTAAAAGTTGACAAAAAATTCTGAAATATAGATTTGGACGAGCTTAAAAAAACATGACAGGTTCATGGTTCCGGATCAAAATTTTCGAAATACTCGGTTTCGAGCTCGAATTTTCAAAATTTCTCAAAAATTACCATATTTCTTTTGGCGATTGTGGAAAAATTGTACGAATTTTCGAAAAAATAACCAAAAACAAACATCTGGAGATCGAAAATAAAATTAATAATAGGAATTCCTCTTTGGTAATCTCAACCGTGCTTGAAAAAAATCAAAAATTTGATATAGTACAGGTTCTCATCAAAAATTGCCATATTTCTTCCGTCGTTCGATTTGAACAAAAATTGAATCCAAAACGATTTTTGGAAATCGAGATGAACAAAGGAGTCTCTTTGATAATTTTTGAAAATGCTTGGAAAAGTCAAAAATTTTATATGGGTTTTCAAAAATTGAACTTTCGTAAAAGTTGACAAAAAATTCTGAAATAAGATTTGGACGAGCTTAAAAAAAATATGACAGGTTCATGGTTCCGGATCAAAATTTTCGATAATACTCGGTTTCGAGCTCGAATTTTCAAAATTTCTCAAAAATTACCATATTTTTTTGGCGATTGTGGAAAAATTGTACGAATTTTCGAAAAAATAACCAAAAACAACATCTGGAGATCGAAATAATAAGGAATCCCTTTTGGTAATCTCGAACGTGCTTGAAAAAAAGTCAAAAATTTGATACAGGTTGTCAAAAATTGCCATATTTCTTCCGTCGATTCTGGAAAAATTGTAAGAATTTTCAAAAAAATTGAATCCAAAACGATTTTTGGAAATCGAGATGAACAAAGGAGTCTCTTTTGATAATGTTTTGAAAATGCTTGGGAAAAGTCAAAAATTTTATATGGGTTTTCAAAAATTGAACTTTCGTAAAAGTTGACAAAAAATTCTGAAATATAGATTTGGACGAGCTTAATAAAATATGACAGGTTCATGGTTCCGGATCAAAATTTTCGAAATACTCGGTTTCGAGCTCGAATTTTCAAAATTTCTCAAAAATTACCATATTTCTTTTGGCGATTGTGGAAAAATTGTACGCATTTTCGAAAAAAACAACCAAAAACAACATCTGGAGATCGAAATTAATAAAGGAATCCCTTTTAGGTAATCTCGAACGTGCTTGAAAAAAAGTCAAAAATTTGATACAGGTTCTCAAAAATTGCCATATTTCTTCCGTCGATTCTGGAAAATTAAGAATTTTCAAAAAAATTGAATCCAAAACGATTTTTGGAAATCGAGATGAACAAAGGAGTCTCTTTGATAATTTTTGAAAATGCTTGGAAAAAGTCAAAAATTTCTATATGGGTTTTCAAAAATTGAACTTTCGTAAAGTTGACAAAAAATTCTGAAATATAGATTTGGACGAGCTTAAAAAAACATGACAGGTTCAGGTTCCGGATCAAAATTTTCGAAATACTCGGTTTCGAGCTGAATTTTCAAAATTTCTCAAAAATTACCATATTTCTTTGGCGATTTGGCAAAATTGAGATTTTCGAAAAAATAACAAACATCTGGAATCGAATAATAAAGAATCCTTTGGTAATCTCGAACGGTGAAAAAAATCAAATTGATAGGTTCCAAAAATGCATATTTCGTCGATTCTGGAAATTCGAGATAACGATTTTGGAAATCGAATGAAAGGAGTCTCTTTTGATAATTTTTGAAAATGCTTGGGAAAAGTCAAAAATTTTATATGGGTTTTCAAAAATTGAACTTTCGTAAAAGTTGACAAAAAATTCTGAAATATAGATTTGGACGAGCTTAAAAAAACATGACAGGTTCAGGTTCCGGATCAAAATTTTCGAAATACTCGGTTTCGAGCTCGAATTTTCAAAATTTCTCAAAAATTACCATATTTCTTTTGGCGATTGTGGAAAAATTGTACGATTTTCGAAAAAAACCAAAAACAACATCTGGAGATCGAAATTTAATAAAGAATCCCTTTTGGTAATCTCGAACGTGCTTGAAAAAAGTCAAAAATTTGATACAGGTTCTCAAAAATTGCCATATTTCTTCCGTCGATTCTGGAAAAATTGTAAGAATTTTCAAAAAAATTGAATCCAAAACGATTTTTGGAAATCGAGATGAACAAAGGAGTCTCTTTTGATAATTTTGAAAATGCTTGGAAAAAGTCAAAAATTTTATATGGGTTTTCAAAAATTGAACTTTCGTAAAAGTTGACAAAAAATTCTGAAATATAGATTTGGACGAGCTTAAAAAAACATGACAGGTTCATGGTTCCGGATCAAAATTTTCGAAATACTCGGTTTCGAGCTCGAATTTTCAAAATTTCTCAAAAATTACCATATTTCTTTTGGCGATTGTGGAAAAATTGTACGATTTTCGAAAAAATAACCAAAAACAACATCTGGAGATCGAAATTAATAAAGGAATCCCTTTTGGTAATCTCGAACGTGCTTGAAAAAAGTCAAAAATTTGATACAGGTTCTCAAAAATTGCCATATTTCTTCCGTCGATTCTGGAAAAATTGTAAGAATTTTCAAAAAAATTGAATCCAAAACGATTTTTGGAAATCGAGATGAACAAAGGAGTCTCGTTTGATAATTTTTGAAAATGCTTGGAAAAAGTCAAAAATTCTATATGGGTTTTCAAAAATTGAACTTTCGTAAAGTTGACAAAAAATTCTGAAATACAGATTTGGACGAGCTTAAAAAAAACATGACAGGTTCAAGGTTCCGGATCAAAATTTTCGAAATCAAAATAACTCGGTTTCGAGCTGGAATTTTCAAAATTTCTCAAAAATTACCATATTTCTTTTGGCGATTATGGAAAAATTGTACGAATTTTCGAAAAAATGAACCAAAACGAATTTTTGGAATCGAAATGAACAAAGGAGTCTCTTTTGATAATTTTGAAATGCTTGGAAAAAGTCAAAAATTTATAATGGTTTTCAAAAATTGAATATTTCGTAAAGTGACAAAAAATTCTGAAAAGATTTGGACGACTTAAAAAAATGAATCCAATTCATGTTCCGGAAAAATCGAAAAATACTCGGTTTGAGCTGAATTTTAAAATTTTCAAAAATTACATATTTCTTTGCGATTGTGGAAAAATGTGACAAATTTCGAAAAAATTACACAAAAAACATACATCAGAGATTCGAATCAATAAGAGAATCCCTTTTGGTATTCGAAGTGCTTGAAAAGTAAAAATTTCAAATGGTTCTCAAAAAATTGCCATATTTCTTCGCGATTTGGAAAAATTGTAAGAATTTTACAAAAAATTGAATCCAAAACGATTTTTGGAAATCGAGATGAACAAAGGAGTCACTTTTGATAATTTTTGAAAATGCTTGGGAAAAGTCAAAAATTTTATATGGGTTTTCAAAAATTGAACTTTCGTAAAAGTTGACAAAAAATTCTGAAATATAGATTTGGACGAGCTTAAAAAAACATGACAGGTTCATGGTTCCGGATCAAAATTTTCGAAATACTCGGTTTCGAGCTGGAATTGTCAAAATTTCTCAAAAATTACCATATTTCTTTTGGCGATTATGGAAAAATTGTACGAATTTTCGAAAAAACAACCAAAAACAACATCTGGAGATCGAAATCAATAAAGGAATCCCTTTTGGTAATCTCGAACGTGCTTGAAAAAAGTCAAAAATTTGATACAGGTTCTCAAAAATTGCCATATTTCTCCCGTCGATTCTGCAAAAAATGTAAGAATTTTCAAAAAAATTGATTCCAAAACTATTTTTGGAAGAAATCGAGATGAACAAACGAATTCTTTTGGTAATTTTCGAAAATGCTTGGGAAAAGTCAAAAATTTTATATGGGTTTCCAAAAATTGAGCTTTTGTTAAAGTTGACAAAAAATTCTGAAATACACATCTCGACGAGTTTAAAAAAACATGATGAGTTCATGGTTCCGTACCAAAATTTTCGAAATATTTGGTTTCGAAGTCGGATTTTTAAAATATGTGCTAAACATGCAAAAAAATAAACTCAAACAAATTGGATGTTACCTATATGGCCACTACACAAATTTTTGGATGCAGTACAGCTGTTTGTGAATCTACATTCTCTGTTTTAACCAGCATTTTAACCAAGTACCGTACTAATTTTTTGGACTTCGACAGGTTTTTACGAAAATTTAGCGTAAAAAATCGACGTTTCCAATTATTTTAATGTTCTTTCAAATATAAAAACTCAGAAAAAATAAACTAGTTATCTGAGTGTATTATTAAAATATAAATATTTACATGAAGCCCCCTCTGTCGACAAACTTGCCCCCCCCTGAGTAAGTTTTCTAGCTACGGGCTGCAGCATTCCGCGGAAAGCGAGAGCTCAATTTCGCAAAATCCCCATGTCCCGAGTTTTTTCGATCGTCGAAGATATTGTCACAGCCCATCATGTGCGGCCAAATGCATTCCTCCCAGCTCCACCTTGTCCTTGATTCTGCGCCCGTTCTGCATACAGAAATGGTCCCCAGCAGTCCCCAACTGGTGCTACCTGACGCGCCGTCAATAGCTCGTGATGGCGATCGTCCGCGTTATTCACACCAACAAACGATGGGTGTTGCTGCGACCATTAGCATACAATGGGACAGTTATTACTAATCCACTGCCGTCCAGCATTTTATTCTCTTTTGTTGTCGCTTACGTATTCTATTGTTGCCAAAACGTACACCTAGACTGTAATTTGATATTTAAAATATTTCAAAATGTCAACTCGACCATTAACATGGCCGCGGCGATAAACGGATTCTTTGTTTTACGAGCGAGATCGGGCCAGATGTAAATTGGGAGGTGTATTGGTTTTGGGGATTTTTGAACGAGCTTGTCGTCGGGCAGAGGCGGCTGGAATTTACGAGGGTCAGGAGGTCGATCAGGTGTGCGGGTTTATGGTGTATTAAAATCGACGATTGTTGGATACAATGTTGCCGATGTCGCGGGGTCTTCACGGATTTTATAGTTTATGGGTGCAATTAATGGGGGTGTGACCGATGGAAGCAGAACAAGGACGGAGGTCGCTGAGGAGGAAGAGAGAGGAGCGAGATGGGTTCTTAAGGCTTCTCGTTCTGGTGCATGTTATAAGAATGAAACTGTGACGTAATATATACTTTTACCCATCAAAATAGCCCCAACAAAACCAGGTCAGGAAAAGTCAGGTTAAGTCATAATTAATTAATTATAATTTTGTTGGGTTATCACTTTGAGAAAAGACCACTGAAAATTTTATCATTTTTGTTTCTTCCAGATGTATATATGTACATACATAACCAGGTATTATGATCCGGTAATGCTGACGACGTTAGATAAACACATTTTTTGCCCGTTGTGACTAAAGAGTACTTTAGTCTCTGCAATCGATCATTAGCAATACATTTGCTAGTTCTATGAGTACCGCTTTATCAACTGAACTAGAAAATAAAACGAGTAGCGAGCGCCTACTGTTCAAAAGTTTCTAAGAAAATTAGTTCTTATGCTAAACGGGTATAAGGGTCACTGTCGAGTCCAATATTTTAAATACAATCCACAACCTCTTCAATTGTGAGGTCCCAAACATTTTTACTTTACTACTACCATGTAGTTTTTTTTTTGATTCGTGTTCAACAAATTCCGAAAAAAAAAATTATTTTGAGAACTATTTTCTACGACATCCAACTTTTTTTAATGACGCTTCATATTTTTTAGAATTATTGTAAAGCTTGTTTTTCTGAATTCATAAACATTTCATACTTTAATCACCCTACGCTGCCATTGTTTATGATTCGAACGCATTATGTTTCGAAAACACATTGTTTATATATAAATTAGTCTGATGGATATTTGTGCTTTGATGTTCCAATATCGAAATATCGAAAAAAATATCTTATTGTACTTGCCTTTTTTGAAGTTCACATGTAAACTTTTCGCGTAAAATGAAATTTTAGAAACCCAAGGAAGTAAAAATGTGAAGTTCTTCTATGTTTAGCCACATTTGATTGGCCTAAAGTCGGTCATAATAAAAATGATAAAATTGAAAACTCGAAAAACTGAAGAGAAAAAAAACTAATTATTGCAAATTTGAAAAATTGCATTTCAAAAACTTGAAGAGAAATGGAAAATCGGATAATTAAGAAATCGAAAAATCGAAAATTTTCTAAAATTGAACTATTGAAAAACTGAAAAATTAAAAAATCAAAAATTTGAAAAAACGGAAAACTGAAAAATCTATTGAAAAAATAAAAAAATCGAGCAACTGAAAATCAAAAAGTCGAAAAATTAAATTAAAAGAGGAGAAACTGAAAATCGTAAATAGAAGGACTGAAAAATTGAGCAATCGAAAATTTTTTAAATTCTAAAATCAAAAAATTGCAAAATTGGAAATTTACACTTCAAAAACTAAAAGAAATGGAAATTGACAAATAGAAAAAATGAAAAATTCAGTAGTTAGAAAATGAGAAATCGAAAAATTATAAAATTGTATCGAAAAGTTGTAAAAATGATAAACTGAAATTGAAAAACGAAAAACTGAAAATTCGAATATTGAAAATTGAAAAATCAATAATAGAAAAAAAAACAAGCCTCTGAAAATCGAAAAAATTAATAAAGCGAAAAATGAAAAATAGAAGTGGGGAAAACTGTAAAAATTATACTTCAAAAACTAAAAAAGAAAGATGAAAATTGAGAAATCGAAAAACTGAAAAATTCAGAAGTTGAAAAATTGGGAAGTGACAAATCGAAAAATTGCTCTACAAAAACTGGAAAAAATGAAAAATTGGAGAATCGGATAAATGCGAAATTGGAACACTGCAAGATTGTGAAACCGAAAAGTCGAAATATTGAAAATTGAAAAATCAGTAATTGGAAAAAGAATGAAGTAACTGGAAAAAAAATCAAAAATTTAAAAGTCGAAGAATTTAAAAAAGATAAGTCGAGAAATTGAAAAACCAAAAGTAGAGAAATTGAAGAATTGTCAAATGCGATTCAAAAACTAGAAAAAATGAAAAATTGAAAAACCGAAAAACTAAAAAATTTAAAAGTTTAAAAATCGAAAAATTGTGAAAATTGAGAAATCAAGAAATCGAAAAACCGTAAAATTGAAAAAACAAAAATCCGTAAGACTGACAAAACTGAAAAGTTGAAAATTCGAAATGTTAAATCTTAAAAGTCGCGTAATTGGAAAATACATCGAAGTAGAGAAATTGAAAAGACGAAAATTTTTGAAATAAAAAAAATCGAAAAATTGTAGTCAAAAAAACTATGTTAAAAAATCGAAAATTCTCCAAGAACTGTAAAAATTGAAAACTTTGCACTTCAAAAACCAAAAGAAATTAAAATTGAAAAATCGAAAAATGGTAAAAAAGCAGTTTAAAAACTTGAAAAAATGAAAAATTGGAAAATCGGATAAATGAGAAACCGAAAAAATTCCAAAATCGTAAAATAAACAAATTAAAAAAACTGAGAAACTGAAAATTCGAAAATTGAAAAAACGAAAAAATGAAAAGTCTAAATATTGAAAATTGAAAAATCAATTATTAAAAATAAAAATCCATAAATTAAAAATTTAAATTCGAAAAATTCAAATATCATAACTAAAAAAATTGAAAAATTGTAAAATTAAAAAGTCGAAAAATTGTAAAATCAACAAAAACTTGAAAAAAAATTCAAAATCCAAATAATTGTAAAAATTACAGTTAATAACTGAATGAAAAAAAAAAATTAACATTCAAAAAAAACTGAAAAATTTGGAAGTTGTAAAATCCAAAAATTGGCAAAATTGGAAATAAGAAAAATTGTAAAATTGCCTCCAAAAAATTTAAAATCCCTAGTGAAAATAATATAAAAATCGAGTAACTGAAAAAACCATTATTAGTTTAAATTAAAAAATTGAACTCCGAGAAATTGGAAAATCAAGTGGAGAAAACTGGAAAATTCAGAAGTTGAAAGATCGAAAAATTGTAAAATAGCAGTTCAAAAAACTAGAATAAAATGAAAAATTGAAAAAATCGAAAAACTAAAAAAATAAAAAGTTGAAAAAATTCGAAAAAAAAAAATTAGGCAATGATAAATCGAAATATATAGCAAAAATTCTAAAATGAAAAATCGCAAAACCGTGAAACGAAAAATCGAAAGACCGTAAAATTGAAAAACAAAAAAACCAAAAGATTGAAAAATCAAAAAATTAAAAAATTAAGTATGAAAAATTGTAAAATTGTAACATTGCACCTCAAAAACTAAAAAAATGAAAATGAAATATCCAAAAACTGGAAAATTCAGAAGTTGAAGAATCGAAAAACTGGCAAATTGGAAATCGAAAAATTAAAAAATTAAAAGGAAATCAAAAGTAAGAAGAAATTGAAAAGGTGCAAAATTAAAATTTCCAAAAAATTCGAAAACTGTAAATTGGAAATTTACAGTTCGAAACCTAAAAGAAACGAAAATTGATAAATGGAAAATCTGAAAAATTCAGAATTGAAAAATCGAAAATTTGGCAAATTAGAAATTAGAAAAATTGTAAAACTGCACTCTTCAAGAACATGAAAAAAATGAAGAATTGTAAAATCGGATAATTGCAAAATCGAAAAATTGCTAAATTGTAACACTGAACATTCGCAAAACGGAGAAAACTGAAAACTCGTAAAACTGAAAAAACGAAAAACTGTGAAGTCAAAATAGTGAAAACTGAAGAATGAATAACTGGAAACAAATCGGGCAATTGAAAACTAAAAATCAGAAAATTAAAAAATAAAAATAAAAACAAATAGAAACGAAATGAAAAAACGACAAACTGAAAAATTGGAAAACTAATAAGTCGGAAAATTGTAAAAATTGTAGTTCAGAAACTCGAAAAAATAAAAAAATTGTGTAACTAAGAAATCGAAAAATAGCTAAATTCTTAAATTGGAAAATCGAAAAACCGTAAAATTGAAAAATCAAAAAACTGTAAAATAAAAATTACAAAGATTGTAAAATTGTAAAATCAAAAAATTATATTAAAAAATTAGAAAATCGAAGAATTGTAAAATAGAAACTTTGCACTTCGAAAACTTGAACTGAAAGTTTGAAAAATCACAAAATTCTAAAATTGAAAAGTTTAACGCAATTTTTTTTATGAAATTTTGAATGTTGCAGAATAATGCACAATACATCCTAACGCACCTGCTGCATGCTGGAAATCATTGTTCATCTTTTTTCAACACATCCGGTTATGGGTCCACTACGGACAGCCAAAGTATTAAACGGCATCAGTTTTGCGTGTATTGAACTTATTAACTTATTATTTACTTTCAGCGGTAAGCAAGCTTGTGATGTTGATACATTTGCATAAATATCCGAAGAATATTTATTTCTGAGAACAACTTGGCTCAGGTAATACAACAATTTGCGATTGCAGTCACATTAAACTAGCTTCCTGGCTGAAATCCAATTGAGTAGAATCCGAAACAAGGATCTTCTCTTACAAAAAATCATTGAAAACAGAGGAGAAGTCTTTTCCCACAACTTCTAGATCTTTCAGAACCACCACCGAAAGGCACAACCATTGACAGTGAATAATTCTAGATTTAATAAATTTTCTCAACATTTTTCGAGCGTCTTAGCCTCGTCTGGAATAAGGTCTTCCGCAACGTCAAAAAACACTAATTCCATTTACAAGCAGTGCGTTTTTGCCCGTCCCCGCAAAAACGATATTGCTCGGTAATCGTCCCGGCTCCATTAATACCGCAGCAAATAAGATTTACAGTTCACTCTGGGCAGAGACGTTTCATCTGCTCCGTTCCAAGCTCGGCCACATAATTTCCTTAATGAATTCGAAATTAATGCGAGAAAGAGGTTAGGAAGGGTCATTTATTTTTAATTATAACTAAAACGTTCACAAATGATCACGCATTGGGCAATAAAAGCTCGCCCAGGGGCCCGCCGCCAAAAAAACAACGTCTTCATCAGCATTTAAGAATCTCCTCTAATGCCAAATTTCCTCAATTACACCGGTCGGAATCCGTGCGACCGCCACCCAGGAGGCCGAGGAAGTGCGTGGAAGTACGCAGGGCGACGAAAAAATCCCCCTAATTAATGGCCCCAGTTATTAATTAAGGTCGGACGATAATTATTGTCGATCCGAGTTTTTCTGAGGCGCATTTGAATACGTGAACCAATTTCGTAAATATATGCGGGATTTATAAGGAAATATTTTAATTAGTGTCGAGATCATCAATCATGGGATGGAATAGTCTCTCATTAAATTGACTATAGGTTGGCCGTTAGATGCGGGTTCCAATCATTTCAGTTTAACGAACTTTATTTTATCGGGTGGTAATAAATTCATTAGCTGGGAAGATCGGATTTCTGCTTCTACCAAGAAATTACGGGATGGAGGAAAATGGCGGGAATTTGGAGCACGCAATTAATGGTTTGGAGATTGCTGATCGGATCAGTTAATCGGCCAGAGAACAAGTTTGAGGCCAATTCTTCAGAAGAGTTATTATTTGGCCTTAGAAAAATACATTTTTTCGACATCTTCATATAAGATCCGGCTCGAAGGACCGATTTGTCGTCGGATGAAGAATCTTCGGGTGTCCAATTCCTAACATTGTTCTAGTCCTCGGGCCGCCTTTCCGTGTGAAACGCCGCTCCCGTCCCACCCCCGTCCCGCCCGGCCTACGCAGATCGTGACCAAAATTACTCGATGATTAATGAAAATCCAGCACCCGCCGCCACTGTCCGCGGGACGCCCATCGATAATATCGGTAAAATCAGTGCTGCCGGGTCGTTAACTGCTGTCTTTTACTATGCCTTTTCCTAATGAAGGAAGCATAAATCAAGCGTCCGTAAAAAAGGAGTCATCATCCACCAGAGAGCAGCACCGGAGATTTTACGACATGTTATAACTTAAAATAGTAAAGACCTTCCATATAAGCTGATGGCTGAAGTAAACGACGTCTCGTAATGGCCACAAAAACGCCGTTTTACGCCACTCCGGGGAAAGATTTGACCTAATTTATCGTCTCGTCTAGGATAAATCTGTTTATAATTGCCGCGAACCGGTCATTGGATCGGCCGTACATCGTCACTCATTAAAACACTATTATGGCGGAGGTAATTGTTTTGGTACCGCCGATACGTCAAAAATGCGTCTCGATAAAATACGTGAGTCATGGCCTCGCGAATATGGCGGCGGGTCGCTGACACAGCGCTGACCCACAGACAGGTTGACACCACGCCAGATACAGGTGGAACCAAATCACGGCGGAGCGCTGGACGCAGCGAAAATGGTGCGAAATAACGCCGTTGATGAAATTCTTGGTGAAGCAAAAAGGCGACCAAGATGATTGAATATCAAAAACACAAAAAAGGTCATATTTATGTGCTTCGTTGAATATATATAGTGCGATTATTTAAATTAACTTGACGAGGACAGTAAGTATTCAGTGTTCGCCTATTAAAGATCCATCATAGATTAATGTTGGTAATTGGTTCGTGATACAAAGTCTTCTGTGATAACTCAAGGGCTGACAGTGATTATAGATTGGCAATCCTGGAGATATTAATATTTTAACTTTGTTGTTTAGAGAGAAAACGTTGCCCTCGGTGCGGTTAATTAAAAGACTGTGTGACTTTGTGTCCGCTCAATTTTTGTAGACGGTTAACTACTCAATTACAGGCTTAAATGTGTTTATTTTTTACTTTTTTATATCCTGTCCGTCTGGGTTTAAAGAAAAATTTTTGGTCTCTTATTACCCTCAACCGGTAATGCGCAAATACAGTCACTGAAATAAATACATTTTTTTTGGAATTGTAAATTTTTTTATGTATTTTCTGAAGAAAAATCCCTACCATTTTGCCAAAATCGCCAACACGAAAATTGGAATTTCATAGCGGGACCACCAAAACATTTTTATGGAATTTTAGGCAATAAAGCATAAAATGTAGAAATTTTTTACTTTTTTTTCAATTCCTTCGAAAATTACCCAAGTTTTTTTTTTGTAAATTTAGATCCATAGAAGTTATTTTCTGGTTCGATTGGTTAGGATTAAAAAATAGGAAATGTTTCCGAAATCTTGATCCAGGACCTTCGTCCAGAATTATATTGCAGAATTTTTTATGAATTTTGAGGCAACTTTTCCAAAAGCTATTTTTCAATCAAAACAAGTGGTGGAAGTTGTGTTTAGAATTAAAAATTACGACTTTGCAATTTTCGAATTTTCAATTCAATGTATTCAAGTGGTGATTTTCAATGATATTTGTAAAATCGTAACCCAATAAAAAAATGAAAATCGGAACATCTAAAAATGAAAAATTGTAGAAACTGAAAAATTGAAAAATTAAAAAATCGAATTGAAAAACCAAAAATTGAAAAGTTAAAAAATCGAATCAAGTCAAGAAAGTAAAAAATCAGATGTATAGAAAGTGAAAAATCGGAAATATGTATAGAGAAATTAGAAAATCAAAAAATTGTAAACATTAAAAAATGAAAAAGAAAATAAAATCAACAAATTGAAGAATCGAAATTTTAAAAAAATAGTAAAATCCGAAAAATTGTAAAACTGGAAAATTCAGAACTTGAAAAATCAAAAAATTAAGAACCAAAAGTGGAAATATCGAAAAACTGTAAAATTTAAATTTAAGAATATTCAAAAAATTAAAAATCTGGAATTGAAAAATTAAGATTGAATCATTAAAAACATTGAAAAAGCAATTGAAAAATCGAAAAAACTAAAAAATACAAAGATTGAGAATAAAACCTGAAAAATCGAAAAAAATCGAAAATTGAAAATTCTTTAAAATAATAATCGAAACACCAAACTTGAAAAATTCAAGAAAATTGTAAAAATTAAAGAAAGTGAAAAAGCAATGAGAAATCAAATTTGTAAAATGATAATTTAAACTGAAAATTCAAAAATCCTAAAACTGACAAAAACAGTTGAAAATGTAAAAAAAAAAAATGAACGTGAAAAATGAAAAATTGAATATCGAAAAAGTAGAAAAAACTTAAAAATTGAAAAATTGAAAATTCAAAAATTGAAAATCTAAAAGTAAGCTGCAGAATCAAAATGAAAATCGAAAACGAAAATTGAAATACAGAATATGAAAAAATGAAAATCTAAAATGAAAATTAAAAACTCGAAATTCAAAAATCAAAAACAAATATGAAAATGTAAAAACCTAACTGAAAAAATAAAAATGAAAATCGATAATAAGAAATCAAAATAAAATTCAATAAGAAACAACAAAACTTTAAAATGAAAATTGATTTCAAAATAATTAAAATTGAAAAACAAAATTCGAAGTGCAAATCGAAAATTGTAAATCGAATAAAATAAAATTTAAACAAAAACTGAAAATATATGAAAAATAAAAATGAATTTTAAAATATGAAAAATTAAAAATCAAAAATTAGAAAAGTTAATGAATTTTCAAAACACCCTAAAACTGAACTAAAAAATTATAAATTAAAATGAATACTGAAAATTGTAAAATGTAAAGAATTAAGTGAATTCAAACACCCTAAAACTGAAAATTCAAAAATTGAAAATTGCAAACTAACATCGAAAAATTGAAAATGAAAATTGCACTCAAAATAACAGTTGAAAAAATCAAAAATTCGAAAGTACGATGAAATTTGTAAAATCGAGAAATCGAAAAACTGCAAAATTCTAAAACTGAAAAATTGAAAAACCGTATCATTGAAAAAATAAAAAGTTGTTTTTTTTTATAATCCTACTGAAAAATAAAAAAAATCGAATGGGAGAAAGAAGATTGAAGTGAATTTTCGAAACACCCTAAAACTGAACATTCAAAAAATTGATAAATTACAAAATTGAAACATTGAAAAATTGTAAAAACGTAAAATTGCACTCCATAAATTGAATTAAAAGTTGAAAAATCGAAAAACTTAAAAATTCGAAAGTTGGAAAAATGAGACAACTGAGAAATCGAAAATTTTGTAAAATCGAGAAATCGAAAAATTTTAAAATAGAATATTCGAAAAAGTGGAAAATTTAAAAATAAGATTCAAAAGTTGCAGAATCAAAAACTGAAAAATCGAAAAACCGTAAAATTGAAATATCAGAATATTGAAAAAATTAAAAATCAAAAATTCGAAAGTACGAAGAAATTTGTAAAATCGAGAAATCGAAAAACTGCAAAATTCTAAAATTGAAAAATTGAAAAACCGTAACATTGAAAAAACAAAAAGTTGATTTTTTCTTATAATCCTACTGAAAAATAAAAAAAATCGAATGGAAGAAAGAAAATTGAAGTGAATTTTCGAAACACCCTAAAACTGAACATTCAAAAAATTGATAAATTACAAAATTGAAACATTGAAAAATTGTAAAAATGTAAAATTGCACTTCAAAAATTGAATTAAAAGTTGAAAAATCGAAAAACTTAAAAATTCGAAAGTTGAAAAAATTTGACAATTGAAAAATCGAAAATTTTGTAAAATCGAGAAATCGAAAAATTTTAAAATTGAATATTCGAAAAAGTGGAAAATTTAAAAATAAGATTCAAAAGTTGCAGAATCAAAAAACTGAAAAATCGAAAAACTGTAAAATTGAAATGTCAGAATATTGAAAAAATTAAAAATCTAACAATTGAAAAATTAAGATTGAATCATTAAAAAAATCGAAATGTAAAAAATCCAAAAACTATAATATTGCAAAATGTAAAAAACGTAAAACTGAAAAATCGAAAAACCGTAAAATGAGATAATTTAGAAATCGAAAATTTGCAAAATTCTAAAAGGGATTAATCAAAACACCCTAGACCAAAAGATTGAAAAATTGAAAAACCAACAGAAAATGGAAAAACCAACAGAAAATGGAAAAACTAAAAAATCGAAGGTTGAAAAATTGAAAAACTGAAAAATCGAATAATCGAGAAATCAAAAAGTTGCAAAATTCTAAAAGTTAATGATCGAAACACCCTAAAACTGAAAATTCAAATAATTGATAAATTACAAAACTGAAACATCGAAAAATTGTAAAAATAAAAAATTGCACTTCAAAAATAGAACTAAAAGTTGAAAAAATAAAAAATTCGTAAGTACGAAAAAATTTGTAAAATCAAGAAATCGAAAAACTGTAAAATTGTAAAACTGAAAAATTGAAAAACCGTAGCATTGAAAAAACAAAAAGTTGAAAATTTTTTAATACCCTACTGAAAAATAAAAAAATTGAATGGAAGAAAGAAAATTTAAGTGAATTTTCAAAACACCCTAAAACTGAACATTCAAAAAATTGATAAATTACAAAATTGAAACATTGAAAAACTGTAAAAATGTAAAATTGCACTTCAAAAATTGAATTAAAAGTTGAAAAATCGAAAAACTTAAAAATCGAATAATCGAGAAATCAAAAAGTTGCAAAATTCTAAAAGTTAATGATCCTAAAACTGAAAATTCAAATAATTGATAAATGACAAAACTGAAACATCGAAAAATTGTAAAAATTAAAAATTGCACTTCAAAAATAGAATCAAAAGTTGAAAATATCAAAAATTCGAAAGTACGAAAAAATTTGTAAAATCGAGAAATCGAAAAACTGCAAAATTCTAAAACTGAAAAATTGAAAAACCGTAACATTGAAAAAACAAAAAGTTGAATATTTTTTAAAGTCCTACTGAAAAATAAAAAAAAATCGAATGGAAGAAAGAAAATTTAAGTGAATTTTCGAAACACACTAAAACTAAACATTCAAAAAAATAATAAATTACAAAACATTGAAAAATTGTAAAAATGTACAATTGCACTCCAAAAATTGAATTAAAAGTTAAAAAATCGAAAAACTTAAAAATTCGAAAGTTGAAAAAATGAGACAACTGAGAAATCGAAAATTTTGTAAAATCGAGAAATCGAAAAATTGAAAAATTCCAATACGTAAACTTAATGAACAACAAGTTAAAAATTTAAAAAATCCAACTGAAATATAAAAAAAATTGAATCATGGAAAAATGAGAATTGAATAACTAACTCAAAAATTTGAAAATAGAAACTCGAAAATTTAAAAGTCGAAAAATTTTAAAATTAAAAAATCGAGACATTGGAAAATCGAAAAAGGAAGGTTCAAAAGTCGAAGAATCGAAAAACTGAAAACTGAATGATTTAGAAATCGAAAAATAGCAAAATTCTAAACCTGAAAAATCGAAAAACCGTAAAATTCAAATCTCAGAATATTGAAAAAATTAAAAATGTAACAATTGAAAAATTAAGAGTGAATCATTAAAAAAAATCGAAATGTTACAAAATCCAAAAGCTAGAAAAATTATAATATGGAAAAAAAGTTAAATTGAAAAATCGAAAAACCGTAAAATTGAAAAATCGAAAAATTAAAAAACCAACTGAAAAATCGAAAAACTAAAAAATTCAAAGGTTGAAAAATCGAAACATTGGAAAATCGAAAAATGAAGGTTCAAATGTCGAAGAATCGAAAAATTGAAAAACTGAATGATTTAGAAACCGAAAATTAGCAAAATTCTAAACCTGAAAAATTGAAAAACCGTAAAATTCAAATCTCGTAATATTGAAAAAATTTAAAATGTAACAATTGAAAAATTAAGACTGAATAATCATTAAAAAAATCGAAATGTTACAAAATCCAAAAGCTGGAAAATTATAATATGGAAAACCGTAGAATTGAAAAATCGAAAAACCGTAAAACTAAAAAATCGAAAAATTGAAAAACCAACTGAAAAATCAAAAAACCAACTGAAAAATCGAAAAACTAAAAAATTCAAAGGTTAAAAAATCGAAACACTGGAAAATCGAAAAATGAAGGTTCAAAAGTCGAAGAATCGCGAAACTGAAAAACTGAATGATTTAGAAAATGAAAATTAGCAAAATTCTAAACCTGAAAAATTGAAAAACCGTAAAATTCAAATCTCATAATATTGAAAAAATTAAAAATCTAACCACTGAAAAATTCAGATTGAATCATTAAAAAAATCGAAATGTTACAAAATCCTAAAACTGGAAAATTGTACTATGAAAATACCGTAAAACTGAAAAATCGAAAAACCGTAAAATTGAAAAACCAAAAAATTGAAAAATTGAAATACCAACTGAAAAATCGAAAAACTAAAAAATTCGATAATTAAGAAATCGAAAATTTGCTAAATTCTAAAAGTGAATAATTGAAACACCCTAAACCAACAATTTGAAAAATTGAAAAACCAAGTAAAAAATAAAAAAATTTAAAAAAATCTGACGAATCGACTGACAATTTAGGGGTGGGGAGCTGTACCCAAAAAAAAAATATGACACATGTTCTTGAGATAGCATTTCTAGTCTACCATGCTTACGATAATCTCAAAATTTATCTAGAATTTCACGGTAAACCATCGAGCAGTTTTGAAAATTACTTGACTGATAAGATCTCCAGCAGACAGACAGACAGACAAACCGACCGACCTCTCCATTCTTTCGGGTTGTCTAAAAAATATTTAATTTACCGGTGTGGTACAAACTAAAAACCACTCGTGTCCTAAAGCTCCCTTTTTCCACGACCTCCGCACTCCTCTCCGTCCGACCATCTGTCGCCGCGTCACCATAACTCACTCCTCGCTCAACAAAAAGGAAAATTTTTCTAATTTCCACAACAGTACGCACTTCGAGGCACAAACAAGACGACAAATGTGCGCAACCAGCAACCCATAATGCAACAATGCCATTCCGCTCTTAAATGGAGCTGTCTCGAAAGCCACAAAGCAATTACAGCCGCGATTAATTACCTCCTATTCCGTTAAAAATGGAATGACACAGTGAAATAATAGCCGCGACAGTCCTCAACCTTCCGAAGAAACCACTTGTTACCTAGAACGGCATATTAGAACCCGTGATTGCTTTCCTGTGTTCGAGATTAGAAACAATGCAACAAACGTGTTAAATTTAAATAATAACAAAGCCGTTTATGCTAAATATCGCCGATGATTATGTGATAAAGTATACGTTTTATACTCGAAACATGTGCCAAGTAGGCGTCATACGCGTATAATTTTCTTATTGTATTAGCATATAGATGAAGAAACGAGAAATACGGGCGCTGTGCGGGATTAGAGCACGTGGGGGCGCGGGACGCCTATGGCTCCGGACTACTCGGTCGCGAACAAATTCTTCAAAAATTACTCTTGGAATTTTATCATTATTATTATTATTAAACGAGCCAATAAAGCGTTCGCGATTCAATCCGCAAATGACGTCATAAACAACCTACCAGTTGTGCATACGGCTAATATCCCGACCGCTAATGCAAAAATAATTCCAGCCATTAAAACTCCTTAAAGAGGCTAATAACGTACGTGTAACACCACGAATTTATCTTTTACGGCAGGGGCGTAACGCCGTTTGCATACATCGTGGGCCACCAAGGCCGGGGCTCCTCAGGGTTGCGTGCTCGGCCCGGCGCTGTTATTACGCCACTAAATTCGCGCTGTTTACGACCGGGTCATTGCAATGAAATTAATTAACTGTTCCGTTTTTAATTACCAACAACAAATTCTCTTGCTTCATTGAAGCCATTACCTGCTCGAGTCTTCGGCGCGGTTGGCTCTCACCTCCTGGATTACATGGATTTATCGCTAATATGAACATCTATGTTACATAATAAATCACTGAGTAATGGTATGTAATTTTGTGCCATCGACGCCGGATACCCCGAACTGGAAGTCTACATTTTGCGTTAAGCATCTATTCGAGCAGTTTTTGCGGTAGGGTAGTAGTTTAAACCGTTGCTTTTTCTCTGCTAAGCACATAGTTATTACTTGTTACCTTGAATAATAATGGTGTGTTTTTTATAATTTCTACCTGTGTAATATAACTTTACCAAGTACTAATTACTTAGTGTAGTTCAGATAGGGTTTTGCGGATCGTTAATTTTTATAGATGCTAATAACACTGGAAATGCTTCGAAAAGGCATAATAAAAGAAAATGTATGTGTTTTTCTAATGGGCGTTATTATAATATTTAATTATCGGTGGAGGAGTGATGTCCAGATGTTCGTTTTCGGGTGCATGGGTTTCTAAATTTGTTACAAGAACGTTAATTCCACTTTAAAGACCAGGTTTCAGTTGTTATAAATATGTTGTGACAACCAAAAATTGTTTGCTTTCTGAATTTAATCACCCCTATTTCGCCATTGTCTATGATTCGAACGCGTTATGTTACAAAAATACACTGTTTATCTAAACCTATTGTCGTGAAATTTTTCGCAAAAGATGAAAAAGAAGCAGTCAAAAACGTGTAATTTTTCTATGCCAGAAAATGTAATTTGTATTTGACTTCAAAAACAAAATACAACTAGTCCCCAAGATTGCAAATTACTTCAAAAATAAGACAAGGATCCCCATATTCTTTCAAACTACTTCAAAAACCACGCACAAGGAGTTCCCGTGATTCCTTCAAACTACTTCAAAAACAAAATAAAAGGTAACCCCAAGATTCTTTAAAATTACTTCAAAAATAAAACAAAAGGAGTCACCGAGATTCTCTCAAACAACTTCAAAATCCAGACCCAAAGGAGTCCCCGAGATTCTTTAAAACTACTTCAAAAATAAAACTGGAAATTCAAAAAATTGATAAATTACAAAGTTGAAAATTGAAAAATTATAAAATGAAAAATTACACTTCAAAAATTGAATCAAAAGTTGAAAAATCGAAAATTTTGTAAATCGAAAACTGAAAAATTCAAAAACCCTAAAATTGACGAACACGTTGAAAAATTAAAAAATTCAACTGAGAAAAAAAGAAAATTGAATCATGGAAAAATGAAAATTGAATAACTGAAAAATTCGAAAATAGAAACTCGAAAATTTGAAAACTCGAAACATTGGAATATCGAAAAATGAAGGTTCAAAAGTCGAAGAATCGAAAAACTGAAAACTGAATGATTTAGAAACCGAAAAATAGCAAAATTCTAAACCTGAAAAATCGAAAAACCGTAAAATTCAAATCTCAAAATATTGAAAAAATTAAAAAGTAACAATTGAAAAATTAAGATTGAATCATTAAAAACATGGAAATGTTACAAAATCCCCAAACTGGAAAATTGTACTATGGAAATACCGTAAAAATTGAAAAACCAATAAATTGAAAAATTCAAACTTTGAAAAATCGAAAAATTAAAAAATACAAAGGTTGGAGAATCTAAACCTTAAAAATCGGATAATTAATAAATCGAAAAGTTGCAAAATTCTAAAAGTGAATAATCGAAAAATTAAAAAAATCAAATTGAAAAATAAAAAAATTGAATCATGGAAAAATGAAAATTGAATAACTGAAAAACTAGAAAAAAATCGAAAAATTTTAAAATTGAAAATTCGAAAAACCGTAAAATTGAAATATCAGAATATTGAAAAAATTAAAAATCTAACAATTGAAAAATTAAGATCGAATCATTAAAACAAAAACGAATGTAAAAAATCCAAAAACTATAATATTGCAAAATGTAAAAACGTAAAGCTGAAAAATCGAAAAACCGAAAACTGAAAACCAAAAATTCAAAGGTTGAAAAATCGAAAAACTGAAAATGAGATAATTAAGAAATCGAAAATTTGCGAAATTCTAAAAGAAGCAGTCAAAAACGTGTAATTTTTCTATGCCAGAAAACGTAATTTGTATTTAACTTCAAAAACAAAATACAACTAGTCCCAAGATTGCAAATTACTTCAAAAATAAGACAAGGATCCCAAGATTCTTTCAAACTACTTCAAAACCACGCACAAGGAGTTCCCGTGATTCTTTCAAACTACTTCAAAAATAAAACAAAAGGAGTCACCGAGATTCTCTCAAACAACTTCAAAATCCAGACCCAAAGGAGTCCCCGAGATTCTTTAAAACTACTTCAAAAATAAAACATAAGGGATCTCCGAGATTCTTTAAAACTACTTCAAAAACAATACAAAAAACTCTCCGAGATTCTTTCAAATTGCTTCAAAAAACAAAAGGGATCCTCGAGATTCTTTCACACTACTTCAAAAACAAAACATCAGGAGTCCCAGAGATTTTTCAGGTTACTTCAAAAACGAGACAAGGGAACCGCAAGACTCTTTAAAATTACTTCAAAAATCCAGACCCAAAGGGATCCCGAGACTGTTTTATACAAATTCAAAATAAAACACAAGGAATCTCCGACATTCTTTCAAACTACTTCAAAAACAAAACATTAGGAGCCCAGGAGATTCTTTCCGGTTACTTCGAAAACAAGACAAGGAGTACCCCAAGATTCTTAAAATTACTTCAAAAATAAAACAAAAGGAGTCACCGAGATTCTCTCAAACAACTTCAAAATCCAGACCAAAGGGGTCCCGATATTCTTTAAAACTACTTCAAAAACAATACAAAAAGCTCTCCGAGATTCTTTAAAATTACTTCAAAAACAAAAGGGATCCTCGAGATTCTTTCACACTACTTCAAAAACAAACATCAGGAGTCCCAGAGATTCTTTCAGGTTTACATCTAAAACAAGACACGGGAATCCCAAGATTCTTTAAAATTTCTTAAAAATAAATCAAAGTATCAAAGAGTCTCCGAGATTCTTTAAAACAACTTTAAAAACAAGACAAGGGATTCCAAGACTCTTTTAAACTACTTACTTCAAAAAAAAGCCCCGAAGTAGCCGAGATTCTTTCAAGTTACTTCAAAAATAAGACAAAGGGAACCCGAAGATTATTTCAAACTACTTAAAAACAATACAAAAAGGTTCTCCGTGATTCTTTGAAATTACTTCAAAACAAAACATTTGGAGTCCCTGAGATTCTTTTAGGTTACTGCGAAAACAAGACAAGGGAACCCCAAGATTCTTTAAAATTAAGTACTTCAAAAAATAAAACAAATGGAGGCCCCCGAGATTCTCTCAAACAACTTTGAACTGCAGACCCAAAGGGGTCCTGGAGATTCTTTTAAACTACTTCAAAAAATAAAACACAAGGGGTCTCTGAGATTCTTTCAAGCAACTTCAAAAGCAAGACAAGGGATCTCAAGATTCTTGTAAACTACTTCAGAAACAAAGCTCCCGGAGTCCTCGAGATTCTTTCAAGTTACTTCAAAAACAAGACAAAGGAACCCCCAGATTTTTTCAAACTACTTCAAAAACAATACAAAACGGTTCTCCGAGATTCTTTCAAATTACTATTTACTTCAAAAACTACTTCAGAAACAAAACACCAGGAGTCCCCGAGATTCTTTTAGGTTACTTCAAAAACAAGACAAGCGAACCCAAAGATTCTTTAAAATTACTTAAAAAATAAATCAAAGGAATCCCCAAGAATCTCTCAAACAACTTGAAAATGCAAAACCCAAAGGGGTCTCCAAGATTCTTTTAAACTACTTCAAAAACAAAACAAATGCGTCGTCGAGATTTTTTAAACTACTTCAGAAACAAAGCCTCCGGTGTTCCTGAGATTCTTTTCAAGTTACTTCAAAAACAAGACAAGGGGATCCCAGGATTCTTTCAAACTACTTCAAAAATAATGCAAAACGTATCTCCGAGATTCTTTCAAATTACTTCGAAAACAAAACAAAACAGGTCCCCGAAATTCTTTCACACTACTTCAAAAACAAGACAACGAAACCTCAAGATTGTTTAAATATTACTTGAAAAATAAAACAAAGGGAGTCTTCGAGATTCTATCAAACATCTTAAAAATCCAGACTCAAGGGTCCCAAGAATCTTATAAACTACTTCAAATACAAACACAAGGGGTTCTCGAGATTCTTTTAAACTACTTCAGAAACAAAAGCCTCGGAGTCCCCGAGATTATTTCATGTTACTTGTAAAAACAACTAAGGAAGCCTCAAGATTCTTTCAAACTACTTCAAAAACTATACAAAAAAGCTTCCCCAGATTCTTTCAAATTACTTCAAAAACAAAACAAAAAGGGTCCCCGAGATTATTTCAAGTTACTTCAAAAATAAGATAACGGAATCCCAAAATTCTTTAAAATTACTTCAAAAATAAAACAAAAGGGAGTCTCCGAGATTCTTTTTAAATACTTGAAAAACAATACAAAAAGGCTCCCTGAAATTCTTTCAAATTACTTCAAAAACAAACAAAACAGGTCCCGAAATTCTTTCACACTACTTCAAAAACAAGACAACGAAACCCCAAGTTTTCTTTGAATATTACTTGAAAAATAAAACAAAGGAGTCTCCGAGATTCTATCAAACATCTTCAAAATCCTGACCCAAGGGGTCCCCAAGAATCTTATAAACTACTTCAAATACAAAACACAAAGGGTCCTCGAGATTCTTTTGAACTACTTCAGAAACAAAGTTCTCGGAGTCCCCGAGATTGTTTCATGTTTACTTGTAAAACAAACTAACGAAGCCTCAAAATTCTTTCAAACTACTTCAAAAACTATACAAAAAGCTTCCCCAGATTCTTTCAAATTACTTCAAAAACCAAGACAAAGATCCCCGAGATTATTTCAGTTACTTCAAAAATAAGATAAGAGAATTCCAAGATTTTTTAAAATTACTTAAAAAAAAAACAAAAGGGGTCTCCGAAATTTCTTTTAAACTACTTCAAAAACACTACAAAAAGGCTCCTGAAATTCTTTCAAATTACTTCAAAAACCAGGCACAAGGTGTTTCCGTGATTCTATGCAAACTACTTCAAAACAATACAACAAGCACCACCAAGATTCCATCAAATTACTTCAAAAACAAAACAAAAGGAACCCCAAGATTCTTTAAAATTACTTAAAAAATAAAACAAAAGCTTCCCCAGATTCTTTCAAATTACTTCAAAAACAAAACAAAAATGGTCCCCGAGATTATCTCACGTTACTTGAAAAATAAGATAAGGGAGTCCCAAGATTCTTTAAAATTACTTAAAAAATAAAATAAAGGGTCTCCGAGATTCTTTTAAACTACTTCAAAAACAATACAAAAAGGCTCCCGAAATTCTTTCAAATTACTTCAAAAACAAAACAAAAGCGATCCCCGAAATTCTTTCACACAACATCAAAAACAAGACAAGGGAACCCCCAACATTCTTTAAATGTTACTTCAAAAATAAAACAAACAACTTCAAAAACAAGACAAGGGATTCTGAGATTCTTTCAAACTACTTACTTCAAAAACAAAACAAAATGTGTCTCCGAGATTCTTTCAAACTACTTCAAAAAGAAAACACAAGGGTTCTCCGAGATTCTTTCAAATTACTTGAAAAACAAGACATCGCCGATCCATAAGATTCATTGAAACTACTGCAAAAACAAAAAAAAGGGGCCACAAAGTTTCCCTTAAAACCCTCCAAGGTGCATTTTTTTTTCTATTCTCTTATTAAAATAAAAATACAGTTTATATAAATTCTGTAGAGCCTACAAATCGTTAGAAAAATGAAATTTTTTTTTTTAGAAAATCTACAAAGCCGCAGTCGGTATATTTTTAAAATGTAATATCTCCATTATTAACAAACTGATTGTCATGAAATTTTAAATATGACTTGTCCACAACTTTCACTATATAATATGCGAAGGCAGTTTTTTTACACAGATATTTTTTACATTTTGTTGTAATTTTTGCAATCGCGTATTTTAAAAATCTAAATTTCAGTTGTTTATGGAAATTTTGGAACGACACAAGCTTTTTTTACTAACAAAAAAAATCGACAATATCTCGGGTACGATTTCTGCAGTTTTGTAAGCTGAAAACTGTGTTGAAAACCGCGTTCCGAAATTTCCTTAAATAATTAAGATTAGATTTTTAAAAACACATTAAGCAAAGATTTCACTAAAATTAAAAAAAAAAGTATGAACACAAACTGTTTTTAACAAAATTACCCTTGCATTGTATAACGAAAGTTCTGTTAATTTTGGTACATTCTAAAAATGTACCGAAAATTCCGTGCAAAACGTAGCGACTGGCCTTTTTTAACCACTGAATCTTTGTGTAAGAACAAAATCTCAAATGGAATAAAATTTTCAAAGCATGATATTGTTGTTTCAAAATCTTCGTAATAATCAATAATTTTTCACATTTATTTTTACAATACTAGGGAAAAAATATTTTATTGACCAGAAATGTATTGGAAATAATAAAATTTAAATAAAATTTTGGTTACAAAATTTGACAACAATCGGTGTTGGAGAACACGAAAACATCCCTTTTACCTCGTCATCGTCCTTTTTTCGCCCTTGCCGGCCCTTCAGCCATCACCCACCGTCCACGTCGAGCCCCCGTCGCGCCGGCCCCGTCCCCCGTCCCCGTCTAGGTACACATGCCACACCTGACCAATTATCGCTTGTGATAAACATTCTCCGCGAGTGGGCCCAGCATCCATCGGTTTTGTATTTGTCTTCCCACGGACTGCTGCTTTGCATAGTGAATATCCTCTCTCTAGCCTAGTCTCGTCGGCCGTTGAAGGGTTAAATCGAGAGCCTTCACAGCCGCCTGAATGGAACGGATTGTTTTGCATACCGCGATATTCAAATGAGGGCGACGAAGGGCTTGGGAAAGGGCCGGCGCGAACATGCCTCAGCCTCCTCGGATTTGCATAGCGTGTGTGCCGAACGCGGACAAGATAAAAATTAAGACGTATTCATGGGTCAGGTTCGCGCATCGCCGAAGAAGTCGACAACAAGGCGACGCTGATTGCTTTGACGGAACTCGGGGGATTCTGGTTTCGAAACTCGATTTGGCGCAGCCAGAGGGGGAAATTTACGCAAAGTGCAACCGTTTTTTGCGTTTTTTTTTTCCAGTTTCGGAAAAACAAAGCGCCGACCTCGATTAGTCAACATCCAACAATCGGCGAAGCTTATTTACGAGGAAGACAATAGAGGATTAGTGAAACAGGAAGACGCCCGATCCAGAGAAAGTAAAGAAGCTCAGCGCCAATTACAACAATTTAATTACAAAGGCAGGCCATCTTCGTGCTGGGTTTAATTAAAAGTGACGTAATTTAGAGATGTGCGCGGCCATGTATCCGAGAAAAAAGCTCAAGCGCGGGACCAACATAATTGCCGCTTACATAATCGAACAATAAATCAAACCCATTATAAACAAGTAAGAATAATTACGCCCCCTTCCCACATTAATTACGGCGGGCCGTTGGTCTTGGGCAATCCGGGTCGTCGATAACCCCTTCGGTCGGCCCTGTCTCCCACGGGCCCATCAGCTGGGTTCCTTTGCTGTTTTGCATATACCAGCAGCGCCAAACAATGGCCTACTGTGCGTATCGTGAACCCATTCTTGTCAGGCCGTGTATTAATCAAGCGCCGACAGGGCGGTCCAGATATCAGTCTGCCAGTGGCGGCGCGAACTTGTATCTGGATTGCCCGTCCGAGCCAATTTTTGGCAACTGCGGGCCGCCGCTGGTCACTCTTCCGAGGATTACACAATGCCCGGTTAATGGCAGCTCCGGAGTGCACAAAATACCTACGCTAATTACGTCGGAATATTTTCGTTGTGTCGTTGTAACGATATTAATGGCGTTATTAAAGCAGTATGTGGCCGACAAGAGGCGACTAGACGAGGAATTCCGAGGGAAATATGGGGATAATCGGCCATAATTATCTAACACAATGCACGGCCGGTTCATTATGCCAAGCCTGTTACAGAAATTTTCAATTAGAAGGCCATCCATAACGTGGCGGAGTGGTCGAGACGACGAGACGAGCTGCAGAAGCGAGAAGGCGACGATTATCGAAGGGATAATTGCCCTATCGGCCACCAGAAGGTCGGCGTTTGGTAAGTTCGGGCCAGAAGGGAAACTTTGGGGTTGATTGAGGGATCCGTCTTTGATTTGGTAGTTGTCTGGTGGGCGAATTTAAGCAAATTTCTGTCTTTGTTTAGCAAGTCAGATCATAAATAATAAATTATTTTAAATCAGAATAATTAAAAAAAGAAAGATGCTATAATTACCTTTGAAAATAAATTTAATTTGACACTGTAAGGTGTTCCTTGCAAAAATGGTGCATCTAATTGAATCTGAGCGTATAGAATTATTTATGATCATCGGTTACGGTGATAAAAGACGAAGTTTTGCTCAAATCGGTTTTGAAACCGGCGACTTAGAAATGGATTCTCGCTCAAGATGAATTTCATTGAAAAGTGTTACTATTTGAACAAAAGTCCGTCCGTCCGTCCGTCGGTCTGTCTGTCTGTCTGGCTGCCAGCCTCTGTCTGCCGTCACGGATTTTAATAGACAGACAATCTCCGAAAGTACTGGGCCGATTGTTGACAAATTTTGTATTTATATTAGGAATATCATATAGATAAAAAACTACGCTAAAATTTATCTAATCATCCCCACCAACAACGTGATGACGTCACTTCAAAATTGTACATAGTAAATGGGTTTTAAATTGTTTAAAATAAAATAGTCCTACACATGTAGTTAAAAAATGATGACGTCAGCTCAAAATTTTACCGAATAAATCCTACCTAAAATGTGCAAAATATGATCAGTTTAGAATTGTAAATTATCATTGCATTTGCTTGTACAAGTCACCCAAATAAATTAATAAATTAGTCAATTTATTTTATTGAATAAATCAAGAATTGTAAAACTGAACGTTTTTAAATCTTACAGATGTTTTAAAGTCGTTGTAAGCATGGCAAATTGTTAATCAAAATAAATCTGTTTATTCCCCCCAAAAATTGATCACGTTATCTCAAAATTTTGCCGAATAAATTCTACCCAAAATGTGCAAAATACGATGAGTTTTTACTTGTGATTCATCATTGCATTCATATTTTTACTTCGCGAGCTTAAGCTAAGGAAGTATAGTAATCCAGTCCATCGGACGAATTGCCACTTTTATGTTTTCTCGACGTTTCATGACCCCACCAGTACGAAAAAAGTGGTCTCTCGTTTCCGTCCGTCTGTCTGTATCCATTTTTATTAGACACGTAATCTCCGAAACTGCTGGACCCATTGTTGTCAAATTTTGTATGTATCTTAGAAATATCATGTGGAAGGTTGAATGCTAGCCAAAATTTGGCTAATCATCCCCACCAACAATTTGATGACATCATCTCAATACCGTATTTTAAAATGAGTTGAATGTTATACAAAATATACTCCTATACTTGTAGTATACGAATCCGCTTTGAGTTTTTTCGCTTAACCTTCCCAAAAACAATTGCACGGTATAATGACCTTATCATCGTTTTTTTTTTTAATATATAGACTTTTCTTTCAACAAAGGATAGTTAAACATGTTTTCAGTTCTTTGTTGGGAAAAGAAGACTTCGTATATTAAGATAAAACGGACAAAATATAAGCCCCGCCCACCCACCCTTTCTCAATTGTGATGAATGTTTTATTCATCTTGAGCTGAAAGGCGGAATTTAGTCTGCAAAATCCTCATTTCTCTGTAAGAAATTGCCACATGAAATATGTTTTTACAAGGGTAGAATTTTTTAGAGAAATACTGATGTAAAAACATAATTCATATGATGATCTATTGTAAACAAATGAGGATTTTGCAATTAAACTCCTCCCTTTGGTCTGATTACGAATGAAAAACTCATCACAATTGAGATTGGGGCGGGTGGGTGGGGCTTAATTTTTGTTTTTTTTTTTAATATATAGTTTTCTTTCAATAACAGGATAGTTAAACATGTTTTTAGTTTTTTATTGGGAAAAGAAGACTTCGTATATTAAGATAAAATGGACAAAATATAAGCCCCGCCCACCCACTCTTTCTCAATTGTGATGAATGTTTTATTCATCATGAGATGAAAAGCGGAATTTAGTTTGCAAAATTCTCATTTCTCTATAAGAAATTGCCATATGAAATATGTTTTTGCAAGGGTACAATTTTTTAGAGAAATACTGATGTAAAAACATAATTCATATGATGATCTATTGTAGACAAATGAGGATTTTGCAATTAAACTCGACCCCTTGGTCTGATTAGGAATGAAAAACTCATCACAATTGAGATTGGGGCGGGTGGGTGGGGCTTAATTTTTGTTTTTTTTTTTTCTTAATATATAGTTTTCTTTCAACAACAGGATGGTTAAACATGTTTTCAGTTTGTTGTTGGGAAAAGAAGACTTCGTATGTTAAGATGAAATGGACAAAATATTAGCCCCGCCCACCCACCCCTTCTGAATTGGAATGAATGTTTTATTCATCATGAGCTGAAAGGCGGAATTTAGTCTGCAAAATCCTCATTTCTCTGTAAGAAATTGCCACACGAAATATGTTTTTACAAGGGTACAATTTTTTAGAGAAATACTGATGTAAAAACATAATTCATATGATGATCTATTGTAGACAAATGAGGATTTTGCAATTAAACTCGACCCCTTGGTCTGATTAGGAATGAAAAACCCATCACAACTGAGATTGGGGCGGGTGGGTGGGGCTTAATTTTTGTTTTTTTTTTTTTCTTAATATATAGTTTTCTTTCAACAACAGGGTGGTTAAACATGTTTTCAGTTTCTTGTTGGGAAAAGAAGACTTCGTATGTTAAGATGAAATGGACAAAATATTAGCCCCGCCCACCCACCCCTTCTGAATTGGAATGAATGTTTTATTCATCATGAGCTGAAAGGCGGAATTTAGTCTGCAAAATCCTCATTTCTCTGTAAGAAATTGCCACATGAAATATGTTTTTACAAGGGTAGAATTTTTTAGAGAAATACTGATGTAAAAACATAATTCATATGATAATTTGTTGTAGAGAAATGAGGATTTTGCAATTAAACTCCTCCCTTTGGTCTGATTACGAATGAAAAACTCATCACAATTGAGATTGGGGCGGGTGGGTGGGGCTTAATTTTTGTGTTTTTTTTAATATATAGTTTTCTTTCAATAACAGGATAGTTAAACATGTTTTTAGTTTTTTATTGGGAAAAGAAGACTTCGTATATTAAGATAAAATGGACAAAATATAAGCCCCGCCCACCCACCCCTTCTCAATTGTGATGAATGCTTTATTCATCGTGCGCTGAAGGGCGGAGTTTAGTTGCAAAATCCTCATTTCTCTACAAGAAATTATTATATGAAATATGTTTTTAAAAGGGTATAATTTTTTAGAGAAATATGAATGTTACAATTAAACTCCGCCCTTCGGTTTGATTAGGGATGAAAAACTCATCACAATTGAGATCGGGGCGGGTGGGTGGGGCTTAATCTTTATTTTCTGTTTTTATATACATAGTTCTCGTTCAAAAAATTTTTGGCGCAAAGAACAAGAGATATTATAATCCTACTGTAACTCACGTCGAATAAAAAACTGAAAAATCTAAAAATTAAAAACTCGTGAAACTTCAAATCGAAAAACTGCAAAATCTAAAAATTTCATGAGTTACATATAGGAAGATTGAAGAAAGAAAGAAAAACTTGAAAAATTGCAAACCGAAAAATTGAAAAAACGAAAAATTATAAAAATGGGAACATTGAAAAATCGTAAAAATAAAGAAAACAAAAAACTGAAACGAAATTGTACATTGAAAAATTAAAAATTGAAAACTTGAGAAACTCAAATCGAAAAAATGCAAAATCTAGAAATTGAACTGAAAAGTTGAAAAATTGAAAAAATTAAACTTGAAAACTAGAAAAAATGCAAATCGAATATGTAAATGAAGAAACAAAAAAAAAAAAGAATTATAATAATAATATTTAGAACAGTTTGTCAATTCTAGCTTACTACTTAATAGTTTTGATCCTCTGTTTTGAGGGTACGAACTCATTCAAATCAAACTAATTTCTACATGACATTCTTCCGATGTTTAAACATAAACACTTCGAAATTGTTTTTCTTATCGAGGATAACCTAAAGACGTACAGTAACGGAATCCATCGGGCAATTTGGTACTTCCATTTTTTCTCGATATTTCATAACCCCTAGACAAAGCCGTAGTTAGGGGAGGCTAGGGGATCAATTTATTCATTTATTTATTTAATTCCGAATTTTTCGATGCAGCAGGTGCCCGGTTTCCGGGCGATGCCAAGCTTGTCCCGTCTTTCTCTCGGGCCCCTGCCGACTCCTCTTTCCTCAATTAGTCGACGTAACCGTATCATTTTTTCTTTTCCCATTATTCGCTAATTACGGAATGACAAGGTTATTAGACGGCTTGCATGATGAACTCACATGCTAGCGTGCTCAAATTATGCAATTAGCTTTGATCTTATGTCGGGACCAGAAATGGCACACGATTCGTATAAGGCAGCTCGTTTCGTGTCATTAACGAAAAATAAAGGTCTAGCTGCTATCATTACGAACGGAAAAAGTTTCGAGCTATTTTGCATTAATTATACCAATTCGGCTGGATCTTGATCGGAAGACGGAACATTCCGGAGGCAGAGAAACACGGGAGTTTTTTGTGGGGCGTAAGTTTTGCTTTAGGAGCTGCTCATTCGGTGCACCACTCGCTGTAATGGCGTCCGAGCAGTACCGGTAATAATGTATTATTTACAGTGCGTATTTGCACTGCGTTTTCACATGGTGGCGCGATTAGGCCTCGTCTTTACCGATATCATTACCGGAGGTATAAACTCTCATTAGACGGGCCATAAAACGTTTTATTTAAGTGCAAAACGTGATCGCTATTCGAAATTTTATACACCCGTCCGGTACTTCCCTGCCTCGTTCCTAATAGAGAAACTCAATTAGTCCTCGCGTCGTAAATTTCATCTCCGTCACGGATTTTTGATATCGGCTCGAAAAAAGTCGAAAAGACTTTTAACACTCCCATAAATTCTGCCAACACTGGAAAAATATGCGCGGACACGTACGGCTAAAAGCTAACGGTCCGCCTCCGTATACACGGTGCGTTCGAAAATTCGACTTCGTCATGCCGATGGAATTCGGGTGGAAGTGCGTAAGCGAGTTTTTTCACGTTTTATGTATGCATGGGACGAATTTCACTGTGAGAGCGCAAGAAGTAAACCTGTTTTGTAACAGCGGTCGTGATAAAAATGACCTACTATTTTACTATTATCCGCTTTCTACGTTCGGAATACTACCATTACTCCTTGTGAATGGAATTACAGTATGCACATGGTGCAGGTATTGCGCTAAAATGGGTTTACGTAACGAGCGCTACGCAAATTTGCCGATTGACGGCTTTTTTCCGGTACTTTCTCGACCCAAGACGGTAAGTGCGAAGACGTGTGGCGACATCTGGAATGCATTAAACAACATTTACGGCCAGAACAGTCAATTTCAATTCGCGATTTTCGCAACCGAACACAGAAGCAAATTGTTTGTTGTCAGCAGAATGTTGAATAACTTCGACAAATACGTAATTTTTTAATAGAAACGTTTTGAAACAATAACATTTTCGAAAACTGCACGTCTACGTTTTTATATTTCGATTTTTTCCAGAATTCTAACTATAAAGGTCGCTAGAATGTATGCAAACGGTTAAATATTTCGAGAGGGGTACCTGTGAGTGGCCTGTCAGGTCACTGGATTGCTGGACAGCATTTTGAGCAACTTTTGTAGAAAACAGAAGTTTAATTTTGGTTTCGGTTGTTGTTGGTTAATTTATTTAATTATTGTTTAATAATTTAAGTTGCCATTTCAATCAGAAAGAAAGTATGATTCTGCTATATCAATGAATTCAGAAAAAAAGCTTTATTCAAAAATGCATTAATTATATGGTAGTACCATTTAAAAAAATCAAGTTGGCCTTGCATATAGAAAACGAAGGAAGCAAAAAAAATTTTTGTTTTTAAGAATGTGAAATTTTCCCAATAATCTTTTTTAAAACCTTCTGGAGGGCCCAAATCTCTTTCTAAATGTTCAAAATCAAAATTCAGGATTTTTCCGGATTTTTTAAAAATTCCGTTCAAAATTAGAACACTAAAGTATAGATATTTTTTTCATATTATTTTTCACAAACAAAACATTTGTCCCCACGATTTTTTTTTTATAAAACACTTTGGGTCCTCTTGATTTTTTTGAAATTTGTTTCAAACTTAAAACATCAGTAATCTCAACATTCTTTCACATTTAAAAAAAACACACTAGGAGCCCGTCAGTTTTTCCAATTTTTTTTCTAAATTAAGTCACTAAGAGCCCCAAGATACGTTTACACGTTTGAAAAAAGACATTATTGGCTTGCAAGATTTTTTCCACAATTTTCAAAATCAACACATCTAAATTTCCGGGATTTTTAAAAAATTCAGTTCAAAAGTTCAACACCAGAAGCCTCGATTTTTATCAAAAACAAAACACCTGTAGTCCCCACGATTTTGAAACTTTTTTTACACCAAAAGCCCATCATTTTTTGCCATATTTTTCTCTAAATTAAATCACCAAGGTCCCCCAAATTCTTTTGCACTGTTAAAAAAAAGAAGACGTTAGTGGCCCCCAAGATTGTTTCGAAATTTTTCAAAATCAAGACCTCGGGGGTTTCCTGATTTTTTTAAAAATTTCGTTCAAAATTTGAATACCAGGAGCCATCATATTTCTTTCATATTTTTTCAAAAACAAAACACGTGTAATTGCTACGATTTTTAAACTTTTTTTTATATAATAAAACACCTTCGGTCCTTTGGATTTTTTTTTATTTCTTTCAAAATTAAAACATCAGTATTTCCCAAGGTAGTTTCACATCAAAAAAACAGCTTAAGAATGTGAAACCTTCTCGGGGGTCCCAACTGTCTTCATTTTAGAATATGAAACCTTCTCGGGGTCCCAAATGTTTTTTTTTTAATGCAAAAACTTTCTCGGTAGTCCCAATTGTCTTTTTTAAAAATAAAAAACCTTCTGGGGAGTCTCAACTGTCTTTAAAAGAAAAACCTTCTCGGGAGTCCCAATGGTCTTGTTTGTAAAAATGTAAAACCTTCTCGGCAGTCCCAACTGTCTTTTTTAAAAATAAAAAACGTTTTCGGAGTCACCACTGTCTTTATTTTGGAATATGAAACCTTCTCAGGTGCCCCAAATCTTGTTTTTAAGAATATAAAACCTCGGAAGTTCCAACTCTTTATTTTAGAATATGAAACCTTCTCGGGGGCCCCAAGTCTTGTTTTTAAGAATGTGAAACCTTTTCGGGGGTCCCAACTGTCTATTTTTTTTAGAATATGAAACATTGGAGGGGGGGGGGGGATGAAATCTTCCCGGGGACCCAACAATCTTTTTTAAAACCTTTTCGGGGTCCCAAATGTATTTCTAGATTTTTCAAAATCAAAATTTAGGATTTTTCAGGATTTTTTAAAAATATCGTTCAAAATTACAACACCAAAGTGTAGATATTTTTTTCATATTATTTTTCAAAAACACAACATCTGTCCCCACGATTTTTTTATAGAAACACTTCGGGTCCTCTTGATTTTTTTGAAATTTGTTTCAAACTTAAAACATAGTAATCTCAACATTCTTTCACATTTACAAAAAAAAACACACTGGGGGCCCATCATTTTTTCCAAATTTTTTTCTAAATTAAATCACTAAGACCCCCAAGATACGTTTACACTTTTGAAAAAAGACGTTATTGGCCTGCAAGATTTTTTCCACAATTTTCAAAATCAGCACATCAATAATTTCAGTTCAAAAGTTCAATACCAGAAGCGTCGATTTTTATCAAAAACAAAACACCTGTATTCCCCACGATTTTGAAACTTTTTTTTAATTCTCCAAGAGCCCATCATTTTTTCCAAATTTTTCTCTAAATTAAATCACCCATATTCTTTTGCACTGTTAAAGAAAAAAGAAGACGCTAGTGGCCCTCGAGATTTTTTCGAAATTTTTCAAAATCAACACATGAGGTCTCCTGTATTTTTTTTTAAATTTCGTTCAAAATTTGAATACCAGGAGCCATCATATTTCTTTCACATTTTTTCAAAAACAAAACACGTGTAATTGCTACGATTTTAAACTTTTTTTTTTATATTAATAAAAACACATTCTCTTTCGCATTCCTTTGATTTTTTTTATTTCTTTCAAAATTAAAACATCAGTATTTCCCAAGGTACTTTCACATCAAAAAAACAGCTTAAGAATGTGAAACCTTCTCAGGCGTCCCAACTGTCTTTATTTTAGAATATGAAACCTTCTCGGGGGCCCCAAGAGACTTGTTTTTAAGAATGTAAAACCTTCTCGGAGGTCCCAACTGTCTTTATTTTAGAATATGAAACCTCGTGGGCGCCAGTTTTTTTTTTTAGACTGTGCAACTTTCTCGGGGTCCCAATTGTCTTTTTTAAAAATGCAAAACTTTCTCGGGAGTCCCAACTGTCTTTTTTAAAAATAAAAAGCCTTCTGGGGGTCCCAATTGTCTTTATTTTAGAATGTGAAACCTTCTCGGGGTACCAACTGTCTTTATTTTAGAACATGAAACCTTCTTAGGGACCCCAAGTCTTGTTTTTAAGAATGTGAAACTTTCTCGGGGGTCCCAATTGTCTTTTTTAAAAATGTAAAACCTTCTCGGGAGCGCCAAATGTCTTTTTTAAGAATATAAAACCTTTTTGGGAGTCTCAACTGTCTTTTAAAAATAAAAAACCTTCTGGGGGTCCCAACTATTTTTATTTTAGAATATGAAACCTTTTCGGGAGTCCCAAAGTTCTTGTTTTTAAAAATGTGAAACCTCGGCAGTCCCAACTGTCTTTTTTTAAAACAAAAACGTTTTCGGGGTCCCAACTGTCTTTATTTTAGAATATGAAACCTTCTCAGGTGCCCCAAGTCTTGATTTTAAGAATGTAAAAACTTCTCGGGGGTCCCAACTGTCTTCTTTAAAAATGTAAAACTTTTTCGGGGACGCCAAATGTCTTTTTTAAGAATATAAAATCTTCTCGGGAGTCTCAACTGTCTTTAAAAAAAACCTTCTCGGGGTCCCAACTGTCTTATTTTAGAATATGAAACCTTCTTAGGGACCCCAAGTCTTGTTTTTAAGAGTGTGAAACCTTCTCGGGGGTCCCAATTGTCTTTTTTAAAAATGTAAAACCTTCTCGGGAGCACCAAATGTCTTTTTTAAGAATATAAAATCTTCTCGGGATTCTCAACTGTCTTTAAAAAAAAAACCTTCTCGGGGTCCCAACTATCTTTATTTTAGAATATGAAACCTTCTCGGGAGTCCCAAAGGTCTTGTTTTTAAAAATGTGAAACCTCGGCAGTCCCAACTGTCTTCTGTTTAAATAAAAAACGTTTTCGGGGTCCCAACTCTCTTTATTTTAGAATATGAAACCTTCTTAGGGACCCCAAGTCTTGTTTTTAAGAATGTGAAACCTTCTCGGAGGTCCCAATTGTCTTTTTTAAAAATGTAAAACCTTCTCGGGAGCACCAAATGTCTTTTTTAAGAATATAAAACCTTCTCGGGATTCTCAACTGTCTTTAAAAAAAAAACCTTCTCGGGGTTCCAACTATCTTTAAAAAAAAAACCTTCTCGGGGTCCCAACTATCTTTATTTTAGAATATGAAACATTCTCGGGAGTCCCAAAGGTCATGTTTTTAAAAATGTGAAACCTCGGCAGTCCCAACTGTCTTTTTTTTAAATAAAAAACGTTTTCGGGGTCCCAACTCTCTTTATTTTAGAATATGAAACCTTCTCAGGTGCCCCAAGTCTTGTTTTTAACAATGTAAAAACTTCTCGGGGGTGTCAACTGTCTTCTTTAAAAATGTAAAACCTTCTCGGGGACGCCAAATGTCTTTTTTAAGAATATAAAATCTTCTCGGGAGTCTCAACTGTCTTTAAAAAAAAAACCTTCTCGGGGTCCCAACTATCTTTATTTTAGAATATGAAACCTTCTCGGAAGTCCCAAAGGTCTTGTTTTTAAAAATGTAAAACCTCGGCAGTCCCAACTGTCTTTTTTTAAAATAAAAAACCTTCTCGGGGTCCCAACTGCCTTTATTTTAGAATATGAAACCTTCTCAGGGTCCCCAAGTCTTGTTTTTAAAAATGTAAAACCTTCTCGGGAGTCTTTTTTAAAAATAAAAAAAAACTTCTCGGGGGCGCCAAATGTCTGTTTCTAAAATGTAAAACCTTCTCGGGGTCCCAAATGTATTTTTTTTTAAGAATATGAAACCTTCTCGGGGGTCCCAACTGCCCACTCCATGAACCTAATGTGCTTAAGCATTTTATATCAAAAAAGTTTTACATTGTCCGCGAAGAGCAATTTCTGCCAAGACAACGTCATTAATAAACATTACGAAAAATAGTGGTCCCAACTTGGATCCCAGGAGTATACCAAAACGAGGAAAGAACGTTTTGGACATGAAATTACAATATTTAACCGAACGTTAATAAAATTCAAAAAAAAAAGAGAGATTTTGAAATTTTCTTTGCTAAATTGACTATTATGTCAGAACGCAGTTCCAAACAAGCATCGTTCCACATATCGTAAACTAATGTAAATTTTTGGCTCGAAATCCGCTCCCCTGAACCGCGAAAGCAACTCCTTGTAAACTAATGTAAACAAAAACCCGCTTTAATAATCCTCGGCCGCCTATTCTTGCACACACCAAGTGAACCGTCCAGCACAAACCATTACCTTCTTAATTCTCGGAAAGTTCGTGCCGCCAAGCGAATAATTTCCCAATCTATTAAGCCTCCTCGACCTCTCGAACATAATAGTCGGAAAGACGAAACTAGCACTTTGCGATGAAATTGCAGCCTTCGAACGGCATTTTCTCTAACGCCGCGGCCTCCGTTCCATGAGAAAGTGTCCGTCCGGCCAACGGAACTGTATCATCACGGTGTCACCGCAGCCGACCAAACCTGAATCCGATCGAAAACATTTGGTGCGAAATTACAAGTCTGGTCGCGGGTCGGTCTATATTTAATGATGACGTGCGTCGCCCACTTTCTTCGTACCGGAATGGGATGATACCCATTGTTGGGATACGCAACGTGTAATTTGATGGGACTTAGAAAACGGGGAAAGTTGGCGGCGAGGTCGCGGAGAAAACGACACGGACGGACGGTGCGGAGGCGGGATCCGGGACGATCTACGAAAAGTGCGGCCGAGAATGTTCTGGTGTACGAGAAAAGTAAGTAAATCGCCGTCATATTCTAATTCCCATGGATCTGAAAGCCATAAATGCTCTTTATGAGATAGGCCTAAAGAAATCCCCACGTATTCAGCGAACGCAAGCAACCCTTTGTATTCGGTCGTTATTTAAATGGTGTCGCACGGCATAATACCTACATTACACGGTAGAGCGGGGAGAAATCCCATTCAGACGTAATAAAATCTAATATATCAGAGCCCACAGGTAAAGGTCCACATAAATTCCAAGTGCACGAAAATAATTCAAAAACCCAGATTTGAATAACAAAAAATCGAGTGTCGAAACTCGAAATCCAATTATTATGATAAGCAGAGTCGGGCAAACACCATTCAAAAATTAATTTAAAACAGCAGCCGCAACATTTTTTCACAGTCCGCGTCCGATTGGGATCTTCGCGCAGTCACAGTTCGTTCTTCCATATACGGCCGCACAAAAAATCCAATTTAAATATTATCCATCGGCTCCTAAATTAAACAAACACCGAGTATTTATTAAAGTGGAGGTTCGAGCGCCAAATTACGAGAAAAAATTCGCGCAGCCTATAAAAGTAAACAATATGACTAAGCTACTTTCTAAATACGTCACGTATTCGACGCTGTTTTTTCGCCTTATTTTATTATTTTCATTACGCGAAATTACATTCTTCTTCCAATTTGGCTCGATCGGCGGCCGCAAAAAATTCACTAAGAGTCTTTTATGCGGAGTTAACGAGCGTGGCAAGTATACACGGTGGCTCAAAAGGTCGAGGAATAATGCGGCTGATTAACGCGGGGACTGTTGCGCCAGGGTCGGCCCAGGACGGGTAGCCGGGCGAGATTTTATGCAAATGGGGCGGCAGCTGACGACGGAATTTGCAAATTTTTTAAGTACGCGCCATGAGAAAACGGGGTACGATGAGCAAGTTGACTTTGACCCTTCTTGCTTCTAATATCTGCTAGATCGAACGAGTACCGTTTTCTCGACTAAACTAGTGTTAATTTTTATCAAAAATTAATCATTATTTTTTTTTACACATCTTTAAAAAAAAAGTGTAATGCGAGCGCAGCGAGCACGTTTACATGTTTTATTAAAAAGTATTGGTCAGTGTCCCTGAGAAGCTAAATCATCAATAAAAGATTGTTTTGTCTAAAAACGGTGATTATCTGCCAAAGTTGGGAAGACTCTAGAAATCAAAAGGTGCTCGCTGCGCTCGTATACTAAGGGTGTCTTTTTTAAAGTCTACGGATTTTTTTCTTACAACAGAACCCAAACAACTTTGGTTGAGACTCTTTCCCGCACATTTTCTATGAGAAGACAGCCGAAAACAGAAATCTAAAATCCGAGCGCAGCGAGCATGTTCAGGTGTAACTTCAAAAAATATTTATTGGTGTCCCTGAGAAAAGCTAAATTAAAAAGAAAAATTTTGCTGTTATTTAAAAATGTGAATTTAAAGATAGTTTGTGATCACTAATGTCTGTGCAGCTGAAACACCCTGAACGTCCTTGACGTGCTCGCTTCGCTCGCTTTTTGGATTTTTTCAAAGTAATTTACCTTCACAAGGAGATCTCGAGAATTATTATATTAAAATCGAAGTAGCCGTTCGTAAATATTTTTATGGCGCTAAATTAACTAAAAAAAAAACATTCAGAATGTGAGTGCAGCGAGCACATCTAAAAGTTATTCAAAATTATTCGTCGGTGTCCTTAGAAAGCTAAATTATTGTCAGTGAGAGAACTTCTTAGTGTCTAAAAAAGGGGAAAATGTTTGTGGATACTAAAGCCTGCTCGCTGCGCTCGCATTCTAAGTGTTTTTTTTTTAAGTAATAGGAGATTTATTATTTCAAACAATTAGGGGAGTGAATCTTTATTATTTCAATAAAGCGTAGACAACTTGGATGAAATAAATCACTGTTATCGCTGAGAAGTCGAATGATTAACAAGAAAATACGAGCAAACGATAGACTGACAGACAGATCGACAGACGGTAATGGGAGACCTATTGCTTTGTACTCTAGGGCTCATAAAAAGTCGAGAAAACGTAAAAGTAGTACTTGCCAAGATAAGACTGATATTACCAGATAGCATACCCTCTAAGAAAATAAAAGGAGGGTGGGCGGGGCTAGTACTTGTCAAAATAAGACTGATTTTGGCAAAAGACCTACTCTTTAAAAAAATAAAGGGAGGGTGGGCGGGGCTAGTACTTGCCAAGATACGACTGATTTTGGCAGATGACATACCCCTTAAGAAAAGAAAGGGTGGGTGGGCGGGGCTAGTACTTTTCAAGATAAGACTGATTTGGCAGATGACATACCCTCTAAGAAAATAAAGGGTGGGTGGGCAGGACTAGTACTTGCCATGTTAAGACTGATAAAGTTGTAGAGACCTGAACGTGGTCTTTGTATTCGTATTCCAAGGCCTATTTTTCAAAAATCTAGAGATTTAAAGACACTTTTTTAAATATTGGTCGAGATAAATTTAAAAAAAAAAAAATAGCGTTTAGAATGCGAGCGCAGCGAGCACGTTCAGGTTTCATTATAAAAAATGTTATATGTTAGTTTGACAGTTTGTTGCTACCGCATGATTAGAAATAACTGAGTCTGTTGGCAGCACTTTTTAAATAAAAATGTGAACTTTTCTTGCGTTTATGTTGGCATAAGTAATGTGTGCCAGCTAGGTTAATCGTGACATACGATAAATTTAGGTTAGGTTTTGAATAATTTTGCAAATTAAAATTGCCAACAAACTGTCAATCTTGACAGCTGACAATCGGAAATTATAGAAAATAATATGATACCAATTTCAACTAAAAATGCAGGATTGCCAACAGACTTGGTCATTTCAGATCACGCGGTATACGTACGTTTGACAGTTGCAATCTGACATGGAACTAAGGAAATAAATTATTTGTAAAAAATATACTACAGAAGGAAAATATATAATCTGGAAAAATTCTGATACAGCTCGCTGCGCTCGCCGCAAAAATATGAATACACCACAGAAGAAAAATAAATTTTGAGGAAAAATGCGGATACAGCTCGCTGCGCTCGCTTTACTTTACTCATTTCCACATCACATAATCAGAAAAAAAAGTTATCTGGTAGGTCATGAAATTTATTTTTAAAATAATGATGTAGGTATTGCAGCTATTTGACACTTTATTTGACAGTCATTTGACCGTGACTGTCAAACCGAACGAGCAACGCGCAAGTGCTGCCAACATTATTTTTTAACAATAAATAGAAAAACAATGCACTCTTTTTTTATATGTTATGTATGACTGACAGTTGCAATCTCTGAGTTTCTTAGAATTGAAGTCTATTAAGTAAATTTTTTGTGAAACCAAGAACAAATACTAGTCAGAGCTCACTTCGTTCCTTCATAAAATATCAATTGTGGATGAAGGATTCCCGTATTATCTGCTACTTTAGCTGCAGTTTTTGACACATGTGACATTCGAAAGGACATAAAGAATAGAACAAAAGAACAGTTTGTTCTGAAATCGCCAAACATATGGAGTAAAAAAAGCCCGTGATCATCGCATGAGCAACGAACCTAACGTTGCCATTGGCTAGACAATGCACGGTTTTACAATACTATACCGGGTGTCTGGAAAATGGCGGATTAACTCTCCGCTAGGCTCTTAACAATCAAGCGGTGAGCCTGGGAAAATTTGCCAAAATCAGTCTTATCAGGTACTAGCCCCAATTACCCACCCTCTCTTTTCTTAAAGGGTATGTCATTTGCAAAAATCGATCTTCTTTTGGCAGATACTAACCCCGCCCACCCGCCCTCTATTTTCTTAAAAAGATCTCATTTGCCAAAATCAGTTTTATCTTAGCAGGTACTAACCCCGCCCACCCACCCTCTCGTTTCTTACAGGGTATCTCATATGCCAAAATCAGTGATATCTTACTTAGGAGATACTAGCCCCGCCCACCCACCCTCTCTTTTCTTAGAGGGTATGTCATTTGCCATAATCAGTTTTATAAATGATCAAAATTTGGAAACATTACGAGCTTACTTACATGCACAAGGCAGCAATTTTGAATATTCTGTCTAAGGTCTTCAAATTTTGATCATTTTTTGTAAAAGTTAATTATCAGTACTTGCTAAAATAAAACTGATTTTAGCAAATGAGAGATACCCTATAGAAAAGAGAGGATGGGTGGGCGGAGCTAGTACCTGCTAATATAAGACGAAAATCGAAATTACAAAATGGAAAAATTGAAGAATAAAAAAAACAACTGAAAAATCACAACACTGAAATATCGAAAAATTGAGAAATCGGAAATTAAAAAATCCAGAAATTAAAAATTCAAAACTTTAAAAATTGGAAATTTGAATAAATGAAAAATTGAAAAATCGAGAAATCGAGAAGTCGAAAATTTAGAAACGTTCAAAAATTGAAAAATTAAATTTAAAAATCGAAAAATTGAACGTCGAAAAACTGAGGAATCGAAATATCAAAAAATAGCAAAAGATTGAAAATCGAGAAATTGAAAAACAGAAAAATGAAAAATCGCAAAACTGAAATATCTAAAAATTGAGAAATCGAAAAAATGAAATATTAAAAAAATGCCAAAAATGAAATCTCAAAGTTTCAACAATCGAAGAAAAATTTAAATATCGAATAATTGAAAATTTTCAAAATATCGGTAAAATCTAAATCGAAAAATTGAAAAATCGAGAAATCGAAAAACCGAAAATTTTAAAAATCGAAGAATTGAACAAACTAGAAATTGAAAAATCGAGAAATCGAAACATCAAAAAACCGAAAAAATGAATGAAAAATCGAAAACTTGAGAAATAAAAAAAATGAAATATTTAAAAATGCCAAAACTAAAATCTCATAAGTGATATCTTAGGAGATACTACCCCCGCCGCCCACCCTCTCTTTTCTTAGAGGGTATGTCATTTGCCATAATCAGTTTTATCAATGATCAAAATTTGGAAACATTACGAGCTTACTTAAATGCACAAGACAGCAATTTTGAACATACTGTCTAAGGTTTCCAAATTTTGATCATTTTTTGTAAAAGTTAGTCATCAGTACTTGCTAAGATGAAACTGATTTTGGCAAATGACATACCGCCTAAGAAAAGAGAGGGTGGGTGGGCGGAGTTAGTACCTGCTGATATAAGACGAAAATCGAGAAATTACAAAATGGAAAAATTGAAGAATAAAACAACTGAAAAATCTCAAAACTGAAATATCGAAAAATTGAGAAATCGGAAATTGAAAAATCGACAAATTAAAAATCCAAAATTTTAAAAATTGGAAAATTGAATAAACGAAAAATTGAAAAATCGAGAAATCGATAAGTCGAAAATTTAGAAACGTACAAAAATTGAAAAATTAAATTTAAAAATCGAAAAATTGAACGTCGAAAAACTGAGGAATCGAAAAATGAAAAAATGGCAAAAGATTGAAAATCGAGAAATTGAAAAACCGAAAAATTGAAGAAAAAAAATGAAAAATCGCAAAAACTGAAATATCGAAAAACTGAGAAATCGAAAAAATGAAATATTAAAAAATACCAAAAATGAAATCTCAAAAAGTTTCAACAATCGAAGAAAAATTAAAATATCGAATAATCGAAAAATCTCAAAATATCGGTAAAATCTAAATCGAAAAATCGAGAAATCGAAAAACCGAAAATTTAAAAAATCCAAGAATTGAACAAACGAAAAATTGAAAAATCGAGAAGTCGAAACATAAAAAAATCGAAAAAAATGAATGAAAAACCGAAAACTTGAGAAATCAAAAAAATGAAATATTAAAAAATGCCAAAACTAAAATCTCATAAGTGATATCTTAGGAGATACTACCCCCGCCCGCCCACCCTCTCTTTTCTTAGAGGGTATGTAATTTGCCATAATCAGTTTTATCAATGATCAAAATTTGGAAACATTACGAGCTTACGTACATCCACAAGGCAGCAATTTTGAACATATTGTCTAAGGTTTCCAAATTTTGATCATTTTTTGTAAAAGTTAGTAATCAGTGCTAAGATAAAACTGATTTTGGCAAATGGCATACCGCCTAAGAAACGAAGGGCGGGTGGGCGGGCCTAGTACCTGCTAAGATGAGACTGATTTCGTTGATTTTGAGATATCCAATATTTCATTTCTCCAATTTTTCGATTTTTCAATTTCGATTTGCAATTTTTTTGCAATAATGATTTTTAAGATTTTTCACTTTTTCAATTTTACGATTTTAGAATTTTGACGAATACATAATTCTTCGATTTAATTTTCTGGATTTTCAAAATTTTCGATTCGATTAATTTTTTTTCTTTTCAATTTTTAAATTCATTATTTTTTTTTAATTTCTCGATTGTTAGTTTCTTTAATTCTCCGACTTGCAATTTTTCTAGTTGTCACTTTAAATAATGATTTTTAAAATTTTTCGCTTTTTCAATTTTACGATTTATACATATGTAGAATTTTGACGACTACGCAATTTTTCGATCTTAGTTTCTGGATTTTCCAAATTTTCGATTCGCTTCTTTTTTTTTCTTTTCAATTTTTCCATTCATTAATGTTTTCCCATTTTTAAATTTCTCGATTGTTAGTTTTTCAATGTTTCTTTAATTCTACGACTTCCATTTTCCACTTTTTGGATTTTGCAGTTTTTCAATTTTCAACTTTGCGAATAAAAAAAAAAATACAAATTGTAAAACTGAAAAATCATAAAATGAAAACTTCAGCTTTGTGATTTCTCAGTTTTTCGATATTTGAGTTTTGAGATTTTTCAGCTTGTTTATCCTTCAATTTTCCAATTTCTCGATTTACAATATTTCCATATTTCAGTCTTAGGATTTTTCAATTTTTCATTTCTTAAATTTCTCGACTCTTCAAATGTTCGATTTCCCGAATTTTTTATTTTCCACTTTCTCAATTGTACCATGTTGGGTAATTAAATTTTTCGAGTTCAACTTTTCGATTTTAAAATTATTCAGTTTTTCAACTTTTCAATTTCTCGATTTTTTGAGTTTTAAATATTGCGAGTTTCCAGTTTTTCAATTCTCCAATTTTTCGATTTTTCAGCTTCTTGAATTTTCAGTATTTCGATTTTTTTAATTTTCGACTTTTCGACTTCGATTTCTCGATTTTTGGATTTTTCGATGTTTCCCGTTGGGCATTTTTCAATTTTGCGATTGTTCAATTTTTTTTCCATTTTTCAATTTAGGGATTTTTCAATGTATGGATTCTGAATTTCTCGATTTTTCAAATGTTCGATTTCTCAATCTTCTTATGTTTCAGTTTTACGATTTCTCAATATTTCGATTCTTCAATTTTTCTTCTAATTATCAATTTTTCGATATTTTACTTTTGAGAATTTTTCAGTTTTCCAATTTTAACATTTTAGATTTTTTAGTTTCTCAATTATTAGATGTTTCGATTTTCCAATTTTTAATTTTTTCGATATTTTGTTCTTTCAATTTTTCAGTTCTTCCATACTTCTATTTACAGTTTTTGAATTTTTATATTTGGCTGGGCGGGGTTAGTACCTGCTAAAATAAGATCGATTTTGGCAAATGACATACCTTCCACAAAAGAGAGGGTGGGTGGGCGGGGCTAGTATATAGCTGCTAAGATAAGAGTGATTTTGGCAAATGAGATATCCTCTAAGAAAAGAGAGGGTGGGTGGGCGGGGCTAGTACCTGCTAAGATAAGACTGATTTTGGCTAATGAGATGCCCTTGAAGAAAAGAGAGGGTGGGCGGGTGGGGATAAGACTGATTTTAGCAAATGACGTATTCCTAAGGAATTGAATTAAATTATTATAAGAAAAGACACTAGAGGCTCCAAAGCACTTTAAATTTTTTTTCAAAGAGGAATACCTAGAATCGCAACATTGTTTTAAATTTTTCAAAAAGGGGAACGGGGTCCCAAAATTACTCAAAAACAGCTAAGTCAGAATTTTCCAAAAATAGAACACCAAAGTCCCCTAAAATTGTTTCAAACAATAATTTACAAAAAAATCTCTATGGGCTACCTAAAAAATACACTATGAATACTTAAGAATCTCCTGAATTAAAAAAAAAAACACTGCGGCACTCAAAACTTTTAAATTCGTAAAAAATGAAACACTAAAATCTCAAAAGATTTTTTCAAGTTCATCCAGCAACAAAACACCAGATTCCTTTAAATGTATCCGAAAATAAAACACAGGAAACCTAAAATTAACTGCAAACATTTTAAACGTAGGGTTTTGAAAACTGACAATTTTTGATACGTCAAAAATTTTTAACTGCTTACACGACTGTTTACTATCTAGTTATTGTGAATGTGTTGTTTATTTATTAAACCAGTTTTAAAATCATTATAAGTCCACCAAAATGTGAGAAGGAATTTATCTAAAATGTATTTTTATTACATTATGTATCATTGCAGTCTGAACACTAGAACTCGAACGTGTATGATGCAATAATAGCTCAAACAATAAAGACAAAAACCTTATTTGCAAAAGATTTATTCCTTTCTTGTAGTTGCAAAAAGCGTCTTGTGCCGCTCGACTCAATGTATTTTAATTAATTGCTTCAAATAAAAATCGCGTTCATTCTTAATAAGAAAGTTATTCATATTCGTGGTGGAAAAGGCAAAATCGTCTTGATTAAAATAACTGAGACGACTTTTTTACACCCGGAGCCATAATAGCTTCACAACGTAGAATTACAATCATCAGGATGAATACAAATCAAGACTTACATGGACCTGTCTTGCCCGCAGACTTCGTTTTACCAATTCAATTGATATGTTCAAGTTCTTTAACTTTTGCATTTTTAATCACTTTCTTTGAGGTAGTTACAGTTTTTAACGACTTGTTTCTGAGACGACGAACTTTAAGTTTTACGAGTTGTGCTAATAATCTAGGTACACAGCGAACACTCCATATCTCTATTACTCCTAATTACTTCGATTACGTTCGTCTTCTCCTTTCACTGCGTCACTGTTTTTGCAACGGTGTTTTGTTTACCCGTTTCGTCCTAAATATTTGCCCGCGTTCGTTCGTCCGACTTCTTCAATGCAAACAACCGATGACGTGGTCGGCGCGGGAATTTCGAACGTCCGCTCCCGCCAAGGCCGCTCCAACAACCGGGAATTATCTCGTAAATGAACTAGTAAATTACCGCGCTGAAAATGATAGTTATTTGCTAATACTGAAAGTTCAAGTATGTTTCAAAAGTTGACATAAAAGTTTAATGTAACATTCACGTTTTTCCCATTCACCGTTCACGCTCCGAACTATTGCGAATAAACAAACAGTCGCGCAAATGGCCGCAAAATCCACTTTGCACTTCCATTTTCGCCGTTTTAGCGAAACGTCGCGCTATGTAATGCGTGTGTGTGCATGTAAATACGGCTTACGTCAAGCACTTTATGTAATTTATTCGCCAGCGCCTAGTGGAAACGGTTAATAAATTTTTATTGTTGCTAGGCATTAGCGCCAATTATATAAACTTTCGGTTTAATTATTTACAATACGAGAAATTATCGCGCGCTTTTAATGGGGCGGCGGAAAAAGGGGCGAAAGTCCCACGGTCGGGCCGGGGACGGCACCGACCGTTGGGGCATAAATTTGAATAATCGGCGGTATTTAATATGTTTTCGGAATGATGCTGACGGCAGCACAATTGTATAATAAACTTTGAGTAATCCTTTAGTCCCGATAGAAGGCATGGGAGTGGCGGCGCAGCGGCCCATCGGGGGCGCGGCGGGCCCGGTTGAGGCCTGGGACGGACCATCGAGCTGGTCCGCTGCTATTCATATTAAAATGAGCCGATAGACATTAAAATAAGAATATGTACGACACTGACTTCGCATATTTCGCCGCAGGAGCCTTATTCATTGCGGACGATTTTTTCACAATTACAACGGTGTCTGGTGCATCCGGTGGCCGGGAGATGTGGTGCAGGAGATATGGATGGTGGAAGTCGATCAGGTAGAGGACGGATGATGAATTAAGGAGGAGGAATGGTCGTGAGAACTTTATGGATGGGTAAATAAGTGGGTACTTCGAAATTGGTTCAAATTTTTGAAGCGTCTAAGAATCGATTTGAGATTTTTCTCTTTTATTATTATAATTTGTTTTTACAACATTTTTCAAAGTCATTGACATGTTTAGGGTATTTGTACTTTCTCGAGTGGGTAATACTTCTCAGGAATTTGGTGTTCCAAAGTTGGTGTGACTGACAATTTTTTGACAATTGACTTCCCTCGGTTTCAACGGTTTTGGATCTATGTCATTTAAGGAATTTATAGTTTCTGAACTGATTAACGTTCCACAGGATTTTGGTGTTCAGATTTGGTGATTTTGATTTTTTTTTATATTTTTGACATTTTTACCTCTTTAGGATTTTGTCTTATTTTACATCTTTGATATTCTCATATTTTTGACATGATTGATAAAAGAGTAACATTGTGGAAGACGCTCAATTTTGAAAGTAAATAAAATACTTCTTCTTGCATAAAAAAAAATATTTTTACACTTTCAATCGATTGAAAAAGAGAAAAATTATTGAGCGGACTTCGAAGACCTCTGACACTAACTTAAAAATACTGTTATCTATGTCACTTAAGGGATTTATAGTTTCTGAACTGATTAACGTTCCACAGGATTTTGGTGTTCAGATTTGGTGATTTTGATTTTTTTTTATATTTTTGACATTTTTACTTCTTTAGGATTTTGTCTTATTTTACATCTTTGATATTCTCATATTTTTGACATGATTGATAAAAGAGTAACATTGTGGAAGACGCTCAATTTTGAAAGTAAATAAAATACTTCTTCTTACATAAAAAAAAATTATTTTTACACTTTCAATCGATTGAAAAAGAGAAAAATTATTGAGCGGACTTCGAAGACCTCTGACGCTAACTAACAATACTGTCATCTATGTCACTTAAGGGATTTATAGTTTCTGAACTGATTAACGTTCCACAGGATTTTGGTGTTCAGATTTGGTGATTTTGATTTTTTTTTTTTTATTTTTGACATTTTTACTTCTTTAGGATTTTGTCTTATTTTACATCTTTGATATTCTCATATTTTTGACATGATTGATAAAAGAGTAACATTGTGGAAGACGCTCAATTTTGAAAGTAAATAAAATACTTCTTCTTACATAAAAAAAAATTATTTTTACACTTTCAATCGATTGAAAAAGAGAAAAATTATTGAGCGGACTTCGAAGACCTCTGACGCTAACTAACAATACTGTCATCTATGTCACTTAAGGGATTTATAGTTTCTGAACTGATTAACGTTCCACAGGATTTTGGTGTTCAGATTTGGTGATTTTGATTTTTTTTTTTTATTTTTGACATTTTTACTTCTTTAGGATTTTGTCTTATTTTACTCTTTGATATTCTCATATTTTTGACATGATTGATAAAAGAGTAACATTGTGGAAGACGCTCAATTTTGAAAGTAAATAAAATACTTCTTCTTACATAAAAAAAAATTATTTTTACACTTTCAATCGATTGAAAAAGAGAAAAATTATTGAGCGGACTTCGAAGACCTCTGACGCTAACTAACAATACTGTCATCTATGTCACTTAAGGGATTTATAGTTTCTGAACTGATTAACGTTTCACAGGATTTTGGTGTTCAGATTTGGTGATTTTGATTTTTTTTTTTATATTTTGGACATTTTTACTTCTTTAGGATTTTGTCTTATTTTACATCTTTGATATTCTCATATTTTTGACATGATTGATAAAAGAGTAACATTGACGAAGACGCTCAATTTTGAAAGTAAATAAAATACTTCTTCTTACATAAAAAAAAATATTTTTACACTTTCAATCGATTGAAAAAGAGAAAAATTATTGAGCGGACTTCGAAGACCTCTGACACTAACTTAAAAATACTGTTCTCCCCACAGGCGCGGATGGGGGGGTGGGGGTGCAATTGCCCCCCCCCCCTGACACACGACCGAGGTACTTTATTTTGACCAATTTCAAAAATTTGAAATCGAATTTCATTTTGTAAATACAGTACAACCTCTATACTCCGAATTCACGATTATCTGAACATTCAGTAATCCGAACACAGGCTATTTGAAGTCGATGCTTCTTTAATCCGAACAAAAACTCTGCAATCTGAACTGGACTTGGAAACACGCACCTATGTACTTGCAAAAATGACGCAAGATCTTTCAACATATGTTGTAGGGAATATTTTGAAAATTACAATTTCAATTTTCGTATACTTTTGACATATTAATTTTAATATTCGAGATACTTATTATATTATTCAAACACAATTTAGACACTGCAGAGCAAACAAAGCTTATCGCCAAATCGAAAACTTAATAATTGGAAAATTGAAACATTTTAAATGAAAAAAATCGGTAAACCGAAAAATTGAAAAATCTATAAATCGAGAAATTGAACAATCTAAAAATTAAACAATTTAAAAATCGAAGAATTGGAAAACCAAAAAATCTAAAGCGAGAACTTGAAAAATCGAATAATCGAGAAATCCAAACATCAAGGAAAACAAAAAAATTAACGCAAAATCTAGAACTTAAAAATTGAAAAAGTAAAATACCTATCGAAAAATTGAAAAACCGAGAAATCGAAACATCAAAAAATGGAAAAATTGAAGAACCGAAACATTGCAAAATCCCAGAACTGAAATACTGAAAAACTGAAAAATGGAAGGAAAATTGAAGAATCGGAAAAGTGAAAAAATCCAAAACTGAAACATTGAAAAATTCAAATACCGAAAAATTGAAAAATCACAATTGAAGAAAGAATTGAAAAATCAAGAAATAGAGAAATAGGAAAATCAAAAAATCAGTTAATTTAGAAACGTCAAAAATTGAAAACTCAACAATAAAAAATTTTAAAATCGTAAAACTGAAATATCGGAAAATTGAGAAATCGAAAAATGAAGAAATTCGAGAAACCGAAAATATGAAGAATCGAGAAATCGAAGAATCGATAAATTGAAAAATCCCAATAGTAAATTTCGAAAAATTGAGAAATCGAAATCGAGCAAAGCTGAAGTATGCATCGTAAAGTTAATAAATTGAAAACTGAAAATTTTTGAAAAAAAAATCGTATCAAAAGCTAAAAATTCAAAAAATCGAGAAATTGAACAACCAAAAAATCAAAACATTGAAATCCCAGTAAGTTGATAAATAGGAAAATTTAAAAAACAAAAATTTTTAAAATCCAAGAATTGAACAACAAAAAAAATCTGAGCCTGAAAACTCAGAAAATCGAATGATCGAGAACTCAAAACATCAAAGAAAACAAAAAATCTAGAATTTAAAAATTCGACAAATTGAAAAATCATGGAACTGAAAAATCGAAAAGTCGAGATAGTGAGAAATCTAAAAACCTAAAACTTTAAAAACTGAAAAATTAAAATATGGAAAAATTTAAAAACCGAGAAAGCACAATATCAAAAATTTGAAAAATTGCAGAAACGAAATATTGCAAAATTCCAAAGCTGAAATATTGAAAAACCTAAAAATGGAAGAAAAATTGAAGAATCGAAACAGTGAAAAAATCCCAAACTGAAACATTGAAAAATTGAGAAATGGAGAAATGGGAAAATCAAAACAATTGGTCTAAAGAGTTCAGACAGTACTTCCCTCGCTATCGGAAACGTGACGACTGCATGCCTATTATGTTTTTTTTTTCACATTAGATTTCAAAGCATTCGGTTTTGTAGTTCCTGATTAACTCAATAAAATAAATTTACGCATTCATTAATTTTTGGGGTCATCCTGTATATGCAAATCCAAAAAACATGAATGGAATGATCTATCACAAATTTCCAAGATTTCAAAGCATTCGGTTTTGTAGTTCCTGATTAAATTAATAAAATAAGTTTGCGTATTCATCAAATTTTTTGAGTTACCCTACATATCCTAATCCAAAAAATATGAACGGGATGATAAATTACAAGAAGAGACTCATCATATTTTGTACAATTTAGATAGGATTTATTCAGCGAAATTTTGAGGTGACGTCATCAATTTTTTAGAGGGGATAAGCAAATATATTGTGATTAAAACGGTGCTGGTTTAATAACAAAAAAATATTGTTCCTCTATGAAACAAGCTCGTCTTAGACGAAGTATCCGTAAAAAAAATATGTCGTAAAAAAATGCCCGACTGCGATTATGGTTTAAATATTTTTTAGAAAATCCTGTCATGGATGTAGAAACACTTGTGACAGCCAAAGAGGTTTTTTTGAGAAAATTATCTTTGAATTTAGACCAAATTGAAATAGACACTAGGCAACAGGCACATTTGGGCAAAAGAAAGAGAAATTAAGGTTACGGCTTCAAATTTTGGACGTATTTACAAACTTAGACCGACTACAACAATAGCTAAAACTGTGGAGTCTCTGTTGTACAGTACATTTAGACGTAATAATCATACATACTATGGACAACAAAGTGAGGAAAAAGCTGTCAAGTGTTTTGAAATAAATAAAAATATAAAAACTGAACGGTGTTTATTTCAAAACAATTTCCTTACTTGGCTGCTAGTCCAGACAGGGTTCTAGAGGATAGGAGTGCATTAGTCGAAATTAAATGTCCTTCAAAATCGCAAGATTTGTCTCCCGAAGAAGCGATTAAAAAAAATAATCAAATTTTGTACATTGACAGAGAATTGAAACTAAAAAAAAATCATGATTACTACTTTCAAGTCCAGGGACAAATGCTTGTTACGGGTATTTCACAAGTTTATTTTGTTGTGTGGACACCCAAAGGAATTGATATAGAACAAAAGAAATATGTAAAAAGATGGCAGATAAACTTGGCAGATTTTACTTTGGCGCATTATTGTCCGAAATAATTGATTTAAGAAGAATGAGGAACCTACCTTTGCGAGAGATTTTTTTTTAAATAAATAAAATTTGTTTCTATTTTTTTATGTACTTTAATAATTTATTAGGACTACATTTTTCATCTCCAAGACTTGCATATTTTTATCATAAATATATTTTGAAAATGATCTCTCGGCAAATGAAAACATACGAGCACTTTTTTCGAGTTGAATTCAGGATCCTGATTGGAGTAAAAATATTATAGTTCCCCAGTTTTAATTCGATTTTATGATAGTACCTCATTGCGTAAAAGTTAATTTCCTTAACAATAGATTACTACGGCCGGTCCTGGCGGCTTGTTATAAAACTTTTTTTTTCAATAATTGTTAGTTTTTGTTAAAAACTCTGCTAACCAATAGATCATTAATTTTCCTGATATTCCTGTTAAAATTATTCTACGTATTTTGCACTGATTTGTGGTATATTTTGATTTTAATAAACACATTATTATTTAAACAAATTGTACCACTAACAAACATTTAATCAGTCTGCGCCCTGTAAAAAGTGATGTTTTATCCATGTGCGAATTTTCAAGCGATTCTATGATGGTTATCACTCAAAAAACTTGAAAAGAAAACATACAATGGTGCTTTCTTTACGATATTTCTCAGCCATATTTTTTTAATTGATTGAACTGGTCTCTGCGCTCTAGAATATGAAAAAAGCTGCAGTTTGATGTAGATACATCTATATTAATATCATTTTTTCATACAAAAAACCAAAAATTTTATATGTATGAAAATATATATTCAGTAAAAATTTCTTTTTTTTTTTTATTCTGTGACTACTTCAGTATTTGCTTCACTTTATTTTTATTTTGAAAACAGACAGATTTGCCCATAAATTGTAAATTCCAAAAACAAAACAAAAAATTCTTTTAAATCATAAATTTTTCATATATAGTTGTAATTTTAAACATACTTGTTTAACATGGCAGAAATTCCATCATAATAGATTGGCGTTCACATAATAGACACATTAATTGATGATGTAACATGCCATGTCAGCAGTGGGTATCCAGAAGCAAATCAACACCATGTTGTACATACACGATAATAATTGTATAATTTACGCATTGACACAATAGGGGAGTGCATATGCATACTAATGTAACATATTTTGCAATCTGCACTAATTGCAACATTCGCAAGAATTTAGAGCGGATTGATTTATATACCCCTGGCCAGGTGTCCCGAAAAACGTCCACGCAAAATAGAAAATTTTCAAACTTTGTCTAGTTGAATAATCGTCCAATTGCGTTACAATTTTGACCCAAAACAACCAAAAAAGTGTCCAACTAACGCAACACCACTCGACAATTTCACACCGTCCTATCTCTGAATCAAACTTACCGCCAGATTTCTCTTCCTACATCTTTCTTAAGCAAGACTTAAGATCTCTCAAGATAGCGCTAATTTATTAAAATCCTAATCAGATCAAGAGCGCTTCGTGGCCTCTCTAGGCCTCCAAATTAAATTCGTGTCAGCAAAAACAAGTCTCGACTATCTTATCTCCTGTGTTTAGTAGGCCGTACGACGGCGGCGTCCAAGTCCGCGATGGGCGAACCCTTAAGGGTCTAGTAATTAGGCGTCACGTGCCCATGTGGTAGTTCTAATTAAAGGCAACATGCTATTGTTGGAAATCACGATACGACTGCCATGTAAGGTCAGGTGTGTGGTCTCGTATTAATTGTATTATAATTTTAATTGAATTAGAGAAACAGTGGAGGCACCCCATTAGAATACATTACAGAGCAGAGGTTTTTCTGAGATGGTTTCATCAGCGCTGACGCGCTGGCTGGATAATTAATTTATTTTTTTAGCATTGCAGATGCTAGGATAAGACTTAATTGGCTGAGTCGACGTGGTCAATAACGTGGAAAACGCACGTGTGCGACTGTTTAAGGGAATTAGTGGAGCGAACGGGACGGAAAAACTGGGCTGGTTAAGCTTTTTCTAGATTCGTCTCAGGATGCGTTGATTGGTGTCGTTGGTTATTTTTAAAACGGTCAGGTGCGTGCAACTTTGGCTGTTGCGACTGCAATTTTCGAAATTTTTAGAACTGGGATTCGAGGATGCTGTTCAGCATGGTTAATTCACAGGTCATTAAGATAAATGGTGGCAATTTATCCTCGAGCATGAAAACAGACGACATAAGCTTGTTTGTATTTCTAGGGTGTAGTTTCATGTAATTTGAGAACAGCATAATTAAATATTCAAGAATACAAGATACGAGGAGCTGCTATTAATGGTGCTGTACAAGTTTTTTAATAAAAATACATTTTTTAAGCAAATCCAGTTTTCAGCAACTGAATAGATCAAACTTCAATTTCAAAATCTAAATTTAATTTCTTGTTTCAGTGGTTGCAATGTGAACACTTTCAAGTAACATCCAAAATTTATGAATATCTGGGCTCTCATTGGTAGTTGCTTTGGTTGCAATAGCTGTCGTTAAGTTAAGAATTTTGTATAAACACTCTGTATATATAAAATTTAATTTAATTGGTGCCACAATAAAGTGCGAAAAATCGAAAAATTCAAAAACTAAGCAAAAATTGAAGAAACGGAAAATTTAAAAATCCCAAAACATTGGTAAAATGGAAATCGAAAAATTGTAAAATTGCGCATTCGATAAATGGAAAATGTAAATATCGAAAAATTAAATTTAAAAATAAAAAAATTGGAACAGTTGAAAAACTGAGGAATCGAAAAACAAAAAAAATTGCGAAACCGAAAAATTGAATTATTGAATTAAAGAAAAAAAACTAAAAAATCGCAAACTGAAATATCGAAAAATTGATAAATTAGACGTTGAAAAATGAAAAAAATATTAAACAATGCCAAAAATAAAACCTCAAAAAAATTCAACAATTGAAGAAAAACTAAAGAATCGAATTGAAAAATCGCAAAACATCAATCATATCGAAATCGAAAAATTGAAGGTTGAAAAACTGAGGAAACGAAAATTGAAAAAATTGTAAAGTGGAAAGATTGCAAATCGAGAATTTGAAAAATTGAACAAAAAAAAATTGAAAAATTCCAAAACTGAAATATCGATAAATAGATAAATCAAAAGTTGAAGAATGAAATTTTAAAAAATGCCAAAAATGAAATCTTAAAAAATTTAAACAATCGAAAAAAAATCAAAGAATAGAATAATTGAAAAATATCAAAATATCGGTAAAATCGAAATCGAAAAATTGAAAAATCGAGAAATTAAAAAATCGAAAATTTTAAAAATTGGAAAATTGAACAAACGATAAATTGAAAAATCGAGAAAAAATCGCAAAATCGAAAGATTGAAAATCGAGAATTTGAAGAATCAAAAAATTGAAAAAGAAACTGAAAAACCACAAAATTGAAATATCGAGAAATTGAGGAATCGAAAGTTGAAAAATGGAAAAAAAGATTAAATACTAAAAAATGCCAAAAACGAAATCTTAAAAAATTTCAGCTATCGAAGAGAAATTATAGAATCCAATAATTAAAAAATCTCAAAACATCGGTAAAATCGAAATCGAAAAATTGACAAATCAAGAATTCGAAAAATCGAAAATTTTAAAAATTGGAAAATTGAACAAACGAAAAATTAAAAAATCGAGAAATTGAAACATCAAAAAACCGAAAAATTGAATTATTGAAAAGTCTAAAATTAAAAAATCGGGGAAGTAAAAAAAAAAATTCGAAAGCTTGAAAATTGAAAAAAAAAGGAATATAAATCAAGAAATTGAAAAATCGAAAAATTGAAAAAAAAAAGCTTAAAAATCGCAAAATTGAGAAATCAAAAGTTGAAGAATGAAAAAAATGAAAAATATTAACAAATGCCAAAATTGAAATCTCAAAAAAATTCAACAATTGAAGAACAACTAAAGAATCGAATTGAAAAATCTCAAAACATTAATCATATCGAAATCGAAAAATTGAAAAATCGAGAAATCGAGAAGTCGAAAAATTGAAAACTTGAAAAACAAAAAAAAACGCTTAATCGAGAGATTAAGAATTTTCGAAAAATCGAAAAATTAAAGGTTGAAAAACTGAGGAATCGAAAATTGAAAAAATCGTAAAGTGGAAAGACTGCAAATCTAGAATTTGAAAAATTGAACAAAAAAAAAACTGAAAAATTCCAAAACTGAAATATCGATAAATAGAGAAATCAAAAGTTGAGGAATGAAATTTTAAAAAATGCCAAAAAAAATCTCAAAAAACTTAAACAATCGAAAAAAAAAATAAAGAATAGAATAACTTAAAAATCCCAAAACATTGGTAAAATGGAAATCGAAAAATTGTAAAATTGCGCAGTCGATAAATGGAAAAGAAATTGAAAGTCGAAACATCAAAAAAAAAATTAACCGAGAGATTGAGAAACCGAAAATCGAAAATTTAAAAATCGAGAAATTAAAAAATGGAAAATTTTAAAAATTGGAAAATTGAACAAACGAAAAATTGAAAAATCGAAACATAAGAAAACTGAAAAATTTAATGATTGAAAAATGTAAAAATTAAAAAATCGAGAAATCGAAAAATCGGAAAGTCGAAAAATCGAAAACTTGAAAAATGAAAAAAATGGAATATGAAAAAATGTCAAAACAGGAATCTCAAAAAAATTCAACAATCGAAGGAAAATTGAAAAATCTTCGGTAAAATGTAAATGGAAATTTTGAAAAATCGAGAAATCGAGGAATTAAAAAGTCGAAAAACCAAAAAAAAAGATTAATCTAGAAATAATTAAGCAATCGTAGAAACCTCCAAATATCGAAAAATTAAATTAAAAATCAAAAAATTGAACAGTTGAAAAACTGAGGAATCGAAAAATAAAAAAAATTGCGAAATCGAAAAATTAAAGAAAAAAAAAACTAAAAAAACGCAAACTGAAATATCGAAAAATTCAGAAATTAGACGTTGAAAAATGAAAAAAAAAAATTAAAAAATGCTAAAAATGAAATCTCAAAAAATTCAACAATCGAAGAAAAACTAAAGAATCGAATAATTGAAAAATCGAGAAATCGAAAAGTCGAGAAATTGAAATCTCGAAAATTTAGAAACATTCAAAAATTGCAAAATTAAATTTAAAAATCGAAAAATTAAAGGTTGAAAAACTGAGGAATCAAAAATTGAAAAAAACGTAAAGTGGAAAGATTGCAAATCGAGAATTTGAAAAATTGTACAAAAAAAACTGAAATATAAATAGAGAAATCAAAAGTTGAAAAATGAACAAAAAATTAAATTTTAAAAAATGCCAAAAATGAAATCTCAAAAAATTTAAACAATCGAAAAAAAAATTAAAGAATAGAATAATTGAAAAATCTGAAAATATCGGTAAAATCGAAATCGAAAAATTCAAAAACTAAGCAAAAATTGAAAAAACGGAAAATTTAAAAATTCCAAAACATTGGTAAAATGGAAATCGAAAAATTGTAAAATTGCGCAGTCGATAAATGGAAAAGAAATTGAAAAGTCGAAACACCAAAAAAAAACAAACGATTAACCGAAAGATTGAGAAACCGAAAATCGAAAATTTAGAAATGTCAAAAATTGAAAAATTGAAATATGGAAAAATTGAGAAATCGAAAATTGGAAAATCGAGAAATTAAAAAATGGAAAATTTTATAAATTCGAAAATTGAACAAACCAAAAATTGAAAAATCAAAACATAAGAAAACTAAAAAAATTAATGATTGAAAAATGTAAAATTAAAAAATCGAGAAATCGAAAAGTTGAAAAGTCGAAAAATCGAAAACAACTTGCAAAATGAAAAAAAAAGGAATATGTATTAAAAAATGTCAAAACAGGAATCTCAAAAAAACTCAACAATCAAAGGAAAATTGAAAAATCTTCGGTAAAATGTAAATGGAAATTTTGAAAAATTTAGTAATCGAGGAATTGTAAAGTCGAAAAAGCAAAAAAACAATTAATCGAGAAATAATTAAGCAATCGAAAGTTCGAAAATTAAAAAAAAAAAATGCGAAATCCAAAAATTGAAAAATTAAAGAAAAAAAAAACTAAAAAATCGCGAACTGAAATATCGAAAAATTGAGAAATTAGACGTTGAAAAATGAAAAAACATTAATCGAGAAGTCGAGAAATTGAAAACTTGAAAAACCAAAAAAACGCTTAATCGAGAGATTAAGAATTCTCGAAAAATCGAAAAATTGGAGGTTGAAAAACTGAGGAATCGAAAATTGAAACAATCGTAAAATGAAAAGATTACAAATCGAGAATTTGAAAAATTGAACAAAAAAAAACCGAAAAATTCCAAAACTGAAATATCGATAAATAGAGAATTTCAAAAGTTAAAAAATGAAATTTAAAAAAATGCCAAAAATGAAATCTCAAAAAATTTAAACAATCGAAAAAAAATTAAAGAATAGAATAATTGAATAATCTCAAAATGTCGGTAAAATCGAAATCGAAAAATTGAAAAATCGAGAAATTAAAAAATCGAAAATTTTAAAAATTGGAAAGTTGAACAAACGAAAAATTGAAAAATCGAGAAAAAATCGCAAAATCGAAAGATTGAAAATCGAGAATTTGAAAAATCAAAAAATTGAACAAAAAGAAACTGAAAAACCCAAAATTTAAATATCGAGAAATTGAGGAATCGAAAGTTGAAAAATGGAAAAAAGATTAAATACTAAAAAATGCCAAAAACGAAATCTCAAAAAATTTCAACAATCGAAACAAAATTATAGAATCGAATAAGGTAATTGAAAAATCTCAAAATATCGGTAAAATCGAAATCGAAAAATTGAAAAATCGAGAAATCGAAAAAACGAAAATTTTAAAAATTGGAAAATTGAACAAACGAAAAATTGAAAAATCGAGAAATTGAAACATCAAAAAGCCGAAAAATTGAATAATTGAAAACTCAAAAATTAAAAAATTGGGGAAGTAAAAAATCAGAAACTCGAAAACATGAAAATTGAAAAAAAAAGGAAAATAAATCAAGAAATTGAAAAATCGAAAAATTGAAAAAAAATGAAAAATCGTAAATCTGAAATATCGAAAAATTGAGAAATCAAAAGTTGAAGAATGAGAAAAATGAAAAATATTAACAAATGCCAAAATTGAAATCTCAAAAAATTTCAACAATCGAAGGAAAATTAAACAATCGAACAATTGAAAAATCTCAAAACATGAGTAAAATCGAAAATTAAAAAACGAGAAATCAAGTAGTCAAGAAATTGAAAAGTCAAAAGCCAAAAAAAAAATTAATCGAAAAATTAGGAAATCGAAAAATCGAAAATTTAGAAGCGTCCAAAACTTGAAAATTTAAATTTAAAAATCGAAAACTTGAACCGTCGAAAACCTGAAAAATCGAAAAATAAAAAAATCGCGAAATCGAAATATTGAAAATCGGAAAATTCAAAAAAAAAAAACGAAAAGTCCCAAAACTGAAATATCGAAAAATTGAGAAATCAAAAATTGAAAAATAAAAAAATGGAATATTAAAAATTGCTAAAAATGAAATCTCAAAAAATTTCAACAATCGGAGAAACATTAAATCGAATAATTGAAAAATCTCAAAGCATTGGTGAAATTGAAATATTGAAAAACCGAGAAATCGAGGAGTCGAGAAATTGAAAAGGAAAAACCAAAAAAACGATTAATCCAGAGACTAGGAAATCGAAAAATCGAAAATTTAGAAACGGTCAAAAATTGCAAAATTAAATTTAAAATCGAAAATGAAAAAATCGAGAAATCGAAAGAAACTAATTTGTGTACTATGTCTCAAAAGGAAGACACTGCGTTTTGAAAATAATTCTAATGTGAAGAAACAAAAAAACTTTAGTTTCTTACTTTTTTCTGTATCTAATAGTAATAATTAATGAAATATTCGAAGACCGCGCGCTTAGTGACTCACCCTGTATATACAGGATAAGCCACAATCAAAGTTGCACAGTCTCTGAAGAGCACAAACCAAAACTATTTTCAACTATACAGAGTGTCTTGTTTTTAAAGCGCAAGACAACTTCGTTCTTTTCAGTGGAACACCCTATATATTTCAGTAATTTCTGATTAACGTCATCTTAGGTTTTACAATCAGTTTGTTTTCAAAATTCAAAGGTTATTCCAATTTTCTTTAATTTTTTTAGCAATGGAATCGAAAAGATTTTTTTCCCTCACGTTGTTGAAAAAATTCGAAAATAATTAATAATGTGGCAACGCAGCATCGGAATTACAAAAATGGACTACACACATTTATCAAGTTTAGGAAGAGGCTATGAGAATATATTAAAACATATAGGGTGGTCCTTTTAAAAATGTAAGTTGTGTACCATGTCTCAAAAAGAAAACACTTTGTAGTCGAAAATACTTTCTTAGTAGTCTCTTACTTTTTTATATTTCTAATAGAATACTTAATGATACGTAGAGGACTGCGCCCTTAGTGATTCATCCTGTATATACATACAGGATAAGACACTAAACGCAGCCAAAAGTTAGAGTCTTTAAGAACCATATACCAACATTGTTTTCAACTATACAGAGTGTCTTGTTTTTAAGGCGGAACACAACTTGGTTTTTTTCAGTAGAACACATCTTCTTAGGCTTTATAATGATGGTTTGTTTTCAAAATTCTGATGCGACGTTGCCAGGTTATTACATTTTCTTGAAAATTTTTAACAAGGGAATAAATAAAGATATACGGATATAATAGGGGGAGATAAATAAAGATATACGTACGCTTTCTTATGGCATAAATAAAATTGGGTTTTAATATACAGAATGTTTATAAAAATAATTATTACAATTTTTAGATATCGATATTTCAGTTTTTTCAATAAAAAAAAATCACACAGATTACTGTTATATTATAATAAAATCTGCAATTTAAAAAACTGAAAAAACTTGGCGAAAATAAAAAATTAACCAGTAAGAAGAAACAACCATGAGTGTGTTAAAACAAAAATTCTCCTCACAAGAGATTTTATTCACACAAACAAAAAACTAAATAATCTCTTTGAACACAATAGGCTTTTTAATAAAAAAATATTACAATAACAAAGTATTATCACAGTACATGCCCATGAAGGCTTGTGAGCAATAGTTTAAACAAAACCGTATCTAACATGTACACAATAGTGTTATTGTTATGGATAACGCGAGTTAATAACGCGGTGTATAAAAGTCAAATCAGGCAATAAAAGTGAAATTTCCAATAAAAGGTATCAAAATTGTCATTTGGGTGATTTGGAGAATGTTTTTTTGTTGAATTAATTTTTTGTATCACTGTGTTAAAAAATTGGTCTAAAGAGTTTAGACAGTACTTCCCTCGCTGTCGGAAACTTGACGACTGCATGCCTATTGTGTTTTTTTTCTCATTACATTTTTGTAGTGGGAATTTAAAAAAAAATTGCGATGACGTCATCAACATTTTTGCAAGGACACGTATATCAGTTGGGATAGATGTAGTGTAATACTAAGAATAAAATTATTATATTCTCAAATTTTCGGGAAAATGAATTGGGTCGTTTGAATATTGATTTGTAATAATCAATAAAATAACGAAACAATTTACTCACGTATACCTACGTATCAGAGGCAACTGAAAATCGTGTATGTATAAAATATGTTAATTTAAGATGACAGGCGTAACAGCATACGTGAGAGCCAAACACAGAAACTGTAAACAAAACGACCGTCGGTTTTATTGCTTCGACTTCCGCTTATTATATAAAACATTGGGTTTTATTTTAATTCTTGACGGTGAAATTCACAATTGGTTGATTATAAATATGTCTATTTCACATTCGCGGAATCAAGTGAACGCATAAAACAAATGCAGGTCTGTAATGTTAAAGTCGATGTAAATAAGCGTGCTACCCTTATGTTTCAACCGAGTTTTTCCTTTAACAAATTTTGTGTCTACCAAATTGGGTTGGTTGGGGTGTAATAAAAATAAAAATAAGTGTTGCCTTTAATTTAATCAATAAAATAAATTGACTTCATTAATTTTTTTGAACCACCTCTTAAGAAAATCTAAAAAATATGAATGGAATGATAAATCACAAGTACAAACTCATCATATTTTTTGCATTTTAGATAGGATTTATTCAGCAAAATTTAAGGGTGACGTCATCAATTTTTTAGGAGGGATGAACAAATACATTTTGAACAAAAGTTTACCATGCTTATAATAACTTTAAAATATTCCCAAGATTTCAAAGCATTCGGTTTTGTAATTCCTGATTAAATCGATAAAATAAATTCACGCCTTCATTAATTTTTTTGAGTCACCCTGCATATGCAAATCCAAAAATATGAATGGAATGATAAATCACAAGTACAGACTCATCATATTTTGTACATTTTAGATACGATTTATTCGGAAAACTTTTGAGCTGACGTCATCAGTTTTTTGTAGAAGATAACCAAATATATTTTGACTAAAAATTTATTATGCTCTTTATAACCTTAAAACATCTGCAAGATTTCAAAGCATTCGGTTTTGTAGTTCCTGATTAAATCAATAAAATAAATTTACGCATTCATTAATTTTTTTGAGTCACTCTGTATATGCAAATCCAAAAAATATGAATGGAGTGATAAATGACAAGTACAGGCTCATCATATTTTGTACATTTTAGATATGATTTATTCGGCAAACTTTCGAGCTGACGTCATCAAGTTTTTGGAGGGGATAAGCAAATATATTTTGACTAAACATTTATTATGCTCTTTATGACCTTAAAACATCTGCAAGATTTCAGAGCATTCGGTTTTGTAGTTCCTGATTAAATCAATAAAATATATGTACGCATTCATTAATTTTTTTGAGTCACCCTGTATATGCAAATCCAAAAAATATTAATGGAGTGATAGTTCACAAGTACAGACTCATCATATTTTGTACATTTTAGATATGATTTATTCCACAAACTTTTGAGCTGACGTCATCAAGTTTTTGGAGGGGATAAGCAAATATTTTTTGACTAAAGATTTATGATGCTCTTTATAGCCTTAAAACATCTGCAACATTTCAAAGCATTCTGGTTAGCAGATTAAAAATTAAATTTCAAAATGTTGTTTTATAATTTTGATTTTTTTTCCAAAAATCTGGACGTTTCGGGTGAAAAGTCGATTCAGAGTTGTAAACTACATGTGTAGGACTATGTTATTTTATACAATTGAAAACCCATTTACTATGTACAATTTTGAAGTGACGTCATCGCTTTAGTGGTGGGGATGATTCGACAAATTTTGGTTAGCGTTTTACCATCTACATGATATTCTTAATATAAGTACAAAATTTCACAACAATCGGTCGAGTACTTTCGGAGATTATCTGTCTAATAAAAATCCGTGACAACAGACGGACAGACGGACAGACGGACAGACGGACAGACGGACAGACGGACAGACGGACAGACAGACGGAAATGGCAGACCTATTTCTTCGTCTTCTAGGGGTCATGAAAGATCGAGAAAACGTAAAAGTAGAGAGTCGGCCGACGGACTCGATTACAATACTTCCTTTGCTTACGCTCGGGAAGTAAAAAGTGACACTTTTTCTTCTAGTAGCACAAAATATTTTAATTTTTACTTATTTTTTTTTAGAAAGGAATGAAATTTGTTTCCGATTATAATTAACAACTTCTCAAACGGACAAAAACCACCTCTCTCCATAAATCACCCCCAAATCTCGCAAAAAATCAGCAATCGCCCGATTACATCAAGCCCGCTCCCGATCTCGAATTAAAATAAAATATGACGTGTTATTAACCGGCAAATAGTCCATGTTCTGTGCGAGATTACAGCCTACATTGTCCTTGCGGTGCAAAAGTATCACCGGCGAATAAATCAACTTGTCACTAATGCTAATGAGGTTATTATAATTTCAGCGCGCCGCTTCTGTTTTCAGCAGCGAGCTGCATTTCAGTTCGGGCCTTTTCAGTCAGGGGGCGCTTCAGCCCAGCGCCACGTTGGCGGCGAGCACGTGCCGGCGACGCATGGCCGCCGCGACGCCAACATGGCGGCGGGGACGCCCGCCGGGGCGCACATGCTCACGAGGGTGCGAGCGTACGAGGGACGCCGGGGAAGTCGGGCCCATTTTGAATTACAGTCGGCGTGGTGCAGGGGTCCGCGTTGGGTCTGCGGTGTCGAGTGAATAAAAGTGCGATCGAAAAAAATGTGGCAACGTGTAATTCCATTATTATTATTATCAATTTAAACGTTTTTCCTTCGCTAGCACCTGCAATTACCATACGCAGTAAACTGGATATTTATTACAGGCGATGAAGTGTTTTATAACGAATGTTAAAATAAATGTACAGAGTAAATAAAAAGTGGTCGTAATTTACTGCAATAAATAGACTTAGAATAAAATTAGCGTTTTACACCGCTGAAGTTTCTTAATCAATTGAGAAATCTTACAATAATATGTGTAATACGTATTTACTGCCAATTTTGCCTTTTAAGGCACTCAGAGTACTAGCCGACGCTAAATGGCTTCGCGTTATTGAAATGTTTTACTGGAGAAAAAAAGTGGCGTCTGGATTCGAACCCGCCGTGGTCTGAACACGGGTTAAAGGGTCAGCTGCGTCGTACTCAAAAATCGCTAAATGCTAATCTCTGTCGCAACAAAAGCAATCACATTCCGAGCCGTGGGCTTAGCAAAAACCACTGTCAGTTGTAAATTAATCTCGTTATTGTGTGATAATTTCCACTCTAAGCAACACTTAATTATTTTCTAATCTCCTTTCATAATTCCACCTCATAAACCTCCACCGAAACCTACCAACGAAACCATGACAGGCACGTGCAGAATCTCGAACGCGGCCCGGAAAATTCCGAACGTACGCGTTTCCGCGTACCACCAAGCAAGTAGTACCCGTTTGCGTAATAATTGTGCAATTATCACGTCGTAGTAAAAATACCTTTACATATAAATTAACGCGGACGTCCCACACAAGCGCATTTGTTTAATACACCCATTGCAACCATTCCATGGTCACGGAACAACATAGGGACCCAAGTTGCGCCCTGCGCGCTCCCAAACACTCGCGCGCGAAACTGACCACAACCTGTTAAAATTTCAGGCGAGACAAAGACCCGGTCCATATCGCTTGAAAAGAATTAATTTGTTTAAATTTAGAATACCTAACGGTAAACGGCTATTTCTGTCCGGACGGGTTTATTAAATTTAGATTTCTTCCAGTGAGACGAAAATGTGATCTGAATTTCAAATTTCCGAATTCCGAAAGTAGACCAGAAGACCAGACGATTCCACTAACTCTAAATCATACGAGCTCGAGAAATTGAAATTCAAACAGCGTTTAAGAGCGGCAATTAACATCAATCGCTCTTCTAACCATTTTATTACGGCGGCCATTAACATAAACAAGGAATTAAAATTTAAGATCACCTTCTGTGAATCGCTGTGAATTTTTGATCGCTTCTCGGAACGCACGAAAAACGCGAAATTCGCGCAGTTTCGAATTCATCGAACGTTGAAGGATGGGAATTAAGATTAATGGGGGGCTTCGCGGAAAGTGCCAGGTTTCTCGACAAGAATCGGTTGGGAGTGGTGAAATGGACACGTTTTCACCATGACCTCAACGAAAAGGTACCACACGAAGTATTTGCGATATTTTCTCGATGACCTCAAAGATTTTCGGTTTGAAATCCGATAATGGGGCGTAAATTGGAAACAGTCGGACCCGGACCACCTGCTAATCTATTCATGGTACATTTTATGATAAAGCCAACTTCGAAACTAAATGTGCAGGTACATTTTATTTGCACAATTGTGCATCTTGTTTGAACAAAAAGCGGTAGTACCTGTTTGATTCGTATAACACGTCTAATTTTTTACAGTTAAATATTTGCGAAACAAATAGTCACTGCTTTTGCATTAAAATAAATATGAGTATTCGAAGTAGGTTGTGAAAAATATCATGGTACTGAGTACTACTTTAAAGCAGTTGGTTAAATACCTACTGTCCTGGCCGGTGTGGGATTTGCGTTTCAAATGTTGATGATAAATCTAGTCTTTAATGAAAATGAAATGAAATGAAGATCAGATCAGGTAAGGTCAAATTAAGTCAGGTCAGATCACGTTAAGTCAGATCAAGTCAGGTCAAATCAAGTCTGGTTACACCAAGTCAGGTCGAATCAAGTTAGATGAAGTCAAGGTTGGGTCACACCAAGTTAAATCAGATCAGGTCAGTCAAACCAAATCAAATTAGTTCAGATCAAGTCAAATCAAGTCAGGTCACACCAAGACAGGTCGGATCAAGTCAGGGTAGATCAAGCCACGTCAGATCCACTCAGGCCAGATCAATTCAGGTCAGATGAAGTCAGTTTAAGTCACATCAAGTCAAATAATCAATCTCTCAGGCAGAGATTCCAACAAATATTCACGTTCTTGATTTTATTATTTGAATTCTTTTACCATTTGTTGTGAATTGTTTTTTTTTTCTTGGGAGAACTAGAACTCTAATCGAACATTATATAAAGCAAAAACAAATCTAATCTAATCTAAACGTGATGCCAAAATATGCTACCGAAATGAAAATTAAATTTAAAAAGCGAGTGATATAAGTCCAGAATTAAAACTAAAAATTTACAGATATCAATCTCAGTTCGAATAAAATCATCACTTTAGAAAAAAATAGTTGTTTTCTGAACTCTGAAGAAGCGATAAGACATACGAAACCTTTGAGATCAAACGTATGAAATGAGGTATTTATTATCCTTGTTCTGCTTTTTGTTCTTATATTTTTCGCGTAATTTTGCACCACTTTTCCCAATTCCTTTTTTCTTTAAAATTTCATATTCCGGGTGTCTGAAAGTTGGTAGATTATCTTCTACGAAAAGATAGGGAGGGTGGGAGGGGCTAGTACTTGTTAAGACTAATTTGGCAAAAGACATTTCCTCTAAGAAAAGAGAGGGAGGATGGGCGGGGCTAGTACTTGTTAAGACTGATGTTGGCAAATGACATACTCCCTAAGAAAAGAGAGGGCGAGTGGGTGGGGCTAGTACCTGCTAAGATAAGACTGATTTTGGCAAATGACATTCTCTAAGAAAAGAGAGAGGGTGAGTGGGCGGGGCTAGTACCTGCTAAGGTAGAACTGATTTTGGCAAATGAGATATCCTCTAAAAAAGGAGAGGGCGGGTGGGTGGGGCTAGTACTCGTATTTGCTAAGATAAAACTGATTTTGGCAAATGACAAACTCTAAGAAAAGAGAGGGCGGGTGGGTGGGGCTAGTACCTGCTAAGATAAGACTGATTTTGGCAAATGACATTCTCTAAGAAAAGAGAGAGGGTGGGTGGGCGGGGCTAGTACCTGCTAAGGTAGAACTGATTTTGGCAAATGACAAACTCTAAGAAAAGAGAGGGCGGGAGGGTGGGGCTAGTACCTGCTAAGATAAGACTGATTTTGGCAAATGACATTCTCTAAGAAAAGAGAGAGGGTGGGTGGGCGGGGCTAGCACCTGCTAAGATAAGACTGATTTTGGCCAATGAGATATCCTCTAAGAAAAGAGAGGGTGGATGGACGGGGCTAGTACCTGCTAAGGTAGAACTGATTTTGGCAAATGAGATATCCTCTAAAAAAGGAGAGGGGGGGTGGGTGGGGCTTGTATTTGCTAAGATAAAACTAATTTTGGCAAATGACAAACTCTAAGAAAAAAGAGGGCGGGTCGGTGGGGCTAGTACCTGCTAAGATAAGACTGATTTTGGCAAATAACATTCTCTAAGAAAAGAGAGAGGGTGGGTGGGCGGGGCTAGCACCTGCTAAGATGAGACTGATTTTGGCCAATGACATATCCTCTACGAAAAGAGAGGGTGGGTGGGCTAGTATCTGTTAAGATAAAACTGACTTTCGCAGCTCCTAGCCCCGCCCACCTTCCCTCTTTTTTCTTAAAGGGTATGTCATTTGCCAAAATCAGTTTTATCGGTCCAGGTACTAGCCCCACCCACCCGCCCTCTCTTTTCTTACAAGGTATCTCATTTGCCAAAATCAGTTTTATTTCAGCAGGTACTAGCCCCGCCCACCCACCCTCTCTCTTTTCTTAGAGGATGTCATTTGCCAAAATCAGTCTTATCCTAGCAGGTACTAGCCCCACCCACTCGCTCTGTCTTTTCGTTGAGAGTATATCAGTTGCCAAAATCAGTTTTATCTTAGCAACTACTAGCAAAATTTTGACAATTTTTGGTACGTCAAACATTTTTAACTGCTTACTCAATTTTTGCTGATTTGTACCTTCGCTTTATATTAGGTAAACATTGTTGTCAAATGAAATTTTATTAAATTATGACAATACCAACATAACCATATCTTTGACGTTTCAACTGAAATGGTAACTTATAATATGGTCATGGACGAAAGAAATACTAACTAAAAGTTTTATTACTAGTTATTGGATAATGAATGTGTTGTTTAGTTGTCAAACGTAGGAAAAGAACCGATTTTAAAATCATTATAACTCGACCAAAATGTGAGAAGGAATTTTTTTACCTATTTTCCTAGACTCAGCAGTTGATTGTTAAGGGCGTAGCGAAAAGTTAATCCACTATTTTCCAGACACCCGGTATAAAATTAAAAAAAAATTTCTAGGGATTATATTCATTAAAATTTTTTGGACATTTTCCATCAGTTTTTGGACAGACTCCTATAGAAGTGACTTATACCTTACTCCCTTTTAGACATCTTGGCTACCTTATTTTTCTTTAAAACAAATATTTTCGCTATTATTGGCCAGTTTATTTTTTTTTTAATAGAATTTTCTGAATGTCTGATGGTACTTTCCTTCTTTCGAAATGACAGATCACCAAAGCGAGAAAACAATTATAGGTATAATCAGTGAAAAAATAAAATGAAAAATGGTTTGAAGAAAATGTGATGGGAGAAAAACCCGAAAATAGCTGGCTTGTGATCATTTGATACACGAGTTGCGAATTTATTTTGCGAAAAACACAAGTTACTCAGAATTTACAAAGTTTAAACTAATGTCAAGGTATTCTCTGTGAAGATTTTAAGTGTGAAAAACTGAGGTTATGTTATCAACTGATTCAGGTGTTTTGGTGAATGCAAATTGAAGTGAAACTATTCATTATTTAGACACAAGTTATTTTACTGGTGATAAAGTTTTGAATTTTCTCTATGTCAATTACAACTTTATGCATATAGAAACTGAGTGAGCAGGTAACAAAATGTAACATCACTCCAACAAGTCATGATCATTTTTATATTGTTTATATCAAGATTATTAGATTTATCTCCATTGAGGAAAGAACGTCAAAATTTTCAGAATGCAATTTTCATTCAAAAAATCGTCTTCGTCGAGAATCGAAGAAAGTTTGTCAAAATTAATTGCGAAATGAGTCACTCTGTAGTTGTTTCATGAGCATCTCAGTACTGAAAAATCAATGGTCATGACAACAAAAAAACCGATTCGTGACGACGTCTATTTAATTTCTGATTTTTTATTACGATTTAGTTAGAAAGAACTTTTACAATATTATTTCCCATATCCATTATTAAACCCAAACGTATTTAAATCTTAATTATGGAACAAAAAATACCAAAACGTCTAAACTGCCGAAACTTTCACCCCACCCACAAACAAACCGATGCATTATTAAAAGGAACAAAATTCAATACATAATAAACTTCATAATAAAATAACAAGCGCATCTAATTATACGTTAACAATCAGTTTGTTTTGTGCGGTGACGTTCATAGCGTTCAATTTTAAAAATGAACCTCGCAAAACCCGTTTGAAAACGTTTAAATCCATATACCAGTTTTGCGAAAAAAGCGGATTTTTTCCATCAGAAAATTCCCGTTCCATTCACAAACAGAAAATTTGCCAACACCGGTTTGACGCTCAAGTACTACGGTGGTACCCGTGGCTTAGTTCGCTTTTACTGCTGTGAATGTTAGCCAAACCAGCACACGTGACTAATTAAAACCATCAAATAAATCTGAAATAATGGTACCGTGTTTCATTACGTCGATTTGCCGTCGTTGTGGTACTTTCCCAGTGGAAATAATTACAGCACTTCATAAAAATGTAATTTTCGATTCAAAGCCGACTAATAAGGTCGGACGTGCGCCGTAATTAGTACTCCGACTAATAAAAAAGGCCATAAATTTGAGCGCTGCACTCCGCGGTCAATTAGCAGTACCCTCGGTACCGCGACGGGGTAGGAATTCGTCGTAACGACCGTTCCGCCGCTATAAAAATTAGTGAAATTCCGAATCAGCCCCGATAGGATCTCCCCGTAAATCAGCCCCCGGTTCGGTGGTACCCGGGAACCTAACCTGTTATTAATGTTAATTTCTGGAGCCGGCTCTGTCATTACGCCGGGTGGTCTCGATTAATCCTGCAATTTTTTAATTAGCGCGTCTATTTTTTAATTCGCTGGGTCGTAAACAAAAAGCGTGTTCGGATTTGCATTTCGTCGTCGGTGCAGCAGAAAAGAGGTGGGTGCGGTCCATAAAAAGCGACCTTAACATTGTATCAGTCTCGATCTTGATCTTTGGACATGTCGTACCACGTATGTCCTGGACGTTAAAGGCAATGCAACAAATTACTTTTAATTAAAAGATAATGGCGTAATTACAGACACCAATGCTCAATAAATTTCCATAATTATTGTTATCTCGGTACCGAGGCTAATTTTATCGCGGTCGCGGGCGCATCACGATTTTTGAGACACTGGAAGGTAGTACCATGACTCTAAATTATAGAGCATTTAAATTACGCATGTAGTTATCGGTACTCGTCGCTGGCTACGAAACCTGACCTATCAATATGTCAGGCAGTACCCGCAGCCAAAGTCTAAAACCCATAACGTACAAAGTACCATTTCTATTCACGTCCATCCGTCGCCGTTTTTACCGCCTGAATTGAACTTTAACACTCCGAGAATGTCGTTAGAGCTCATTAAAATAAAAATATGTTAATCAAGCAGTAATGGCACGTACTTTACGTTACTTTGTACGTTTATAGCCCATACGTTCGAGCACATTATCATTAAAACCAATCAGAATGCAAACGGTTACATATCGGAGAACGTGGCCGTTTGCTTGGTGGATTTTTTCCCTAATGAAAATGATATCCAATTTCTGCGGTGCTCGCATCCAATAACCATAACTCAAGCGTAATGCCCAATACGGTACCACCAGTAATAAAGATGTTGGGTTAGACAACAATATTGCGTAGCTAAGTATGAGCTTTACAAGCTGCGTTATCTGGAAATTTATAGCGAGAGTATTATTAATAATAATAGAGGCCAGAGAGGTGTGCATAGTGATGGGGATGGAATATCGGAGTACTTAATCTTGGACGTACCGATCGACCAACAGATGGTATGATGATCAAGAGGAGAGAACGTGGTTGGATTCCTGCACCATTGTTATCTTTCCTGCTGAGTACTACCCTGGTACTCCGAAAAGACAAATTCTCATTAATTTGTGAAAACCAGTAAAAATGATCTTTTCAGAGAAAACTGTGTCGTCCAGAAACAAACCGAACAACTGGTCCGAAATATGTTTAAAATAAAAACACATATCACGAAAAATCAACACACCTTGGAGCCCGCTTTAACACATGTCGAACAAACACGCTGAAAGTCCCATATCGTTAAAACAATATAGTTTTCCGTTGCCAAAGCAGCAATCTTACGAGCACAATTTGCCTGCCAAAATAAATAAAAATAAAGTAGCGCTTGAATAAACGGCCAGAAACTCGTTTTCTCGAAAAAAACGCATTACCTTTACCCGATCTTGACCCCATTCAAGTCGAGTATTTAATCGCACGACAAAATACCGAAGTACGACCATTATTCTTCTTAAACTGCCAACACAAATGATCTCGACAGAAACCCATTTGCAAGACCGAACAATGTCTTTGGCTATTATCTTTACACTCAATAAGCTCGAGAGCAATCGCTGATCACGACCACGACAAACATTTGATTAGTGCTGATGGTGCTTTAAAACGCGTCTTCTTCTAGGTGGTACCGATTTTTCGCGCCCCCATTGCGGAAAACTCGCTTTTCCGGCTTGATGGAGAGTTTTTCTACCAGCATGGAGGTACTAGGAGATATGGTAGAAAGTGGGTTTGAGTAAACTATTTTGCGTTTTGCGTTCTGGCGCATCGTGAGAATTTACATGAAATATGTGCTTATTCCGCGTTGCATGGTAATCAGCATGCAGGTGGAAAAGATAGTGGAAAAGGCGCAAAAACGAGCTCGGTACGACCATGGTACTTGAAGTCGAACTTTTGACACGAAGAAAATATTAGACGGAAGTTGTGTGGTGGTTTGAGTGGCTCAGGTACCACATTGTTTCCATATGTTCCACGAAAAAATTAACTGATAATTTGTATGTTATCAACGGGTAATTATAGTTGTTACAAAACGTGGAAATGCAAACTTAAAGTATTTGTTTATGTTCAGCCAACCAAACATTTCTCCATATTGTTATAAACTTTTGTTTCGAATCACGTAAAAAAAATATGAAAAATTAGGTAACTAAAAAATATAGGATTTTTCCAAAACAATTAAGCTCGTCCAAATGTATATATTTCCCAGAATTTTTTGAGGATTTTTAGACAGCTTTTTAAAAATCTTCAGCTTTTCAGCATCCTTCTGTATGAATTCGTTTTCGATTTGTAGACTTCATTTTTGACTTCCATTTTTTTGAAAATTCCAACCACTTTTCAATCGACAAAATGAAAAATGACAAGTTCTCGGTATGTATATTTAACAAAATCCATTTTCAATGATCATTAATTAACATTCAAAATGTACTTTCCAGAATTTTTTGAAGATTTTCATTAACTTCAAAAATCTCAAATTTTCTATTAATTTTTTGGCGTTTTTCGGCACCCTTCGAAAATCACCGAAAGATAGGTCTTGTAGATTTTGACATGCAAATTTTTTTTTTGGTTTAATTTTTTCGAAAATGAAAAATGAAAATGAAAAATGTCAAATTTTTGATATGCATACTTAAGGGAATTTTTCGAAAATCTTGTCCTGGACGACCATTAATAAACATTCAAAATGCATTTTCCAGAATTTTTTCTAGATTTTTAGGTGACTTAAAAAATCTCAATTTTTCAGAGAAAAGTAGATCGCAAATCAAAAATTCAAGAAACGAAAAATTTAAAAATCCAAGAGCTGAAAAATCGAAAATTGAAAACCGAAAAACTGCAATCGTAAAATTGAAAAATCCAAAAATTGAAATATTAAAAATTGAAAACTCGTGAAAAATTTTAAAATTGGTACATCAAAAAGCTGGAAAATCGAAAAAGTGAAATATTTAAAAATTAAAACCTGACGAATTCCAAATTGTAAAATGTTAAAAAACAAAAAAAAAAATTGAAACATTGTAAATCGAAGAACTGAAACGAGAAAAATTTCGGATTTTCTGAGACTGTCGAGATTCCCAAGATTCTAAAGATTTCGAAAACTGAAAAATCTAAAAATGATGAAAACTGAAGATTTCGCAGATTCTGATTATTATCAAGATTCATCAAAGGTTCCAGAAAATGCAAACATTTCGGATATTCCAGGGATTCTAAAGAATTGGAGATTCTGAATATTTCGAATGCTGAAGATGCCAAAAATTCTGGAGATTATAAGCTTTCGAAGATTTCAAAGATTCCAGAGATTCTAAAGATTCTGAATAATTCGAAGACTGAAGATTATAAAAATTCTGAAGATCATAAAGATTTCGGATATCCCAAAAACTTTGGACATTCAGACACTAGAGATTCTAAAGAAAAAAATCTTCACAAGACTTAAATATTACAAAAATTTTGAAGACTTTGAAGAAAAAAGGTTCCCAAGATTCCCAATATATGTATATGAAGATTTTGGACATTCCCAAGGCTGAAGATTATAAAAATTCTGAAAACTTTAAAGATTCTCAGAATTATAAATATTCTAAAGGTTTCAAAGATTCCAGAAATTCTAAAATTGCTCAAGATTTCCAAGACTAAATATTTCAAAAATTCAGAAGACTTTGAAAACTTCGAAGATTTTGAAGAAAAAAGATTCCCAAGATTCTCAGTAACCCCAGGATTCTAAATATTCCGAGGCCCGAGAGATTTCAGAGACTCTTAGGAATATGAAGAATTTGAATATATCCAAGGCTGAAGATCACACAAATTCTGAAGACTGAAGATTCTTAGAATTATAAATATTCTAAAGGTTTCAAAGATTCCAGAAATTCTAAAAATGCTGAATGCGAAGACTAAATATTCCAAAAATTCTAAAAACTTTGAAGACTTCAAAGATTTTGAAGAAAAAATATTCCCAAGGTTCTCAGTAATCCCCAAGATTCTAAATATTCCGAGGCCCGACAGATTTCAGTGATTCTAAAGAATATGAAGATTTTGAATATTTCCAAGACTGAAGATCACAAAAATTCTGAAGACTTAAAGATTCTCAGAATTATAAATATTCCAAATGTTTCAAAGGTTCCAGAAATTCTGAAGACAGAAAACTTCGAAGATTTTGAAGAAAAAGGATTTACAGTAATCCCAAAGATTCTAAATATTCCAAGACCCAACAGATTTCAGAGATTCTAAGGAATATGAAGATTTTGAATATTTCCAAGTTTGCCTGAACATCACAAAAATTCTGAAGACTAAAGATTCCCAAATTATATATACTCTAAAGGTTTCAAAGATTCCAGAAATTCTAAAAATTCAGAAGATTTCGAAGACTAAAAATTCCAAAAATTCTGAAGACTTTGAAGACTTCGAAGATTTTGAAGAAAAAAGATTAGCAAGATTCTCAGTTATCCTAAAGATTCTAAATATTCCGAGACCAGAGAGATTTTAAAAATTCTAAAGAATATGATGATTGTGAAGGCTGAAGATTACAAAAATTCTGAAAACTTTGAAGATTCTTAGAAATACAAATATTCTAAAGGTTTCAAAGATTCCAAAAATTCTAAAAATGCTGAAGATTTCAAAGACTAAATATTCCAAAAATTCTGAAAACTTTGCAGACTTCGAACACTTTGAAGAAAAAATATTCCCAAGATTCTCAGTAATCCTCAAAATTCTAAATATTCCGAGGCCCGACAGATTTCAGTGATTCTAAAGAATATGAAGATTTTGAATATTTCCAAGGCTGAAGATCACAAAAAATCTAAAGACTTTAAAAATTCTCACAACTGTATTTATTCTAAAAGTCTCAAAGATTCCAGAAATTCTAAAAATGTTCAAATTTCCAAGACTAAATATTTCAAAAATTCTGAAAACTTTCAAGACTGCGAAGATTTTGAAGGAAAAAGATTCCCAAGATAATCAGTAACCCCAGGATTTTTAATATTTCGAGAGATTTCACAGATTCTAAGGAATATGAAGATTTTGAATATATCCAACGCTGAAGGTCACAAAAATTCTGAAGACTGAAGATTCTTAGAATTATAAATATTCCAAAGGTTTCATACATTCCAGAAATTCTAAAAATGCTGAAGATTTCAAAGACTAAATATTCCAAAAATTCTGAAAATTTTGCAGACTTCGAACACTTTGAAGAAAAAATATTCCCAAGATTCTCAGTAATCCCCAAAATTCTAAATATTCCGAGGCCCGACAGATTTCAGTGATTCTAAAGAATATGAAGATTTTGAATATTTCCAAGGCTGAAGATCACAAAAATTCTGAAGACTTTAAAGATTCTCAGAATTATAAATATTCCAAAGGTTTCAAAGATTCCAGAAATTCTAAAAATTACGAAGAATAAATATTCAAAAAATTCTGATACAAAAACTTCGAAGATTTTGAAGAAAAAGGATTCCCAGTAATCCCAAAGATTCTAAGAAGACCCGACAGATTTCAGGGATTTTAAAGAATATGAAGATTTTGAATATTTCCAAGGCTGCAGATCAAAAAATTGTGAAGACTTTAAAGATTCCAGAAATTCTAAAAATTCTGAAGATTTCGAAGAATAAATATTCCAAATATTCTGAAAACAGAAAACTTTAGAGTATTTTGAAGGAAAAAGATTTCCAGTAATCCCAAAGATTCAAAATTTCCCAAGACCTGAGAGATTTCAGAGATTCTAAGCAATATGAAGATTCTCAATATTTCCAAGCTGAAGATCACAAAAATTCTGAAGACTTTAAAGATTATCAGAATTAGAAATATTCAAAAGGTTTCAAAGATTACAGAAATTCTAAAAATTCTGAAGATTTCGAAGAATAAATATTCCAAAAATTCTGAAGACAGAAAACTTTAGAGTATTTTGAAGGAAAAAGATTTCCAGTAATCCCAAAGATTCAAAATTTCCCAAGACCTGAGAGATTTCAGAGATTCTAAGGAATATGAAGATTTTGAATATTTCCAAGGCTGAAAATCACAAAAATTCTGAAAACTTTAAAGATTATCAGAATTAGAAATATTCAAAAGGTTTCAGAGATTACAGAAATTCTACAAATTCTGAAGATTTCGAAGAATAAATATTCCAAAAATTCTGAAGACAGAAAACTTCCGAGATTTTGAAGAAAAAGGATTCCCAGTAATCCCAAAGATTCTAACTATTCCAAGACCCGACGGATTTCAGAGATTTTAAAGAATATGAAGATTTTGAATATTTCCAAGGCTGCAGATCACAAAAATTGTGAGGACTTTAAAGATTCCAGAAATTCTAAAAATTCCGAAGATTTCGAAGAATAAATATTCCAAATATTCTGAAGACAGAAAACTTTAGAGTATTTTGAAGAAAAAAGATTTCCAGTAATCCCAAAGATTCAAAATTTCCCAAGACCTGAGAGATTTCAGAGATTCTAAGCAATATGAAGATTCTCAATATTTCCAAGGCTGAAGATCACAAAAATTCTGAAGACTTTAAAGATTATCAGAATTAGAAATATTCAAAAGGTTTCAAAGATTACAGAAATTCTAAAAATTCCGAAGATTTCGAAGAATAAATATTCCAAAAATTCTGAAGACAGAAAACTTTGGAGTATTTTGAAGAAAAAAGATTTCCAGTAATCCCAAAGATTCAAAATTTCCCAAGACCTGAGAGATTTCAGAGATTCTAAGGAATATGAAGATTTTGAATATTTCCAAGGCTGAAAATCACAAAAATTCTGAAAACTTTAAAGATTATCAGAATTAGAAATATTCAAAAGGTTTCAGAGATTACAGAAATTCTACAAATTCTGAAGATTTCGAAGAATAAATATTCCAAAAATTCTGAAGACAGAAAACTTCCGAGATTTTGAAGAAAAAGGATTCCCAGTAATCCCAAAGATTCTAACTATTCCAAGACCCGACAGATTTCAGAGATTTTAAAGAATATGAAGATTTTGAATATTTCCAAGGCTGCAGATCACAAAAATTGTGAGGACTTTAAAGATTCCAGAAATTCTAAAAATTCCGAAGATTTCGAAGAATAAATATTCCAAAATATTCTGAAGACAGAAAACTTTAGAGTATTTTGAAGAAAAAAGATTTCCAGTAATCCCAAAGATTCAAAATTTCCCAAGACCTGAGAGATTTCAGAGATTCTAAGCAATATGAAGATTCTCAATATTTCCAAGGCTGAAGATCACAAAAATTCTGAAGACTTTAAAGATTATCAGAATTAGAAATATTCAAAAGGTTTCAAAGATTACAGAAATTCTAAAAATTCTGAAGATTTCGAAGAATAAATATTCCAAAAATTCTGAAGACAGAAAACTTTAGAGTATTTTGAAGGAAAAAGATTTCCAGTAATCCCAAAGATTCAAAATTTCCCAAGACCTGAGAGATTTCAGAGATTCTAAGGAATATGAAGATTTTGAATATTTCCAAGGCTGAAAATCACAAAAATTCTGAAAACTTTAAAGATTATCAGAATTAGAAATATTCAAAAGGTTTCAGAGATTACAGAAATTCTACAAATTCTGAAGATTTCGAAGAATAAATTTTCCAAAAATTCTGAAGACAGAAAACTTCCGAGATTTTGAAGAAAAGGATTCCCAGTAATCCCAAAGATTCTAAATATTTCAAGACCCGACAGATTTCAGAGATTTTAAAGAATATGAAGATTTTGAATATTTCCAATGCTGCAGATCACAAAAATTGTGAAGACTTTAAAGATTCCAGAAATTCTAAAAATTCCGAAGATTTCGAAGAATAAATATTCCAAAAATTCTGAAGACAGAAAACTTTGGAGTATTTTGAAGAAAAAAGATTTCCAGTAATCCCAAAGATTCAAAATTTCCCAAGACCTGAGAGATTTCAGAGATTCTAAGGAATATGAAGATTTTGATTATTTCCAAGGCTGAAAATCACAAAATTCTGAAGACTTTAAAGATTATCAGAATTAGAAATATTCAAAAGGTTTCAAAGATTACAGAAATTCTAAAAATTCTGAAGATTTCGAAGAATAAATATTCCAAAAATTCTGAAGACAGAAAACTTCGGAAATTTTGAAGAAAAAGAATTCCCAGTAATCCCAAAGATTCTAAATATTTCAAGACCCGACAGATTTCAGATATTTTAAAGAATATGAAGATTTTGAATATTTCCAATGCTGCAGATCACAAAAATTGTGAAGACTTTAAAGATTCCAGAAATTCTAAAAATTCTGAAGATTTCGAAGAATAAATATTCCCAAAAATTCTGAAGACAGAAAACTTTAGGTATTTGAAGAAAAAGATTTCCAGTAATCCCAAAGATTCAAAATTTCGCAAGACCTGAGAGATTTCAGAGATTCTAAGGAATATGAAGATTTTGAATATTTCCAAGGCTGAAATCACAAAAATTCTGAAGACTTTAAAGATTATCAGATTTAGAAATATTCAAAAGGTTTCAGAGATTACAGAAATTCTAAAATTCTGAAGAATTCGAAGAATAATATTCCAAAAATTCTGAAAACAGAAAACTTCGAGATTTTGAAGAAAAAAGGATTCCCAGTAATCCCAAAGATTCTAAATATTTCAAGAACCGACAGATTTCAGAGATTCTAAAGAATATGAAGATTCTGAATATTTCCAAGGCTGAAGAAACACAAAAATTCTGAAGACTTTAAAGATTATCAGAATTAGAAATATTCAAAAGGTTTCAAAGATTACAGAAATTCTAAAAATTCTGAAGATTTCGAAGACTAAAATTTAAAAAAATCTGAAGACTGAAGAAAAAGATTCCCACGATTTCAATAATGCCAAAGATTCTAAATATTCCGAGACCCGAGAGATTTCAGAAATTCTAAAGAGTATGAAGACTTTGAATATTTCCAAGGTTCAAGATCACAAAAATTCTGAAGATTTTGAAGATTTCAGAATTATAAATACTCTAAAGCTTTCGAAGATTCCAGAAATTCTAAAATTGTGAAGATTTCGAAGATCTGTTTTACTTTGTCAGTCAAAAAGTCGCTGTATTATTGAAATCTAGAGTTTCAACTTCCTCTACGTCTGCTTAGACTTCGTCCACAACGGGTTGGCAATTCAAATTTCAATTTTTTGGATCATTTACGTCTAGTACAGAAGAAAAAGCCAATGACTATCACCAACTTCTACATTTTTCCTACTTCTTCTCCAACAATCAAAAATCAAGCTAACGACCTCCTCAGTTTTTCAACTTTTCGCCATTTAGCGTCCTCCAGTGTTATTAATTTCGCTTTCGCGAGCAGCTGCACCGACCCCAGAACAGCACGACACCCCGAGCGGAGCCTTGAGGTGCCGCTCTCCCAACATGGCCATTTCCGAAGTTAGAAATAATTAAACCCGTCCGACAAATCCATCTGCAGCTATCACATCCGCACATCAGCGCAATTAATACACTTCGCGACTATCAGTATGCCATCGGGCATCGCTTCCAGACTGCCAAGCAACAGTAGCCGACATATTTTTTGAAGAGTTGTCATTGCAGATCGCTGCTAATTGAATAATGTATGAACGCTCGAGATTGCCATGTTGGTGAAAAGTTTTTTCAGGCCGTATTTAATTAGCGCTCCGTCGTTCCACCTCGGCTTTTTGCGGGCGAATGCGCGACCCATCGCCCTGTATATTCGGCGTTTCCGCTGCCTTCCATCAGGTGAATCACTGGCCATTATTCAACGACTGTCCAGGACCGGTCCAATAAAATATGTAAACTTCTTGGACCCGACTCCATGACAGTGCGCTGTCACGCAATGCACGTTCAATGGTAAAAACATCCATCTGCTATTTTCGTATTCTTGACTTTTATTCATTTGCGACACGTTTTCGTTTTTACCTTATGAATCGCATGTTTCCGAGTTGCTTGACCTTAGCGATGCGTCGACGGACGCCACTGGGGCACGAGGGGCGGCGGTGGGGGCGGCGATCGCGACCGAGAAACACGAAGGCGGGGAGGTAATTAATACGCCAAAAAGTTACCAATATTGTACACAAATTTATTTTTTTTTTAATAATTATTTTGCCTTGAATTATGTGTTTCTTCTGTTTCAGGTCAGGTCAAGTCAGCTCAGACCAAATCAGGTCAGGTCAAGCCAGTTCAAGCCAAGTCAGGTCAAGCCTAGTCAAGTCAAAGTTAAAATTATCACAAATGGAGTTACGTTAGGTTGGATAAACTCAGTTCAAGAAGGTCAGTTCAACTCAAGGTAGTAGCCTGGTAATGTCAAATCAAGTAAGGTCAGATCAAGTCAAGTCAGATCAAATCGGGTCAGATTAAGTCAGGTCACGTCAGGTCAGTTAAGTTCAGATCACGTCAGGTCAGGCCAAGTCAGGTCAAATCAGGTCAGGTCAGGTCAGATTAGATCAGATCCAGTCAGATCAAAGCCGTTCAAATTACCACAATTGGAGTTACGTAAGGTTGGATAAATTCAATTCAAGAAGGTCAGCTCAACTCAAGGTAGCAGCTTAGTAAGGTCAAATCAAGTCAGGTGAAATCAAGTCAGATCAAATCAGGACAGATTAAGTCAGGTCAGATCAAAATCAGGTGGGATCAAATCAGCTCAAATAAGTCAGGTCAGATAAAGTCAAATCAGATCAAGTCAGGTCAAATCATCTCAGTTGAAGTGAAGTTAGGTCAGATTAATTCAATTAAAGTCAGATAAGATCAATTCAGTCTGAGTCAGTCAGCACAGTTAGATCAGATCAGGCAAGAAGAGACTGATTTTGGCAAATAACACATTCTCAAAGAAAATAAGGGTGGGTGGGCGGGGCAAGGACTTCTCAAGATAAGACTGATTTTGGCAGATGACCCACTCTTCTAAGAAAATAAAGGGTGGGTGGGCGGGGCTAGTACTTGTCAAGATAAGACTGATTTTGGCAGATGACTTATTCTTCCAAGAAAATAAAGGCTGGGTGGGTGCGGTTACGACTTGCTAAAAATAAAAAAATAAAAAATCAAAAAATGACAAATTGAAGAATCGGATAAATGAGAAATCGGAAAATGTATAACTTATCGGAAAATAAAAAACTGAAATATCGAAAAATTGAAAAAACAAATCTTATAAAATCGAATTCGAAATTCCACTTTTCATTTTTTTTTAGTTTTTAGATTTTTCAACTTTTGAATAATTCATTTGATAATTTGTTTGACAATTTTGCAGTTTTTAATACCAATCTTTTGATTTTTCAAGTTTTACCTTTACAATTTTGGAATTTTTTTGGTTTTTAATTATGCAAGTTCTCAAGTTAAAATTTTTCTTTTTCACGATGGTCATTTTTCGATTTTTTAGCTAAAAGAACAAATTTATTCGAACCGAAATTTTAGTTATGGTAAACATGGCAAATCGCTGATCGAAATTACTTTTTACTTCCTTCCAAAAACTCGACGCCAAAAAATCAAAAATCGAAACTTTAAAAAAATAAACATCTATTTTCTCGATGTTTTAAAAATCGAGCAATTGAGGAATCAGAAAACTGTCAAAATTGTAAAATTCAAAAATTGAAAGTTTTTTTTCAGTTGTCCAGAGAAATCGAAAATTGAAAATTTAAAAAGTGAGAAATTGAATTCGCAAGTTGAAAAATCGAAAAACTGAAGAATCAAGTAGTACTCACTACGATAAGACTGATTTTGGCAAATGATATACTCCCTAAAAAATAGAGGGTGGGTGGGCGGGGCTAGTACTTGTCAAGATAAGACTGATTTTGGCAGATGACCCACTTTTCTAAGAAAATAAAGGGTGGGTGGGCGGGGCTAGTACTTGCCAAGATAAGACTGATTTTGGCAGATGACCAAATCTTCTAAGAAAATAAAGGGTGGGTGGGCGGGGCTAGTACTTGCCAAGATGAGACGGATTTTGGCAGATGACCTACTCTTCTAAGAAAATAAAGGGTGGGTGGGCGGGGCTAGTACTGGTCAAGATAAGACTGATTTTGGCAGATGACCCACTCGACTAAGAAAATAAAGGGTATGTGGGCGGGACTTGCTAAAAATAAAAAAATAAAAAATAAAAAAATGACAAATTGAAAAATCGGATAAACGAGAAATCGGAAAATTGTACAACTGTATAATCGGAAAATCAAAAACTGAAATATCAAAAAATTGAAAAAACAAATCTTATAAAATCGAATTCGAAATTCCAGTTTTCATTTTTTTTTTAGTTTTTAGATTTTTCAACTTTTGAATATTTCATTTAATAATTTGTGTGACAATTTTGCAGTTTTTAATTCCAATCTTTAGATTTTTCAAGTTTTAACTTTACAATTTTTGAATTTTTTCATTTTTAATTTTTCAAGTTCTCAAGTTAAAATTTTTCCTTTTCATGATTTGTCATCTTTCGATGCCAAAAAATCAAAAATCGAAAATTTAAAAAATAGAACATCTATTTTCCCGATATTTTTAAAAATCGAGCAATCGCGAAATCGGAAAACTGCCAAAATTGTAAAATTCAAAAATCTAAAATTTTTTTCAGTTGCCCAGAGAAATCAAAAAGACAGATCAAAAAATTGAAAATTTAAAAAGTGAAAAATTGAAAAATTCGAAAGTTGAAAAATCGAAAAACTGAAGAATCTAGTAGTACTCACTACGATAAGACTGATTTTGGCAAATGATATACTCCCTAAAAAAATAGAGGGTGGGTGGGCGGGGCTAGTATTTGATAAGATAAGACTGACTTTGGCAAAGGACCTAGCCTCTAAGAAAATAAAGAGCGGGTTGGCGGAGGTTGTATTTGATGAGATAAGACTTTGCCACTTTTGACGTTTTAGACCATTTTTGAAATATTTTCGAAAATTAGTTGAATACATTTTCAAAAACCAAATTTTGAGTTTAACATAACTGCTGAATGGACAAAGATTCTGTATTTGCATTTTTACTAACCGATTTCTTCAAGTTTTATAGGCATCTGGAAGAATTTTCAACGTGTTCTTCATATTGGTTTAGAATCTACTAACACATTTATTGGATGGTGTCATTTTTGAAAAATTCGAAAGAAGTCGTCCTGCAATTTTTTGACAACAGATTCTTCTCCAGGAGGTTCTAATTTGGCAAGAGAGCGATTTTCTGGCAAATCTGGGTTCGTTTAAACGATATCACTTCATCTGGATTAAATCCAAATATTTTAAACAAATCCCTCTTTAACCCTTACTCAAACACCAAATTTTGACTTTACCATTATTCCTGAACCGTAAAAGATCTTCTCTTTCTAGGTATCTGAGAGAATTTTCAACTTGGTATTCATATTGGTTTAGAATCTATGCACACATTTTTGGACGGGGTCATTTTTGGAAAATTGAAAAATAAAAAAATTAAAAAAAAAACAGGAGCCGACCTGCATTTTTTTTGGCAACCGATTCTTCTTCAGGAGGTTCTAATTTGGCAAGAGAACGATTTTCTGACAAATCGGGGTTCGTTTAAACGATATCACTTCATCTGGATTAAATCCAAAAATTTTGATATTGATTGCGGAAAAATTTCGTCAAAAAATGAACATTTTCCGATCTGCTTGAAATTAGCTTTCTAGACTAATTTTACCCCGCTGAGTCAATTTCTGGAATTAGTTGTGGAAAATGTTTACTATTTTAAACAAATCCCTCCTTAAATCTTACTCAAAAACCAAATTTTGACTTTACCATAACTCCTGAACTGTAAAAGATCGCATAGTTGGGTTTTCACCGTTCGATTTACTACAGTTTTCTAGGAATCTGAGAGAATTTTCAACTTGGTTTTCATATTGGTTTAGAATCTATGCACACATTTTTGGACGGTGTCATTTTTGGAAAATTCGAAAATAAAAAAAATTCAAAAAAATCAGGGGCCGATCTGCAATTTTTTTGACAACAAATTCTTCTTCAGGAGGATCTAATTTGACAAGAGAGCGATTTTCTAACAAATCGGGGTTCGTTTAAACGATATCATTTCATCTGGATTAAATCCAAAAATTTTGCCATAGATTGCGGAAAAATTTCGTCAAAAAATGAACATTTTCCGATCTGACTGAAATTCCGTTTCTAGACTAATTTTACCCCGCTGAGTCAATTTTTGGCATTAGTTGTGGAAAATTTTCACTATTTTAAACAAATCCCTTTTTAAACCTTACTCAAAAACCAAATTTTGACTTTATCATAACTCCTGAACCGTAAAAGATCGCATAGTTGGGTTTTCACCGTTCGATTTACTCTAGTTTTCTAGGTATCTGGGAGAATTTTCAACTTGGTATTCATATTGGTTTAGAATCTATGCATACATTTTTGGACGGTGTCATTTTTGGAAAATTCGAAAATAAAAAAATTAAAAAAATTTAAAAAAAATCAGGAGCCGACCTGCAATTTTTTGGCAACAGATTCTTCTTTAGGAGGTTCTAATTTGGCAAGAGAGCGATTTTCAGACAAACCGGGGTTCGTTTAAAAAACGATATCACTTCATCTGGATTAAATCCAAAAATTTTCCCATAGATTGCGGAAAAATTTCGTCGAAAAATGAACATCTTCCGATGTGCCTGAAATTCCGTTTTTAGACTAATTTTACCCCGCTGAGTCAATCTCTGGCATTAGTTGTGGAAAATTTTCACTATTTTAAACAAATCCCTCTTTAAACCTTACTCAAAAACCAAATTTTGACTTTACCATAATTCCTGAACCGTAAAAGATCGCATAGTTGGGTTTTCACCGTTCGATTTACTCCAGTTTTCTAGGTATCTGGGAGAATTTTCAACTTGGTATTCATATTGGTTTAGAATCTATGCACATATTTTTGGACGGCGTCATTTTTGGAAAATTCGAAAATAAAAAAATTCAAAAAAAAATCAGGAGCTGACTTACAATTTTTTTGGCAACAGATTCTTCTTCAGGAGGTTCTAATTTGGCAAGAGAGCGATTTTCTGAAGAATCGGGGCTCGTTTAAACGATATCACTTCATCTGGTTTAAATACAAAAATTTTACCATAGATTGCGGAAAAATTTCGTCGAAAAATGAACATTTTCCGATCTGCCTGAAATTCAGTTTATAGACTAATTTTACCCCACTGAGTCAATTTCTGGTATTAGTTGTGGAAAATTTTCACTATTTTAAACAAATCCCTCTTTAAACCTTACTCAAAAACCAAATTTTGACTTTACCATAATTCCTGAACCGTAAAAGACCGTATAGTTGGGTTTTCACCGTTCCATTTACTCCAGGTAGCTGAGAGAATTTTCAACTTGGTATTCATATTGGTTTAGAATCTACCCACACATTTATCGGACGGTGCCATTTTTGGAAAATTCGAAAATAAAAAAATAAAAAAAAAATCAGGAGCCGTCCTGTAATTTTTTTAACAACAGATTCTTGAAAATTTCGTACAAAAAGTTTTGAGAAAATTTTCTCGATTTTATTGTTTTGTCACTTTGTCCATCACTTTTTGGACAGATTCCAGCACAGGTGACTTATTCATTCTCTTAAAAATCTCGCCTACCTCATTTTTCAACCAGACTGATACTCTAGTTTCACCAACAAAGCAGCTTTTTCATTCCTTCGTGTTTTTGTACCAAGATTAATATTCTAACAAAAAACAGGCATATCGAAATAACAAACTTTTTGCCTGCAGAAATTAATTAAGGTGTCCCTCATGGTTAAATGAGTGCACCTGTTTCATTTTTTATTTGCATCAACAATCCATTAAAGTCCATTCCCAGCAAACTTAATGCATATGAATGAAGAATGATGTTAACACACATCGACAGAAAAAAATCCAGTGAATAATAATAAGATAGACTCGTTGTCGCGCCAAACTAAACGAACTCTTCAATCAATAGATATACAGAGCGTTCGTAAAATAACAAATCCGACAAAAAAAGTTTCAGAAATGTTGAAAACGGGGATAGTGTGTTTACCAGAAATGCTGGTCTTATCCCCCCACTCCTCTATTTACTTAACTGTGAGAGTTGAACAACGTTTCTAGCATGGGTTATTAAACTACGAAAGCATTCCAGTGATCAGGTGATGCGCCAACGTCCTTCTTCGTCTTTTTTTCTAAGTTTATGTCCATTTCCACCGACCACACAACCAGGAACCCGCCATTATTCCAATCCCGATAACGGTGACATAACGTCGCGCCAATGCACTCCGCCAAGTTTATGTCTGGCAGAGTAAAAATTCAAATTCCGTCGTAAAATACCTCGACAAATTAGCATAACTAAGCGTATTTATAGTTTCCTAATGTATTCTTGATAGGAACTTAATAAAAAAAGCAGCTAAAGCAAGAAATTTTATGCATGTCGTATTCTAGTTTCGTGTTGTAGACTGGTAATAAAGATTAAAGCGGCAATAAATTCGTCTCTGTCGCAATACCTCAACCCTTTCATTACACGGGTATTATTAACAATACTCCTCAAGATAAAAATCCCTCGAGCATTCGGAAAAACCGCGGCTCGGGAAAAACGCAGGAAGTCTGATAGGAAATCTAATATTGCGAACACACAACGGCCGATCGCGAACCGCCACCGCACCGACCCGAACCGTTCCGGGGTACGTTCTGTGGCGTCGCCTCTAACTTATTGTTATTCGTAATTGAATATTTATGTACGTAATTTTTTTCTCGCTGCATATGTTGCGTCATGTGTAGGGTACTGTGTTATTGTAGCCTTTATTTATCTAACATCTTCGGTTAACGAGCAGATGTGATAAATGGGTTGTGTGTTTTTCCGTTTCTTTTTGAATTACTCATAGGAGCTCGAGGGGGGAGCGGGGCGCGCGCGGGACGGGTACTACACACGTGACTCATGGAAAGGTAAGAGCACGGGCTGGGAGAAACGAGGCGCTTTAAAAACGGATTTTTTTTCAGGAAATTTCATAACTTTCGACAATAATCTGCGAAACTACTGGGACGATTGCTGTTAAATTTTGTATGTACATTAGGAACACATATCATGTAGTTGGTTAAACACTAACCAAAATTTGGCTAATCATCCCCACCACAGTATCGTAATCATGGTAAATGGTTAATCAGAATTTATTCGTTTATCCACTCCCAAAAATGGATGACGTCATCTTAAAAAAAATTGCGTAATAAATCCTCTCTAAAATATGCAAAATATTATGACTATACTTGTGGTTTCAATGCAGTCAGCGTTTTTAGAATTACGTACTTATACAGGGTGACTCAAAAAAATTAATGTATTGGGCAATATATTTTTTTAAATTAATCAACAACTTCTCACTCCATTTTTACGAAAATTTGGGAACACAGAACTGTTACTACCCAAATTAATATACATTTCCTTGCAAAACTGTTGACGTCATCATTTGGTTTCTTCAATTTTTCGATTTGCTATTTTTCAGTTTTGTAATTTTTCGATTTACAATTGGATTTTTCAATTTTTCAAGTTTTTGATTTTCATTTAATATTTTCCTGATTTTTTTATTTCTTCGTTTTCTCATTTCCTCTACTTTTTCAATGCTTCTTTCGATTTTATAATTTTTCGTTTGTCAACTTTTCAAATTTTCAATCTTTGATTTTTCCATTCCTCGATTTTCCAATTTTTGAAATTCGATTTTTTTTCTGAATTTCCGATTGCTTGAATTTTGGATACATAAGGTATTTCGATTTTGAAATGCATATTTCGTTTTTTCAATTTTTAATTTTCCGATTTTTTAATTTTTAGTTTCTTGAATTTTAAGATTTCCAGTTTTTAAAAGATTTTTCAAAGTTTTAATTGAAGTAAAATCAAAAAACTAAAATTCGAAGAACTAAAAAAAATGGAAAAAATTAATCGAAAAATTGAAAAAGAGAAAAATTGTAAAATCGGAAAAGTGGAAAATCAAAAAATTGCATATCGAAGAACTGGAGAAACGAAAAATTCTAACATTAAAAACTTAAAAATCAAAAAATTTAAAAACGAAAAAATTTATAAATAGAAAAATTGGAAGAAGAAAAACCGAATTCAATCCAAAAATTGGAAGACAAAAAAACGAATTGGGTCGAAAAATTATAAAATCGTGAAAATTGTAGGTCGAAAAACTGTAAGAATGAATAATCGAAAAATTAAAAGTCGCAGAACTAAATATTGGAAAAAATTGCAAACTCAAAAAAATTAAAAAAAGAAAAATGGCAAATCAAAAAAGTGAAAAATCGAAAAATTGCATATTGAAGAACTGAACAAACGAAAAATTGTAACATTGATCACCTAAAAATCGAGAAACTTAAAAAAGAAGAAAAAAAAAGAATCCAAAAATTGTAAGAAGAAAAAACGAATCCAATCCAAAAATTGTAGTATTGAAAAATTATAAAATCGTCAAATTTGTAAAATCAAAAACCTGTAACATTACAAAATCGAAAAAATAAAAATTGAAGAACTCAAAAATTGGAAAAAATTGCAAAATCGAAAAAGTGGATATTCGAAAAATTGCATATCGAAGAACTGAAAACCTAAAAACCGAGAAACTTAAAAACGAAAATAAATAATGAATCGAAAAACTTGAAAAAGAAAAAAACGAATCCAAGCCAAAAAATGAAAGAAAAAAAACGAAAAATTGGAAAACTCAAAAATCGTAAAATCGAAAAATTATAAAATGTAAAAAAATGATGAGTCGAAAAACTGTCAACATTGAAAAATCGAAAAGTTAAAAATCGAAGAACTAAAAAATTTTGGCAAGTCGAAAAATTGAAAAAAGAAAAATTACAAAATTGAAAAATTGTAAGCTTGAAAACCTAAAAATCGAAAAACTTAAAAGCAAAAACAAAATTATGAATCAAAAAATTGGAAAAAAAAAACGAATCCAATCCAAAAATTGGAAAAAAAAAACGGATTGAATCGAAAAATTGGAAAACCCAAAAATTGTAAGTCGAAAAACTGTTAACGTTGAAAAATCGAAAAGTTAAAAATCAAAGAACTAAAAAATAAAAAAAAAAAATTGAAAATTTGTAAAACTAAAAAAAAAGTGCAAAATCGAAAAATTGTAAGATTGAAAACCTAAAAATCGAAAAAACTAAAAACAAAAAAATAATGAATCCAAAAATTGGAAAAAAAACGGATGCAATCCAAAAATTGGAAGAAAAAAAACGAATTGAATCGAAAAATTGAACAATCCAAAAATTATAAAAGCCAAGAAATTTTAAAATCGCCAAAATTGTGAATTCAAAAGACATTGAAAAATCGAAAAACTGAAAAATTAAATATCCAGAAATTGTTTATTTAAAAATCAAATAATTAAAAAGCAAAAAATTGAAAAATCGAATAAAGGAGAAATCAAATACATAAATGAAAAATTTTAAAATCGTGTAAAATTGAAAAACCCCAAAATTAAAAAAATAAAAAAACTGAAAAACCGAAACGAAAATTGAAAATTAAATGCTTTTTTTTTTATTTTCAAACTTCAACTTTTCAATTTTTTTATTGTATTTTTCAATTTTTGGATTTCTCAATTGTCCGATTTTCTATTTTATTTAATTTCAAAATTTCGTTTTTACAACATTTCGTTTTTACAATATTTCGTTTTTCGATTTTTCAAATTCTTGATTTCCAGTTTTTAGATCTTTCAGTTTTCATTTCAGTTGTTCTTTTAATTTTTCTTTTTTAATTTTGTAATTTTTCCATTTTTTTATTCGAAAAATTGAAAAATTGGAAAAAATTGAAAACCCAAAAATTGTAAAATCGAAAAATTATAAAATCATGAAAATTGTAATTCGAAAAACTGTAACATTAAAAAATGGAAAAATGGAAAAAGAAAAAAAATTGCAAAATCCAAAAATTGGAAGAAAAAAAACGAATTGAATCGAAAAATTGGAAAATCTAAAAATTGTAAGAGCCAACAATTTATAAAATCGCCAAAATTAAAAAAACTGCAACACTGAAAAATAGAAAAACTAAAAAATTAAATATCGAGAAATTGCTTATTTCAATATCGAAAAATAAAAAATAAAAAATCTAAAAATTGAAAAAATGTAAAATCAAAAAATTTAGTAATTGGCTAATTGGCAAATGGAAAAATTCAAAAGTCGTGTAAAATTGAAAAAAAAAAGACTAAAAAACCGAAACGAAAATTACACATCGAATGGAACATAATTTTTTGGTTTTCATTTTTTCAACTTTTAGATTTTTTAATTTTTCGCGTTTTCAATTTTGCAATTTTCGGATTTCTCAATTGTCAGACTTTCCAATTTCTTTAATTTTCAGTATTTCGTTTTTTCGATTTTTCAAATTTTTGATTTCCATTTTTAGATTTTTCAAAGTTTTTGTTTTAGTTTTTCTTTTATCAATTTTACAATTTTTCCTTTTTTTTTTATTCGAAAACTTGAAAAATCGAACAACTGAAAATTGAAGAACTAAAAAATTGGAAAAAATTGAGAAATCGAAAAATTACAAAATCGGAAAATTGGAAAATCTAAAAATGACAAAAAACTGTAACATTAAAAATCGAAAAATTGAAAAATTAAATATCTAACTTATTTAAAAATCGAACAATTAAAAATCAAAAATTGAAAATTCGAATACATAAATGGAAAATCAAGTAAATGAAAATTTTAAAATTCAGCACATAATTGACAAATGCAAGAATTCTAAAATTGTGTAAAATTGAGAAACCCAAAAATTGAAAAAATTAAAGATACTAAAAAACCGAAACGATTTTTTTTTAAACGGAAAATTGAAAAATTAAAAATTAAACAATTGAAAAATCAAAAATATGAAAACGTTTTAAAATCCAAAAATTAAAAAATGCAAAAATCATGAAACTGAAAAAGTGAAAATTCTTAAGATCATTATTAGATGCATACTTAAAATGAAAATTAGAAAAATTGCAAATCAAATGTGATTTGCCAAAACCAGTCTTATTAGCAAAGTACTAACAAAAAAAAAAATAAAAATTGAAAAATCCAAAAAGTGAGAAATTAAAAATTGAAAACTCGAAAAATTGCAAATGGAAAAATTGCAAAATCTGAAAACTGAAACACCCAAAAGTTGGAAAATCGAGAAACTTAAAAATTTAAAAAAGAAACTCGAAGAGACGCATATCTTAAAAATAGAAAAAACAAAAAAAAATGAAAAATCGAAAAATTGAGGAAACGAGAAACTGAGAAAATTAAAATTGAAAAAAAAATTGCTAAAGTAAGAAGTCTAAAGACCAGATTTTAGATCTTAGATTGTGCAAACTTTTGATATTTTGAGATTTTATAACTTTCAATTTTTTTTAATTTTTCGGAATTTGCAGTTTTCAAAATGTCTAGAATGTTGAAATTTTCTAGATTAGTCCGATTTTTCAGATTTTACACACACTAAATGCCCAAAATTTACAATTTTCCAAAATTTCTATAATTATCAGGCTCCCTCCGGTTATGCCAAAATTTTTAATTTCTACGTTTGCGGAAATTTTTAACATTTCTAGGATTACATTTTCCAGTTTTCTAAATTTTTCCAGATTTTCGAAAATTTATAGACCTTGAGACTCAATCTTTGGAATTTTTGGAAATTCTGGAATCTCTACAATCTCCATGATCTGTAAGATAATAATTAGGGTGAATTTTAAATATCTTTTTGACGTTTGAGTCTTTACGAGTATCTTTAGAGTTTTTAGACTCTCTAGAATCCTTAGAGTTCTTAGAGTCCTTAAAGTCTTTCCAATCTTTAGAAATTTTGCACACTTTTGGATTAATACCAATTTTACAAAGTTTAAAATTTTCAGAAGTTCTAGGATCATTAGTACCTCCAAGATCTTTACGATTTTTTAGATTTTGTTGGATTTTTTTTATTTAGAATCTTCAGTGCATTCACAGTTTACAATTTTTGGTGTTTGAAACCTTTTAAATTTTTCAAATTCTTTCATTAGTTTTTCAATTTTTCGATTTTACAATTTTTCATTTTCCGATTTTTCAGTTTCTCGTTCTTGATTTTTGTTTTTTTATTCTCGATTTTTCAATTTTCATTTTCTCAATTTCATATCACAATTTTTCCGTTTTACAATATTCTTTTCGATTTTATAATTTTAAAATTGAAAAATCGTAAAATTGAAGAATTAAAAATTGGTGAGACGTGGGCGGAGCTGAGTTCAGGTTTTCTAGAGTCTTGTAAGCAAGGAACGATCCCCTCTTCATTCCAGTGACTACTCTTAATCTTATTCAATTTTATATTGGCCAGTACTAGCCCCGCCTACCCACCCTCTCTTTTCTTACAGGGTATGTGATTTGCCAAAATAATTTTTACCTTAACATGTACTAGGCCCGCCCACCCGCCCTCTATCTTTTTCGAGGGAATGTGATTTGCCAAAACCAGTCTTATTAGCAAAGTACTAACAAAAAAAAAATAAAAATTGAAAAATCCAAAAAGTGAGAAATTAAAAATTGAAAACTCGAAAAATTGCAAATGGAAAAATTGCAAAATCTGAAAACTGAAACACCCAAAAGTTGGAGAATCGAAAAACTTAAAAATTTAAAAAAGAAAACTCGAAGAGACGCATATCTTAAAAATAGAAAAAACAAAAAAAAATGAAAAATCGAAAAATTGAGGAAACGAGAAACTGAGAAAATTAAAATTGAAAAAAAAATGCTAAAGTAAGAAGTCTAAAGACCAGATTTTAGATCTTAGATTGTGCGAACTTTTGATATTTTGAGATTTTACAACTTTCGATTTTTTTTAATTTTTCGGAATTTGCAGTTTTCAAAATGTCTAGAATTTTGAAATTTTCTAGATTAGTCCGATTTTTCAGATTTTACACACACTAAATGCCCGAAAATTACAGATTTTCCAAAATTTCTATAATTATCAGGCTCCGGTTATGCCAAAATTTTTAATTTCTACCTTTGCGGAAATTTTTAACATTTCTAGGATTACATTTTCCAGTTTTCTAAATTTTTCCAGATTTTCGAAAATTTATAGACCTTGAGACTCAATCTTTGGAATTTTTGGAAATTCTGGAATCTCTACAATCTCCATGATCTGTAGGATAATAATTAGGGTGAATTTTAAATATCTTTTTGACGTTTGAGTCTTTACGAGTATCTTTAGAGTTTTTAGACTCTCTAGAATCCTAAGAGTTCTTAGAGTCCTTAAAGTCTTTCCAATCTTTAGAAATTTTGGACACTTTGGGATTAATACCAATTTTACAAAGTTTAAAATTTTCAGAAGTTCTAGGATCATTAGTACCTCCAAGATCTTTACGATTTTTTAGATTTTGTTGGATTTTTTTTATTTAGAATCTTCAGTGCATTCACAGTTTACAATTTTTGTGTTTGAAACCTTTTAAATTTTTCAAATTCTTTCATTTTCCGATTTTTCAGTTTCTCGTTCTTGATTTTTGTTTTTTATTCTCGATTTTTCAATTTTCATTTTCTCAATTTCATATCACAATTTTTCCGTTTTACAATATTTTTTTCGATTTTATAATTTTAAAATTGAAAAATCGTAAAATTGAAGAATTAAAAATTGGTGAGACGTGGGCGGAGCTGAGTTCAGGTTTTCTAGAGTCTTGTAAGCAAGGAACGATCCCCTCTTCATTCCAGTGACTACTCTTAATCTTATTCAATTTTATATTGGCCAGTACTAGCCCCGCCCACCCACCTTCTCTTTTCTTACAGGGTATGTGATTTGCCAAAATAATTTTTACCTTAACATGCACTAGGCCCGCCCACCCGCCCTCTATCTTTTTCGAGGGAATGTGATTTGCCAAAACCAGTCTTATTAGCAAAGTACTAAAAAAAAAAAAAAATAAAAATTGAAAAATCCAAAAAGTGAGAAATTAAAAATTGAAAACTCGAAAAATTACAAAATCTGAAAACTGAAACACCCAAAAGTTGGAAAATCGAAAAACTTAAAAATTTAAAAAAGAAAACTCGAAGAGACGCATATCTTAAAAATAGAAAAAACAAAAAAAATTGAAAAATCGAAAAATTGAGGAAACGAGAAACTGAGAAAATTAAAATTGAAAAAAAAATTGCTAAAGTAAGAAGTCTAAAGACCAGATTTTAGATTGTGCAAACTTTTGATATTTTGAGATTTTATAACTTTCGATTTTTTTTAATTTTTCGGAATTTGCAGTTTTCAAAATGTCTAGAATGTTGAAATTTTCTAGATTAGTCCGATTTTTCAGATTTTACACGACATAAATGCCCGAAATTTATAGATTTTCCAAAATTTCTATAATTATCAGGCTCCGGTTATGCCAAAATTTTTAATTTCTACCTTTGCGGAAATTTTTAACATTTCTAGGATTACATTTTCCAGTTTTCTAAATTTTTCCAGATTTTCGAAAATTTATAGACCTTGAGACTCAATCTTTGGAATTTTTGGAAATTCTGGAATCTCTACAATCTCCATGATCTGTAAGATAATAATTAGGGTGAATTTTAAATATCTTTTTGACGTTTGAGTCTTTACGAGTATCTTTAGAGTTTTTAGACTCTCTAGAATCCTTAGAGTTCTTAGAGTCCTTAAAGTCTTTCCAATCTTTAGACACTTTGGACACTTTTGAATTAATACCAATTTTTGCAAAGTTTAAAATTTTCAGAAGTTCTAGGATCATTAGTACCTCCAAGATCTTTACGATTTTTTAGATTTTGTTGGATTTTTTTTATTTAGAATCTTCAGTGCATTCACAGTTTACAATTTTTGGTGTTTGAAATCTTTTAAATTTTTCAAATTCTTTCATTAGTTTTTCAATTTTTCGATTTTACAATTTTTCATTTTCCGATTTTTCAGTTTCTCGTTCTTGACTTTTGTTTTTTTTATTCTCGATTTTTCAATTTTCATTTTCTCAATTTCATATCACAATTTTTCCGTTTTACAATATTCTTTTCGATTTTATAATTTTAAAATTGAAAAATCGTAAAATTGAAGAATTAAAAATTGGTGAGACGTGGGCGGAGCTCAGTTCAGGTTTTCTAGAGTCTTGTAAGCAAGGAACGATCCCCTCTTCATTCCAGTGACTACTCTTAATCTTATTCAATTTTATATTGGCCAGTACTAGCCCCGCCTACCCACCCTCTCTTTTCTTACAGGGTATGTGATTTGCCAAAATAATTTTTACCTTAACATGTACTAGGCCCGCCCACCCGCCCTCTATCTTTTTCGAGGGAATGTGATTTGCCAAAACCAGTCTTATTAGCAAAGTACTAACAAAAAAAAAAATAAAAATTGAAAAATCCAAAAAGTGAGAAATTAAAAATTGAAAACTCGAAAAATTGCAAATGGAAAAATTGCAAAATCTGAAAACTGAAACACCCAAAAGTTGGAGAATCGAAAAACTTAAAAATTTAAAAAAGAAAACTCGAAGAGACGCATATCTTAAAAATAGAAAAAACAAAAAAAATGAAAAATCGAAAAATTGAGGAAACGAGAAACTGAGAAAATTAAAATTGAAAAAAAAATTGCTAAAGTAAGAAGTCTAAAGACCAGATTTTAGATCTTAGATTGTGCAAACTTTTCGATATTTTGAGATTTTATAACTTTCGATTTTTTTTAATTTTTCGGAATTTGCAGTTTTCAAAATGTCTAGAATGTTGAAATTTTCAGATTAGTCCGATTTTTCAGATTTACACACACTAAATGCCCGAAATTTACAGATTTTCCAAAATTTCTATAATTATCAGGCTCCGGTTATGCCAAAATTTTTAATTTCTACGTTTGCGGAAATTTTTAACATTTCTAGGATTACATTTTCCAGTTTTCTAAATTTTTCCAGATTTTCGAAAATTTATAGACCTTGAGACTCAATCTTTGGAATTTTTGGAAATTCTGGAATCTCTACAATCTCCATGATCTGTAAGATAATAATTAGGGTGAATTTTAAATATCTTTTTGACGTTTGAGTCTTTACGAGTATCTTTAGAGTTTTTAGACTCTCTAGAATCCTTAGAGTTCTTAGAGTCCTTAAAGTCTTTCCAATCTTTAGAAATTTTGGACACTTTTGGATTAATACCAATTTTTGCAAAGTTTAAAATTTTCAGAAGTTCTAGGATCATTAGTACCTCCACCATCTTTACGATTTTTTTAGATTTTGTTGGATTTTTTTTATTTAGAATCTTCAGTGCATTCACAGTTTACAATTTTTGGTGTTTGAAACCTTTTAAATTTTTCAAATTCTTTCATTAGTTTTTCAATTTTTCGATTTTACAATTTTTCATTTTCCGATTTTTCAGTTTCTCGTTCTTGATTTTGTGTTTTCTATTCTCGATTTTTCAATTTTCATTTTCTCAATTTCATATCACAATTTTTCCGTTACAATATTTTTTTCGATTTTATAATTTTAAAATTGAAAAATCGTAAAATTGAAGAATTAAAAGTTGGTGAGACGTGGGCGGAGCTCAGTTCAGGTTTTCTAGAGTCTTGTAGGCAAGCAACGATACGCTCTTCATTCCAGAGACTACTCTTAATCTTATTCAATTTTATATTGGCCAGTACTAGCCCCGCCCACCCACCCTCTCTTTTCTTACAGGGTATGTGATTTGCCAAAATAATTTTTACCTTAACATGTACTAGGCCCGCCCACCCGCCCTCTATCTTTTTCGAGGGAATGTGATTTGCCAAAACCAGTCTTATTAGCAAAGTACTAACAAAAAAAAAATAAAAATTGAAAAATCCAAAAAGTGAGAAATTAAAAATTGAAAACTCGAAAAATTGCAAAATGTGAAAACTGAAACACCCAAAAGTTGGAAAATCGAAAAACTTAAAAATTTAAAAAAGAAAACTCGAAGAGACGCATATCTTAAAAATAGAAAAAACAAAAAAAATCGAAAAATCGAAAAATTGAGGAAACGAGAAACTGAGAAAATTAAAATTGAAAAAAAATTGCTAAAGTAAGAAGTCTAAAGACCAGATTTTAAATCTTAGATTGTGCAAACTTTTGATATTTTGAGATTTTATAACTTTCGATTTTTTTTAATTTTTCGGAATTTGCAGTTTTCAAAATGTCTAGAATGTTGAAATTTTCCAGATTAGTCCGATTTTTCAGATATTACACACACTAAATGCCCGAAATTTACAAATTTTCCAAAATTTCTAAAATTATCAGGTACCGGTTATACCAGAATTTTGAAATTCAACGTTTGCGGAAATTTTTAACATTTCTGGGATTACATTTCATAATTTTCTACATTTTTCTAGATTTTCGAAAATTTATAGGCCTTGAGACTCAATCTTTGGAATTTTTGGAAATTCTAGAATCTCTACAATCTCCATGATCTGTAAGATAATAATTAGGGTGAATTTTAAATATCTTTTTGACGTTTGAGTCTTTACGAGTATCTTTAGAATTTTTAGACTCTCTAGAATTCTTAGACTTCCCAGAGTCCTTAGAGTCTTTCCAATCTTTAGACACTTTGGACACTTTTGAATTAATACCAATTTTTGCAAAGTTTAAAATTTTCAGAAGTTCTAGGATCATTAGTACCTCCAAGATCTTTACGATTTTTTAGATTTTGTTGGATTTTTTTTATTTAGAATCTTCAGTGCATTCACAGTTTACAATTTTTGGTGTTTGAAACCTTTTAAATTTTTCAAATTCTTTCATTAGTTTTTCAATTTTTCGATTTTACAATTTTTCATTTTCCGATTTTTCAGTTTCTCGTTCTTGATTTTTGTTTTTTTATTCTCGATTTTTCAATTTTCATTTTCTCCAATTTCATATCACAATTTTTCCGTTTTCCAATATTCTTTTCGATTTTATAATTTTAAAATTGAAAAATCGTAAAATTGAAGAATTAAAAATTGGTGAGACGTGGCGGAGCTCAGTTCAGGTTTTCTAGAGTCTTGTAAGCAAGGAACGATCCCCTCTTCATTCCAGTGACTACTCTTAATCTTATTCAATTTTATATTGGCCAGTACTAGCCCCGCCCACCCACCCTCTCTTTTCTTACAGGGTATGTGATTTGCCAAAATAATTTTTACCTTAGCATGTACTAAGCCCGCCCACCCGCCCTCTATCTCATAGAGGATATGTGATTTGCCAAAATCAGTCTTATTAGGCAAGTACTAACAAATAAAATAAAAATTGGAAAAATCAGAAAGTGAGAAATTAAAAAATTGAAAAACTCGAAAAATTGCAAATGGAAAAATTGCAAAATCTGAAAACTGGAACACCCAAAATTTCTAAAATCGAAAAACTGAAAAATTTAAAAACGAAAACTCGAAAAGACGCATATTTTAAAAATGAAAAAACAAAAAAAATTGAAAAATGGAAAAATTGAGGAAACGAGAAACTGAGAAAATTAAAATTGAAAAAAAATTGCCAAAGTAAGAAGTCTAAAGACCAGATTTTAGATCTTAGATTGTGCAAACTTTTGATATTTTGAGATTTTATAACTTTCGATTTTTTTTAATTTTTCGGAATTTGCAGTTTTCAAAATGTCTAGAAAGTTGAAATTTTCTAGATTAGTCCGATTTTTCAGATTTTACACACACTAAATGCCCGAAATTTACAGATTTTCCAAAATTTCTAAAATTATCAGGCTCCGGTTATACCAAATTTTGAAATTCAACGTTTGCGGAAATTTTTAACATTTCTGGATTACATTTCCCAATTTTCTAAATTTTTCCAGATTTTCGAAAATTTATAGACCTTGAGACTCAATCTTTGGAATTTTTGGAAATTCTGGAATCTCTACAATCTCCATGATCTGTAAGATAATAATTAGGGTGAATTTTAAATATCTTTTTGACGTTTGAGTCTTTACGAGTATCTTTAGAATTTTTAGACTCTCTAGAATTCTTAGACTTCCCACAGTCCTTAAGTCTTTCCAATCTTTAGAAATTTTGGACACTTTTGGATTAATACCAATTTTACAAAGTTTAAAATTTTCAGAAGTTCTAGGATCATTAGTACCTCCAAGATCTTTACGATTTTTTAGATTTTGTTGGATTTTTTTTATTTAGAATCTTCAGTGCATTCACAGTTTACAATTTTTGGTGTTTGAAACCTTTTAAATTTTTCAAATTCTTTCATTAGTTTTTCAATTTTTCGATTTTACAATTTTTCATTTTCCGATTTTTCAGTTTCTCGTTCTTGATTTTTGTTTTTTTATTCTCGATTTTTCAATTTTCATTTTCTCAATTTCATATCACAATTTTTCCGTTTTACAATATTCTTTTCGATTTTATATTTTAAAATTGAAAAATCGTAAAATTGAAGAATTAAAAATTGGTGAGACGTGGACGGAGCTCAGTTCAGGTTTTCTAGAGTCTTGTAAGCAAGGAACGATCCCCTCTTCATTCCAGTGACTACTCTTAATCTTATTCAATTTTATCTTGGCCAGTACTAGCCCCGCCCACCCACCCTCTCTTTTCTTACAGGGTATGTGATTTGCCAAAATAATTTTTACCTTAACATGTACTAGGCCCGCCCACCCGCCCTCTATCTTTTTCGAGGGAATGTGATTTGCCAAAACCAGTCTTATTAGCAAAGTACTAACAAAAAAAAAATAATAAAAATTGAAAAATCCAAAAGTGAGAAATTAAAAATTGAAAAATCCAAAAAGTGAGAGATTAAAATTGAAAACTCGAAAAATTGCAAATGGAAAAATTGCAAAATCTGAAAACTGAAACACCCAAAAGTTGGAAAATCGAAAAACTTAAAAATTTAAAAAAGAAAACTCGAAGAAACGCATATCTTAAAAATAGAAAAAACAAAAAAAATTGACAAATCGAAAAATTGAGGAAACGAGAAACTGAGAAAATTAAAATTGAAAAAAAAATGCTAAAGTAAGAAGTCTAAAGACCAGATTTTAGATCTTAGATTGTGCAAACTTTTGATATTTTGAGATTTTAAACTTTCGATTTTTTTTAATTTTTCGTAATTTGCAGTTTTCAAAATGTCTAGAATGTTGAAATTTTCCAGATTAGTCCGATTTTTCAGATATTACACACACTAAATGCCCGAAATTTACAGATTTTCCAAAATTTCTATAATTATCAGGCTCCGGTTATGCCAAAATTTTTAATTTCTACCTTTGCGGAAATTTTTAACATTTCTAGGATTACATTTTCCAGTTTTCTAAATTTTTCCAGATTTTCGAAAATTTATAGACCTTGAGACTCAATCTTTGGAATTTTTGGAAATTCTGGAATCTCTACAATCTCCATGATCTGTAAGATAATAATTAGGGTGAATTTTAAATATCTTTTTGACGTTTGAGTCTTTACGAGTATCTTTAGAATTTTTAGACTCTCTAGAATTCTTAGACTTCCCAGAGCCCTTAGAGTCTTTCCAATCTTTAGACACTTTGGACACTTTTGAATTAATACCAATTTTTGCAAAGTTTAAAATTTTCAGAAGTTCTAGGATCATTAGTACCTCCAAGATCTTTATGATTTTTTAGATTTTGTTGGATTTTTTTTATTTAGAATCTTCAGTGCATTCACAGTTTACAATTTTTGGTGTTTGAAACCTTTTAAATTTTTCAAATTCTTTCATTAGTTTTTTCAATTTTTCGATTTTACAATTTTTCATTTTCCGCTTTTTCAGTTTCTCGTTCTTGATTTTTGTTTTTTTATTCTCGATTTTTCAATTTTCATTTTCTCAATTTCATATCACAATTTTTTCCGTTTTACAATATTCTTTTCGATTTTATAATTTTAAAATTGAAAAATCGTAAAATTGAAGAATTAAAAATTGGTGAGACGTGGGCGGAGCTCAGTTCAGGTTTTCTAGAGTCTTGTAAGCAAGGAACGATCCCCTCTTCATTCCAGTGACTACTCTTAATCTTATTCAATTTTATATTGGCCAGTACTAGCCCCGCCCACCCAGCCTCTCTTTTCTTACAAGGTATGTGATTTGCCAAAATAATTTTTACCTTAACATGCACTAGGCCCGCCCACCCGCCCTCTATCTTTTTCGAGGGAATGTGATTTGCCAAAACCAGTCTTACTAGTAAAGTACTAACAAAAAAAAAATAAAAATTGAAAAATCCAAAAAGGGAGAAATTAAAAATTGAAAACTCGAAAAATTGCAAATGGAAAAACTGCAAAATCTGAAAACTGAAACACCCAAAAGTTGGAAAATCGAAAAACTTAAAAATTTAAAATAGAAAACTCGAAGAGACGCATATCTTAAAAATAGAAAAAACAAAAAAAATTGAAAAATCGAAAAATTGAGGAAACGAGAAACTGAGAAAATTAAAATTGAAAAAAAATTGCTAAAGTAAGAAGTCTAAAGACCAGATTTTAGATCTTAGATTGTGCAAACTTTTGATATTTTGAGATTTTATAACTTTAGATTTTTTTTAATTTTTCGGAATTTGCAGTTTTCAAAATGTCTAGAATGTTGAAATTTTCCAGATTAGTCCGATTTTTCAGATATTACACACACTAAATGCCCGAAATTTACAGATTTTCCAAAATTTCTAAAATTATCAGGCTCCGGTTATACCAGAATTTTGAAATTCAACGTTTGCGGAAATTTTTAACATTTCTGGGATTACATTTCCCAATTTTCTAAATTTTTCCAGATTTTCGAAAATTTATAGACCTTGAGACTCAATCTTTGGAATTATTGGAAATTATGGAATCTCTACAATCTCCATGATCTGTAAGATAATAATTAGGGTGAATTTTAAATATCTTTTTGACGTTTGAGTCTTTACGAGTATCTTTAGAGTTTTTTAGACTCTCTAGAATCCTTAGAGTTCTTAGAGTCCTTAAAGTCTTTCCAATCTTTAGAAATTTTGGACACTTTTGGATTAATACCAATTTTGCAAAGTTTAAAATTTTCAGAAGTTCTAGGATCATTAGTACCTCCAAGATCTTTACGATTTTTTTAGATTTTGTCGGATTTTTTTTATTTAGAATCTTCAGTGCATTCACAGTTTACAATTTTTGGTGTTTGAAACCTTTTAAATTTTTCAAATTCTTTCATTAGTTTTTCAATTTTTCGATTTTACAATTTTTCATTTTCCGATTTTTCAGTTTCTCGTTCTTGATTTTTGTTTTTTTATTCTCGATTTTTCAATTTTCATTTTCTCAATTTCATATCACAATTTTTCCGTTTTACAATATTCTTTTCGATTTTATAATTTTAAAATTGAAAAATTATAAAATTGAAGAATTAAAAATTGGTGAAACGTGGGCGGAGCTCAGTTCAGGTTTTCTAGAGTCTTGTAAGCAAGGAACGATCCCCTCTTCATTCCAGTGACTACTCTTAATCTTATTCAATTTTATATTGGCCAGTACTAGCCCCGCCCACCCACCCTCTCTTTTCTTACAGGGTATGTGATTTGCCAAAATAATTTTTACCTTAACATGTACTAGGCCCGCCCACCCGCCCTCTATCTATTTCGAGGGAATGTGATTTGCCAAAACCAGTCTTATTAGCAAAGTACTAACAAAAAAAAAAATAAAAATTGAAAAATCCAAAAAGTGAGAAATTAAAAATTGAAAACTCGAAAAATTGCAAATGGAAAAATTGCAAAATCTGAAAACTGGAACACCCAAAAGTTGGAAAATCGAAAAACTTAAAAATTTAAAAAAGAAAACTCGAAGAGACGCATATCTTAAAAATAGAAAAAACAAAAAAAATTCAAAAATCGAAAAATTGAGGAAACGAGAAACAGAAAATTAAAATTGAAAAAAAATTGCTAAAGTAAGAAGTCTAAAGACCAGATTTTAGATCTTAGATTGTGCAAACTTTCGATATTTTGAGATTTTATAACTTTCGATTTTTTTTAATTTTTCGGAATTTGCAGTTTTCAAAATGTCTAGAATGTTGAAATTTTCCAGATTAGTCCGATTTTTCAGATATTACACACACTAAATGCCCGAAATTTACAGATTTTCCAAAATTTCTATAATTATCAGGCTCCGGTTATGCCAAAATTTTTAATTTCTACCTTTACGGAAATTTTTAACATTTCTATTTTCCATCTAGAATCTTCAGTGCATTCACAATTTACAATTTTTGATTTTTGAAATCTTTGAAACTTTGAAACCTTTTAAATCTTTCAAATTCTTTCATTAGTTTTTCAATTTTGCAATTTTATATTTTTCGATTTTTTAGTTTCTCGTTCTTGATTTTTGTTTTTTTTTTATTCTCGATTTTTTTATTTCCATTTTCTCGATTTCATAACACAGTTTTTCCGTTATACAATATTTCTTTCGATTTTATAATTTTAAAATTGAAAAATAGTAAAATTGAAGAATAAAAATTGGTGAGACGTGGGCGGAGTTAAGTTCAAGTTTTCTAGAGTCTTGTAAGCAAGGAGCGCCCCCCTCTTCATTCCAGGGACTACTCTTAATATTATTCAATCTTCTCTTGGCAAGTACTAGCCCCGCCCACCCACCCTCTCTTTTCTTACAGAGTATGTGATTTGCCAAAATAATTTTTAACTTAGCAATTACTGTGTGAAAAAAATTAATGACTGGGCCAATTTATTTTCGGATTAAATTAAGAATTGCAAAACTAAATACTTTGACATCTTGACGTTTTGAAGTTGTTGTAAGTAACTTTTTAATGAAAATGTATCTGTTTATCAACCCGAAAAAATTGATTACGGCACCTCAAAATTTTGCCGAATAAATTCTTTCGCAAATGTGCATAATATGAACAGACTTTTAATAATTGCACTCATATATTTTAGATTTGCTTAAACAGGTGACTCAAAAAAATTAATGAATCAGTCAATTTATTATTGATCGAATTAAGAACGAGCCACCCCATTTTCTGGAAAATGTGAGAATACTTTATAACAATAAAATAATGATAAGGTAATAATTATAATAATAACATTCAGAATACTTTGTTCAATGGAGGCTAATGAATAATTTTAGTCATCTGTTTTGGGGTGATAAACTCATTCAAATCAAACAAATGTCTACGTGACATTCTTCCGATGTAATGTATTCCCGTTGATAATGTGCTGTAAATAAATTGTTTGCATTCAACAGCATGCGCTTTCCAATTGTGCATCATTTTTAATAATTTACAGAAATAGTTTTATTTTCAGCGAGACCGACACTTGAAAATTATTAAAAATATTATTATTATTATGTCGTGGATATGGATTTAATCATCAACTGACGTTCAGTTAACGTTAGTTTTCTCATAATTTTCTTCGCGATGCGTAACATCGGTTACGAGCCAGCGAGGGAAGTACTGTCTAAACTCTTTAGACCAATTTTGTTTTCTAGTCGTCAGTGAGGCTGGGGTTTATTATTATAAGTGCCCGTTTTCTGAAAAAAAAAAACCAAATAGTATTCCCTCAAGGGTCGATCGTAAGTCCTCCGTCATTCACGCACATTGCAAACGACCTGCAAACTGCAAACAATGGTAAAATGCAGTGACTAATCATCAACCTTAGCGAAAAATAGTCTCGGCGTGTTATCTAAACCACAATGACTAACACCCAGCCCGCAACAATTCCAACAAAGTCCAAACCTATCGCCACAATAAATACATTTTATCACTCGAACGGCGCGCTGTTGCCACTCTTGATTAATCTCCATCTGCACCTCCCACTCCGTCGTCAGTGCATCGTCACCCCGTCCGCACCCTCGCCCTCCCGCCGGACGCCACTGCAGCAAAAATTCCGTTCGTTCCATTATCCCATGGTAATTTTTTCCATCGGCAATTATATTATATTAGTCATTGGCGTTGACGCATCGAAGTAGGTGTTGGCCGCGTGCATTGCAAAACTGTGTACACAACAGCAAGCGCCGTGACGAAATTGTTTTAGAGACACTGATTAAACGCTAAAACAGACCGACAACTGCATCCAGCAATGAATACGCCATGAATCATGCTGATGCCCTTCACATTCAGTAAGGTTAAAATGATTAATGAACAAATGTTGCATTACAATATTGCAATTAAGACGGAAAAAGTCGGCGATTAGCCGAGCGGCGGACAATTGGGGATAGCGGCATGGTGGCGACGTGTTTCGGCCGTTTTGGGGCATCATCAATCACCGAGCCAGGTACCACAAGGATGGGGAAAGCGGGCTAGCGGTGGTAGAGGGCGCCGTGGATGGTTTTTCAGCGAACTGGTGTTCCCAAATAATAATAATAATAATAACAATGTTTCCTGTATTTATCCAAATGATGTTTTAAACCTGTATTTTTATATTTGTTCCAGCAACTCCTTTAGGAGTCTTAAAATTCAGATAAAAAAAATCAGCAGTGAAATAAAAATATTTTAAATTATACGAATATTTTGGATTTAGCTCTAAAATTTTAACTTCGTTTATTCGAAAAAAAAAATTATTATTGAATATAGGCGGCAGCAAAAATCTGGATACCTAGAATAAAAAATCGGGACGGATTCATAAACCACAAGTACAGGAGTATGTTAGTTATAAAATTTAAGTGACAATACTAAAAAAATTTTGAGGGGATGTCATCAAATATTTTATTATTATTAAGTATTAAGTAGAAAAATGAAATTACGCAATTAAGTTAAATTTCTAAAAATATTTCATAGTTCGCATTCTGATACACAATTTTTATAAAGTTTTCTAACTCAAAGTAAGTTCTCCCTTTTTTTTCACATTTTACAATCGTAATTAAACGTAGACCGAAATGTTTATCAAAGGAAAATTCTCGAAAAATTGAAAATCACAATTATTTTAATGACAGAAGCAAAAATAAAAATTTTTAGAGATAGAACAGGAATGAAAATAGTACAACATAATAAGTTACAAATGGAACAAAATCAGTTTAAAAAGGAAACTTAAAACATGTTAAAGTGGTAAAATTTGTATTGGAAAATATCGATTTTGCAATACGTTTTTCCTTTTGGTTTTCTTTTTTAATTAATACATTTAGTTTACATATAAGAACATATTTCACATGGTAATTTCTCGTAGAAAAATAAAGGATTTTACAGTTCAACTCCGCCCCTCGGCTTACGACGAAATAAAAAAAATCATCAGAATTGGGATAGGGTGGGTGGGCGGGGCATATATTTACCTTTTATTTCTTAATATCATAGGCCATCTTTTCATACAAGAAATAAAACATGGTTAAAATATTACATAGTGAGTAATTTTATTCTTATCTACAAACTTAAAACAGGGAACTATGGATTTTACCAATTAGACTCCGCCTCTATGGCTTCCAATGAATGAAAACTGCATTACTAGTTAGACCGCGGCAGGTATGGGTGGGGTTAATCTTTGGCTTAATTTTTTCTTAATATACATAGTATTCTTTGAACACCAGGATACCCAAAAACATGTTTTTAATTTCTCGTATAGAAATAAGTATTTTGCAGTTAAGCTTCGCCTTCTTGGCTCACGACGAATAAAAAAAATCATCACAATTTAGATAGGGTGGGTGGGCGGGGCTACGTTTATGCCTTTTTTTTCTTAATACGTGTAGACTTCTTTCGGAAACAAGAAACTTAATCCACCACTTTTTTTCTACAACCCTTTAAATACGACAAAGTTACTGTCGATGGCAACTTGATTTTATAAATGACAATTTTCTGCAGCCTATAGCGGTTTCTTTTTTAATTAATACATTTAGTTTTTTGTATAACACAATTACTTAAAATATAATTTTACATGTTAATTTCTCGTAGAAAATAAGGATTTTACTATAAACTCCGCCCCTCGGGTTACGACGAATAAAAAATCATCAGAATTGAGATAGGCGGCGGGCGGGCTTAAATTTTCACAGCAAGAACTTGAACATGGTTAATGTACATGTTTGCAAAGAAATGTGGATTTCGCAATTATGGGCGGAGCCTAATTGCAAATCAATATCTCCTATACAAATTTTCCATTCTAAACCTTTTTAAGTTTCACGTGTGAAAAGAAGTCTACACATATTTAAACAAAAGGTAAAATGTAAACCCGCCCACCCACCCCATCTCCTTTGTGATGATTTTTTTATTCGCCATGAACCAAGGGGGGCGAAGCTTAACTGCAAACTACTTATTTTTTAGACGAAATTAAAAACATGGTTTTGAGTGACGTGTTGTTGAAGAGATACTATGTATTTAAGAAAACAAGACAAAATATTAAACCCGCCCACCCACCCCATCTCAATTCTGATGATTTTTTTTATTCTTAGAAATTTAAAATACGTTCAAAATGGTAAATGGTAATGGGAAGAAAATATGAATCTTGCAATTAGGCTCCACCCCTAGGTCTGCCTACAAATGAAAACTTCATGTTAGATATTTAGATCAGGGCAGGTATGGGTGGGGCTTAATCTTTGAGTTTAATTTTTTCTTAATAACACGATACTTTGAAAACATGTTTTACATGGTAATTTCTTGTAGAGAAATAAAAAGGATTTTGCAATTTAATTTTCCTCTTTGACTCTCGACGATTAAAAAAATTCATCACAATTGAGACAGGGCGGGTGGGCGGGGCTTATATTTTACCCTTTTTCTTAATATATGTAGTTGTCTTTTCAGAACAAGAAACTTAAAATATTTTGGATCTGTAGACAAATATGGATCTTGCAATTAAGTCCCGCCCCTAGATCTGACAACGAATGAAAATTTCATCACAATTGAGAACTGAGATCGGGGCGGGTATGGGTGGGGCCTAATCTTTAGCTTTATTTTTTTCTAATATAGACAACACGATACTGAAAAATATGTCTTTAATTTCTATTGAGAAATAAGAATTTTGCAGTTAAGCTTCGCCTTCTTGGCTCACGACGAATAAAAACAATCATCACAATTTAGATAGGGTGGGTGGGCGGGGCTACGTTATGCCTTTTTTTCTTAATACGTGTAGACTTATTTCGCAACAAGAAACTTAAATCCACCACTTTTCTTCTTTCAACCCCTTTAAATATGACAAAGTTTTACTGTCGATGGCAACTTGATTTTATAAATGACAATTTTCTGCAGCCTATAGGGTTTTCTTTTTTAATTAATACATTTAGTTTTCTTTGTATAACACAATTACTTAAGAACATATTTTACATGTTAATTTCTCGTAGAAAATAAGGATTTTACTATTAAACTTCGCCCCTCCGCTTACGACGAATAAAAAAAATCATCAGAATTGTGATAGGGGGGCGGGCGGGGCTTATATTTTCACAGCAAGAAACTTAGAACATGGTTAAAATGGGATATGTTTGCAAGGAAATGTGGATTTTGCAATTATGGGGCGGAGCCTAATTGCAAAATCAATATCTCCTTATACAAATTTTCCATTCTAAACCTGTTTTAAGTTTCACGTTGTGAAAAGAAGTCTACACATATTTAAACAAAAAGGTAAAATGTAAACCCGCCCACCCACCCCATCTCTTTTGTGATGATTTTTTTTATTCGCCGTGAAGCAAGGGGGTGGAGTCTAACTGCCAAATACTTATTTCTTTACAGGAAATTAAAAACAAGTTTTTGAGTATTGTGTCGTTCAAAGAATACTACATATGTATATGTATTAAGAAAAAAAGACAAAATATAAACCCCGCCCACCCAACCCATCTGAATTCTGATGTTTTTTTTTTGTTTTTTAGAAACTTATAGAACGTTTAAAATGGTACATTTTTGTAAGAAAATGTGGATTTTCCAATTAGGCTCCACCCCTAGGTCGGCCAACGAATGAAAACTTTTATTTTAGATATTTAGATTAGGGCAGGTATGGGTGGGGCTTAATTTTTGGGTTTAATTTTTTCTTAATATACACATTATTCTTTGAATAACAGGGTACTTAAAAACATGAAATAAAAAGGATTTTGCAATTAAATTCCGCTCTTTGGCTCTGGACGATAAAATACAAAATCATTACAATTGAGACAGGGCGGGTGGGCGGGGCTTATATTTTGCCCTTTTTGCTTAACATATGTAGTCGTCTTTTCAGAACAAGAAACTTAAAATATTTTAGATCTGTAGACAAATATGGATCTTGCAATTAAGTCCCGCCCCTGGATCTGACAACGAATGAAAATTTCATCACAATTGAGAATTGAGCACGGGGCGGATATGAGTGGGGCCTAATCTTTAGCTTTATTTTTTTCCTAATATAGACGACACGATACTGAAAAATGTTTTTAATTTCGCTTAAGAAATAAAGATTTTGCAGTTAAGCTTCGCCTTCTTGGCTCACGACGAATAAAAAAAATCGTCACAATTTAAATAGGGTGGGTGGGCGGGGCTAGATTTTGCCTTTTTTTCTCAATACGTGTAGACTTATTTCGACAAGAAACTTAAAATATGTCTAAAATTTTTGTAGTAATCAACTTAAATCCTACACTTTTCTTCTACAACACCTTTAAATACGGCAAAAGTTGAACATCAAATTTACTACCAACGGCAATTTCTCATTTATAAACTCCGTCATAAATTGAAAGAAACCGGAAAAAAGAAAAATTTAAGTACCCCAGTGTTATTTTTTTTTAATTCGGGCGATACTTTGGTACTCATGGTGTATCATTTTGGAAGTCCATGGAGATTTTTTTTTGTAAATGATTTAAAACAATTTTGGTGTTATATTTTTGGAAAATTTAAAACAATCTTGAGGTTCTAGGTTTTCTGTTTGGAAAGAATTTGGAAGTGCTTTGGAGCTTCTAGTGTCTTTTCTTATAATAATTTAGTTAAATTTCTTAGAGGATACATCATTTGCTAAATTCGGTCTTATCTTAGCAGCGACTAGCCCCGCCCACCCACCCTCTGTTTTCTTAAAGGATATGTGATTTGCCGAAATCAGTTTTTACTTTACAGATTCTAAGTGCTCTGGAGCCTCTAGTGTCTTTTCTTATAATAATTCAATTAAATTTCTTGGAGGATACGTCATTTGCAAAAAGCAGTCTTATCTTAGCAGCGACTAGCCCCGCCCACCCACCCTCTGTTTTCTTAGAGGATATGTGATTTGCCAAAATCAGTTTTATCTTGACAGACTCTAGTCCCGCCCACCCGCCCTCTCTTTTCTTAGAAGGTATTTCATTGCCCAAAATCCCTCTTAGCAAGTATTGATGACTAACTTTTACAAAAAATGATCAAAATTTGGAAACATTACGAGCTTACTTACGTGCACAAGGCAGGAATTTTCAACATAATGCAACGATTAACGACTACTGGTTGTTATGGTTCTTGTCCCTTTGGTCCCATACAGCAAATATCTAAAATTGTGTCTTCATCAAATTTTTCAAAGTGCAAAAAGTAATTGTTAAAGTAATGCTTTACTAGTCTTTAATAGTCTAAGGGCCGGTTGCATAAACGCAAATCAAGGTTAATCTCTGATTAACTCCATAGTAACGATTGTTATTATCATAGTTACAATTGTTCTTAATCAGAGATTAAATTTGATTTGCGTTTATGCAACCGGCCCTAATAGTTTCAATCACTGATGTAATCAATCTGTGATTACTAAAATTATGGATCTTATTAAATCTGAACCACTTCAGTGAATGACTTCTATTATTTCTTCCAAACAGCATGAGTTCTTCAAAAACAGGTCCACTTTAACTAATTTATTAGGGTATTATAGTTATCTTAATGATGCTTTCGGCCATAGGTACAAGTTGATTCGGTATAGGTACACTGATTTTTCCAAAGCATTCGATAAGGTACACCATAAAGTGCTTACATTCAAGTTGAAAAATCTAGGTTTTTGCAATAAAATATTGTTCTGGTTATCTTTGTATCTTACTGATAGGTCTCAACAAGTTTGTATTGGTGATTATAGTTCTTCTTCTTATCCTGCTTTGTCAGGTGTACCACAAGGTTCTCATTGCGCCCCTATTTTGTTATTATTATTTATATATGATTTGCCATCTTGTTTTAGATATTCTAATTTCTTATTCTATGCTGATGACTTGAAGATACAACTTGCTAAGTTTTGTAAAAAAATAAAAAAACAAAAATATTAAATCAACACGTATAAGTACAGGATACAAGGTGAGTCTTTGACATATATTAAAAAATTACCATGAAGTTTACATTCCTTTACATGATTTCTAGCTGACTCATTAAATTTCTGCGGTTAATTAAATTACTGGAATTTTTTTCCCCATTTTTCTGTCTGCCTTCGTCACGGAGTCACCAATCGGTTGCACAACTTCCGAACTGGTTTTTAAAATTTAATTTATTAGCCAAAATTTGTCTGCTTATCTCTCCAAATATTTATTCAAACCATAATCCTAATTTTAATTTCCTGCAAAAAAATCCACTGATTTATTATAATAATCACCTAAACCCGGATCAACTGATTTTCCTCGTACTAGAATTTCCAAAATATTCGAATTTTTGCTTCCACCCACATAACGGTCAAAATTACGACCATCTTGATAAAAAAGCTCTCCGGCCGCATAATCTCCACCTGACTTTTTCCAACACCTCAAAAGTCTGATTTAGGACCTATACTATTTCCACTCGAATAAAATCGCGGCCCACCTCCTAAATCCGCGACTTTATGGGTTGCTAAGGCCCCGCTCACATATTTGTCACCGTGCATGCAACGCCCCCTTCCCCGCCGGTTCCGCTCTCAAACCCGTTTATTATTTACAATAATCCCGCTTATGATTTACGATTACAGGAAAAATTTGACATTTTATTTGTGAAACTATAAAGCTGGTATACATATGGAAGTATTTACGCCGAAAGAATGCAGCTTTGTAGCATTTTTACATTCGTGGGATTATAGACGGGGCTTTTACGGCCGTGTCGGCCATATTTTACGTCCACTATTAAGATACGTAGACGTAACGACGATAATTTCGTCGGAGTGCATCTTCGGGATTACGCATCGGAGTGTCACCGCTCGATTGGTGTAAAAGTACATCGTTAGCCATGAACTATTAATCCTCGTTTCGTCAATTTAACGGGCAATTTTTCCGCCGCTAATCGCTCACGACTCTCGATTCTCGGATTTGGAGCCGTTTCCGGAGATTTGCGTGCCGCAAATTTCGGGTTTGGCGTGAGAAAGGAAGAAGTGCCAAAATTCGCGGTTCACATTGTGATGCACGTAGAGACCTTTTCGTGTGCACACGTGAAAAAAGAATGCAGATTTAGTTGTGTTGTGTTTGTGTTTACGGCGGTCACAGTCTCTGCGGGTTGGGTCGAGAGGTCTTTACCTGCTTCGGGTATTTGCCACCACACATTAGTCATGATATTTGCCAACAAAAGCGTGAATTTCTTTTGTGTGTTTTGACACTTTACAAGTTAATTAAATAAGTCACGCTGGTCCGAAAGTGCGCAAGTGGTACCAGGTTTGTTGGTGTTTGAAGTGTGAGGTGTTGTTTGGCGAGTGATAAGAGGCTGTGGTGTGATTTCGTGGTAGTGTTGTGGTTTATTTATAAATGTGGCAAGCGTGTTTCACTGATTTGAGTTCGCAGTAGATATGATTTTGTCTATATTCTAATTTTTCCCTACACAATGCAGGCGTTTCAAAAACTTAAACCACCTGATTAAGAAAAGAGAATCATATATTTTTAGCATGATGGCGCAACAGCTCACATAGCTTAAACAAGACGCAGACTATGTCTATCCACCTCGATCACCTGATTTGACACCTTTAGATTAGACAACCCATATTCAATGTACATTTTTAAGGACACAGTGAATTTATTAAAATTTTGTATATACCTATTTGTTTAAATTAAAAACTGTGTCAAGTTACGACATTCTTTTAACCCGAATTTGTTCTGTCAACAAATTCTTAGGTGTAACTATATCACAAATAAAAAAAAAAATCACGTGGTAGTCAATTCCTAGAGTTACAATATGTCCTGAAAATTTATTACAGCTTACATTCGCCAGTTTGATTTAAAAGAGTGCTTTGTTTAAAATTTGACAACTAGGTACATGTCAACTGAGCAAACAGTATTTCATATCTGATTTTGACAAGTACAATGGAGAATAATTTGATAAAGTATTTCCGATTTTCATCAAAAAAATTAATAATAATAATAATAATTGTGATTTATTCATTAGGATCAATAAAGATCATTGAACACGTCAAATATAGAAACAAAACACACGGAACAGTAACATAAACATAAAAATAAACATAAATATGTGACCATAGATATTATGCATGTGTGTATAAACATTCTACACAATATATTATGTACATACAGAAAATTAGTCAAATGAGACAGCAGAATAACATAAAATTCATAACTCGTCGAGACTATAGTACTCCTTATTTATAAAATATTTTTTAATTTCGCGTTTGAATCTATTATTTTCATAGATATTTATTAATGACAAGGGCAAGGTGTTATATATTTGTATCGCTCTGTAATATGGTCCCTTTTCGAAGCAAGTTGTCCTATGTTTTGGTACACTTAGGTAAGTATGACCTCGTGTTGTCATCTTGGAGTAAAGATCTCCATTCTTTGTAAAATTACTTTGATTTCGTCGGACATACATAATCAACTTATACATATACAAAGAGGTAACTGTCATTATATCGAACTTCCTAAAGAATGACCTACATGATTGTCGGGCTGATAAGTTGTAAATAGTTCTTAAGACTCTCTTTTGTGCCACAAAGACTTTATTCCAATCAGGGGAGGCATACCAGAATATGATACCATATGCTACTAAAGACTGAACATAAGCATAGTAAAACTGTTTGATTGTCTCGATGGATAGTTCTTCCTTGAGTACACGAATGACATGGGAAGCAATATTTATTTTATTTATCAGATTATGTATATGTTCCCTGTAGTGAAATTTTGTGTCTAAAATTAACCCTAGGAATTTAGTTTCATTAGGTTGCTGAATAATAATATCCCCTAACTGTAGATGTCCTGTGTTTTTGAAAGTTAGTATAGCTGTTTTTTCCACATTTAATAAGAGACAGTTCTGCTCACAATATTTTGTCATTTGATTGATAGTTGTGAGTGTTTTATGGGATAATTTTGGAACACTAGAGCTACTCACCATACAGGAGGTGTCATCTGCGAATTGATAGATGTTGTTACTTATGTATTCATAAAGATCATTCACATATAATAGAAAAAGGATTGGGCCCAAAATTGAACCTTGCGGGACCCCTTTTTTCATTTCATAGACGCCGGATTTTTGTGTTGTAATAATATTATTTGCTGTAGTTTTTAAAAAGATTTGTTGTGTCCTCCCATATAAATATGACTTTATAAGTTGGTTTACTTGGCCTCTAATACCATATTTCGCCAATTTGTTTAGCAATATTTCGTAATTAATTGTATCAAAGGCTTTTGATAAGTCAAAATAAATGCCTGCACACTGTTGCTGATTATCTATTTGGGATAATAACGAATTCATAAAATTGAATAATGCAGATTCCGTATTGCGGTTTGGTACAAATCCATGATGCGTTGATGATAATATGTTGTTAACTCGAATAAAGTGAATTAATTTATTATATATGATTTTTTCGAAAATTTTCGAGAGAGAAGGCAATATAGAAATAGGCCTATAATTGTTAATGTTTCCTGTACTGCCTTTTTTATGAATCGGAATGATTTTTGCTGATTTCAGCTCGTTTGGAAAATATCCATCTAAGAAGCACTGATTTATTATATGCGCCAAAGGTTCGCTTATATAATCACAAACATTTTTTATCACAGATATTGGAATATCATCTATCCCACAAGCATGTTTGTTTGGTAGGGCATTTATTACTTTTTTGACTTCATCGGCTGATACTGGGTTGAGGTACATAGTGTTATTAAATAGTTTTTTGGTAACTGTGTGAAAGTTAGGATTCTTGGTAGTTCTTATTAAGTCCGGTGGTTGAAATGATTCTATGAATTTATGAGCAAGTACAGCTGGATCAGTAATTATTTGATCATTATCTTTTATATTCAGCGGTTTTGTATAGTTGGAATTACTGTTACCCTGTTTAGTAACTTTTTTAAACATGGCAAAAGTAGTTTTTGTTTTGTTTTTTGAATTGTTAATTATGGAATGGTTTAGATTTTTTTTATATTCATTTAGGGATTTCTTGAATTTTTTTCCGTTCTAGTTTTAGTTTTTCCAATATTTGTTGAGATTTTGTATTAATATACAATTTATGTAGGTCATGAATGTAAGTAGACCAGCTTTTAAAGTACGAATTATTTATTTTTTTTTGACCATTTTTAGATATAGATTTCATACAGAGGGGATAAGCTTTATCAAAGTAATATTTAAGTGTTCCGTAAAATTCCTTAAATTTAGATTTGCTGTCTGGTACATTATACACATTGGACCAGGATTGATTGCTAATGGCTTCGAGAAAGTTAGAATTATTTTTTAAACTTGAGAAGTTTCTTATAGAGACATGTAGATTTTCTGACTTACTTGCTTCAATAGAGATTCTTAAAAGTTGTGAGAAGTGATCTGATAAGTAAGATTTGATGACAGTGCAGTCTACTAGATCGTCATTAACGTTACTAAAAAAGTTGTCAATAAGAGATTTCGAGGTTTTGCTTACCCGTGTAGGCTCATTAACATGAGGTGTTAGTCCAAAACTAAGAAAAAGTTGCTGTACGTCTTTAGCCTCAGTGCTGCTTGAATTTGTTAAGAAGTCTGTGTTGAAATCGCACAGATTATTACTCGTCTCGATGAGTTACGAACAAGTTGCTGCAATAAGTCCCATAATTTATCAAGAAAAACATTTATGTCTCCTGAGGGAGAACGGTAAATACATACGATTAAAAAACTTTGTTGACTAGGTACATTAATCGTGGTACAACAGTACTCAACAGTACTCAATTAACATAAAGAAAAAATTAGCATAAAGAATTTATGTAGTACTTCCCTCACACTCAGAACGGTTAAAAAAAAACTATAATAAGTATGTTCAGGTGGAATCTCAAAAAATATTTATTGGTCCCTGAGAAGCTAAAACATTAAGAACAAGTTTGTTGTTATTTGAAAATATGAGTTTAAAAATGGTAATTTACCTTCACAGGGAGATCTCCAGAATTATTATAGTAAAAACTAAGTAGCAGTTCATTCGTAAATATTTTTATGACACTAAATTAGCTAAAAAAAAAGAACATTCAGAATGCGAGTGCAGCGAGCACATTTAGATTTATTTTTTATTTAAAATTGTTCGTCGGTGTCCCTCGAAAGCTAAATAATTGTCAATGAGAGAACTTCTTGGAGTCTAAAAAAGTGGAATATTGAAAATGTTTGTGAATACGAAAGTTGGAGAGACCGCAATAACCTGAACCTGCTCGCTGCGCTCGCATTCTAATTTTTTTTTTTTTGAGTAATAAGAGATTTATTTATTTCAAACAATGAGTGGAGTGGAAATTTATTATTTCAATAAAGTCTAGAGAACTTGGCTGAGATTCTTTCTTAAACATTTGATTGAAACTAAACTGCAAAAAAAACACGATTGCGAGCGCAACGAGCAAGTGTAGGTCTTATTAAAAATAAATCACTGTTGTCGCTGAGAAGCTGAATTATTAACAAGAAAATCCGAACAAACGGCAGACACACAGACGGAAATGGGGGACCTATTTCTTTGTAGTCTAGGGGGTCATAAAAGGTCGAGAAAACGTAAAAGTAGTAGTTGCCAAGATAAAACTGATATTACTAGATAACAGAGGGGGGGCTAGTATTTTCCAAGATAATAGTGATTTTGGCAGATGACATACCCTCTAACAAAACAAAGGGTGGGTGGGCGGGGCTAGTATTTTCCAAGATAAGACTGATTTTGGCAGATGACATACCTTCTGAGAAAATAAAGGGTGGGTGGGCGGGGTTAATACTTTGCAAGATAAGACTGATTTTGGCAATGACAAATAATATACCCTCTAGACGGACTCGATTACAATAAAAACGTATTTATCGTCTGAAAAAGTAAAAAAAAAAAAAAAACAACAATAGCGATAACTGAAGTTGGAGAGATCTGTATTCGTATTCCAAGGGTATATTTTTCAAAAATCTAGACATTTATTTATTATGTAATACTATTTACTGAACCCAAACAACTTCACTAATTAAGACAATAAGAGATTTTTTATTTCATCAAAGCCTAGGCAACTTCGCTGAGGTTCTTTCTTAATCATTGACTTCTAATATTCTAAGGGTGTATTTTTCAAAAATCAAGACATTTATTATTTGCTATAATTGAACCCAAACAATTTCGCTACGACAGTTTTTTAAATATTGATGAGGCTAAACTTAAAAAAAAAATAAAGTTTACAATGCGAGCGCAGCGAGCATGTTCAGGTTTCATTATGAAAAAATAAAGTCTCAGAACATCTGAACATCTGTTTGGTTTTTCTGGTATTTTTCTAACTAAATACAGTATAATCTCTAATCCGAACCCACGATTATCCGAACATCCCGTAATCCGAACAGAAGCTAGTTGAAGTTGATATCTCTTAAATCCGAACAAAAACTCCGCAATCCGAACTAGTGTTGTATTCAATTTTTTGAAATTTTTAAAAACTGGTATTTCAATGCACTGAATTAATTATCTAATTTTGGAAAAAAGGTTAAAGTTATCGAGGAAATGGGGCCGGAGGTGACTTCTGCGCCCCGAAATCTACAAGAAAAAGTATTTTGTTAAATTTCGAAAATCGTTGAAAATGGGTCGAAATTTGCTAGAACTTGCCAAATAACTTTGCCTCTAAGAAAATAAAAGGCGGGTAGGCCAGGCTAGGATTTGACAAAATAAGACTCATTTTGGCAAATGACCTACTCTTCTAAAAAAAAGGTACTAGCCCCGCCCACCCACCCTTTGTTTTCTTTGAAGAGTGGGTCATCTGCCAAAATCAGTCTTATTTTAACAAGTACTAGCCCCGCCCACCCACCCTTGTTTTCTTAGAGGATATGTCATTTGCCAAAATCAGTTGCGTGAAAAATTGGTTATCTCCAAACTTAATTAACAAGAAAATATCTTTTTTGTACAACATTAAGTGTCTAATTTCATTTTTCCGACGTTTCGCAGCTTGTGGAATACGAAAATGTCTGTCTAACGTTTCCGTCGGATTGTCTGTTGCCGTTCTATTAGACAATTTTACGTGTATTTCAAGACAATCGTGGTATCAAGCTAATTAAAATTTGTCTGTTTTCTTCCATCAAAAATTTGATGGCGTCATCTCCAAATTTTGCAAAGTAAATGCTACTTAAAACGCGCTAAATAACGTGCTTTTAAATTTTTCGCCTGCAGATTTTTCGAAAAAATTTTAGAACAAAATTTTTGATTTTAATTAATTGCCAAAACCTCATAAATATCGTGAAAAATTGTACTACGAAAAAATAGATCATCCCCTCTGAAAAGTTGATGACGTCATTTTAAAAATTTTGCTGAGTAAATGCTATTTAAAACGCGCTAAATAATGCCTTTAAATTTTTAAATGCGGAATTTTTGCAGAAAAAAAGGTCAAAATTATAGAATACAATTTTTTCTTTACATACTCGAATTTTCTCAAAATTTGATTTTTTCAAATATCGCAAAAAACAGTTTCTTAAATTACGGTGAAATTTTTTAAATGATAAAATTTCGAAAACTATTTATCCGATTATAAACAAAAACAACGTCAAAATTTGAAATATACTTTGTTTAAATCAAAATGAACTCAAATTTTCCCGAAATTAGTGCTCTATTGTGTTAACATTGTTATATTCTTCCCCGGTACAAAAGTTTTGACGTCACAAAAAATTTTATTAAGAAAATCTGACTTTAAACATGCAGCTTCTCTGCGTGCTTTAATAATAATCATATTTTTATGTGATATTTCAATGCACTGAATTAATTATTATTTTAATTTTGGAAAAAAGGTTATCGAAGAAATGAGGCCGGAAGTGACTTCTGCGCCCCGAAATCTACAAGAAAAAGGATTTTGTTAAATTTCGAAAATCGTTGAAAATGGGTCGAAATTTGCTAGTACTTGCCAAATAACTTAGCCTCTAAGAAAATAAAACTCATTTTGGCAAATGACCTACTCTTCTAAAAAAAGGTACTAGCCCCGCCCACCCACCCTTTGTTTTCTTTGAAGAGTGCCAAAATCAGTCTTATTTTAACAAGTACTAGCCCCGCCCACCCACCCTTGTTTTCTCACAGGATATGTCATCTGCCAAAATCAGCCTTATCTTGACAAGTACTAGCCCCGCCCACCCACCCTTGTTTTCTCACAGGATATGTCATCTGCCAAAATCAGTCTTATCGTAGTAATTACTACTAGATTTTTCAGTTTTTCGATTTTTCAACTGTCGAATTTTTCAATTTCTCGCTTTTTAAATTTTCAATTTTTTAAGTGTCTTTCGATTTTTGATTTCTCTGGGCGACTGAAAAAAACGTTCAATTTTTTAATTTGCAATTTTGGCAGTTTTCCGAATTCTAAATTATTTGATTTTTAAAAATATCGAGAAAATAGATGTTTATTTTTTTTAATTTTCGATTTTTGATCAGCGATTTGCCATGTTTACCGTAACTTTAAAACATCTGAAAATTGTGTTCTAATTTTCAATTTTTCAAAATTTCGGTTGGAATAAATTTGTTCTTTTAGTTAAAAAATCGAAAAATGACAAACTGTGAAAAGGAAAAATTTTAACTTGAGAACTTGAAAAATTAAAAATCAAAAGAATCAAAAATTTAAGTTAAAACTTGAAAAATCAAAAGATTGGAATTAAAAACTGCAAAATTGTCAAACAAATTTTCAAATGAAATATTCAAAAGTTGAAAAATCTAAAAACAAAAAAAAAATAAACGAAAACTGAAATTTCGAATTCGATTTTATAAGAATTGTTTTTTTCAATTTTTCGATATTTCAGTTTTTGATTTTCCGATTTCTCATTTATCCGATTTTTCAATTTGTCATTTTTTGATTTTTAAATGTATTTATTTTTAGGAAGTGCTAACCCCACCCACCCAGCCTGTATTTTCTTAGCAGAATAAGTCATCTGCCAAAATCAGCCTTATCTTGACAAGTACTAGCCCCGCCCACCCACCCTTGTTTTCTTAGAGGATATATCATCTGCCAAAATCAGTCTTATCGTAGTGATTGCTACTAGATTTTTCAGTTTTTCGATTTTTCAACTGTCGAATTTTTCAATTTCTCGCTTTTTAAATTTAAAATTTTTAAATGTGTCTTTCGATTTTTGATTTCTCTGGGCGACTGAAAAAAAACTTTCAATTTTTTAATTTTGCAATTTTGGCAGTTTTCCGAATTCTAAATTATTTGATTTATAAAAATATCGAGAAAATAAATGTTTATTTTTTTAAATTTTCGATTTTATGATTTTTTGTCAACGAGTTTTTGGAAGGAAGTAAAGAGTAATTTTGATCAGCGAATATCATGTTTACCGAAACTTTAAAACATCTGAAAATTTTGTTTCTAAGTTTCAATTTTTCAAAATTTCGGTTCGAATAAACTTGTTTCTTTGGTTAAAAAATCGAAAAATGACAAATGGTAAAAAGGAAAAATTTTAACTTGAGAACTTGAGAAATTAAAAATCAAAAAATTCAAAAATTGGAAAATTAAAACTTGAAAAATCAAAAGATTAGAATGAAAAACTGCAAAATTGCCAAACAAATTATTATCAAATGAAATATTCAAAAGTTGAAAAATCTAAAAACTAAAAAAAATGAAAATTTCGAATTCGATTTTATAAGAATTGTTTTTTTTTCAATTTTTCGATATTTCAGTGTCTGATTTTCCGATTATACAGTTGTACAATTTTTCGATTTCTCATTTATCCGATATTTCAATTTGCTATTTTTTGATTTTTAATTTTTTTAATTTTTAGCAAGTGCTAACCCCACCCAGCCTTTATTTTCTTGGCAGAATATGTCATTTGCAAAAATCAGCCTCAAACTTGCCAAGATAAGACTGATTTTGGCAGACGATCTACTCTTCTAAGAAAATAACGGGTGGGTGGGCGGGGCTAGTCCTTTTCTTAAGAGACTCATTTGTCAAAAAGAGTCTTAATTTGGCAAATACTAGCCTGGCTCACCCGCCTTTTATTTTCTTAGAGGGTAGGTTATTTGCCAAATACTACCATAATGTAAAATTTCATTTTTGAAAAAGTTGTCTAAAAATTCTGAAAAAATTCAGAGATGTATATAAGTAGATCCCAGCGTGCTGATTCCAAAAATATAGCATGTTTATGGTAACGGAGCAATATTTTCGGAAAATTCGGTGTGAAATTCAATTTTTTTGAAATTTTTAAAAATTGCGATATTTCAATGGACGATTCTGGAAAAACCGTTTAAGTTATCGAAGAAATGAAGCCAGAAGTGACTTCTGCGGCCCAAAATCTACATGGAAGTATTTAGTAAAATTTGGAAAATCGTCGAGAATGGGTCGAAATTTGCATAAGGGAAATTTCATTTTTGAAAAATATATTGACAAAATATTTCTAATTCATTCATAACTAGACATTTAAATAAATGGATAAAAAACTTCTGGTGTTTGCGGGCGTCATATTGCCAATCTACTGGTAGGTTAGTTAAGTGATAAGGGTCTAGTAATTTTATTTATTTTCATGCTAACACTTAGAAAAACCGACCATCCATCAAGGTTCGTTAAAAAATCTCTCACAGATTTCTTTCTTCCTGAGACAATTTTAGTTATATTATCCGATGCAACGGCATAAATGGTTAAGGCTGTTCAACAACTCTGATTCACGTGACATGTTTGAGATACTCATTAAATAAAGTAGCAGACTTAACTTCGGCATCACTCGTCGCACTCTAACCTCAAATTAAACGGTTATCGCTGAGTGGTAAAGATTTCTAAAGCGGTCCATCTGACCCCGACATATGGTAATTACAGCTGCATCGCTTTTCAAAGGGAGCCACAAACCGCCTTAATACGTTCCGTAATTTATAAATTTTAATGTTATGTACTATTGCCTCAAATAACATGTTAATGAGTGTAGCATTTTTGGGATTCTTTCACCACGCCGAGGATAACCGTTCCACGCCGGTAAATTTTTTATAATTTTTAAAATTTCAATCCGTCTAGTAATGCAGCAAAAACTTCATACAAATTCATGCCATTCTGGCACGCGTTCCACACAAAAAATCACGGGAATTACCATAAGGTCGAACGTAAGCAATAATTAACGAATTAAAAAAACGATAAAATTATATGCACAAAAAATGCACCAAGATCGCAATCTTTGTGTCGAAGGTGTGGCGATCCAGCTTTTTTAATATTTTTTTCTACTCTTTACGGTTATCTTCACATAATATGTAAATGGTTCGTTAATTGTTTATTTGTCCATTTATTCCTTCGAATTTTCTCTTCGTGAAACTTGGGTTCGACTCGCCGGAAAATCCTCACCACCCACCAATTTTCTCCACCCCCGCCATCGATAATTCACCGAAACCCGTCCTTCCACCTTCGCTGCCTGTCGGCAAATCCAAGAGCACGGTATGAAGTTCCTACACTTGCGAAACCACGTAGGAACTCTATACCTCGCTAGTGGTCTACCAATCAACTTTTTCGAATCGCGCGCCGTCACGTGATTTCCGCCGCTTTCGCGCCATGTGTTCGAATTTCACGAAGACCGTTAACACAAACATGTGGCGTCGGACATGTGTGCCGAGATGACACGACGCAAAAAACGGGAGCGGATTACGACGGGTTTTGCTTGTTTGGGGTTCCGTCTAATGTATGCAAGATGGGGGGCGAACGGGATGTGTGTCTGTCAAATCTTGGATCGCGTACGTCAGCCAGACGGCCCCCGACTGAGCCCGATCGAAGTTTTTGCTGCTGGGGAGCAGTGGCGCCGGGGAAGAGTTTTACTCTTCGATCCTCATTTTCGTTAGTTTCGTGGATGTCTCGGGTGTGATGCAGAGAACTCCTTACGCCCTCCGCGTTTTCCTCGATTCGTTAACGACATTTACACAATTGTCTTCACTGCAACTTGTAGTTTCTTCATGAATATAAATTGAAGCCCCATTCAAGCCTAATTGCAGCAAAATCATTAACCGCTACCGCCAACACTGAGTGTCACCTCGATGTCACAAGTTAATAATGCATATGCAAATCGCCGTTGACTCATATCTGCTTAAGCAAGTAAATTCATAATTACAGAACCTGACACGATTTTCCAATAACGCCGCACCACATTCTTCAGTACTCCAAAAAGTTCCAGTAGCACTTTCGCATCCATAATCGTAGAGAAAAAGTCGTCGCGTCACGTTGCATTAAAGCCGTTTTTGCACTCGCATGCATTATTTATTAAATTAACCCGTCCGCCAATTCTTCATCTGGTTCGTCCTTTTTCAACAGGTTCGGTTCGATTTTCGCGACGAGGGTGGCCACCCTCCGCAATCAAAATGGACGCTGCGGGAGGATCGCAGGGGGCAAATCCAAGGTTAGTCCCGGCTAATTGACGACATGTCTCCCCTCGCTCATACGGTGACGTCATCCATCCATCATGGCCCCCACACGATGCAACATGGCAACTAATCGAATCGTTCGGATGTGATTAGGGATTAGCGGGTGTGCGGCGGGCTCGCGGGGGTGCCGATGGCGGCTTGCTTGTGATGGTAAGTTTTGGTAAATAGCTGCGTTGCGAAAAGAGGAATTTTGGGTTCATGGTTGTGGGAGTGGAGGATGGGTGAGGAATCCGGGAAGAGTTGCTGGGTTGTGCGGGATAGCAACAGTGGGGCTTTGTAGCGATGTGGCAGGTTTATGCCTTTACAAATAAATACAGTTTAAGTGTACCCAGATAATGTCAATGTATGTAAGTAAACAGTGTAATTACCTTTTTTACATAAGTTAAAAATAGATTGTGTTTAATGAATTCTAGAAAAAGTGGCGACCTTGACACTACGAAAACCATTTCAGTTACATAACGTGACAAAAGACATGTTCACACCCCTTTTTATCGTGGATTGGTAAAGAGAGGAGTTCGGCTCTTTTTGAGCACGGCGTATCATGAGCAAGTTGCGTGAAAAATTGATTATATCCAAACTTAATTAACAAGAAAAAAAATTTAAATACACCCTGTGCAACAAAAGTGGTTAATTTCACACTTTCCCGACGTTTCGCAGCTTGTAGAATACGAAAATGTCTGTCTAACGTTTCCGTCGGACTGTCTGTTGCCGTTCTCTTAGACAAATTTTACGTGTATTTCAAGACAATCGTGGTATCAAGCTAATTAAAATTTGTCTGTTTTTTTCCATCAAAAATTTGACGACAGATTTTTGGAAAAAATTTTAGAACAAAATTTCAGATTTTAAATAATTGCACAAAATTAATGACCTCATAAACATCGTGAAAAATTGTACTACGAAAAAATAGTTTGTTTTAGAACCTATGTAACGAATTTTTTTGAAATTTCGGCAGTTTTTGATTGGTATTTTAATAAAAACATTGAATAATAGCGGAAGATCAACTGCAATTTCTTTAATCATCCCCTCTTAAAAGTTGTTGGCGTCATTTTAAAAATTTTGCTGAGTAAATGCCACTTAAAACACGCTAAATAATGCCTTTAAATTTTTAAATGCAGAATTTTTGAAAAAAAAAAAGGTCAAAATTATAGAACAATTTTTTCTTTGCATACTTGAATTTTCTCAAAATTCTCTTTTTTCAAATATCACAAAAAAAAAACAGTTTCTTAAATTACGGTGAAATTTTTCAGATGATAAAATTTCGAAAACTATTTATCCGTTTATAAACAAAAACAACGTCAAAATTTGAAATATACTTAGTTTAAATCAAAATGAAGTCAAATTTTCTCGAAATTAGAATTCTATTGTGTTAACATTGTTATATTCTTCCCCACTACAAAAGTTATGACGTCACAAAAAATGTTATTAAGAAAATCCGACTTCAAACATGCACCTTCTGTGTGTGCTTTAATAATCTATCACATTTTTATTTCAATATACAGGATGTTCCAATCCTCAGGCGACGGAAGATGATTACACATACGTAAATTATTGAAAAAAAAAATCATGTTTGCACTCTGGCGGAACTCATTTGGGGTTACATTTTCAAGTAAATATACAGCGTGTTTCGCTGAAAAGTCACACAGCAACTTATATCTCCCTATGGACCAAAAGAAAAAAAAAAATGTCAGATACGAAGATACTTTGAATATGTTTTCTACGAATTGTACGGTTCTTCAAGGACTATAATCTAAAATAATTTTAACTATACAAAGTGTTCTGTTTTTAAAGTGTAACACAACTTGATTTTTTTAATGAAACACCCTACCCACAACGTTGCAAAAAATGAAAGGAAATATTCCTATTTCCTTTCATTTTCTTGACATTGTAATGGTTTATAAAAAAAAATCGTAGTAGGGTTATTTTTAAAGTATGTCTAACAATATTTTGCGGAAGAGTAAATAAAAGTATGCGCTTTATTGTGGTATGAATTAAATCAAATTTAAACATACAATCTGTCAATAAAAAAGTTCTAAAACTCTACGATTTTCAAATATCGATATTTCTCTTTTTTTCAAATAGAACAACCCTGTATTTTATTACTATATCTTACTCAATTTTTTATTCTCATTCTTCTAAAAAAAATCACAATTATCAATTTTAAATATAGAAAATATAGAGTCGATTTTTGAAACTTGTCAAGTTTTATCGATATTTTCTCTTTTTTCAAATAGAACAACCCTGTATTTTATTACTATATCTTACTCAATTTTTGAAACTTGTCAAGTTTTAGATTTTTTTTTATGAACACCTATATATGAAAAATTCATTTCAGTCATAGTACAACGAAGTACCTTTATTTATTTCTCCACAAAAATATTGTAACATAGATGTTAAAAATAACCCTACTGCCATTTTTGTTGTGAACCCTTCCATTGCTAAAAAAAATCAAGAAAATTGGAATAACGTGGTAACATCGCATCGGTATTTCAAAAATATGCAAAGTAAAGCATGAGAAGTGGCCAACTTCGTCGACTTTTTCTTCTATTTCTAATAATTAAGGAGATATCGAGGAACGCGCGCTTAGTGACTCACCCTGTATATTTGAATTTGTTCCCAACCAGGCGCGGATCCCCCTGACACACGACCGAGGTACTTTATTTTGACCAATTTCAAAATTTTGAAATCGTATTTCATTTTGTAAATACAGTACAACCTCTATAATCCGAATTCACGATTATCTGAACATCCAGTAATCCGAATAGAGGCTATTTAAAGTCGATGCTTCTTTAATCCGAACAAAAACTCTGCAATCCGAATTGAACTTGGAAACACGCACCTACTTGCAAAAATGACGCAAGATCTTTCTGCATATGTTGTATGGAATATTTTGAAATTTTTAAAAATTGCGATTTCAATGCACTGAATTAATTAACTAATTCTGGAAAAAAGGTTGAAGTTATCGAAGAAATAAGGCCCGAAATCTATTTAGTGAAATTTCGAAAATCGTTGAAAATGGGTCGAAATTTGCATGAGGAAAATTTCATTTTTGAAAAAATTTCCTAAAAATTCTGAAAAAATTCAGGGATATATATTCCGACGTGCTGATTCCAGAAATATAGCATGTTTATGGTAACGGAGCAATATTTTCGGAAAATTCGGGGTAAAATTCGAATTTTTCGAAATTTTTTAAAAATTGCGATATTTCAACTGGACGAATCTAAAAAAATGGTTTAAGTTATCGAATAAATGAAGCCAGAAGTGACTTCTGAGGCTCAAAATCTACAAGAAAATGTATTTAGTTAAATTTCGAAAATCGTCGAGAATGGGTCGAAATTTGCATAATGGAGGTAATAATATGTAATGAAAAATTTCATTTTTGAAAAATTCATCTAAAAATTCTGAAAAAATTCGGGTATAGATCCTGGCGTGTTGATTCCAAAAAGATAGCGTGTTTATGGTCACGGAGTAAAATTTTTTTAGAATGTATTTATTATCCCCTGTTGCTTAAGAATTCTTTAATTTTGTTTAATAAAATTAAGGTTTATTTCTTGAACTTTGTTTTCAACTGTGTATGAGTTGTTAATCAATTCCCTTTCAGATTTTTGGGAAAATTGCTGATCCGAACAAATCGTGAATCCGCCTTTTTCCCAATTAATTCGGATTATCGAGGTTCTACTGTACACTATACGTGTAACGAAAACAACCAAATGTCACCCATGTTATGTGAAAAAGAGTATACTAGCTAAAATTTTATAATTTTTTTTTTTTGTTTAGAACGAATTTCTGCGAGATAAGTAAAATCGCACAAAAATTGCCCCCCCCCTAAACGAAATCCTGTATCCGCGCCTGTTCCCAATTCCGCCATATTTAAAAATGGCGATCTGGAATTTCGCCCTACCTCAGCTTGACAAACGTATGAAAATTGAAGAGTGACTTTGTAGCTACATATTAACATTTGACCGGTTGATAAAATTTTGTCATATTATTCAAATGGGACTCCCTGTATTTTATAGTATTTTCGAACTTACTCTAAGTAAACTTCTTTGGATACCAAATTTGTCGAGAATCTTTTTTTTGGAATTAGAACATAAACCCAACAAATCTGATATAAAGAAAACTTATTAGGACAAGTTTGAAAATATTTAAAATACAGGGTGCCTCATTAAAAAATAAAAAAAAATAAAAAACTGATAATTTGCAAACTTGATCAACTTTCGAAATGAGTTAAAAGACTATTTTTTTTTTTTGGGTTTTGTGAAGACAAGGTAAAAGTAATGTGTAATATTTCAGACCTCCATCTTCAAAATGGCGAAGTTGCGAATTTATAAGTTGTTTTTTTTTCATAAAAATGAAAAGCCAACCTTGAAAACTATTTGCAAGTAACAAAGTTTTTTTCATATAGAACCTACATTTTCAAACATATACAGGGTGTTTTTACGACTGCTTCCAAAAGATGTCCAATAATAATAATTAACGCAGAACCTAATTTAAATGTTTTCGGCTTGTTCAGAAATTGTTATAGAACATACCAGGAGTACAATATCATCCCTCCCGCGCCATCTCTCGTCCCCACAGCCAACCTTGATTCGCCGCTCCTTAGGCCGCGACTCCACGCGTCCGATAGCATCTCCGCCCGCCGCCGCAATTACCGCAGGTAGCTCGGCGGCAATTACCTCTGCAGCAAAGGGAATGTTTTATAGATTGGCTCTAATAGTTTAATGGCGGCAATTATGGCAACAGGGAGCTGTTTTATCGACGCATCGCAGGTAGCGCGCGTCGAGTGCAATCACGTTTGTCGTGACCCGGCTCTCGTAAATTCCGCGCCAAACACCCCTCAGACAAATGAAAAGTGCTGGTTTTCGCGCGAAGCGGCCTTTAATTCGGGCCGATAAATCTCCGGACGTGACGGGAGCGGCTCGGGCGCCAAAACGCAGAACGGGCAACAAGTCGCTAATTGCAAGGGTCCAGGTTGGGGCTGGTGATGTTCGCGATTTTCCGTAGTGACTATCTAAACGACATTTCTGTCACGGGCATAGAATTATCCATTATAATTAAAAAAAAACACTGACAAAAAGAAATCTATTTTGCCCATTACTCAGCTACTTGTCATTAGACCTAGTTTTCAGCACAACTGATATCTCAATCAATAAGGAAGCTACTGCGTGGGAAACCGTATCTGAAACCCGGTATGTTTCATACATCCATTTGTTTTTTCTACGATGTCAGACTTCTGCTATCGATTCGATCATTCAGCTCTACTTTGGACACGAAAATATTTTGTAAATAGTGAATGACAGCGAAAATTTTGTAAAAACAGATTTACGTAATGGTGTAAAACATACAAAATGTCAACATTTTATTTTTGTGCTTTTTTCGGAGTTTTATTAATTTTTTAAGTCTAAGTTAATTAAAAAAAAAGCCATATTTGCGCTTCGAAATGGATCAACGTTTTTCTTTTTTTTTTGTCAAAATTTTCGAGGGTTTTAAAGTGAGATTTCAAAAATATCTCAAAATTACGATATTTCATTTTGGCGAATCTCGAAAAATGTTTGAAATTTTCGAAGAAATGAATCTGAAAACAACTTCTAGAGATCGAAATTAACAGAGAATCTTGAACTTTTGCCGAAGTAATCTCTTAAACCCACTAAAATGGCTGGAATATAGATCTGGATGAACTGAACATGCAGACAATATTTTAGAAAAATTCTGTTGAAAAGTCAATTTATTTAAAAAATGCTAAAAAGTTTAATTGGGCGACTCTAGAAAAATGGTAGGAGTTTTCGAAGAAATGAGCCCGAAAGTAACTTTCCAAAGTCGAAATATAGAAAAAAACTCTAGGTAATTCAGGAAGGTGGTTGAAAAAACATCGAAATTTTCATTGAAAAACTGAGTTCTCAAAAAATCCACAAAAAATTTATAGATGTAGATTTTGACATGCTGAGTAGAAAAATATAGCGTACAAGATTTACGAAATAGTCGGATTCAAAGTGGAATTTATTAATATCCTTAAAAAAATGCAGACCTTTGACGAAGTTGCTTGGAAATCCATTAGAAAAATTAGAACCTGGATCTCGACGAGCTAAATCGAAAAATATACTCAATAATTTTTTATTTATGAGATTTAATATTCTACCCATACACTGACATGGTTCAAATTTCACCAGTTTATGCGCAAAATCCCATCACATTTTATTCGTCCTTTCTACACCTCTAGAAGTCAAGGTACAAAAACAGGCACCTTCTAACTGTCTTTTCAGGTATCTCTTTATGGTTTAAGCACATAAGATGATGAAAAACATTGAATATTAATTTTTAGAAATACGTAGTTCAACACCGCACAAAAATATTTTAAGTCAATAATTACATCAGACAAGAATTATGATACTTCTGGAGCTTTTTGGCCTTTCATTTTATGGTATTAAGTGCGTTATAAAAGCAGTGATAATGTATTTCATCGCCTAATGCGCCTAAAACGCATAACTTTTCAGATTTAACTTAGAGAATCTAATTTTTTTAGGCCATCAGAAATCAAAATGCAAAAACAAGCACCTTATAAGTGTTTCGTATATTTTCAAGGTCTGTGCGCATAACCCGATGAAATTTTAAAAATAATTCAAGATCCTTTGAAAATATTAGTAAGCACTTAGAGCGTATTTTACTGCCTAATGCGCCTAAAACGCATAGTTTTCCAGAATTGACTCAGAGCTTTATCCAATATTCGTCTTTTTTACGTCATCAGAAGTCAAAATACAAAAAGAGACACCTTCTAAGTATTTCATGAAATATCTCTTCAAAACTAGTGCGCATAAGCCTATGAAAAGTCACCAATCATGAATTTTTTGAAATAATTCAAGGCCGTTTCGAAATATTTGAACTCAATAATTATATCAGACAAAAATATGACACTTTAGGCATTTTTTAACTTTGATTTATTATATTAAGGGTGTTAATTAAGCACTAAGACTGTATTTCACCGCTTAATGCGCCTAAAAAGGAATAACTTTTGTTTTGTTGGAGAGCGTTATCGAACATCTATAAAATTAAGCGATTATGTCATAATTTAGACGCATAATGTGATTTAAAAAAATCACGAGTTTTTAAGAAATTCGATCTTGTATAACAATTGTAGACCCAACAATTATGCGAAGTTGATTATTCAAATTTTTTTCTTGAACTTATTTTGTATAAAGAAATTAAAAAATTCTGCTTTTAAATTTAGGAAACAATTTCGTGTATGGCAAAATAAATGTCACCTTCAGAGAATTTGTAAAAAAAGTACCAACAGATAAGGCATAACATGTGTCACATTCATTCAGAAATATAAAAGAAATTTTCCACCGAAACCAAGTTTGGTTTAGATATCTGGCTTTACTCACCGATTATTTATTTAAGCCATGAACGAGGAAGTAATTGTGCGATAACTTCGCTATCAGCTTAAACATCGATAATCACAGCCCAATCTAATCCTTAAACCGACTTGGAACCCCAGAAACCCATCGCCGCCGCCGCCACTGCCCACCCCGCCGCCTCTCCCATCTTTAAAAATTCACCTCGTAAAAATACACTTAAAATTAATAGCACGTTACAATCCACACCAGCTCCAACTCGCTAAATAATTCAGCTCCACGCAACCGCTCCCGACCGCGTCCCCGAAAAAACTGGCCCTACCAAGACCCTACCCATATGCAAAGTCCCGGATTCCCATGCAGCCAAAGAGTTACCCATCAATTTTTCATCGCAAGAGCGCGTCCCATCAAAGCCGCCGTGATATATTCGAAATTTATGGTAAATGGGTAACGGTCGGGCGGTGTGTTTTGCATGGGACAGACGCAGGAAAATGGAACAATGCGAAACGCCATAAATATTAACCAGGAGCTGAATTATTTATGGTACAATTAAGTCGGCGAAATGGGCCAATTAGGCATTTTCCGATTTAATTAGCCCGGATCGGGGAAATTTCGGGACCTTGACACCCATCGCGGGTTTTTGACCCGCGCGCGCCCATTTTCCGGGCACCTGCGGGCGCGGCTCTACCTGCCAAGGGTGACATAATATGGGCGAATTCGCCCAGACCCGTCATTATCGGGGAAAGTGCCGTTTCATTTTCGGCCGTTTTAAATTACACGATGGAGCGGTGGAAGTGGTACCTGAGGACGTCGCAGGGTATCATTTTTAAAAATAGAAGTTGAAAGCCTTGACTCTGTAATTTGGGAGTTATCAAAACGAGGTAGTCCGGGCATAAAGACGGTAAATAAAATTCCTGAGTGACATCGGAGCGGGCTATGATCTCACTTGGTCAAAATTAGAAATGCCCGCGCAAGAAAACAGAACTTTTTCCGCCGCGACACGTGCACACCACACTATTATCTATTATTTAATATTTTAACTAGACTTAGTTTATCAGGGTTAATTTAAGAAGTGATATAACTCTTATCGGTATTTTTTTCCTACTTTTACGAGCTGTCATTTATGCAAGTTCGTTCGTAATGGGATGACGAATAAATATTATCATAAGAATATAACGAGTAAACAAATTAATTAAACAAATGCGGAATATAAATGTTGGACAAAGCCAGGTCAAATCATTAATCATCATAATTTGCAAGTTAAAGAGACAAAAATTGTATTCGTTGATAAAGCATGTCATTAGCACACTTTAGTGGATTCGATGCAAATTCGGGCCTGACTCACCCAGGAAAGAGCCATCCGACGCTCGCTCACCAAAAGTACGCCAATTTTTCGAAAAAATCTGACAAATGAAGTGCAACATTGTAACTTAAGCGTGACAACTTTATAAAACTACTTTTGGCACAGCTGCACCAATATTTTCTCCACGAACATGTTTCATACACGCAAATGCATCTTGCCAAAGACACTCCTACTTGTACATCGACGCATAAAACACGCTTTTGGCACCCTTGCACTCGACATTTTTCCAACATCCACTATAAAGTGCAACTTTCGGACCGCGCTGCACATGATATTTTCAAACTAGTCGAACTGGCTTAATCGCCATAAATTAGCGCATAACAGCTTAAAAATCGCCTCGCCAGCCTTTCGACACAAAACCTGCACACCCGCAAATTAATAAAGCTGACACTCTACACCTATTTAAAATGTAAATGTCATCATTTCAAGCACTCGTTAAAGTCGGCCTTATCGAATGAAAAATCGCGCCACATTTCCCAAATTTAAATACCTTCTCACGCACGCCAAGTCAAAAATAGCGAAAACCGTAAAATCCGCTCTCCCATTTAAAAAGTTTCACATAATAATTTTTGGCGTTTAATCACACCATAAATCTGCGTCCTACACACACCGAAAATATTCACACCGTGATTTAGCGTCGCATTGTATTCAGTCGATCGCTGACGGTTTGCGCGAAAAACCCGGGTCCGCGATAACCCCTGCGTCGCTCCGAGCCACGAAAAATCTCTGATTAGAAATCGAGGGTCAACAAATCGCATCTGGTCAACTTTCCGGTTTCCTGCTATTTGCGTCCACGCCTTGTCACAATATTGCCTCAGACAAAACGCAAACAAGCCAGAAACCACGAAACAAAGCGGAGGCTAATCTCGGACCAGATGGTACCTGGGTCAAGTTTTACCCTTTCTCAGGGCTGCGTCTACCTGCGCGACCATTTCTTACCGGCGGAGATAATGGGCATTCCAGCGGACGTCATAAAAAGGGAATTTTTGGAATGCGGCCGCGAGGATGGGACAAATTGGGCGAAATGGAGCGATAAAGGGTTTAGGAGAGTTGGCTAGAAGCGATGGGAAAAATTTTGGCAACGACACTAATTTTATTCTAATTGTTATAACTTGCTACAAGTAATTAAATCAGATGTTTGCTAACGATATCTCTATTAAATTTAGAGGCTTGAAAAACTCGTCTGGAAATGTTCAAGTTTTTTCTGGTCATTGACGCGGCTGTAAAAGCCTTAATAAAACGCCGAAAAGATCAAACGCTTCGCTGAACAGAATTGTCAAAACACATCAAGATTAAGGATTTTTTTTTCAATTAATTTAAACGTGTTATAACGAGATACAAAAAGATACATCTTGATGGTACAGATAAATATCTTCGGGCACTTCGTTATTTCGAACTTGAAACGTCAAGTAACGTTTGGTTTTTATAAAATTTTACTAAAATAAATTTGAAATTGTCTCAATATTCAAAAGTAATAGTGGAGAAAGTGTAGACATATCACTCAACTCCGTCGAAGTTTCGTCAAAAAAATGGAAAAAAATATAGATATGATCAGAGAATTTTTAAATTTAAGGTCAGATAACAAATGCGTAAAATAAAATAAAAAATTGATTGAAGAATCTTCCATCACACAGTAAGAAGCGAAAAATAACAAAAGAAATGCCAACACTTCAAAATTCTCCAGAAAATAATTTTGGAAATTGTCTCCTTTCCGAAAATCTAGAACTTTGGAAAATTTATACAACAACACTACAGAGCCCAACACTGTTTCAAAAACTTACAGAACAGGAAGAACCGAAAAATATGGAAACGCAAAATTGAAATCTTCAGCTATGTTATTTTCGTAGTAAAAACCGAAAAATATCAGAAAAATATGCCAATTTGAAAATTCTTGAGTCAAAAAAACTTGGAAATTTTCTCCATTCCGAAAATTTGGACTTTGGAAATCACTAGAATGTCACGCTGTTTTAAAGAACATTCAGAACAGGAGAATCGAAAAACATGAAAAGCCAAAAATTAAATTGTGGTTGCACCTTTTCAGGAAAAAATAAATCGAGAACTTTTATTTTGAAATCTCCAGATCTTCACTACCGTTATTTTCGTAGTAAACCAAAATGAGTTTGACGCTTGACAATGATTTAAAGAACTTTCAACATCGTAAAAATTAAAAAACGTCGGAAAAATATTTTTATTCTTTACTAAAATTTTTGAAAATTTGCCACTTTCGAAAATCTGCAGCTTTCAGGACGGCAAGAATAAAATATTATGAAAGGAAGATAATATTTCATTATAAACCAAGTCAGAAATTTTTACTTTGAAATCTACAGGTCTTCACATTTCTAAGTCAAGCAAAATTAAGTTTGAAGTTAAAGAACTTTCCACACAAGCAAAACCCAAAAATATCAAAACGAAAAAACTTTGAAATCGTTCCATGAAAATTTTTCACACCAAGTTAATAAAAAATGTATAAAACACCTGCAGCATCACTATGTTCACGTTTAATCCACTGAATCCAAAGGTATATTTAAAAGAAAAAGGTCGACACAACGCCACTATTCTCAGTATTTGTACCAAATGGGCACATTATTCCATTTTTGAACACCAAGTTGATCTGATTTTAGAAATCTTGACGATATCGAAAAGTTGGTAAACGTCAATTTTTTTTTCTTAATGTGTATAAGCAAAACGAGTTCCATACCTTTGTTTTTTTGTTGAAGTTCGACGTCCAGCTCGTTCAACTTGAACTTTTTTTTTTTACAACGACTATAGAAGTCTTGGCACAATTAATAACCGCACAATTCGAAAAGAAGTTGACTTTGAAAATTTCACAAAACTCCCCATTTGTGTGTGTGTATGGTCAAAAACCACCCCTTTTGACTTTAAATTAGCCCCAAGAAAAATTTAATTCACACACCTTGAAAAACCCGAACTTGAGGCTAAAATTGTGAGACAACAGCGCGGTTCGACTCTCCGCCGCTAAAGCCCGACTTACAAAACCGCTTTTTATTCCAGCACTTTGGGCCGCAGCAACCTCCACATCTCATTTTTTCTGTCAAGCCAACGTTTCGCCTGCCACCCTTTCCAAATTTACAAGCCCGCACAGTCCGCGGCGCGACGCACACCCAGCACAGCTCACTCGCCTCGGCCCTTGCAAGCGCCCCTTAACCGTGGTCCCCGACCTCGCGTCCTTGGGCCCCAGCTCGGGTGTGTCGCCGCCGGCAGTCCACACGCGCCGCCCCGCACACGCCGCCAAGCTACTGTCGACAAAAGAAAAGAAAGCCTACTCACTATTCTCCGATCACTCGCACAATCACTCACTGCCGCACTGCACTGGCACGTGCACTCGAAGCCTCCCGAACTGCTTTCGCGCTCCTCGGAGGTCGGCAACGCACTGCCCGAACTCGCGCCGCGAGCTGCCGAGTGGGCTCGCGAGCGTGCGCGCAGCGCACGGCGGGGAGGTGGAGGGGGGACGTCGGAGACCAGCGTCCCGGTCACTTGTCCGCGGCACACTGCGATCCGGCGGCAAGTGCAGCGGTCCCTCTCCGCCACTTCCGGCATGCGCATCCGCCGCCCCGCCCCCCGACCATGACGCCGCACACACACGCTCGCACACATTTTTATGGCTCCGCCTCGGTGGGAGACGCGCTGAAAAAATTGGCGATTGTCGGCTGGCCACGCCCACGGAGGGGAGGATCGAAGTCGGGGCGGGGGCGGCCTCTGGCGGCGGGTAGCCGAAGCGAAGAGCGGTTTGCGGCTGGGATGGGGCGCACGGCGGACGGACGGTTCCTGTAAGAGAGCGGCGTGAATTAGTGACGAGGTTAAAAATAGAGGTGGACGGGGTGGAGGACCACGTGGGAATTTTTTAATTGTGATGGGGTGGCACGAAAACTAAAATTACCACATCAAAGTACGCGGTGTGAATTAATTATGCGGTGTTTGGATTTTTTCGGAAGTTGGTAATGGTTATTAAAAGACTCCTTGAGGTTTTCGAGTGGGCGGATACGAAAAACTTGCTACATAATAAACAGCGGTGTAAATAGACGAATATATTATTAGTTGTTGAGAGAAGTTGGGCGGAAGTTTTCTCTCTAAACAAACGTTTGGGAAGTTTGGGATTTGAACTTGGGGGTGAGTAATGAACGATTTTGCGGGAAACTCGACACAGTCGCTGCTGAGGTATGCGGTGTTTTGTTCTTGTAATGAAATTCGCATTTGATTTAACCATTAATCAGTGTTTTATTCGCACACTGTCAGATTTAAAATTAGAAAATGACTTATTATGGGAAAAACTTATTGGGTTCAAGAGCAGGCTGTGGTGCAACAGATGCCACTACCAGCGAGATCGACCACTTGTTTACCGAACGTGATTAAATTTACCTTGTGGGTGGATTTTTACAAAATAATTTAGAAATTGACCAATTTTCTGAAAAGTGCGTAAACCAACACAACCAGAATTAAAATAAAAACATTTTAAAATACGCGAATACATATTTTGGATTTTTACAGTGTCTTCCAAAAATAAAATATTTATATTGTTACTGAATATAGGCTGACGCAACATTACTATAATCCAGCGACCTTTACGTTAGTGATTGAATTTAAAAAAACCACAAGTATAGGAGTATGTTATTTCATAAACTATTGAAAAATGAAAAAAATAGCGAGGACATATTTCGACAGAATGAGTCTACAAACGCGGAAGTGGCCGAAAAATAAAGTAACCGATCTTCTATCGAGAAAGCAATAAAAAGACGATCAAAGATAGCCATGGATTTTTGAGAGTCTGTCTTTGATCGTTGGATTTTCAACACATAATTTTAAATTTTTCTTTTGGAATGATCTTCAAATTTCAATAACTTCGATGTTCTGAAGGTAATAATGACAGATTTCGCGGAATTTAAAACTAAGTCTTTTGACAACACAAAATAAACTAAAACCTTAAATTACCCAGTGACTGTTCATGTTTGTGATTTTTTAGTTAGGTTGGCAACATATTTGAAATTTTATGAGTAGCTATCATCTTCTCATTGTTTTCAAGCATGCTTATCTCAAAATAGAGCTTTTGCACCGATTCAGTTGTACCAATCAAGTGAAAAAAAGATCAAATTTGTCCGTACTCAAATTTAGGTTGGCAGCAATGAATCATTTGGTCTGATTTTCCCACATTTTAAATTTGGTACGTCGAAATCCCCAATCGAATGTGGTCCTAAAAAAAAATCATTGTCTCCAACTTAAATTTGAGCGCGGACATATATTAGCATGTTTTGATTGGTACCACTGCTGTCAATAATTCAGAATTGCCAACACAAAAATTTGCTTCAGTCAGCCCGGTATGTACGAAATCTGTAATAAGAATAAGTTTATAAATTATAGACCGTTATCAAACGCGTCGAAATCTAGGGAATTTTGCGACAGTTGGCATAATTTGCATAACGTAATTATTTTGACATCTACTCGAGCGGTTTTTGAGGTTATGTGTGCGCAGGTTTTGATATAATACTCAAATATGGCCTATGTATGTAGACACAACATTTAACATGACGGCTTGCCAGTGCCAACCGTAGAAAAATAAATTATACTGTTTCTAGTACAATTCTTATGTTTCATAGTTAACATTCTCATTAATCTCCAATTTTAATAAAATTTTCTAACTCTTGAAAAGTTGTTTAATTCCTTTCACATTTTACAGTGGAAATTAAACATGGACTGCATTTTTTTGAAAAGGAAAACATTTAGAAAAATATAAAGCCACGATAAAACTTACAAGAGAACCAAAAATAAAAATTTTGAAACCAGAACAGGAATGAAAATAGTAAAATATAATGAAACGAAATCCTTCAGGAATCTGGATGCTTAGATAAAAAAGCGAGGCGGCTTCATAAACCACAAGTACACTCGAAATAAGTCTACATATATTAAGAAAAAAGAGGCAAAATGTAGCCCCGCCCACCCACCCTATCTCAATTGTGATGATTTTTTTATTGGTCGTGAGCCAAGAAGGCGGAGCTTAACTGCAAAAACTATTAATCTACGAGAAATAAAAACATGTTTTTGAGTATCGTGTTGTTCAAAGAATACAATGTATATTTAAAAAAAATGAACCCAAAGATTAGGCCCCGCCCACCCACCCCATCTCGATTGTGATGATTTTTTCATTCGTTGTCAGATCGAGGGGCGGGGCTTAATTGCAAGATCTATATTTAACTACAAGAATTTATGTTTTCAGTTTCTTGTTCTGAAAAGACGAGTACGTGTATTAAGGAAAAAGCAAAATATGTATAAGCCCCGCCCACCCATCCTATCTCAACTGTGATGATTTTTTTTTATCGCCGAGAGCCAAAGGGACTGAATTTAACTGCAAAATCCTCAGATTAAGCTCCACCCATACCTACCCTGATCTAAATAGTAATCAAGGTTTTACTATTTTAAACGTTTTTTAAGTTTCTTAGAATAATAACGGTCATTACAATTGAGATGGGGTGGGTGGGCGGGGCTTATATTTTGCTTTTACTTAATATGCATAGTATTCTTTGAACAACACGATACTCAAAAACATGCTTTTAATTTCTTGTAAAGAAATAAGTATTTTGCCGTTAAGCTCCGCCCACTTTGCCTCACGGCGAATAAAAAGATCATCACAATTGAGATAGAGCGGGTGGGCGGGCTTACATTTTGCCTTTTCGTTTTAATATGTGTGGACTTCTTTTCCGAACATGAAACTTAAACATCTTTAAAATCAAAAATTTCTATGAGAAAATATCGATTTTGCAATTTGGCTCCGCCCCACAATTGCAAAATCCATATTTATATATAATAACACGAACTCCTTTACGAATCTTAAAATTTAGATACAAAGAAAAACCGTAGAAGTTAAAATAGTGAAAAAATACAAACTAAAAAGAAATGAAATATAATTTTCCAGTTAACTAGAGAAGATACTCAGGGAATTAAATCTGGATATTTTAAGGCCTCACTTTAAAATTCAAGATAAATAAATCAGCACTGAAATAAAAATATTTTAAATTATGCTCATATTTTGGATTTAGCTCTAAAATTTTAACTTCAATATCCCCAAATTTTTATAGACAAATGGAAACGATTTGCTTAAAACCTCAGCTACAAATGATTTAAAGTTGTTTAAACTTGCCCTTGAATTATATATTCGAACAAATACAGTTTCTTGGAAAAATAAAAAATATATTTTTATTATGTATTGAACATAGGCAGGAGCAACAATACTAGATTCCCAAATTTAATAACTAAAAAAATCTTCTCATCAGTCAATTGAACCGGCGAGTTCACCACACTTCAATGCTTTTATACTAGTATAAAATATCACTATGTAGTTTGGATTTTTTTGTGAAAATGTGGATGCTTCGGATGAAAAAGCGAGGCGCATTCATAAACCCCAAGTACAGTCGAAATAAGTCTACATATATTAAGAAAAAAAATCAAAATGTAGCCCCGCCCACCCACCCTATCTCGATTGTGATGATTTTTTTTATATATATGGTTTATATATAAAGTGAAAAATCAACAAATCGAGAAATCCACACTCGAAAAGTAAAAAAAAATAGAAAAATTGAAAAATCGAAACATCGAAAAACTCAAAAACTTAGACATCGAGAAACCGAAAAATCAAAAGATCAAGAAATCGAGAAGTCTAAAAGTCGACAAGTCGAAAAATCTAAAACTTGAGAAATCCAAATACGTCAAAATTTAAAATTCGGAAAATTGAAAAATTATAACGGAAAAATTGAAAACTCGGGAAATCTAGAATTTTATAAATGAAAAATTAAAAAAGTGGAAAAATTGTATAATCTAAATTTAAAAAACGAAATATCGAAAAATTGAAAAACAAGGGAAAAATTAAAGAATCGAAAAACTGAAAAACCACAAAATTGAACGAAATATCCAAAAATTGGGAAATTAAAAAATTGAAAAAGCAAAGTCGAAAAATCGCAAACTTAAAAAATTGAAAAATCAAAATACTGAAAAATCGAAAAATTGAAGGACTGAAGAACTGAAAGCTCGAAACTTTGGGAAGTCGCGAAATGGGAAAACCAAAAAATAGATTAATTGAAAAATCGGAAAACTGATAATTCAGAAACGTCAAAATTTGAAAAATTGAAAAATAGTGAAGAACTGAAAAATAGAAAAATCTAAAATTTAAAACACTGAAAAATTAAAATGTCGTAAATTGAACAATGGAGAAATGTAAACATCAAAAAAACAAAAAAATAAAAATTCGAAAAACTAAAATTTAAAAATCGAAAAACTGAAAAATCAACAAATCGAGATATCGAAACTCGAAAATTAAAGAAATTGGAAAATTGAAAAATCGAATAAATCAAAAATCAAAAGATCGAGGAATCAAAAAGTCAAGAAGACGTAAAGTCGAAAAATTGAGGAACCGAAAGATTCAACATACATCGATAAATCGAGATCTCAAAAAACTGAAAGACCAAAAATTTAAAACTTCGGAAAATTGAAAAATTAAAACATAGAAAAACTGAAAACTCGAGAAATCGAAAAATCTAGAATTTTATGAATGAAAAATTAAAATATCGAAAAGTTAAAAAATTGAGACATTGAAATATAAAACAGTCGAAAAATTGGTCAATCTAAAGTTTATCGAAAAAAAAACGAAAAATCCAAAAAATAAAAAACCGAAAAATCCAGAAACTGAAAAATCGAAAAGTCGAAGAAACGAAATATTGAAAAATTCCAAAACCGAAAGAATTCTCCGAAAAATGAGAAATTAAAAAATTGAAAAATTGAGAAATCGAAAAACCAAAAAAGCGAAGTCGAAATCTAGAATTTTATAAATGAAAAATTAAAATATCTAAAAGTTGAAAAATTGAGAAATCGAAATGTAAAACAGTCGAAAAGTTGGTCAATCTAAAGTTTAAAAGACGAAAAAGTGAAAATCCAAAAAGGCAAAGTCGAAAAAATCAAAAAGTTTAAGAATTGAAGAACTGAAAAATCGAAAATCGAGAAGTGGGAAAATCAAAAATAGATTAATTGAGAAATAGGAAAACTGAAAATTTAACAACGTCAAAATAGAAATACTGAAAAACGGAAAAATCGAAAAATCTAAAATTTAAAACATTGGGCATATTTATAAAAATAAATAAGCCCCGCCCACCCGCCCGGTCTCAATTGTGATGATTTTTTTAAATAGTCGAAAGCCAAAGGGGCGGAATTTAACTGCAAACTCCTTATTATTTCTCTTCAAGAAATTACCATGTAAGACATGTTTTTGTATATCGTGTTATTCAAAGATTACTAAGATTATTAATAAAAAAAAATTAAACCCAAAGATTAAGCTCCATCCATACCAGCCCTGATCTAAATAGTAATGAAGGTTTTACTATTTTAAACGTTTTTTGAGTTTCTTAGAATAATAGCAGTCATCACAATTGAGATGGGGTGGGTGGGTGGGGTTTATATTTTGCCCTTTTTTCTTAATATACTTAGTATTCTTTGAACGACACGATACTCAAAAATATGTTTTCAATTTCTTGTAAAGAAATAAGTATTTTGCAGTTAAGCTCCGCCCCTTTGCTTCACGGCGTATAAAAAAAATCATCACAATTGAGACAGGGTGGGTGGGCGGGCCTACATTTTGCCTTTCGTTTTAATATGTGTGGACTTCTTTTCCGAACATGAAACTTAAAACATGTTTAAAATGGAAAATTTCTATCAGAAAATATCGATTTTGCAATTAGGCTCCGCCCCATAATTGCAAAATCCATATTTATATATAATGAAACGAAACCCTTCAGGAATTTAGATACAAAAAAAAAACCTAGAAGTTAAGAATTATGAAAAAATACAAATTAAAGAGAAATGAAATAAAATCTTTTGTGAAAATTTGGATACTTAGGATAAGACGGATTCATAGATCACAAGTACAGAAGTACTAAAAAAATGTTGAGGGGATGTCATCAAATATTTTATTATTATTATTATATTACACGATATTTCCAGCAGAAACACTAACAATATTATTAAAAAAAAGACCAGAACATAAATTTTTCAAAAAAACGGCAGTCAATAAAATCTTGTTAAATCGAAGAAACAAAGTAGAAAAATTAAATTACGCAATGAAGTTAAATTTCTAAAAATATTTCATAGTTGGTACACAATTTTTATAAAGCTTTCATTATGGATAACTATTTTCACTGTTTTGAACATTTCAGGCCATGTTAGATTTAAATTAAAATTATGATTATTAATTCTTTGTCATAAAAAACCAAAGCTTGCACACTTTAAATTGTAGTGTCAAAAGAAGCGTACCGCTATTTCAAATAGGAAACGGAAAAATAAATTTTATTTCGAGACATATGTTATTTAAAACCAACAAAACCCAGTTCCGCTATTTAAGTTAGCGCAAACATAAATTTAATTAAATTAAAAAAAAAATCGGACCCGTCGTAGCAAAAACCACTGAATTTGTTGAATTGAAACTTCCTGCCTCATTTCTAAAAAAAGTCATTTACACGCCAAACGCGCATTCGTAAACTTTATCCCACTTCGCCCATTTCAATTGTAAATATAAACACAGCCCAATTGAGACACCTGTTTTTATGGTCACTATCCGCCGCAACCACGGCACTAAATTTCGCCGTCATTACAAAACACAAACCGTGGGCCCGCATAAAATCACGTTCCAAATAAAATAATGATAATAAAAAAAACACGTAAATGATTAATGAGCCCCCAATCCAAACAAGTTTGAATTTTCTTCCGGAATTTTATTTATGTCCTTGGTGGTGTGCTCCTACAAAACCTTCAACAAAAATGGCATCGCTTGAAATTTTTGTTCGACGCACAACACAAATCGCCAGTAGCCACCATAAATATTCCATTAGTTTAATTAATTTGTCCGCCATGAATACCAATCCGAACCGACATACCTTCGCGAGAAACGCATGTAGGTGTCGCAGCGGCGACTCGTCAACAACATTGACACAATTGCAGTTTTTAATCCCGATAACGGAGCCCGTCCCTGCCGACGGCAATTTCGCCCAATTAGCGCGCCAGAGCCGGACGAGTTGAGCCCGGATTAGCATTTTCACCGGAGCGCTCCGGTGTCGCATGTCCCGGAGGCACTGATTGATTTTATCTCGAATAATAAGGTTCTAATCATGTTAATAATCACGGGAACATAAAAATTATGGTTATGAGAGACCGCCTGTGGAATTTTTGTAATAAAATATTCAAATCGAGGCATGTCGATAAAACTCGCCGGACCGACCGGAAATTACATAATTTTTATTTTTTGGTTAGTTTGATTACGTTGGGTGCGTTGTTGCCGAATTCTAGCGGTCGATGCGGCGTAAATCAACACCTCGCATTTTCCAGTTCCACGTTTACCGATTTCGATGGGTTTTTATTTAGTAGGCTGAGAACGGTTCGGGCGCGCCTTCTCCGGTCCGGCCCTGCCCAGTGGGAACCTTTCCGAGCGATGGGACACGTATTATAATTCCTCTCGTTTTGGTGGTATTTAATTGATGGGTACGAGTGGATAAATTGCCCATAATTATATTTATAGTATAGAATTTTTTGTGGAATAACTTGCTACCGTTAATTGCTTCACGTTGGAAGGAGAATTACATGTTTACGTTGTAAATGTAATAACTAATAGGCATCAGTCACGATTCCATATCACAGGCTAGTTTATCGTTAATTATGTATATGTTACTGAAAGGAATTTACATTATTATTTACATTAATAACAAGGTACCCGATGGGTACGTGGATTTACTACCAAACGGAAGATAATGTAATTGTGGAACATTCTCGAGATATGCACATGCAGGAAAAACGTCAATTTAAGCATGTTTGTCATACTGTAATGTCATCGATTCTTTTGGTATTTCCTTATCTGCGGTGGAGGTATGGTGGTATTGAGCGAAAATAATGGCTGTTGTGATGACACTCCTGGTATTTTTACGTGCGGCTAATTTTTGTCTAGATAAAATGCCATGGTTTGTTACTTTGTTAGTTGCATCAGACTTTCTTATCGCTCGGACTCGTATTTATTACATGTTATTACGGAGGAATGCCTTGTCTGTGCGTTGATTTTTCGATTTTTAGCATTTTTTAAATCGTTGCAATTTTCAAGCATTACTTAGTCATTTGAAATTTTCAGGTTAATGAACAAATACAATTAAATTAACCAAAAAGTTTTGAGACGTCGGACAAAAATCAAAATACTGCCAACAGAAAAATTTGCTTCAATCATTAACAAGTTTTATAAAAAGCATTTTGTCCCACGCATGGTTTTAGGACATGACAAGCGCATCGAAATCTAGTTCGCAAGATTTGTAATTGTTCTGATATCTGCTAGAGGGATTTTTGAGGTTATGTGAGCGTAATTGTTGATATACTCAAATATAACCTAAGTACGTAGACATCATAATTCATGTCGTCGAAAATTGCGCTACAGGCTGAAAATTGTCATTTATAAACTCAAGTTGCCGTCGATAGTAACTGTGATGTTCAACTTTTGCCATATTTAAAGGAGTTGTAAAAAAAACGCGGTGAATTTTAGTTGATTACTACAAAAATTTTAAATGTCTTAAGTTTCTTGTTGTCGAAATAAATCTACATATTTTATTAAGAAAAAAAGGCAAAATGTAGCCCCGCCCACCCACCCTATCTCAATTCTGATGATTTTTTTTTATTCGTCGTGAGCCAAGGGGGCAGAGCTCAACTGCAAAATCCTTATTTTTCTATAAGAAATTAAAAGCATGTTTTTGAGTATCCTGTTGTTCAAGAATACTATGTATATTAAGAAAAAATTTAAGCCAAAGATTAAGCCCCGACCTAAATAGTAATGAAGTTTTCATTTGTTGGTAGACCTAGGGGCGGAGCCTAATTGCAAAATCCATATTTCCCTACAAAAATTTACCATTTTAAACATGTTTTAAGTTTGTAAGAATAAAAAAAGTCATCACAAACGAGTTAGGGTGGGTGGGGGGGGTTTTATATTTTGCCTTTTTTATCTTTTCTTTGAATAACACGATACTCAAAAACATGTTTTTAATTCTTGTAAAGAAATAAGAATTTGCAGTTAAGCTCCGCCCCCTTGGTCACAGCGAATAAAAAAAATCATCACAATTGAGATAGGGGGGTGGGCGGGCCTACATTATGCCTTTTGTTTTAATATGTGTAGACTTCTTTTACAACATGAAACTTAAAACATGTTTAAATAGTGGAATATATTTATGTAAGGACTATATTATTTTCTTGCAAAAATTTACTATTTTAACCATGTTTAGTTTTTGTTGTGACAAGGATGGCTATGATATTAAGAAAAACTAGGTAAAATATATGCCCCGCCCACCCACCCCTCTCAATTCTGATGATTTTTTTTATTCGTCTTGAGCCAAGGGGCGGAGCTTAACTGCAAAATCCTATTTTTATACGAGAAATTAAAAACATGTTTTTGAGTATCCTGTTGTTCAAAGAATACAATGTGATTAAGAAAAAATTTAAGCCAAAGATTAAGCCCCGACCTAAATCAGTAATGAGTTTTTCATTCTGGTGTCAGATCTAGGGGCGGGCTTAATTGCAAGAATCATATTTCCTACAAATTACATTTAAATTATGTTTTAGGTTTTTAATAAAAGTCGAAAACGACTTGGGGTGGGTGCGTGGTTTATATTGCTTTTTTCTTAATGTAACATATATCTTTGAATAACCACGATACTCAAAACATTTTTAATTTGTATGATTTTTTTTTATCGCCGAAGACAAAGGGACTAAATTTAACTGCAAAATCCTCAGATTAAGCTCCACCCATACCTGCCCTGATCTAAATAGTAATGAAGGTTTTACTATTTTAAACGTTTTTTAAGTTTCTTAGAATAATAACGGTCATCACAATTGAGATGGGGTGGGTGGGCGGGGCTTATATTTTGCCTTTTACTTAATATACATAGTATTCTTTGAACAACACGATACTCAAAAACATGCTTTTAATTTCTTGTAAAGAAACAAGTATTTTGCAGTTAAGCTCCGCCCACTTGGTTCACGCGAATAAAAAAAATCATCACAATTGAGACAGGGAGGGTGGGGGGCTGACATTTTGCCTTTTCTTTTATATGTGTAGACTTCTTTTTACAACATGAAATTAAACATTTTATAAAATGGAAAAATTTAATTAAGAGATAAATATTGATTTTTTGCAAAATTTACATTTTAACCATGTTTTGAGCTTTTTGTTGCGATAGGATCTACATATTAAAACAACAAAGGATAAATATGCCCGCCCACCCACCCTATCTCAATTCTGACGATTTGTTTTATTCGCCGTGAACCAAGCGGAACTTAACTACTGCAAAATCTTATTTTTATACAAAAATTAAAACATGTTTTTGGGTACTCTTGTTGTAAAGAATACTATGATATTAAGAAAAAATTTTAACCCCAAATCACCCTGTCTAAATTCGTGAAGAATTTTTTTTATTCGTGCAACCTAGGGCGGAGCTTAATTGCAAATTCTATTTTTCCTACCCAAAATTAAACAAGTTGTAAAATAAAGTTCATACAGTTGGGTGGTGGTAAGGTATATTGCTTTAAATGTACATAAGTAAAAAGAACCTACTCACCATGTTTCAATTCCTGTGATAGAATTTTTCAGTCGTTGTCAACTAGGTTCAGTGAATAGAAAAATCGTCCACCAAATTTGAATAGTTTGGGCGCATACGTTATGCTTTTTGGGTTTTAATAAGACTTAATTCGAACATAATTAAAACAAAGAGAAAATGTAGAGGAACATTCAAGCCCGCTATCATAATTGCAAACGTATTTTTTTGTTGAAAAGGGGCTAGATTAAAAAAAAGCAAAATATATATTCTCTACATGAAATAAAAAACATTTTTTGATAACTACAATAATGTGCTACGTGTGGCAACACTGCATTTAACTAAATTATTGCGTCAGCATAACCTGATTGACGATTCGCTAGTGCCAACCGCAGAAAAATAAATTATACTATTTTTAGTATATTGCACAGTTAACATTCTGTTAATACCAATGTTGATAAAATTTTTGCAACTCTGGGTAACGAGTTACATTTTACCAGTGGAATTAAACATAGACTGATTTTTTTGGAAAGGAAAATCACAATAAAATTAACAAAAGAAGCAAAAGTAAAAAATTTTAAGACAGAACAGGAATGAAAATCGTAGAATATAGTAATAAATCGAAATTCTTCAGGTAAAATGTAATAGATTTTAGATACAAGAAAAAACGTAGAAGTTAAAATTGTGAAAATATACCCAAAATTAAAAAGAATAAAATTGAATCTTCCAAGTCACTAGGAAGACAGTCAGCGACATAAAACTTGCACATTTTATGACTGATTGAAAATTCAAGATAATTAAATCAGAACTGAAAAAAAATATGTTAAATTATGCCAATATTTTGGATTTAGTTTTAAAATTTTAACGTTAGTAACCTCAAGTTTTTATAAAGAAATAAAAACGATTTTCTTAAAACCTCATGAAAAAATGTTTTTTTTAAATATACATAGACTTTCTGACGAACGCTCGACTTTTAATTTTTAAGAAATAAGTATTTTTTGCTCGCCTCTCGTTCACACGAATAAAAATCATCACAATTAGATAGCGTGGGCTTCTTTGTCTTGTCGTTTTAATATGTGTAGACACAGAAAAACAAAACGAAAAAAAATGGTGCATAGCAAAAATGTCAAAAAAGGTGTTTTGTTTTAAAATCCTTGAAATTTTGTACGTGTCAGTGTAGAAAATTGTCAGTATTTTTTGACACTTCAAACGTAATTATAGTACTCAATAGCGGTACTTACAACTATTTTAAAAGCGCTAAATAGTGTGATAAAGTTATCTGTCTAATAATTTATGCGCGAAAGTGTATGTCAATTTGATAAAAAATGCATTAAAAAACAGATAAGAACTCTTTAAAAACGCAGCTTTCTAAGCTTAAGAATACTAGTTGCTGAATTTATTAACGACAATAAACATGAAGTTCGTACTATGGTTTCTTGCTGCTGTGGCATATTTGGTGAGTACTTTATCCACTTGTGAGTACCACTAATGTGACATCACCAATGAATCTAGGTGGAATTGCCACTTTTGACGTGGAGGTGCAATATGTGAATGACGACGACAAGGTTTTAAAGAATTTTACGATTAGTGATCTAACGCCCACCACACCTGGTGAAGACTTAGTCAACCAAGTTGCCCAGATACTGAAGATAAAACCTTTTGATCTACTTCTAACCTGCGGACACAACAGTGTTGGGGAGTATGAAACTATTGAAGAAGCCGAGGTTGAAGAAGGGTCTATTCTACGGGCCAAAAAGTACTAGATTTGCTCAGGATTGTGAATATTAGTTAAATTAAAACACAGTTACCGCATTTTTTTCTTTTATTAAAATATGTCCTCATTAATATTCGTGTTCTTTATTATTGTTTGTCTGCAACCAGAAAACCTACTCAGTAGTAGTACTAGTACCATAATTCCTAGTCTGATCCTAAATATTTTGTAATTTCCAATTCATTGCTAGCAAATTTATAAATTTTGATATTTTTTCCAAAAATTTCAACCTCTAGGGTAACGGGTAAGAGAAAATTAATAAACCACCAGCACACAAGTATATTTTATAAAATTTATGGATTTTGGAAATAAAATTTTGAGATGACGTTATTGCATGTTACAATTTTGGTATTGAAAATTTCTATAAAGCACCATTTTATGATGGAATAAATTTGAAGGATGTGTGTGAGAAATTACAAAATCAAAATTTTGTTGTGGAAGTATTTTTTACGTTTTTAAGTTTGAATGAGAAGAAAAAATCAAAAACGAGCTGCTGAAGCTTTGACTTTTTTTTATATGAAAAACCTTACAACCTAAAACTAAAAATGGTGTATGTCTATACGATTTAAAAATTTAAAAATATAGTGAAATGAAAATGTTGAAAATTTAATTTTAGCAATATCTGACAGAGCTACAAGGTATACAACAGTTCCGACAAATTTTAAGCTACGATTGATTTTGAAAAAAAAAAAAAATTGTTTAGGCTTATACACACAACTTTTGGGTCGCACGTCCTTAATAATTCTAAAAAATCAAAATTGTTAGTAAACGAAGTAATTTTTGGGGTTCACATAGTTAATTTTTTGAAGGATTTAACATTTCATATATTGTTTGAATTTTTAGCTGCTGTGTATACGTGTCGGTATAAAAAAATTAACTATATTTTTTGACAGCTTAGGAGTAATTTATCACTCTAATAGCGGTACTCACAATTAATTCACGTTCTAAAAGCGTAAATAATTGTGTGATAAAGCTGTATTAATAATTTATGCGTAAAGTGTCTGTCATATTTGATAAAATATGCAAAAAATCCAGATAAGAGCTCTTTAAAAGGCAGCTTTCTAAGCCTAAAACATCAGTTGCTGAATTTCTCAACGATTTTAAACATGAAGTTCGTATTGTGGTCCCTTTTGGCAGTGACAATATTTGGTGAGTACATTATCCAGTTTTGAGTAATTTTCAATATTGCAAAAAAAATTGTTCAAGTTTTTTTTCTCACTGTAGACTCTCCTAAAGTTTTATTTTGTGGGTTGGTATGTCTGACTTCATAATGCGGCAAAATTCAAATTTGTCACATTTGTCACCGTGAAACCATTTTCATGTTATGTCAAAATAACAAAATTTATTATCTAGAAGATGAAATTTCCGCAATAGAAAAATACTATTATACTTAATACATAATTTAACTGTGTTTTTTTTTTTTAGTTGTAATTGCCACTTTTAAGGTGCAGGTAATGATGCTAGACTCTATAACGCTCACCGATCTACCAATCTGCACAACTGGAGAAGAGCTGCGAGACCTAGTTATCCAGAAACTAAACATAACACCTGATCAAAATTTAACTCTATCAGGCAATCAAACGGACGATGGACGTATCGTAGACATCGAAATCAAGGGGATCACACTATTGATGATTTCGACATTGAAGACGGTTCTAGGCTTCGCGCGTTTGTTAAAGAAAAAAAATAATTAATTAATTTGTCGCAAGGTGTTTAAAATTTTCTTTGATTAAAATATGTCTTAATCCGCATGCCCGTTATTATTGTTAACCTGCAACCTGAAAATCCCTCAATAATTAATTCCTAATCGGTATCACACAGGCTCTATTGTGGTGACGTCAGAAACGTGTAGCAGATAATAAATATATTCATTTAGACAAAATTTCAGTAAAATGAGTTAACATTTTTTTCCATTTTTTTAGCCATCCTGTATACGTAATTTTGAGACGACATTATTAGGTTTTGGGGGATAAACAAATATATTTAATTAGCGATTTACCATATGCATAAACCCGAAAGTGTTTGCAAGAGTTCAAATTGTAAAATTTTTAAATATGGAAATCGTTACAACCAAAAACTAAAAATGATACATAAGTATTTGACAATTTTTGTAACGTGTTCATTCAAAAAAGTAACGTTGAAAATTAATTTTAACAATAGATATCAGAGTTTCAAGATATATGGTGAAATTAATTCTAAAATGTCAAAGATTTTTACTAAAACAAGCAATTTTTGGCTATGACGTCGTCAGTTCCTGGAGGGGTTAATAAACGTTGGCTAATATAGTTTCTACTTTCTGAGTCAAATTTAATTGTTTAAAACACCTTATTGGTGAAGTTAGATTTGACAAAATTTTGAGATAACGTCCCAAGTTTTTTGGCGAAGACGAACAACACCAACTTTTCACACTGAAATTTACGGAGGATTTTGGCCAAGGGAAAAACTATCAAACAAAAAACAATAAAAAATCCACGAACAACAACGATTTAGGGGCACAAAATATTGGAAAAAGTATTAGCACCAATGTTATTTCGATGTAACGAACGCAGTGGAAGTGAAAATTGTGAACGGTCTTTATAAAATATAAATTAAAAAAAAAAAATTTGGGCGAACTTATTTATTTTCAGTCAATAATTTTTAAATTATAGGGAGCTACCAATTTAATATTTTAATTAACAAAAATGCACGAAGTCACCAAAATTGAACGGACATTGTAATTTTGTTGAAAGGAAAAAGCACAGAAAAAATCAAAATGAAAGAAATGATGTCAAACAAAGGATTTTGCCTAAAATTGTAAACCCAATCCCTTCAGAAAACCTATAGTTTAAATTTTGGTTGAATTTTTGCCTCCTGCGTATACGTGGCACTGTAGAAAATTTTCTATATATTTTGACAGCTCAGGAGTAATTTACTATTTTAATAGCGGTACCCACAATTAATTCATGTTCTAAAAGCGAAAATAATGGTCTGATAAAGTTGTCTTAATAATTTATGCGTAGTGTTTGTCATGTTTGATAAAAAATGCAAAAAAAAAACAGATAAGAGCTCTTTAAAAGGCAGCTTTCTAAGCCCAAAAGCATCAGTTGCTGAATTTATCAACGACACTAAACATGAAGTTTCTATTGTTGTCCCTTTTGGCAGTGCCAATATTTGGTGAGTACATTATCCAGTTTGAGTACCAACATCACCAACGAAAATTTTAAAACTGCAGTTAATTCCCGTATTTCGGGAGGCGTAAGGACTTCACTAACTTCTTTACAAGACATTTTAACCAATTTTAACTTACAAAAACTCGAATTGATTCGAATTACAGTTGTTTTTGTAAAATTCGAACACATTAAAGCACTATATACTGTCTTCAAGCTTTGTTTTGTGAGTTGGTACGCCTGACTTCATAATGCGCCAAAATTCAAAGTTGACAAATAAGTGACATTTGTTTTGTACTAAGCGCGGAGTTAAAATTCAACTGAATATAGATTGTAACTTTGTATTTTTTCTCTAGCTGAAATTGACACTGTTGACGTGGTTATAATATACGTGAAGACTGTAACGATTGATGGTCTGACGCCTAAAACAAGGGGTTATCAGGTGCAAGACGAAGCTGCCGAGAAACTAGGCACAACACCCGATGATCTAATTGTAAAAAACGGAAACATCATAGTCGACGGGTGTACGACTCTTACTGACCTCTATGTTGAAGACGGTACTGAACTTCATGCCAGAAAATTTTCGTCCAACCTTTATTAACATGAATTAAACTGCCCCAAATTGGTTTAAAATCTCTTTTTATTAAAACTCAATTTTCCTTATTTCCAAAAGCCGACACATCTCCCTCGCATTCCTCACAATCTGCGTGTCGCTAATAGCATCCTCAACACCATTTCGTCACAAACTCCCGGAAAAACAACTTTCAAATACCGGCCGTACGCATAATGAACCCGTCACAATCTCCCATCTCGTTTCGCCACATACATAAAAAATCCTCCATTCAAATGCAAAACTGATAATTAATGCCACGTATTAAGAGGTCCTTCGACCATTTCCACGCTTCATTAATACCTCGGCGACCGCGCAAAAAAGACACAAAAAAATTCACCGTCTTCGGAAGAATGTCGCTTGATTTACGGCGAGCTTTCGATTTTCACCAGCGGTGATCTACGTCTTTAATTGCTGAGTTATGGGAGACTTCAACGCCACAGCAGGCGGCCGCCGGTGGCAGGATTAGGATTAGCCGGTGGATTTGCTGGGTTTGAGGACGAGGGACGAGATTAAGTCTTCAGGTTATGTTCAGAGGATGTGGAAAATTTGATGTGCAAGAAATGGCCATTATTATCAGAAAGATGCGATTTTGATGAAGCTTTTTTAAAAGTTGATGTATTTGGCTTGAATTATTTGTGTTTATTTTTTGGGTTAAAGGTTATGATTTTTGTTATAGTTAAAAAAAATTAGTATAAACTAATAGAAAATTTTTGTTTCTGCCAGAGATTTTCAAAAAACCTATTCAAGTTCATTCCTATAGGTAAAATGTCGTCCAGTGTCCACATTTTTTCAAGATTTTAATGTCAAAGATTAAACCCCACTTCTACTCGCTCAAATATCAATCGTGCTGAATTTTTCATTCGTTGTCAGACCAAGGGGCGGAGCATAAGTGCAAAATTCAGAGTTCCCCACAAAATTTACATTTTTAAAATGTTAAGTTACTTGTCGTGAAAAGAAGACTATGTATCTTAAGAAAGAGGGGAAAATATAAGCCCCGCCCACCCGCCCTCTCGCATTTGTGATGATTTTTTTTATTCGTAGTGAGCTTGAGGGCGGAGCTTAATTGCAAAATCCACATTTTCCACAAAAATTTACCATTCTGAAAATGTCAAAAGAAGACTATGTAGGTATATTAAGAAAAAAGGGCACAATGTAATTAAAATTTAGTTATCATGTTTTTCGTCATTTTCTATTAAAGTAATCAAAAGTATTTTTCTCCCTATGAAAAATTCCAAGATTCTTTATTACAAACTCGTTTCTTCATTATTAAAAACACAAAATAACTAAAAAATAGTTCTTTGTTGGTACGATTTCTAAAGTTTATTAGCTAAAAATAATGGTGAAAACCATGTTCCAAAATTTCCATAAATAACCGAAAATGTTCTATTGTTTTTTTAAATCGTTTGAAAGAATATCGAGGATCTCTGGTAACTAGTTTTTGAAGTAGTTTGACAGAATTTTGGTGACCTCTTTTGTTTTGGTTTTGAATTAGTTTAAATGAATCTCTTTTATAGCCTTTTTTTGCGATTTTTTTTCTACTCTGTTTTTTTCTTATAATTTTTTTCGAGTTTTTATCCAGTTTTCTTATCAAATTTTCGATTGTTCGATGTGTCATCAGTTATTCGATTTTTTGATTTATTCATTTCTTAAAATTTTTAATTTTTCAATTTTTGATTTTCCGATTCGTCTATTTCGAATTCTCAATTCTTCAATTTTTCGAATTTCAGATATTTAAATTTCTTTCATTTCTTCGGTTTTTCAGGTTTTCGAATTTTTAAATCGTCGACCTTTCACGATTTTGTCGATTTTCCAGTTCTTCGATTTTTTAATTTTTGGATTTTTCGGTTAAAATTTTTCAATTATTTGATATTTGGATGTTTCAATTTCAGGATTTTAAAATTTTTCGAGTCTGCACCTCTTCGATATTTCAGTTTTTCGATATTATAAATTTTAGATTTTTGATCTCTCGATTTTTCATTTCTTCGATTTTTTTTTGAATTTTTTATATTTAGATTTTTCAGTGATTTGATGATTCGATTTGTCGATTTTTCGAGTTCTGGGTTTTAGACTTTTCAGTTTTTTGTCGATTTTGACTACTCTTGATATTTCGATTTTTCAATTTTTTGATTTTTGAAGTTTCGATTTTTTGATTTTTCAATTTTTCAACCTCTCAATTTATCGAAATTTCTGTTTCGATTTTTCGATTGTTTAATTTACGAATGAATTTTTCGATTTTTAAACTTTTCGGTTTATCGATTATTTTACATTTGAATTTTTTTTTTGCCTCTTTTATCGATTTTTGTGGACTTTTTTTGCCATTTTTTTTTAGTTATTTTTTGTAAACTTTTTTGTATTCTTTTTTGTGTTTTTCCTTGTCGCTTTTTGTGGACTCTGTTGTTGCGTTCCCCTCCCCCACCTTTCTTTAACAGGTTTTTTTGTATACTTTTCGCCACCTCTTTTTTTGTTACACTTTTTTTTTGGGTTTTTGTGTCTCCTTGTTTTTCTTGTTTTTTTACATATTTTTTAATCCCTTTTTTATCACCTTTTTTTAAATAGTTTTTTGTTGATCTTTCACTGCCTTTTTTATGGTTTTCATTTTCGTTTTTTTTCGTCCTTTTTATTTTTTATGGATTTTGTTGCCCTTTTTTCCACAATATTTTTTGTAGACTTCTTTGTTGCCGTTTTTGTGTTTTCTCTTGTCGCTTTTTTTGTGAACTTTCTTTATAAGCATATTTTCTAGACACATTTTTATGGACTTTTTTTGGCCTTTCTTTTACTTGGTGCTTTTTGTGGACTTTCTTGTCACTTTTTTTTCTTTATTTTTTGTGGATCTTTTGTATCCTTTTTTGTGTTTTTCCTTGTCGCTTGTTTGTTGATTTTGTTGCGTTTTTATCTCCCCCCTTTTTTAATAGCCTTTTTTTGTATATCTTTCGCCGCCTCTATTTTTGTTACATTCTTTTTTGTGTTTTTTAACCACTTTTTGCCTTTATTTTATTATAACTCTTTCCTTCGCTTTTTTGTCACTTTTTTTAAATATTATTTTTGTGGACCTTTCACTGCGTTTTTTGTGTTTTTTTTTTAATTGTCGTTTTTTTCGCTTTTTTGTCATTTTTTGTGGACTTTGTCGCCTTTCTATCATTACTTTTTTGTGGGCTTTTTTTCCGGAGATTCTTTCAAATTACGTCAGAATCCAGACATAAGGACACACGAGATTTTTTTCAAACTACTTCAAAAACAACCCAAAATGGCTCTCCGAGATTCTTTCCAACTACTTCAAAAACAGAACAAAGGGGTCCCCAAGATTCTTTCAAACTTTGATGACCTCTTTTGTTTTGGTTTTGAAGTAGTTTAAATGAATCTCGGGACCTCTTGGTCTGGTTTGTAAAGTAGTTTGAAAAAATCTCGGGGACCTCTTGTGTCTGGTTTTTGAAGTAGTTTGAAAGAATCTCAGGGACCCCTTGTGTGAGATTTTTGAAGTAAATAGTTGGATAGAATCTCAGGGACCTCTTGTATTTAGTTTTTGAAGTAGTTTGAAAGAATTCGGAGATCCCTTTTGTTTTGTTTTGTTTTTGAAGTAGTTTGAAAGGATCTCAAGGACCTGTTGTGTTAGATTTTTGAAGTGGTTTGAAAGAATCTCGGGGATCACATTTTGTTTTATTTTTTAAGTAGTTTGAAAGAATCTCAGGGATTTCTTATGTAAGATTTTTGAAGTGGTTCGAAAGAACTCGGGGACCTCTTGTGTCTGGTTTTTAAAATCGTTTGAAAGAATCTTGGGCATCTCTTGTATCTATTTTTTGAAGTAGTTTGAAAGAATCTCAGAGACCCCTTGTGTGAGATTTTTGAAGTAGTTGGATAGAATCTCAGGGACCTCTTGTATTTAGTTTTTGAAGTAGTTTGAAAGAATTCGGAGATCCCTTTTTGTTTTGTTTTTGAAGTAGTTTGAAAGGATTTCAGGGACCTGTTGTGTTAGATTTTTGAAGTGGTTTGAAAAAATCTCGGGGATCACATTTTGTTTTATTTTTGAAGTAGTTTGAAAGAATCTCAGGGACTTCTTATGTAAGATTTTTGAAGTGGTTCGAAAGAACTCGGGGACCTCTTGTGTCTGGTTTTTAAAATCGTTTGAAAGAATCTTGGGCATCTCTTGTATCTATTTGTTGAAGTAGTTTGAAAGAATCTCAGGGACTACTTATGTAAGATTTTTGAAGTGGTTCGAAAGAATCTCGGGGATCACATTTTGTTTTATTTTTGAAGTAGTTTGAAAGAATCTCAGGGACCCCTTGTGAGAGATTTTTGAAGTGGTTGGATAGAATCTCGGGATCACATTTTGTTTTATTTTTGAAGTAGTTTGAAAGAATCTCAGGGACCCCTTGTGTGAGATTTTTGAAGTAGTTGGATATAATCTCAGGGACCTCTTGTGTTTAGTTTTTGAAGTAGTTTGAAAGAATTCGGAGATATCTTTTTGTTTTGTTTTTGAAGTAGTTTGAAAGGATCTCAGAGACCTGTTGTGTTAGATTTTTGAAGTGGTTGGATAGAATCTCGGGGATCACATTTTGTTTTATTTTTGAAGTAGTTTGAAAGAATCTCAGGGACCCCTTGTGTGAGATTTTTGAAGTAGTTGGATATAATCTCAGGGACCTCTTGTGTTTAGTTTTTGAAGTAGTTTGAAAGAATTCGGAGATATCTTTTTGTTTTGTTTTTGAAGTAGTTTGAAAGGATCTCAGAGACCTGTTGTGTTAGATTTTTGAAGTGGTTTGAAAGAATCTCGGGGATCACATTTTGTTTTATTTTTGAAGTAGTTTGAAAGAATCTCAGGGACCTCTTGTGTGAGATTTTTGAAGTGGTTGGATATAATCTCAGGGACCTCTTGTGTTTAGTTTTTGAAGTAGTTTGAAAGAATTCGGAGATATCTTTTTGTTTTGTTTTTGAAGTAGTTTGAAAGGATCTCAGAGACCTGTTGTGTTAGATTTTTGAAGTGGTTTGAAAGAATCTCGGGGATCACATTTTGTTTTATTTTTGAAGTAGTTTGAAAGAATCTCAGGGACCCCTTGTGAGAGATTTTTGAAATGGTTGGATAGAATCTCAGGGACCTCTTGTGTTTAGTTTTTGAAGTATGTAGTTTGAAAGAATCTCGGAGATCCCTTTTTGTTTTGTTTTTGAAGTAGTTTGAAAGGATCTCAGGGACCTGTTGTGTTAGATTTTTGAAGTGGTTTGAAAAGATCTCGGGGATCACATTTTGTTTTATTTTTGAAGTAGTTTGAAAGAATCTCAGGGACTTCTTATGTAAGATTTTTGAAGTGGTTCGAAAGAACTCGGGGACCTCTTGTATCTGGTTTTTAAAATCGTTTGAAAGAATCTTGGGCATCTCTTGTATCTATTTTTGAAGTAGTTTGAAAGAATCTCAGACACCCCTTGTGTGAGATTTGTGAAGTGGTTGGATAGAATCTCGGGGACCTCTTGTGTTTAGTTTTTGAAGTAGTTTGAAAGAATCTCGGAGATCCCTTTTTTTTTGTTTTTGAAGTAGTTTGAAACGATCTCAGGGACCTGTTGTGTTAGATTTTTGAAGTGGTTTGAAAAAATCTCGGGGATCACATTTTGTTTTATTTTTGAAGTAGTTTGAAAGAATCTCAGGGACTTCTTATGTAAGATTTTTGAAGTGGTTCGAAAGAACTCGGGGACCTCTTGTGTCTGGTTTTTAAAATCGTTTGAAAGAATCTTGGGCATCTCTTGTATCTATTTGTTGAAGTAGTTTGAAAGAATCTCAGGGACTACTTATGTAAGATTTTTGAAGTGGTTCGAAAGAATCTCGGGGATCACATTTTGTTTTATTTTTGAAGTAGTTTGAAAGAATCTCAGGGACCCCTTGTGAGAGATTTTTGAAGTGGTTGGATAGAATCTCGGGGATCACATTTTGTTTTATTTTTGAAGTAGTTTGAAAGAATCTCAGGGACCCCTTGTGTGAGATTTTTGAAGTAGTTGGATATAATCTCAGGGACCTCTTGTGTTTAGTTTTTGAAGTAGTTTGAAAGAATTCGGAGATATCTTTTTGTTTTGTTTTTGAAGTAGTTTGAAAGGATCTCAAGACCTGTTGTGTTAGATTTTTGAAGTGGTTGGATAGAATCTCGGGATCACATTTTGTTTTATTTTTGAAGTAGTTTGAAAGAATCTCAGGGACCCCTTGTGTGAGATTTTTGAAGTAGTTGGATATAATCTCAGGGACCTCTTGTGTTTAGTTTTTGAAGTAGTTTGAAAGAATTCGGAGATATCTTTTTGTTTTGTTTTTGAAGTAGTTTGAAAGGATCTCAGAGACCTGTTGTGTTAGATTTTTGAAGTGGTTTGAAAGAATCTCGGGATCACATTTTGTTTTATTTTTGAAGTAGTTTGAAAGAATCTCAGGGACCTCTTGTGTGAGATTTTTGAAGTGGTTGGATATAATCTCAGGGACCTCTTGTGTTTAGTTTTTGAAGTAGTTTGAAAGAATTCGGAGATATCTTTTTGTTTTGTTTTTGAAGTAGTTTGAAAGGATCTCAGAGACCTGTTGTGTTAGATTTTTGAAGTGGTTTGAAAGAATCTCGGGGATCACATTTTGTTTTATTTTTGAAGTAGTTTGAAAGAATCTCAGGGACCCCTTGTGAGAGATTTTTGAAATGGTTGGATAGAATCTCAGGGACCTCTTGTGTTTAGTTTTTGAAGTATGTAGTTTGAAAGAATCTCGGAGATCCCTTTTTGTTTTGTTTTTGAAGTAGTTTGAAAGGATCTCAGGGACCTGTTGTGTTAGATTTTTGAAGTGGTTTGAAAAGATCTCGGGGATCACATTTTGTTTTATTTTTGAAGTAGTTTGAAAGAATCTCAGGGACTTCTTATGTAAGATTTTTGAAGTGGTTCGAAAGAACTCGGGGACCTCTTGTATCTGGTTTTTAAAATCGTTTGAAAGAATCTTGGGCATCTCTTGTATCTATTTTTTGAAGTAGTTTGAAAGAATCTCAGACACCCCTTGTGTGAGATTTGTGAAGTGGTTGGATAGAATCTCGGGGACCTCTTGTGTTTAGTTTTTGAAGTAGTTTGAAAGAATCTCGGAGATCCCTTTTTGTTTTGTTTTTGAAGTAGTTTGAAACGATCTCAGGGACCTGTTGTGTTAGATTTTTGAAGTGGTTTGAAAAAATCTCGGGGATCACATTTTGTTTTATTTTTGAAGTAGTTTGAAAGAATCTCAGGGACTTCTTATGTAAGATTTTTGAAGTGATTCGAAAGAACTCGGGGACCTCTTGTGTCTAGTTTTTAAAATCGTTTGAAAGAATCTTGGGCATCTCTTGTATCTATTTTTTGAAGTAGTTTCAAAGAATCTCAGGGACCCCTTGTCTGAGATTTTTGAAGTGGTGGGAAAGAATCTCGGGGACCTCTTGTGTCTGGTTTTTGAAGTAGTTTGAAAAAATCTCAGGGACTTCTTGTGTCTGCCTGGTTTTTAGAATGGTTTGAAAAAATCTCGATGATCCTTTGTGTCTAGTTTTTGAAGTAGTTTGAAAGAATCTCAGGGACCCTTTTGTTTTGGATTTGAAGTAGTTTAAATGAATCTTGGGGATCTCTTGTGTCTAGTTTTTGAAGTAGTTTGAAAGAATCTCCGGGATACCTTGTGTCTGCTTTTTTAAATAGTTCGAAAGAATTTTAGGGACCTCTTGTGTCTGGATATTAATCATCAAATGCCAATTAACTGATCAGTAGATTACTTAAGGCTAGTGGCTACGTTTTTGCATGGAATTTTCGGAAAATTTTCAAAATATAATATCTCCATTATTAATAGTCTTATGGTTGTAAAATTTTAAATATAAGCAGTCCATAACCTTCTTTACACAACGCAAGAGCAGTTTTATTTAAACAGTTTGTGATCATCCTATTTTTATATTTAGTGAAATTTTTCCATACCTGATGTATTTTTAAAAATCAATATCTCAATTATTTAAGGAAATTTCAGAACACGGTTTTTAACACTGTTTTCAGCTTAAAAAACTCTAAAAATTGTACCAAATATATTTTTCTTAGAAACGAAACACAGTAAAAAAAGCTCGTAGAAGCTGCCAAACATTTATTTTTACTATATCTCAGTTCCAACAAATAAAATCGAAAATATATCTGGTACGATTACTAAAATTTTATAAACTGAAAACGGTGGCGAAAACCGCATTCCAAAATTTCCATAACAGAAAATTTGATTTTTTAAAATGCGTGTTGCAAAAATTTCAACCCTCGCATTATATAGTGAAAATTTTGGACAGGTTACAATTAAAATTTCGTAACAATAAGTGTGTTGATAATCGAGATATTGCATTTTGAAAATTATTGACAACACAAAATTCGTCAAAATTAGTGTCAAATATGTAGTTTTTTCCGTGGAAAAATTCCTCAAACCGAAACACTTATAAAATTTGAACAAAATTGCTACTTACCAAAATAAAGAGTTCATTTCGTGTCGAGAAGACGCTTGTCCACAAACATCCGAAGAGACGAAACTAAACCGGTTCCAACGCTGTTGTTGGAAAAAACGTTGAACGCACTCCTGAAAAAAACAAATCCCGTGTAGATTAATAAAGTGAGGACATGATGAAATCGATGTCAGACACGATGCGTTTTTCACAAACTTCTAACCCCGAAAAAAAAAATTCAAAAGTCCGAACCAAAACCAAAAATCGCAACTGGTTCAAATGTGTCACGATTGAGTCCATTCAACGACAAAAAATCGCGCTACCGACCTGTTTTTGTTTGTTTTCCGCTTTTTTATCCGCGCGGAAAGGTCAACCCACCGATTTGTTGTTGGTTGCCATGAAAACAACAAAATAATAGAACTGTTATGATATTTAAGTTTGGAAAAGAAAAAAATTAATAGTGGTTTAAAAAACACCCGTCTGACGAGTAACCTAATGGCTCGAACTTTTTTGGATTGTGAGTCAGAGCAGCTCAACTGGGGTCACGTGCTGTGTTATTGTCCCAAAAATCGTGACACACCCTGTAGCTAATCTTCACGTACTTAGCCGATGCCCCGTGGCGCGTCGTAAATCACCAGGTAGAAATAAATAAATCGTCATAAATTAAAATATCACTATTATTTTTTTGAAAATTCTGATTATGTTAGTTTCAACGCCCGCGACTTTTCAGTGTATTTGTGTAAAAAGACTGAGAATGTTTACCTTTTAGTGGCTTCTCCACTGCACCCACACCACACCGTACCGAAAAACGGGTCGAAAGCCCTCTCACGTTCAAGGCAGACTAAACAGATACGACTCGTATGGGTTAAATCGACTCTTATAGACCGGCTTGATAGCCTTGTAGGTTGTAATTTAGCTGGAGTTGTTTTTTTCGAGTCGGCTCGTCGAGCCCGTTTCAGGATTCCTTCGAGTAATTCGACAGCTGCGCCGACGAGGAAAGGACCAAATCGCTGGGATGCGTCAAGGTGGCCGCTGCTGGCGTTCTTCGGATTTCGCTTTTTGTGAGTGCACTGCGTGAGCTGTTAATCGCGATTCCGGATGGCGAGAATAAGAGGCCGAGGTATGCTGTGGGACTGGGTAAAAGCTCTAATGGTTTGTTATTAGCTGATTATGGATAAAACATGTCCCCACGGTGCTATAAATCATGCCGAATACAATTTCATGTAATTTTACTCAATTAGCTATGGAAATCAGGACTGCTGCTTTATTATGTAATTGCGTTTGAGGCACATACGTGTTGAATGTGCATCATTAAGGAGGTAATTATTTTTATGAGTTGTGTAAGAGGTTGCGGTGGGAAATTGTGGTGGTTTGACGGGGAGGTTTCAAAAAATCAAACGCTCATTTCGACTTAATGTTTTATTTTTGTATAGCCTGTCTTGGCCATTATTATGGCTAAATTGTGTAATTTTTACGAAGAAAGTCGTAAAAATTCGTCGGCCGTATTTTTTAATCAAAATATATTCACTTATCCCCTCCAAAATACTGATGACGTCATCTCAAAACTTTACCGAATAAATACTATCTAAAATATGCAAAATATGATCAGTCTATACTTGTGATTTATCACTGCATTAATATTTTTTAGATTTGCTTAAACAGGGTGACTCAAAAAAATTAATGACTGAGTTGTTAAAAAATAAACATCCAATCAGATTTAGGAATTTATCTCGTTACTGTGGAAATTTGCAATTTAACAAATTTTTACAAGTTTAATAGAGACAAAATCCGTCTTATCCTAGCGAGTGCTCGCCCCGCCCACCCACCCCGTATTTTCTCAGAGGATATGTAAATTGTCAAAATTAGTCTTATCTTAGTACGTACTAGCCCCGCCCGCCCGCCCCTATTTTCTCAGAGGATATGTCATTTGCGGAAATAAGACTTATCTTAGCAAGTACTAGCAAGTACTACCTTCTGAGAAAATAAAGGGCGGGGCTAGTAGTTGTTAACATAAGTCTTATTTTGGCAAATGACATATCCTCTGAGAAAATAGGGGGTGGGTGGGCGGGGAAATTGGTAAGATAAGACTGATTTTGGCAAATGACATATCCTCTAAAAAAAAAAGGGTGGGTGGGCGGGGTTAGTACCTGCTAAGATGAGACTGATTTTGGCAAATCACATATCCTCTGAGAAAATAGGGGGCGGGTGGGCGGGCCTAGTACTTGCTAACATAAGTCTCATTTTGGCAGATGACATATCTTTTGAGAAAATCGGGGCGGGTGGGCGGGGCTAGTACTATTTAAGATAAGACTGATTTTGGCAAATGACATACCCTCTAAGAAAGTAAAGGTTGTTGTGTCAGTTTGAATACCCTATATGTATATTTTTTTGATTCCAATGTTGTTGAAATTTTTAGCAGTGGACGTGTTAACAAAAAAATCTTAGCAGGGTTGTTTTTAAAATTTGTGTTACAATATTTTGTGAAGAGGTAGATCCGTTTTGGTATAAAATTGAATCTTAATTTTAATAATAATGAAAAAATTGTTTTTCAGAGTTTAAATAATATATTTGTAGTCACTGCTACACGTGTTTCGGTACACAGTACCGTCTTCAGGCAGAAGAGAAACTGGGGTTTTTACAGAGCTATTCCTGAATTTATACCTGATTTAACACTATTGTTAATTTTTTCATTATTATTAAAATTAATATGGAGTTTAAACACGTATCAGCCTCATCAATACAAAAATTGAATCTGACTACAGCGTGTCCAGAAAAAAATAACTTATGACAATTTTCAAATATCGACATTTCATTTTGCATTCTGTACTTTATTACTGGATCTTAATCTGTTTTTTGTTTTTTCTTTTTCGTTAAGCATTTTCTGTGTTAAAAAAGGATAGTAATTGGGGTTTTTTACTTTTTTGAAACACACAAATGTACGGAAGAAAAAGAACAAAAAATAGAACAGTCCTTCCGAATCAGGGCAGGAAGAATTTTGGCCGGTGGCTGAAAGGCCGAAATTCCCAATTTCCAGGTGGCCGAATCCGTCCCTGCCTCTGATGTTTTGCCTTCGAAGTAATTTTTAAAAAAATCAGAGATTTGAAGTAATTCATAAGAATTTCTGGGACCACTTTAGTTTTGTTTTTGAAGTGAATTTAAAGAATCTCGAGCACCTTTTCTTGTTTTGGTTTTCCAGTAGTTTGAAAGAATCTTGGAGACCACTTTTGTGTTGTTTTTGAAGTAGTCTGAAAAAACCTTGAGGATCCTTTTTGTTGTTTTTGAAGAAATTTAGAAGGATCTCGGGTCCTCTTTTGTTTGGTTTTTGAAGTAATTTGAAAGAATCTCGGGGACCTCTTGTGTCTGGTTTTTAAAGTAGTTTTTAAAGAATCTCGGAGAACACTCGTATCTGATTTTTTAACTAGTTTGAAAGAATCTCAGGGACTTCTTGTGTCGAGTTTTTGAAGTAGTTTGAAAGAATCTTGGGGACTCCTTTGGTTCTGTTTTTGACGTGGTTTGAAAGAATTTCGTGGATCCTTTTTTGCTATGGTTTTGAAGCAGTTAAAAAAAACTTGGGACCACTTTTGTTTGGTTTTTGAAGTAGTTTGAAAGAATCTCGGGCCCCTTGTGTTTAGTTTTTGAAGTAGATTGAAAGAATCTCGGGGAACACTTGTGTCTGGGTTTTAAACTAGTTTGAAAGAATCTCGAGAATTCCTTATTGTTTTGTTTTTAAAGTAGTTTGGAAGACTCTCGGGAACCATTTGTATCTGGTTTTTGAAGTAGTTTGAAAGAATCTCACGGATCTCTTATATCTGCTTTTTGAAGTAGTTTGAAAGAATCTCCGCGACCACTGAGTTTGATTTTTAAATTAATTTGAAAGTCTCGGGGACCTCTTGTGTCGGGTTTTTGAAGTAGTTTGAAAGAATCTTGGGGATTCCTTTTGTTCTGTTTTTGACGTGGTTTGAAAGAATTCCTGGACCCTTTTTTGCTACGGTTTTGAAGCAGTTAAAAAAATCTTGGGGACCACTTTTGTTTGGTTTTTGGAGTAGTTTGAAAGAATCCCGGGGACCAATTTTTGTTTTGGTTTTGAAGTAATTTGAAAGAATCTCGAGAACCCCTTGTTTTAGGTTTTTGAAGTAGTTTGAAAGAATCTCGGGGATCCTTTTTGTTATAGTTTTGAAGTATTTTAAATGAATCTCGGGACCTCTTTTGTCTGCTTTTGAGGTAGTCTAAAGGAATCTCGGGGACTTCTTGTGTCTGGTTTCTGAATTAGTTTGAAAGAATCTCGGACACCCCTTGCGGCTGGTTTTTGAAGTAATTTGAAAGTCTCGGGGACCACTTTTATTTTGATTTTAAAGTAGTTTGAAAGAATCTCGGGAATCACTTTTGCTTTGTTTTTGAAGTTGTCTGAAAGAATCTTGGAGATTTCCTGTATTTGGTTTTTGAAGTAGTTTGAAAGATTCTCAAGGACCTCTTTTATCTGGTTTGAATCTGGTTTTTAAAGTAGTTTGAAAGAACTTCAGGGATCTCTTGTGTTTGGTTTTTGAGATAGTTTTAAAGAATCTCGGGGACCACTTTTGTTTTTTAGAAATCGGTCAAAATTGAAAAATTGGAAAGTTAAATATTTAAAATTTAAAATAAAAAAAAAAAAGAAAACGATAAATCGAAAATCAAAAAATTGAAAACTGCAAAAAGCGAAAAAATCTACAATCAAGAATTCGAAACAGAAAAAATTGAAAACTCGAAAAATTTAGAAACTGAAAAATTGAAAAATCGAAAATTTAAAAATTCGAAAAGTTGAAAATTAGAAAAATAGAAATGTCGAAGAAACGGAATAATCGAAAAATCTAAAATCCAAAAATCGAAAATTCGAAAAATTGAATATTCGAACTATTGAAATCCAAAACTGAATATCGAAAAATTGAAAAATACAAAAAAAAGAAGAATTGAAAAACCAAAAATCTGAGAACTCCAAAAATCGAAAAATTGTCCAATCAAAAAATCGAAAGATCGAGGTATTTAAAAATCTAAAAATTTGAAAACTGAAAATTTTCAAAATCGAGAATTTAAAAATTCGAAAAATTAAAAAAAGAAATATAGAAGCACAGAATAATCGAAAAATAAAAAAATTTCAAAAATTGAAGAATTGAATTATCGAAAAATTGTAAAATCTGGGAATTGAAACATCAAAAATCGAAAAACTGAAAAATCTAAAACTCAAAAATCGAAAAACTGAAAAATTAAAAAAATCGAAAAATTGAAGATTCGGGTTATTGAAAAATACCAAAACTGAAAATCGAAAATTAAAAAATGGGAGAAAAATTGAATTGAAAAGTTGAAAAATCCCAAAACTGAAAATTTCAAAATATTCAAAATCGAAAAATTGAAGAATCAAAAACCTAAAAATTGAAAAATTGAACAAACGGAAAATTGAAAATCAAGAAACTGAAAAATCGAAAAGTCTAAAAATTAAAAAAAAGGAAATCAAAAAATAGGAACGTCAAAAGATCGGGAAATGGAGAGATTGAAATCGGCCAAAATTGAAAAATCGAAAAATTGAAGATTGGAAATATTGAAAAATACAAAACCGAATATAGAAAAATTGAAAAATACAAACAAATTGAAGAATTGAAACATCAAAAACCTGAGAACTCGAAAAATCGAAAAATTGTCCAATCAAAAAATCGAAAGATCGAGATATTTAAAAATCTAAAAATTTGAAAACTGAAAAATTTCAAAATCGAAAATTTAAAAATTCGAAAAATTGAAAAAAGAAATATAGAAGCACAGAGCAATCGAAAAATCAAAAATTTTTAAAAATTGAAGAATTGAATTATCGAAAAATTGTAAAATCTGTGAATTGAAACATCAAAAATCGAAAAACTGAAAAATCTAAAACTCAAAAATTGCAAAACTGAATATCGAAAAATTAAAAAATGGGAGAAAAATTGAATTGAAAAATCCCAAAACTGAAAATTTCAAAATTTTCAAAATCGAAAAATTGAAGAATCAAAAACCTGAAAAATTGAATAAGTAGAAAATCGAACGTCAAGAAACTGAAAAACTGAAAAATCGAAAAGTCTAAAAATTAAAAAAAAGGGAAATCAAAAAATAGGAACATCAAAAGATCGGGAAATGGAGAGATTGAAATCGGCCAAAATTGAAAAATCGAAAATTTAATAATTCGAAAAATTGAAAAAAGAAATATAGAAGCACAGAATAATCGAAAATTAAAAAAAATTAAAAATTGAAGAATTGAATTATTGAGAAAATTGTAAAATCTGGGAATTGAAACATCATTAATCGAAAAACTGAAAAATCTAAAACTCAAAAATCGAAAAACTGAAAAATCAAAAAAACGAAAAATTGAAGATTCGAGATATTGAAAAATACTAAAACTGAAAGTCGAAAAATTAAAAAATGGGAGAAAAATTGTATTGAAAAATTGAAAAATCCCAAAACTGAAAATTTCAAAATTTTCAAAATCGAAAAATTGAAAAATCGAAAACTGAATATCGAAAAATTGAAAAATACAAAAGAAATGAAGAATTGAAAAACCAAAAACCTGAGAACTCGAAAAATCGAAAAATTGTCCAATCAAAAAATTGAAAGATCGAGATATTTAAAAAATTTAAAAATTTGAAAACTAAAAAATTTCAAAATCGAGAATTTAAAAATTCGAAAAATTGAAAAAAGAAATATAGAAGCACAGAATAATCGAAAAATTGTAAAATCTGGGAATTGAAACATCAAAAATCGAAAAACCGAAAAATCAAAAAATTGAAGATTCGGGATATTGAAAAATACCAAAATTTAAAAATGAAAAATTAAAAAAATGGGAGAAAAATTGAATTGAAAAATTGAAAAATCCCAAAACTGAAAATTTCAAAATTTTCAAAATCGCAAAATTGAAGAATCAAAAACCTAAAAATTGAAAAATTGAATAAACGGAAAATTGAAAATAAAGAAACTGAAAAACTGAAAAATCGAAAAGTCTAAAAATTAAAAAAAAGAAATCAAAAAATAGGAACATCAAAAGATCGGGAAATGGAGAGATTGAAATCGGCCAAAATTGAAAAATTGAAGTTAAATATTTAAAATTTAAAATAAAAAAAACGATAAATCGAAAAATCAAAACATTGAAAAATTTAGAAACCGAAAAATTGAAAAATTGAAAATTTAAAAATTCCAAAAATTGAAAATTAGAAAAACAGAAATATCGAAGAAGAGAGTAGTCGAAAAATCCAAAACCGAATATCGAAAAATTGAAAAATACAAAAAAATTGAAGAATTGAAAAATCAAAAACTTGAGAACTCGAAAAATTGAAAAATTGTCCAATCAAAAATTCGAAAGTCGAGATATTGAAAAATCTAAAAATTTGAAAACAGAAAAATAAAATAATACGGAAGCACAGACTAAACGAAAAATCAAAAATTTTAAAAACTGAAAAATTTAAATATCGAAACTTTGTAAAATCTGGGAATTGAAACATCAAAAATCGAAAAATTGAAAAATCTAATATTCAAAATCGAAAAACTGAAAAATCAAAAAATCTAAACGTTGAAGATTCTAGATATTGAAAAATATCAAAACTGAAAATCGAAAAATTAAAAAATGGGAGAAAAATTAAATTGAAAAATTGAAAAATCCCAAAACTGAAAAATTCAAAATTTTTAAAATCGAAAAATTAAATAACCAAAAAATTGATTAAGCGGAAAATTGAAACAGTGAAAAATCGAAAAGTATAAAAATTAAAAAAGAGGGAAATCAAAAAATAGGAATATTAAAAGATCGGGAAATGGAGAGATTGGAATCGGCCAAAATTGAGAAATCGAAAAGTTAACAAATGGAAAATTTTAAATAAAAAAAAACGATAAATCGAAAAATCGAAAAATTATGCAATCAAAAAATCGAAAGATGGAAATGTACACAATCAAAAAATTTGAAAACTGAAAAATTGAAAAATCAGAAACCTGAAAAGTTGAAAAATCGAAGAATCGTAAAATTGAAAAATTGCAACACTCAAAAGTCGAGAAATTGAGAAATGGGAAAATAAAAAATCGATTATTCCGGGAATTAAGAAATCCAAAAATTGAAAATTTAGAAACTGAAACATCGGAAACTTGAGAAATCGAGAAACAAAAAAATTGACAAACCAAAAATTTGAGGAATTGAGAAATTGAAGAACCGAAAAAACGAAAATTAAAAAAATTGAGAAATCGAAAAATTGAAAAATCGAAAATTTAAAAATTCGAAAAGTTGAAAATTAGAAAAATAGAAAAATCGAAGATCAGAGTAGTCGAAAAATTTAAATCCAAAAATCGAAAATTCGAAAAATTGAAGATTCGAAATATTGAAAAATCCAAAACCGAATATCGAAAAATTGAAAAATACAAAAAAATTGAAAGATTGAAAAAAATCAAAAATCCGAGAACTCGAAAAATTGAAAAATTGTCCAATAACAAAATCGAAAGATCGAGATATTTAAAAATCTAAAAATTTGAAAACTGAAAAATTTCAAAATCTAAAATTCAAAAATCGAAAAACTGAAAATCGAAAAATTAAAAAATGGGAGAAAAATTGAAAAATCCCAAAACTGAAAATTTCAAACTTTTCAAAATCGAGAAATTGAAGAATCGAAAACCTGAAAAATCGAAAAATTGAGTAAGCGGAAAATTGAAAATCAAGAAATTGAAAAACTGAAAAATCGAAAAGTCTCAAAATGAAGAAAAAAGGGAAATCAAAAAATAGGAAAATCAAAAGATCGGGAAATGGAGAGATTGAAATCGGCCAAAATTGAAAAATTGAAAAGTTAACAAATAGAAAATTTTAAATAAAAAAAACGATAAATCGAAAAATTGCGCAATCAAAAAATCGAAACATCGAAATATACACAATCAAAAAATTTGAAGACCGAAAAATTGAAAAATCAAAAAATTAAAGAATCGTAAAACTGAATAATTGCAACACTAAAAAGTCGAGAAATTAAGAAATGGGAAAATAAAAAATCGATTATTCGGGAAATTAAGAAATCCAAAAATTGAAAATTTAGAAACGCAAAAAATTGAAAAATTGAAAACTGAAACTTCGGAAACTTGAGAAATCGAGAAACGAAAAAAATAAGTAGTTTGAAAAAATCTCGGGGGCCACTTGTATCTGGTTTTTGTACTAATTTGAAAGAATCTCGGGGACTTTTTGTGTCTGGTTTTTGAGATAGTTTCAAAGAATCTGGGGGACCCCTTTTGTTTTGTTTTTGAAGTAGTGTGAATGAATTTTGGAGATCCCTTGTCTTGTTTTTGAAGTAACTGGAAATCAATTCTAGAACTCCATGTACATATCTAGTTTTTGAAGGAATCTCGGAGTTCCGTGAAAAGCAGTAATAAAATGCAAAATATCCTACATATTTGGAAAAACCGAAATATCAATATTTGAACATTGTGACATTGCAGAATTTTTTATAAACTCTGATGGTTACCCAACTTGTTAGTCCACGTAATTCTTTATTTTCAGGAGTCGCACAAGGACTCTCCTGTGGTTCCGTTTTATTTTCATTACTCAGTAACGACATACTGTTGACTAAGGATTCATAATTAAGCCTCAGTTTACGCACAAATTTGTCCGCCCTGTATATGCGCCAACCTCGTGCCTGCCCGCGGTTTGCCGGCAGATTTTTATCCTCGTAGGCAAGGCTGTACGAGAATGTCGCATGTGTAGGCACAAGAATAGAACATAAACTCGTGTTATTACTACCGACATGAAGTGTAGGAGCTTTTACCGACCCGAAAGCGTGTACGAGCAGAACTGCGTGCGTCCGTTGCATTTGTCAAAGGGATTAGCATCACAAACACGTAAGCATCAGGTACACGACGAAGAAGCTCGCCAGATATCGGATTACGATTTTTAAATCGTGTTTTATTAAGGCCGTTACGGCGAAATTATGGAGCATGAGCGTTCGCATGTCGGGGGATCTTTTGTACGAGGATATAAACACTCCATACTTTGGGTCGGAGACGCTCGACGATTTGCATAGCGCGATAATTAAAAGAGGACATGCAGAGACGACGGTAGTCTTCGTTTACCCAGTTTTGGTAACAATTGTGAAAGTGGTAGGTCGTTTCTCTAGCCATCTTGATTAAGAAATTTGGATGTTATCGGACGGGGACAGTAATGGGGTATGTCTTGGGGCTGGAATTCGATGGCGGATCGAAAGACGGCCAGATGTATGACTTGGAGAATGTGCGGTTGGAATATATTAGGAAACTTATTTTAATAAAAGTGGCAGATGTGTGGGCTTTTCTAATTAATTTTAATTTTGTTATTTCCTGAGAGATAATTTTTTTCCAAAAATTTGTAAAAGTGACGAATTTCTCGTCTTCGCCGGTCCCCTTGCAACCTTGCATCGCGATAGACCCGGCAATTGTCAACTAATTAGGTCGCCTTTATGGCCCCCATTAAACCTTATCGTGGGCCAATTCCGTTGGCGTTTTTATCGCGCCATTTAAGCCCAACTGTACATTATTTCCAGGATTTATTAACCGTGAAACTTAGCTCACTATCAAAATTAAGTCGTTGATGTGAGTGCACAATCGTCTAAATTTCAAACTTATGCAAATGCGGTGTTTCCCTCTGGCCCGCCGCACTATCTTGATTAATTTTTTGACAGCGGGCATTATTCACCGTTGACAGCTGACAAATAATTTCCGAGCTTCTGTTCAATGTCTTCGACTTTTAATTAGAGAAGGACGGGCAGCTCTTGCCAAAATAAGCTGCGATGGGAGATGCGATAGCGCGACGCAGATAGTGGCCACGCCGCACTGTGTGTTAATTTTTTTTATTCTACTTCCATGTTTTATGGGCGCTCTTCGTCGCTGCGAGGCTTGTTAGGATGTATAATTTCATTAAAACGACGTTATTAGTTAAACGTTATGATTATTTATTATGGGACGCGAATTAACGCAGCGTAATCGCGGAGATCACGAGATAATCTCAACATTTCAATAAATTCCCACAGGGATACCTAATTACGTTTTGAGCGGCTGCTCGTCAACAGGTGGCTGCGAAAAGCGTTAATCGATCCGGCCGGAAGGCAGAAAATTAAAAAGAGGAAAAGCTTGTGGGCTAGATGCGCTGTAGCCCAATCTTGTCGTGTTTCAAACATTGTAGTAATAACGCACATTTTTGCGCCCGCTCACGAGCCGCCGCATTACCCAGCAACAATAACCGCCACTCCTCGACAATCAATCTTGGAAATATCGAACTTCACCTTCGATTAAATTAGAAATTCCAACGGACGAGTGCAGATGTCATAAATCCATTAAAAACTTCACGCTTAACAATTCCGCCGTTAGGTTTCCATCTGAAAGATGACGATACGTCCGAAGAACTCTTTGTAACCCTTTTGTGCAATGGTGGAAACAAAGCAATCACTTCCTTTATTGGGACATGTGGGCAGCGTGGGACGGCAAGGGGTGAGTCAGGTGGGCGGCCGCCCCCTGCCGCTCCCGGCGGGACGCATCCCAACTGAATTATACGCAGCTTCGGGAGCGGAAGCGCGCAAAAATTGCATTTTTTAGAATTCTGAATTTTTTTCTATTGATAATTAAAATATATATGTTCGATTCTGGAAAAACAGAACTTGTGAAAAACGTGTTGTTTTTGAGGGAAAAATATTATAAATTGTTGGATTTCACAGTTCAGGCTTCTAAGATCCAAGATTTCACCATGTTTCCTTAGAATCAAACAGATACCATGCAAATGCGTCAGGATTTGGAATATCAAAATTTAATATTTCAAGACTGAGACTTTCGAAATAGGAAATTTAAAATTGAAAATTTTTAAAATTATGTTTTTCAAAGTTCTGAGCTTCGGAAATTGTATTCAAATAGCACAATACATCCAGAAATTTATAGCTTTAGGTTTAGTCCCCTCGACTTGGACTTCACAATTTCAAGAATTGAGTATTTCAGATTTTAAAATTTCAAGAGTCTGGAAGTGACTTCAGATAAGATTTAGAAATTTTAGTACTTTAGTACTAGTAGTCCGGATTCAGAAATTCGTTTTCTAAGATTAAAAATCAGGACTTTTGGTACTTATAATTTTAAAGCTTGAAGGTTCTAAGATTCAAGATTTCACCACTTGACATTTCGTCAGAATTAAATATGATGTAAATGCATCGCGGATTGGAATATCAAAATTTAGTATTTCAAAATTGAGACTTTTAACTGTAGTACTACACAGGAAATTTAAATTTGAAAATTTTTAAAGTTAGGTTTTTATAAAGTTCAGAACTTCAGAATAGAAAAAATTGAAATCAAATGTTACAATTGCATCCAGAGATTTACCTATAACTTTAGATTTAGTCCTTTAAAATTGGACTTTAGAGTTCCGGGAATTTTAAAATTTCAAGAGTTGGATCTCATTGTAGGTCAGTTCAGGTAAGATTTAGAATTTTGAGGATTTTACCATCGAAATAATAGAGATTCTAGTCCAGGTTTCAAAAAATCTTAATCTAAGACTAAAAAATCAGGACCTATAGTACTTTGATTTGAAACCTTGAAATTTAAAAATTCGGGGCTCTAATTTCTAATATTTCACCACTTAATATTTCCTCAGAATTAAGTATCATTTAAAATCGGTTTGGACTGGAATACCAAAATTTAGTATTTCAAAATTGAGACTTTTAACTGTAGTACTACACGGAATATTTAATTTTGAAAATTTTTAAAGTTAGGTTTTTATAAAGTTTAGAACTTCAGAATAGAAAAAATTTAAATCAAATGTTACAATTGGATCCAGATATTTACCTATAACTTTCGATTTAGTCCTTTAAAATTGGACTTCAGAGTTCCAGGAATTTTAAAATTTCAAGAGTTGGATCTCATTGTAGGTCACTTCAGGTAAGATTTAGAATTTTGAGAATTTTAGCATGAATAATAGAGATTCTAGTCCAGGTTTCAAGAAATCTTAATCTGAAACTAAAAATCAGGACTTATAGTACTTTGTAAAAAATTTTAATCTAAACTAGAAATTCAAATGTATAAACTTATTTGATATTAATTTAAGGTTTTTATAAATAGACTAAAAAAAATTAATCAATGTTACAATTGGATCCAGATATTACTAACTTCGATTACCTTAATGACTCAGGTCAGGATTAAAATTTCAAAGTTGGATCTCATTGTGTCTTCAGTAATAGATTTTGAGATTTTAGCATGAATAAAGAGATTAGTAGTTCAAAAATCTTATCAACTAAAAATCGATTATATATTGATTTAACTGAAATTAAAAATCGGTTTTTAAATTTAGACTTAATATTCAAATTTAAATCATTAAATGGTCGGATTTACCAAATTTATATTTAAAATTGGACTTAACGGATCAAAATTCAATTTTATTTTTAAAGTTAGTTTTTTAGTTTAGAATAAATAGAAAATTTAAAAAATTTATTGATAGATATACTTAACTTTGATTTATTTTAAAATTGGCTCAATTCAATTAATTTCAGATTATCTCATTTAGTCATTAGGAGATAAAATTTAGATTTTAATTGAATTAAGATCTACCAGTTAAAAATTTAATTAAATAAATCAGATTTATAGTACTTTGATTTGAACTTTGATTTAAAATTGGCTTAATTCCAAATTTAAAATTTCCTCGAATTAGTAAATTAAATGGGGATGGAATAAAAATTTAGTATTTAAAATATTTTACTGACTAAAAATATTTAATTTGAAAATTTTTAAAGTTAGTTTTTATAAATTTAGAACTTCAAATAGAAAAAATTTAAATCAAATGTTACAATTGGATCCAGATATTTACTATAACTTTCGATTTAGTCCTTTAAAATTGGACTTCAGAGTTCCAGGAATTTAAAATTTCAAGAGTTGGATCTCATGTAGGTCACTTCAGGTAAGATTTAGAATTTTGAGAATTTTAGCATTGAAATAATAGAGATTCTAGTCAGGTTTCAAAAATCTTAATCTGAAACTAAAAATCAGACTTATAGTACTTTGATTTGAAACCTTGAAATTTAAAATTCGGGGCTCTAATTTCCAATATTTCAGCACTTAATATTTCCTGAGAATTAAGTAACATTTAAAATCGACCTTGCTTTGGAATATCAAAATTTAGTATTTTAAAATTGAGACTTTTAACTGTAGTACCACACAGAATATTTAAATTTGAAAATTTTTAAAGTTAGGTTTTTATAAAGTTCAGAACTTTAGAATACAAAAAATTGCAATCGAATGTCACAATTGGATCCAGATAATTACTATAACTTTCGATTTAGTCCTTTAAAATTGGACTTCAGACTTCCGAGAATTTTAAAATTTCAATAGTTGGATCTCATTGTAGTCACTTCAGGTAAGATATAGAATTTTGAGGATTTTAGCATTGAAATAATTAGAGATTCTAGTCCAAGTTTCAAGAAATCTTAATCTGAAACTAAAAAATCAGGACTTATAGTACTTTGATTTGAAACCTTGAAATTTAAAAATTCGGGGCTCTAATTTCCAATATTTCAGCACTTAATATTTCCTCAGAACTAAGTATCATTTAAAATCGGTCTCGATTGGAATACCAAAATTGAGTATTTCAAAACTGAGACTTTTAACTGTAGTACTACACAGGAAATTTAAATATGAAAATTTTTAAAGTTAGGTTTTTATAAAGTTCAGAACTTCAGAACAGAACAAATTTAAATCAAATGTTACAATTGGATCCAGATATTTACCTATAACTTTCGATTTAGTCCTTTAAAATTGGACTTCAGAGTTCCAGGAATTTTAAAATTTCATGAGTTGGATCTCATTGTAGGTCACTTCTGATATGATATAGAATTTTAAGGATTTTAGCATTGAAATAATTAGAGATTCTAGTCCAGGTTTCAAGAAATTTTAATCTGAGACTAAAAAATCAGGACTTATAGTACTTTGATTTGAAACCTTGAAATTTAAAAATTCGGGGCTCTAATTTCCAATATTTCACCACTTAATATTTCCTCAGAATTAAGTATCATTTAAAATTACCCTGGACTGGAATACCAAAATTTAGTGTTTGAAAATTGAGCCTTTTAACAGTAGTACTACACAGGAAATTTAAATTTGATAATTTTTAAAATTAAGTTTTTATAAAGTTCAGAACTTCAGAATAGAAAAAATTGAAATCAAATGTTACAATTGGATCAAAATATTTACCTATACTTTCGATTTAGTCCTTTAAAATTGGACTTCAGAGTTCCAGGAATTTTAAAATTTCAAGAGTTGGATCTCATTGTAGGTAACTTCAGGTAAGATGTAGAATTTTGAGGATTTTACCATTGAAATAATTAGAGATTCTAGTCTAGGTTTCAAACAATCTTAATTTGAGACGAAAAAATCAGGACTTCTAGTACTTTAATTTGAAATCTTGAAATTTAAAAATTCGAGGAACTAATTTCCAATATTTCTCCAGTTAATATTTCCTCAGAATTAAGTATCATTTAAAATCGGCCTGGACTGGAATACCAAAATTTAGTATTTCAAAATTGAGACTTTTAACTGTAGTACTACACAGGAAATTTAAATTTGAAAATTTTTAAAATTCGGTTTTTATAAAGTTCAGAACTTCCGAATAGAAAAAATTTAAATCAAGTGTTACAATTGGTGCAGATATTTACCTATAACTTTCGATTCAGTCCTTTAAAATTGGACTTCAGAATTCTAGGAATTTTAAAATTTAAAGAGTTGGATCTCATTGTAGGTCACTTCAGGTAAGATGTAGAATTTTGAAAATTGTAGCATTGAAATAATTAGAGATTCGAGTCTAGGTTTCAAATAATCTTAATTTGAGACTAAAAAATCAGGACTTCTAGTACTTTAATTTGAAATATTGAAATTTAAAAATTCGGGGCGCTAATTTCCAATATTTCTCCAGTTAATATTTCCTCAGAATTAAGTGTCATTTAAAATCAACCTGGATTGGAATATCAGAATTAAGTATTTCAAAATTGAGACTTTTAGGTGTAGTACTACACTAATGTGTATCTACGTTTTAATCAATAACATATCTTCCTGTGATATAAAAAGAGCGGCAGTCTTGAAAAAGACTGTTTTTTAATTCAAGACCTGAAACGTCAAAGTAAAACGGAGACCGGTCCAAGCACCAAAGTCGTAGCTCGTGATTTCCCACAACGCGAAAATCCGCAAGCAGGTTCGCAAAATGAAACGTCACACTTTGGCGAAACACGTTACAAACTATTTAAAACCCGAGAGCAATAATCGCATTATTTTCTCGAAGGTCTCCCAACCGAGAAAGTTGTAAAATCGCTTCGGTACTTCTGGCGTACCAAAGCGGGCCCTCGCTCTCCGGTAGCTCCCATTTCCAGTTTCCGTCATAAGCGGGCATTTATATTCAGAAAAATCTCGTCCACGTAGCGGTGTCAAGCACCGCGATACAGGTTCTGGCGTATGAGTGATGTCAATGTCGTTTTTCCCGGGCACACTTTATGATCAACGTTTCAGGAAACGCCCATCACATCTCGTTTCCATTACCTGTGCATAAACAGGTGATTGAATTTCGTTGCGTCGGTCTTCTTTATCGTTTTGTTTTTGTTCGAGCGCGTTCAAGGCCGTCCTCTTGTCGAAAATGCATTATTCAACAGTTAGCGTAATTCACGGTGTTGGTGTGTATGTTACACATTCATACCATGATTGAGTGATTGATGGCCGGCCGAGGGCAGCTCAAGGTCCGCTCGCTCGTTCACTTTCCTGCGATCCGTGTTGTGATTGCGGCGGCGAGATGCTGATAGCCCGTGACCAATGGGAAATTGTGCGAATTTGCGGACGGATCTCCCGGGAGGATGATTTATGGAGGTGTTGGGAAAAATTAACGACGGAGATGGACGGTAATTACGGAATGATAGCCGAATTTCTGCGCTGGATTGGAATCTTATTGGAGAAGAGTTATGGCGGTTTTAGAGAGCGTGAAGCTAATAGTGGCAATGGAGGTGATGAAATTGATGGAGAGTGCGGTCTTTGAACGAGTCTATCTAGAGCTTGAACGTGGTGTTTTGATGGTAGGTTTTTGCAACATTTCACATTTTGGGTACACTTCTACCAAACTCTTCACGCTTAGTACAACGTATTCAAAGTAGTTCTTTAATCAAAGATCTACGCAATGTTTGACACTCAATTTTCAGGAGTTGGAATTGTGTTTCAAGGAAGATCGGGACTATTTGAGTTGATGTAGTTAAGTTTCAATTAAATTTTGTATTTCTGAATGTAGTACCTTGGGTCTATTTTTACGATGTCTTCTTCATCAGTGGATGATGTAGTCGATTTACTAGGACTGAACTCCAGGGGTAAAATCATCTAGGCTAAGAAGTGTTTTTTTTTTTTTGCAAAAAGAAACTTCTTTATACTCACTTGTATCAGCTTCCCATGTCTTTCGCTTAAAGTGGAGTTGTAGAGAGACACAATTTAGGTCTATATACAAAAATCCAATTATCTTCTGAAAATTTTCATTTTTAAAATATTCTGTGTTTAAAATGAAATATTTATGTGGATTTAAACCACATTTTGACAAATATTGAGTTCAAGAATATATCAAATGTCGATATTCCGCAAGGGTCAATTTTGGGACATTTACTCTTTCTTCTATATATACACGGTCTCTTTGAATTAATTTCCACAAACCCTTAATTAATATTTAAAAACTATGAGAAGCCATATTGTTGATATTTTAACACCCGAAATTTTAGAACCTTAAGTTACATATTGATTCAAAGTTAAAGAATCGTGATGCTTAATTCTTAACATTTTAGGATACTATATGTATGCAGATCTAGAAATACTAAACTTTGACTGTGTTTTTACAAGATATTTAACTCTGAAGAAGTTTTAAGTGCTGAAATCTTGGATCTTAGATCCCTGAATTTTCAGATGTCGAGGTTTCAAATCAAGAGTAATAAAAGTCGTCATTTTTAAATCTAGGCAAAAGAAGTCTTGAAACCTAGGCTAGAATCTCTAATTGCTTTAAATGCTACAGCCCTAGAAATTTGAAGTGAATTCCTGACATTTTCAAGTCCAAGTCGAGAAAACCATTATAAAATTTTGAATGTAATTGGGACTTTTATAAAAATCGAATTTAAAATTTTTTCAAATATCAATTTCCTATGTAGCAATCTAGAAATACTAAATTTTGATAATCCAGACCGCAACGTTTCTACAGAATATTTAACTCTGAAGAAGCCTTAACTGGGGATATCTTGGATTTTAGAACCCTGAATTTTTAAATCTCAACATTTGAAATTAAGACTATTTAAATGTCCTCATTTTTAATTCCAAGAATAAGAATTGCGGAAACCTAGAGTAGAAACTCTAATTACTTCAGTAATCAACTTCTAGAAATTATAAATTTAACTTAAAGTAATTTCTACAGTGACCTCCTGACTTTTAAAACTATAAAATCTGAAACACTGAATTCCTGATACTTTCAAGTCCAAGTCTAGGGGACCAAATTTAAAGTTATCATTAAGTGTAATTGTGACATTTGTATCCCATTTCTTCCATTACGAAACTCTGAACTTTATAAAAACCTGATAAAAGCCTCAGTCTTTAAATATAAAATTTGGATATTCCAAACCGCGGTACTTCACATATTTAACTCAGAAGAAATCCTGGATCTTAGAACCTGGAATTTTTAAATATCAAGGTTTAAAATCGTAAGTATTAAAACTCTCTATTTTTAATTCTAAAAGAACAAGAATCCCTGAAACCTAAGATAGATTTTCTAGTTACTTCAATACCAAAGTCCTAAAAGTTCTAAATTTAACCTGAAGTGAATTTCTATAGTGAGATCCCGCGTCATCAATTTTAAAGTCCTGAAATACTAAATTCCTGAAATCTCGGAGATTAAATCTAAAGTTATGAATTTCTGTATGTAATTATGATATTTGAATTATATTTCTTCTATTTCTAAGATTTCGAACTTTATTAGAATTTAATTTTAATTTTTTTCAAATTTCAATTTCCTATGTAGTAGTTGGAAGGTTTAAATGTTGAAATACTAAATTTTGATATTCCAAACCTCCATATTTTTACATGATATTTCATTCTGAAGAAGTCGATTGCAATGAGATCTACGATCTTAGAACCTGGAATTTTTAAATGTCGAGGTTTACAATCGTAAGTATTAAAACTCTCATATTTTTAATTCTAGAAGAACAAGAATTCCTGAAATCTAAGATAGATTTTCTAGTTACTTCAATACCAAAGACCTAAAAGTTGTAAATTTAACCTGAAGTGACTTTCTATAGTGAGATCCTGCGTCATCAATTTTAAAGTCCTGAAATACTGAATTCCTGAAATTCTACAACCCAAATCTCGGAGACTAAATCTAAAGTTATGATTTTCTGTATGTAATTATGTTATTTGAATTATATTTTTTCTATTTCTGAGATTCCGAACTTTATTAGAGTTTAATTTTAATTTTTTTCAAGACTCAATTTCCTATGGGGTAGATGGAAGGTTCAATCTTGAAATACCAAATTTAATATTCCAAACTGCGATTTTTTTGCATGATATTTTATTCCGAAGAAGTTGTTTGTGATGAGATCTTGGATCTTAGAATCTGGAATTTTTAAATGTCAAGGTTTACAATCGTAAGTATTAAAACTCTCATATTTTTAATTCTAGAAGAACAAGAATTCCTGAAACCTAAGATAGATTTTCTAGTTACTTCAATACCAAAGTCCTAAAAGTTCTAAATTTAACCTAAAGTGACTTGCGACAGTGAGATCCTGCGTCACTAAATTTAAAGTCCTGAAATACTGAATTCCTGAAATTCTGCAACCCAAATCTCGGAGACTAAATCTAAAGTTATGATTTTCTGTATGTAATTATGTTATTTGAATTATATTTTACCTATTTCTGAGATTCCGAACTTTATTAGAAGTTAATTTTAATTTTTTTCAAGTCTCAATTTCCTATGGAGTAGATGGAAGGTTCAATCTTGAAATACCAAATTATAATATTCCAAACTGCGATTTTTTTGCATGATATTTTATTCCGAAGAAGTCGTTTGTGATGAGATCTTGGATCTTAGAACCTGGAATTTTTAAATGTCAAGGTTTACAATCGTAAGTATTAAAACTCTCATATTTTTAATTCTAGAAGAACAAGAATTCCTGAAATCTAAGATAGATTTTCTACTTACTTCAATACCAAAGTCCTAAAAGTTCTAAATTTAACCTGAAGTGAATTTCTACAGTGAGATCCCGCGTCATCAATTTTAAAGTTCTGAGATACTAAATTCCTGAAATCTCGGAGATTAAATCTAAAGTTATGAATTTCTGTATGTAATTATGATATTTGAATTATATTTCTTCTATTTCTAAGATTCCGAACTTTATCAGAATTTATAATTATTTATCTTAGCAAGTACTAGCCCCGCCCACTCGCCCTTTATTTACTGAAAGGGTATATCATTTGGCAAAATCAGTCTTATCTTAGAAAGTACTAGCCCTCTCGGAAAAAAGGGCGAGTAGGCGGAGCTAGTGTTTGCCAAGAAAAGACTGATATTGCCAAATAATATACCCTCTTAGAAAACAAAGGGCGGGCGGGTGGGGCTAGTAGTTGCCAAAATAAAACTGATTTTGGCAGATGACCTAGTTTCGAAGAAAATAAAGGGTGGGTGGGTGGGGACAATACTTGCCAAGATAAGACTGAGTTTGGCAAATAATATACCCTGTACTCTTTATTTTCTCAGAGGTTATGTTATTTGGCAAACTCAGTCTTATCTTAGCAAGTACTAGCCCCGCCCACCCACCCTTTATTTTTTTAGAGACTAGGTCATCTGCCAAAATCAGTTTTATTTTGGCAAGTACTAGCACCATCCTCTCGCCCTTTATTTACTGAGAGGATGTATCATTTGGCAAAATCAGTCTTATTGTAGCAAGTAGTAGCCCTCTAGGAAAAAAAAGAGCGGGCAGGCGAGGCTAGTGTTTGCCAAGATAACGCTGATATTGGCAAATGACCTACTCTTGAAGAAAATAAAGGGTGGGTGGATGGGTGGGGACAATACTTGCCAAGATAAGACTGATTTTGGCAAACGATATACCCTCTACTCTCTATTTTCTTAGAAGGTATGTCATTTGGCAAGCTCAGTCTTATCTTAACAAGTACTAACCGCGCCCACCCGCCCTTTATTTTTTGAGAGGGTCTATTATTTGCCAAAGTTAGTCTTATCTTACCAAGTACTAGCCCCACCCACCCACCCTTTACTTTCTTAGAGGGTATGACATTTGCCAAAATCAGTCTTATCTTACCAAGTATTAACACGCCCACCCGCCCCCTATTTTTTCAGTCATTTGCCAAAATAAGACTTATGTTAGCAAGTACTAGCCCCGCCCACCCGCCCTTTATTTGATCAGTGGGTAGTACTCGTCAGTACTTGCTAAGATAAGTCTTACTTTGGCAAATGACACATGCTCTGAGAAAATAAGGGCCGGTGGGTGGGGTTAGTACTTGCTCTACTGATTTTAGCAAATGCCATATCCTAAAAACAAGTAAAGGGTGGGTGGGCGGGGCTAGTACTTGGTAAGATAATACTGATTTTGGCAAATGACATATTCTCTGAAAAAGCAAAGGGCGGGCGGGTGGGGCTAGTACTTGCCAAAATAAGACTGACTTTGGCAAATGACCTACTCTTGAAGACAATAAAGGGTGGGTGGGCGGGGTCAATACTTGCCAATATAACATTGTATAGGTTCTGCCGAAACAACTTTCGACCAATTTTTTTTGTTTTATATCGCTCTTGATATTTATTATTATTGTTGTTATTAATATTATTAGAGGGTCCATCCATCTCAGATGCAATCTCTCGATCTGTCATTTTTGCGGTCGTGTTCGTCCGATGGGTTCGGCCTAATCGCGCTCGCATCTATCATAAATTCGCGGACCATCTGGTGGTACCCCGGCCGTACCCACACCCCGGTCGTTAAACGCACGATTCTTTCTGATTCTGTTATTAAGTCCTCATTAGTGCACTCCTCCGCCGGTCGATTTTTGCGGCTTGCGCCGTTGTGATCCCTGAACCACATCCGAAGGTCAATAAGGTTCAACACCTCTTCAGCGCCGATTGAAAAGAGCAAAGAGCCGCCGAAGATAAGCACCTGGAAATAATTACGGCGGCATCGCAGGCCAAAAAACGGCCAGGAAGCGGAGCCAGCGTCTAACGGGCTCGGGAGCGATAATCGGCGAGTAGGAGTGCGAGCGTTCGTGAGAATGATCGCCAACAGCCCAATTATGGGCGTGTAATTTTCGAAAAGTCTTGCCCGGCACGCCTAAGCGCGACACAGCTCGTAAATATCGAAAGTCGAAATTATGGTCGGATTTCGGTACCACTCATAAATATTCATGGTGCTTAGACGCAGACTCTCCGTCATTACGGACCACTAAATTATAAGCCCGAGCGGTACCCGAAACGAGCATTGCGCCATTATTAATTCTTCATCGCTATTCAAGTCATCCGCAATTGCCGTTTATAGTCCACGACAGAATACACGCGGCCATAAAATAAATTACGCTGATGGTGCATACGTTCGAGGGAACAAATATAATTGGCCTGATCGCGAGATATGCAGTGGTACCACTCGATGTGGGCGTGCATCTACCATAAACAGTAGCTTTTATTGGACAACACCGATTTTATTTAATAGCTTTATTTCATTCTTTGCGGATTATGCGAGTCGCGGCGCCCCCGACCGGAGCGAGGTACCACCGCCGAGCGCCCAAACCAACGTCGCGAGGCTGAAGCGAAAGCACAATGTTGCTGTGGCCTCGACTGCTAGTTATAATTTCTAAGGACGGCAGTACGAGTCGTACCTATCCCATTTGTCGCTTCGTTCGATGTTTTTGTCTGTAGAATAGGTCGTAACTCGTAACCATTCTCAACATTATGGGTTTACCACAAATAATCGCCGACGTGGTGGTACTGTTGGAGTACCAGAAGACTTCAGTCCTGCATACTGCGCCGGAAACTAAAACTTATGGGTTCGAATCTCCAACAAAATTGGTGTCATAATAAAATTCTAAAATTCCTGGTGCTAGTTTTACACAATAAAGATTCCAATTCAACTTTCACACGCATCTTTCTTGTCATTAATTAAATCTTCCTGGTTGCTTCATAGATATTTTTCCTTTCAAATGACCATTCATGAAAACGCTTTTAGTGTCAAATTTAGACGACTATGACATCCGATGAAGATTTAAAAATTAAAACACCTTGAGGCGCATAAATTGTATTACAAGTACCGGGTGGTTCATTTTGGTACTCATTTATATATTTTTTGCAATTGAATGTTTCACAATTCAAGATTTTTAGGTGGAATAGTGGGTTCATTAAAGATATACTAAAATTTACAACGCCCACTAAACACCAGCACAAAACCCTTTGCTATCTACATCTCTCGAATATCGTCCCATTCGATCTACAAACCGTTTTACCAACGCTCCCCGAACCCCATACCCACGCTCACCCCGTTATTTCTTAATTCCCCCGTTCGTGCTTAGCGGCCCTAACCGGCGCCAATTAAGGCCGAAAATTTTTCATCGCGCCCAGATAAATATTAATGGTCCTTGCGTCGGCCCGGCAGCACTCCAACAACTCTCCCCCGATAACGATCGCCCGGTGACATTCGACTATTTCTGGTCTCGTTGCATGGGAATTGTCTGATTAAGATTCCTGCGTGTAAGCTCGTGTTTCCCATGCACATAGATTTCGTCGTTCCTCCGGCGATAGAATTTCACGAGGCGCAAATCCCGCTAATTGCAAAAAGGGTAAAAAGCGCGGAGCCGCGAGCTGCCCCCTGCAGCATTCCGCTGATTTTTAACCGGCTGCGTTAATGGCGCCATTAGGCTTTTTTCTGGTTTTATGATGCGACGGGGAGTTGAGAGGCGAGTCGCGTACGACGATCGGCGCACCAACAGGAAGACGATGGGCGATGGGTCAGGAATACCGATGGAGCGAACGGTATGGGCGCTCTTGCTATGGGCAATGGCACGCCGGGTTACCGTTGAACCTGGCGATGCACGGGAAATATTCATTCAGAGAGGTGGCCAGTTATGCGGGCGATGGGCGCGTTGGGCAGATGGGTGGAATGAGGCTGGAATTTCTGGGATCTTAATTTCGATTTCCTGGGGTGCATGCGTGAAACCAGAAATTCCAGACCTACTGAAAGCAAAATTTACCAAGTCAATTGGCAAGAAAAATCGAAAAACCAAGGTTAGAGCTACAAATCAAGATTCTTGAGCAATCGGGGAAGAAAATAACTGGCTTCTGAAATATCCAGGTTCAAATTTAGATTTTCAGTATATCTCAAAATTTACCATATTTTTGTTTAGTTCTTATGCAAAAACGGCAGAAAATATCGACAAACGGATACGTAATTAAAGCTAAGGAGGTCGAACTTCTTAAAGAGGAATTTTTTGGTATTTTTTTTGAAGATTTTCTGGAAAAATCAAAAAATTTCAGTCTAGAAATTCTCAAAATTGACCTTTTTCTTAAAGTCATCGAAAAATCGTCAAAAAATTTTAATACGTAGATCTCGGAGAGCTGAATCCAAAAATATATCATTTTGATAATATCGAGCCATGGTTAGAGGTGCAAATTAAAATTCTTGGGGAATAATGGTACTTTTCCTAAAACACATATTTAGTGCAATTCCGGAAAAAATCAGAAACATAAAATCATGAAAAAATTCTCGATTAATGAAAAGTATTGTATCTATAAGGAAATAAAAGCCTAAGTTGATTCGGTAAGCGGTTTTTGAAATATCCAGGTTCAAATTCGGATTTTCAGTATATCTCAAAATTTACCAAATTTTAGTTTGCTTATTGTGTGAAAACGGCAGAAAATATCGACAAACGGATACGTTGAAAAACTTCCGGAGGTCGAACTTGGTAAAGGGAAATTTTTTGGTATTTTTCTGAGGACCTTCAGGAAAAATCCCAAAATTTCAGTCTCGACTGTTAAAAAAAAATGGCTTTTTTTAAAGTCGTTGAAAAATCATCAAAAAAAATCTAAGGGGTAGATCTCGACGAGCTGAATTCAAAAATATATCATTTTGATAATATCGAGGCAAGGTTAGAGGTGTAAATCAAAATTCTTAAACAGTCATGGTACTTTTTCTAAAATACATATTCAACGTGATTCCGGAAAAACTAAGAAGCATAAAATCATGAAAAAATTCTCAACTACGGAGAACCCTTATATCTATCGACAAAGAAAAGCCCAAGTTGATCTGGTAACTGGTTTCCGAAATATCGAGGTTCAAATTAGAATTTTCAGTATATCTCAAAATTTACCAAATTTTAGTTTGCTTATTGTGTGAAAACGGTAGAAAATATCGACAAACGGATACGTTGGAAAACTGCCGGAGGTCGAACTTGATAAAGGGGAATTTTTTGGTATTTTTCTGAGGACCTTCAGGAAAAATTCAAAAATTTTAGTCTCGACTGTTAAAAAAATGAGTTTTTTTTAAAGTCGTCGAAAAATCATCAAAAAAATCTGAGGGGTAATTCTCGACGAGCTGAATCCAAAAATATATCATTTTGATAATATTGAGGCAAGATTAGAGGTGTAAATCAAAATTCTTAAACAGTCATGGTACTTTTCCTAAAACACATATTTAACGTGATTCCGGAAAAACTGAGTATCACAAAATCATGAAAAAATTCCCAATTAAGGAAAAGTCTTGTATCTATCGAGAAATAAAAGCCGAAGTTGATCTGGTAACTGGTTTTCGAAATATCCAGGTTCAAATTCGAATTTTCAGTATATCTCAAAATGTACCAAATTATAGTTTGCCTATTGTGTCAAAACGGCAGAAAATATCGACAAACGGATACGTTGAAAAACTTCCGGAGGTCGAACTTGGTAAAGGGAAATTTTTTGGTATTTTTCTGAGGACCTTCAGGAAAAATCCCAAAATTTCAGTCTCGACTGTTAAAAAAAAATGGCTTTTTTTAAAGTCGTTGAAAAATCATCAAAAAAAATCTAAGGGGTAGATATCGACGAGCTGAATCCAAAAATATATCATTTTGATAATATCGAGCCATGGCTAGAGCTGCAAATCAAGTTTCTTGAGCAATCTTGGTACTTTTTGTAAAACACATATTCGGCGCGATTCCGGAAAATCTGCGAAGCACAAAATCATGGAAAAATTTTCAATGAAGTAGAAATCTTGTATCTATCGAGAAATAATGAGTCTTTTTTTTAAAGTCGTCGGAAAATCATTAAAAAAATCTGAGGGGTAAATCTCGACGAGCTGAATTCACAAATATATCATTTTGATAATATCGAGGCAAGGTTAGAGGTGTAAATCAAAATTCTTAAACAGTTATGGTACTTTTTCTAAAATACATACTCAACGTGATTCCGGAAAAACTAAGAAGCATAAAATCATGAAAAAATTCTCAATTAAGGAGAAGTCTTGTATCTATCGAGAAATAAATGCCGAAGTTGATCTGGTGACTGGTTTGCGAAATATCTAGCTTCAGATTAGAATTTTCAGTATATCTCAAAATTTACCAAATTTTAGTTTGCTTATTGTGTGAAAACGGCAGAAAATATCGACAAATGGATACGTTGGAAAACTTGCGGAGGTCGAACTTGATAACGGGGAATTTTTTGGTATTTTTCTGAGGACCTTCAAGAAAAATCCAAAAATTTTTAGTTTCCAGTGTTTAAAAAAAAATTGAGTTTTTTCTAAAAGTCGTCAAAAAATCGTCAAAAAAATCTGCAAGATAGATCTCGACGAGCTGAATTCAAAAATATATCATTTCGATAATATGGAACTAAGATTAGAGGTGCAAATCACAATTCTTGAGCAGTCATGGTACTTTTCCTAAAAACACATTCACGCGATTCGGAAAAACCTGAGAGCACAAAATCATGAAAAAATTCTCAATTAAGGAGAAGTCTTGTATCTATCGAGAAATAAAAGTCCAAGTTGATTTGGTAACTGGTTTTCCGAAATATCCGGTTCAAATTCGAATTTTCAGTATATCTCAAAATTTACCAAATTTTAGTTTGCGTATTGTGTGAAAACGGCACAAAATATTGACACATGGATACATTGGAAAACTTAAGGAGGTCGAACTTGATAAAGAGGAATTTTTTGGTATTTTCTTGAAGATTTTTTGGAAAAATCCAAAAATTTCAGTCTCGAGTGTCAAAAAAAATGAGCTTTTTCTTAAGTCGTCGAAAAATCGTCAAAAATTGTCAGAGGTAGATCTCGGCGAGCTGAATCCAAAAATTATCATTTCGATAATATGGAACAAGATTAGAGGTGCAAATCTACAATTCTTGACAGTCATGGTACTTTTCCTAAAACACACATTCAGCGCGTTTTCGGAAAACCTGAGAAGCACAAAATCATGAAAAAATTCTCAATTAAGGAGAAGTCTTGTATCTATCGAGAAATAAAAGTCCAAGTTGATCTGGTAACTGGTTTCCGAAATATCAGGTTCAAATTCGAATTTTCAGTATATCTAAAATTTACCATATTTTAGTTTGTAGCTTATTGTTTGAAAACGGCAGAAAATATGACACATGGATACATTGGAAAACTTAGGATGTCGAACTTGATAAGAGGAATTTTTTGGTATTTTTTGAAGGATTTGGGAAAAATCCAAAAATTTCAGTCTCGAGTGTCAAAAAAATGAGCTTTTTCTTGAAGTCGTCGAAAAATTGTCAAGAAATTGTAGAGGTAGACCTTGCGAGCTGAATCCAAAAATATATCATTTCGATAATATGAACAAGGATTAGAGTGCAAATCACAATTCTTGAGCAATCATGGTACTTTTCCTAAAACACAATTCAGCGATATCGGAAAACCTGAGAAGCAAAAATCATGAAAAATTCTCAACAAGGAGAAGTCTGTATCTATCAGAAATAAAAGTCCAAGTTGATCCGTGAATGGTTTCCGAAATATCCAGGTTCAAATTAGAATTTTCAGTCTATCTCAAAATTTACGAAATTTTAGTTTGCTTATTGTGTAAAAACGGCAGAAAATATCGACAAACGGTACGCTGGAAAACTTCAGGAGGTCTAAATTGATAAAGAGGAATTTTTTGGTATTTTTTTGAGGACCTTCAAGAAAAATTACAAAAATTTCAGCGTCCGGTATAAAAAAATAACTTTTTCTTAAAGTCGTCTAAAAATCGTCAAACAATTGTGAGAAGGTAGATCTCGACAAGCTGCATTCAAAAATATATCATTTCGATAATATGGAACCAAAGTTAGAGCTGGAAATAAAATTTCTTGAGGGGGCATGGTACTTTTCCTGAAATAGATATTCAGCGCGATTCCGGAAAAATTGAAAAGTGAAAAATCATGAAAAAATTCTCAACTAATGAAAAGTGTCATATCTATCGGGAGAAAAAAGCCGAAATTGATACGGTGAATAGTTTTCGAAATATCAGATTCAAATCTCAATTTTGAGCGTATCTCAAAATTTACCAGATTTTATTTAGATTATTGTGCAAAAACGGCAGAAAATATCGATAGACGGATATGATGGAAAACTTCAGGAGGTAGTAATTAATCAAGGAGAATTTTTTGGTATTTTTTTGAGGACCTTCAAGAAAAAGCCAAAAATATCAGTCTCAAAATTGATTTTTTTTGTGGGGTTGTCGAAAAATTCCAAAAAAATTCTGAAAGGTAGATACTCGACTAGCTGTTGTGGCAAAAATAGAGGTGCAAATCACAATTTTGGGTAATAATGGTACTTTTCTAGAACACTATATTTAGTGCGATATTAGAAAAACTGGGAAGCGCAAAATCAAAAAGTTCAGTAGTTCCTGGAGGAATTGAACACCTACTATTTCACCTCGCATATTACGTGTAAATGGAGAATTCCTGGAGGAACTGACCACCTACGATCACCCTTGTTACCTCCATCACCACTTTTGGAGTAAACAACAACCCAAGAAAATACACGCAATTACGTAAACACATTCCGTCGTAATACGTCCCTGCCTCCACTCATCCCAACACACCAATCCGAAGAAGTGCCTGATTTACGAGCCAGCGCGTAACTCGCGGCAGCGTAAGTACAAAGTGTGGGATGACTTTTCCTCAGTTGTTGCGACATGATGCCGTTTATCATGGTACACGCCAATTATTTGCGAACATAAATGGATAAATTGCCGCCAGAGGTCACCGGCGATAACATCTACCACCTCTCGGCGACCCTCTGGGTACTTGTTAGGCTCACTCTCGCTTGCGTCATCCGTCATAAAATAGTAAATTTTTCGAGTTCCGTGCGCCGGCCCGATCAATCCAGAAGCTCTCATTACCGTTGCTTTACATATGAACGGCGATAATGAGGCGGTATTTACGACAACACGGAAAGGGCGTGAAGACGTCCATCCTTAATAACCGATTCTTATTCGTTATTTATTTGGCATAATGAGAGCCGCGTGCAGTACCGGGCTCAAGACACCATCGAACCCAAATGGATGATTGTTGTTAAGTTGTGTGGTTTCGTGGCATCCGAGCCCGGCCCTGCCTCGAACCGCGTGAAATATGTAGTCCGGTAGCAACGACACTTCGCACCGTATCAACAACGCGTTGAGGTTATGTATCGGTCCATAAATCCGGAGCGACGCCCCATAATACGACCACGCCATAATTACACGTCCAGGGTGGTCCTCGAGACAATCGGATCCAGTTAATCAACAGTATCTATATAGAGCATCGGCGTTCTGTCATTATTTATACCTCGAGTGATTGCGCGCTTCATCAACGGTAGCGCGTTTTCGAAACCGTCGACCATCCATTTCGCTCCATCTAGGTACATCAAAGTCGCCGCTGTAATTTACCATAAACGGGTTTGTAAATCGCAACCGACTAGATCAAACGCCACGGATTAACGGCCTTTTTTACGGGCAAGGGTACTTACGCGCTAAGGCTGAGTTATGAAGGGACGTATATGGGCACGATGGGCCCAAATAACCGCTTAATAAGCGCGATGGGTGAGTCGGGTTCAAAGAAACGGATTTTTAGTTGATTCGGAGTAATGAAGATTAATGGGGGCACCGGTTTTGCCTATTGTGGAGACCGGAACCGTGCTGGTCGAACTTTGGTTCAAATATCAAGAGTTCACGCCAGAATTAACCAAAGAACCACTGAAAGGTTCCATTCCTTCATATGCATTTCAAACACTTCTCAAAAAAGCTCAATTTCGACTGAAATTTCTAGTATTTTCCTGAAGGTCTTCAAAAAATCGAAAAATTTGATTTTTTTTAATGTCAACAAAAATCGCCAAAAAATTCTGAAAGGCAGATCTTAACCAGATGACCAGAAAAAATATAGCATATTGACAATCTCTAACGAAAATTGGGGTACCAATTAAAATCATTTGTCAACAATGACACTTTCACAAAGGAAATCTTCAGAAGGATTTCGGGAAAAGAGAGGGACCGAAAATTATGAAAAAAATTATGCTCACGTTGCAATGTTTGTGTATTAAAAAAAAATCGAAGTTGATAGCGCACCCAGTTTTTGAAACAACTGGGTTCAAAGTCAAATTTTTAAAAATATCTCAAAATTTGTCGCTTGTCATTTTGGCGATTTTTGTAAAACGATGGAAATTTCAACAAATTGGTATATTATCAAAGTTCACGGTTGAGCTTGAGCAAGGAGAATTTTTTTTGATTTTTTTGAGACTTTCAAAAGAAAGTAAAAAATTTTAAACTCCATCAAGAGTCCCAATTTTTTTTTTAAATTCGACAAAAATTTTCCAGAAAATTCTGACGTTAATCTTGACGGGCTAAATCGAAATATATAGCATATTGACAATAGCAGACCAAAACTGGAAGCACAAATAAAAATCAAATCCCAGCGATAACACTTTTCCTAAAAGACATCTTCAGGTCGATTTCGGAAAAACGGATAGATCTAAAATTACGAAAAAAATCATACTTACATCGAAATGTCTTGTGTATTAATAAAAAAAAAAGATTAATGGGCCGACTATTTTTGTAACAACTGGGTTTAAAGTAAAATTTTTAGAATATCTCAAAATTTGTCGTATGTTATTTGGCGATTTTGGTAACACGATCGAGAATTTCAATAAATTGGTATATTAATAAAGCTCGTGAGGTAGAACTTGACTTCAAACAATTTTCTGGAATTTTTTGGAGACCTCTAGGAGAAAGTCAAAAATTTTAAATTGCATCAAAAGTCCCAGTTTCGTAATTTTTGAAAAACCATGGAAAATTTCAACAAATTGGTATATTAAGAAAATTCAGGAGGTTGAACTTGAGTAAAGAGAATTCTTGGATTTTTTTTTTTAAACTTTTAAGACAAAGTCAAAAATTTTAAATTCCATCAAAATCCAAAATTCTTTTTTCAAAGTCGACAAAAATTTCCCAAAAAATAATCCTGACGGATTAAATCTTGACGGATGATTCGAAAAATATAGCATATTGATAATTCTGGGCCAAAACTGAGGCAAAAATCAAAATCATTTGTCAAGGATAACACTTTTCCCAAAGGACATCCAACACGCCGATTTCAGCAAAAAGGATGGATCGAAAATGATGAATAAAATCATGCTTACGTAGAAATGTTTTGTGCATTAAGAGAAAAAAATTGAAGTTGATAAGGCGGTTATTTTGTAACAACTGAATTCAAAGTCACACTTTTAGATTATCTCAAAATTTGGCGTACTCATGTTACTTTGGCGTTTTTTTGTGAAATGATAAGGAATTTCAACAAATTGATATATTAACAAAGCTGGCGAGGTGGAACTTAACTGTAAACAATTTTTCTGAATTTTTATTGGAGACCTTCAGAAGAAAGTTAAAAATTTTAACATCCATCAAAAATCCAAAAAATTATTTTTTTTTTCAAAGTCAACAAAAATACGCCAAAAAAAATTCACGGGTAAATCTTGACGAGGTGAATCGAAAAATAAAGAAAATTGATAAAATCACACCAAACCTGGAGACAAAAATCAAAATAATTTGTCAGAGATCACACTTTTCCTAAAGGACATCTTCAGGTCGATTTCGGGAAAACGGATAGACCGAAAATTATAAAAAACAATCATGCTCACGTAGAAATTGTTTGTGTATTAAGAAAAAAAAAAAAATTGAAATTTATAGGGCGGTTAGTTTTTGTAATAACTAGGTTCAAAGTTAAATTTTTACAATATCTCAAAACTTGAGCAATTAGAATTTTTTGAATTTTTTGAACACCTTCAAGAGAAAGTCAAAAATTTTAAGCTCCATCAAAAGTCCAAAATATCTTTTTTTCAAAGTCGACAAAAATTCCCCCAAAAATTAATTCTGACGGGTAAATCTTGACGGGCTGATTCGAGAAATATAGCATATTGATAATCCTGGGCCAAAACTGGAGGCAAAAAATCAAAATAATTTGTGAAGAATATCACTTTTCGTAAAGGACATATTTAGGCCGATTTCGGAAAAAAGGATGGACCGAAAATTATGAAAAAAAATCGTGCTTACGTAGAAAAGTCTTGTGTAATAAAAAAAACGAAGTTGATGGGGTGGCTAGTTTTTCTAATAACTGAATTCAAAGTCACATTTTTAGAATATCTCAAAATTTGTCGCATGTTACTTTGGCGTTTTTTTTGTGAAACGGTAAGGAATTTCAACAAATTGGTATATTAACAAAGCTCGGAGGTAAAAGTTGACAAAGGACAATTTTCTGGATTTTTTTTGAGACCTTTAGGAGAAAGTCAAAAATTTTAAGACCCATCAGAAATCCAAAAAATATATTTTTTTCAAAGTCGACAAAAATTCGCCAAAAAATTTTAGCGGGTAAATCTTGACGAGGTGAATACAAAAATATAGCAAACTGCTAAAATCATACCAAAACTGGAGGCAGAAATCAAAATAATTTGTCAGAGGGAAAACTTTTCCTAAAAGACATCTTCAGGTCGATTTCGGAAAAAAGGAAGGACCGAAAATTATGAAAAAAATCATGCTCACGTAGAAATATTTTGTGCATTAAAAAAAAAAAAAATTGAAGTTGATAGGGCGGTTAGTTTTTGTTGCAACTGAATTCAAAGTCATATTTTTAGGATATCTCAAAATTTGTCGTATGTTACTTTGGCCTTTTTTTGTGAAACGGTAAGGAATTTCAACAAATTGGTATACTAACAAAGTTCGGGAGGTAAAAGTTGACAAAGGACAATTTTCTGGATTTTTTTCAAACCTTTAGGAAAAAGTCAAAAATTTCAAGATCCATCAGAAACCCAAAAAATATATTTTTTTCAAAGTCGACAAAAATTCGCCAAAAAATTTTGGCGCATAAATCTTGACGAGGTGAATCCAAAAATATATAAACTGCTAAAATCATACCAAAACTGGAGGCAGAAATCAAAATAATTTGTCAGAGGTAACACTTTTCCTAAAAGAGAACTTTACGCCGATTTCAGAAAAAAGGATAGACCGAAAATTATGAAAAAAATCATGCTAGCGTAGAAATGTTTTGTGTATTAAGAGAAAAAAATTGAAGTTGATAGGGCGGTTAGTTTTTGTAACAACTGAATTCAAAGTCACATTTTTAGAATATCTTAAAATTTGTCGTATGTTACTTTGGCGTTTTTTTGTGAAACGGTAAGGAATTTCAACAAATTGGTATATTAACAAAGCTCGTGAGGTGGAACTTGACTAAGGATAATTTTCTGGATTTTTTTTGAGACCTTCAGGAGAAAGTAAAAAATTAAGATCCATCAGAAATCCAAAAAATAAATTTTTTCAAAGTCGACAAAAATTCGCCAAAATATTTTGAGGGGTAAATCTTGACGAGGAGAATCCAAAAATATAGCAAATTGCTAAAATCATACCAAAACTGGAGGCAGAAATCAAAATAATTTGTCAGAGACAACACTTTTCCTAAAGGACGTCTTCAGGTCGATTTCGGAAAAACGGATAGACCGAAAATTACGAAAAAAATCATGCTTATGTAGAAATGTTTTGTGTATTAAGAAAAAAAAATCTAAATTGATGGGGCGATTAGTTTTTATAACAACTGGGTTCAAATTCAAATTTTTAGAATTTCTCAAATTTTGAAATATGCTGGAATTTCCTCCCACCCAATCACCTGTCGCTGCTCCTCGCGCTCGCCCCGCGAGCTCCGTCTCCGTGAAAGTCCGCCGCACAACCCAAAGTCAGCGGTGCGTGCAATCCGGCCATAAATTGAAGCCCAACTCCCGCCGTCCCCAGTCATAACCCATAGAACACACCTCGTAACTATTAATTAGATTAGGTTAACGTACGTTGGGTACGTTCCAAGATATTTCTCCGCATATATGGCCAAAGATTAATCCAATAAATTTCCCGAACGGCTGTTTATGAGCGTCCGTCGCTTAAATAATCGCAATTTATTATTTAATTACGGAGGCTTGGTGCGATCGGAGCTGAGGTATTGCCTTATCGGGCCATGCTTTATTGCACAAAGGGTGTAATCACACAGACGTAAATTACGCCGTTGAAACGCGAGATTAAAATCGGTCGTGTATGACTTCATTAGTCCAGATCGAGATGACAATTGTTCCGGAACTAATTGTCTTGGGGATTTTTGCCCGGCCACAAATCACGCACCACGACGAAAAAGTGGAGTCAGTTCTGGTCCTCGCGGTGGCAAAACCGAAATAAACGGGCACGATATTAGTACTCACCGCAGCACAGGCCCGAAGTTAGCCCACCACTTAGCACCGGTCCAATTAGTCTTAATCCGGCCGTAATTGACATCTCACTCGCACACAAGTACCGAGGCGAAATGAGGTAATTACGCGGATTATCGCCGCTAAATGAGGCGGCATCGACGACCTTTCCACTGGGTTTAGGAAGAGGAATCGCCGATGGTCATCGTGGATGTTTACATGGGCCGTGACGTCACGCTGGGGCTGACATCATCATCGATATTGTCGCATTTTCCTGCACACGTGCGACAATTATCCGCCCATGCAAGGGAGAGACAACTATCTTGCAAACTAGTTTACTTTCATGTAATGGTAAATTGTTGCAAGTCAGCCTTGACTTGCCCTCGCCGCTTCGAGGGCGTGGGTTGACGTGGAAGTGACGAGGAACGGGAAGAAGTGAGGAAGACGGGATGGATGGGTGGAGAGGAGGGTTTTCGACCATATGGCCACTACAATTGCCCAAAACCCTGTTATTTAAATCGCGACTATGTCGTTGATGAATAATAAGAAAGGGAAGGGAACCACAATGCAGCCCTTGCGGAGCTCCACTCTGTACTACAACCAAAAATTCGCGTTTTAATTAACTAGCTTAAACATCACACGACACTCTTTAACAAGTTAACGCTCCAAGGTAATTACACCTGTCAGCACAACAAAGCCAATTTTAATTTCGGCCTCGCCTTTTCAATATTACTTTCTTCTTATTTTTTAGCACACAACATCATCGATTGTCGACGGGAACAGGCGCCATGCACGGGAGGGGTGTATTAGAAATGGTTCAAAGCAGGTTCGTGAATTCAGGGTCAGGGTCACCGAAAGCTAAGTGGAGTATGTAGCTTTCCGCGATCAAAGGATCCTTTACTCCGGCAAACGTGATGACTGAAATATGCTCACTAAATTAGTGTCGATACGGCAACCAGGACTGCCAACAGCTACCGATTTACTTTCTACAAATTAGTTGGTATTTATGGCTGCAAACGTCAATTACGTTGTAATGGGACGAAGGTCAAGGTGAGGTTGAGAGGTCTTCTTGGAGTTAGTTGAGGATGGTTTTTGCGTGCAAAGCAACAAGGAGGAGAGAGGGATTTTAATTAATTAAAGTACAGTTACAGGAATGGATTAAGGACTAATTAACTAATAAGTATCACACGAACTAGGTAATTCGTTTTCAGCGGTTAGAATTTGACCAAGGAGAATCTTTTTGGATTTTTTTGAAGACCTTTCAGGAGAAAGCCAAAAATTTCAACATCAAAAAAAAATGTAGTGGCAAATTAAAATTCTAGTAATAATTGTATTTTTCTAAAAGAACACGTTCAACGCGATTCCAGAAAAGCTGAAAAGGCAAAAATTATGAAAAAATTCATAGTTAAGCAGAGATGCTTTGTCTATCGCGGAAAAAAAGTAGAAGTTCGTACGGTGACTGCTTTCCGAAATATCTAGGTTCAAATTCGAATCTTTAGAATATCCCAAAATTTTCAATGGATCAAATTAGCAATTTTGGTGACACGAGAGAAATATCGACAAACGGCCATGTTGAAAAACCGTGGCAGCTTGAATTTAACCAAGTAGAATTTTTTGGATTTTTTTGAAGCGTTAATTTCCAAAAATTAATGTTTTTTTTTCGAAGTGGCCCAAAAATTCTCAAAAAATTCTGAGGTGTAGACCCCGACATGCTGAATTGAAAAATATAGCATTTTATTGTCCTTGAACCAACACTACAGTTTCAAATCAAAATATCTTAGCAACAACTGTACTTTTCCAAAAAAAAAACACATTCAGCACGATTTCAAAAAAACTGGAAAGACAAAAATTGTGAAAAAATTCAGACTAAAGCAGAAATGCCCCGTATATCAAGGAAAAAAAGTAGAACCTGCTACGTTGACTACCTTCTGAACTATATGGGTCTAAATTCGAATTTTTCGAATATCTCAAAATTTGCCTTCAACTTTGGTGGCAATTTTGGTGAATTGAGAGGAAATATCGACAAACGGCCATGTTAAAACACCTCAGCAACTTGAATTTGACCAAAGCGAATTTTTTGAATTTTTTTTAAAAACCTTCAAGAAATGACCAAAAATTTCAAGCCCTATGAAAAATCAAAAAATAATATTTGTATCAAAGTGGGCAAGAAATCACCAAAAAATTTTGAAAGGTGGATCTAGACACATTCAATCGAAAAATATGGTATATGATTGTTCGTGGAGCAAAATTATAGTTGCAAATCAAACTTCCTAAGCAATAGTGGTAGTTTTTTAAAAGGTCACATTCCACACGATTTCAAAAAAACTGACAAGGTAAAAATTGTGAATAAATTCAGGTTAAAACAGGAATTCCCTGTCTATCGAACAAAAAAAACTAGGAGTTCGTACGGTGACTACTTTCCGAAATATCTGGAATCAAATTCCAATTTTTCGAGTATCTCAAAATTTGCCTTAAACTTTGTTGACAATTTTGGTGATTCGACAGGACATATCGACAAACGGTCATGTTAAAACACCTCTGCGGATTGAATTTGACCAAAACGAATTTTTTGATTTTTTTTTAAGAACCTTCAAGAAAAAGCCAAACATTTCAAACCCCAAAAATAATGTTTGTTTCAAAATCGCCAAAAAATCCCGAAAAAAATCTGAAGGATGAATCTCGACATATTGAATCGAAAAATATGATATATTATTACTGTTCCTGGACCAAAATTATAGTTGCAAACCAAAATTCCTAAGCAATAGTGGTACTTTTTCCAAAAATCAGATTCTACACGATCCCGAAAAAACTGACAAGGTAAAATTTGTGAAAAAATTCAGACTAAATTAGGAATTCCCGGTTTATCGGGCAAAAAAAGTAGAAATTCGTACGGTGACCATTTTCCGAAGTATCTGGACCCAAATTCCAATTTTTCCAGTATCTCAAAATTTGCCTTAAACTTTTTTGACAATTTTGGTGAATCGATAGGAAATATCGACAAATGGCCATGTTAAAACACCTTAGAATATTGAATTTAACCAAGACGAATTTTTTGGATTTTTTTTCAGGGCCTTCAAGAAAAAACCAAAAATTTCAAGCTCCATGAAATATCCAAAAATAGTTTTTGTTTCAAAGTCGTCAAGAAATCGCTAAAAAGTTCTAAAGGGTCGATCTCGACACATTGAATCGAAAAATATGGTATATTATTGTTCTGGGATCAAAATTGTAATTGCAAATCAAAATCAAATTTCCTTAGTAATAATTTCATTTTTTTTTTTCAAAAAGTCAGATTCCACACGATTCCGGAAAAACTGGCAAGGTCAAAAATTGTGAAAAAATTCAAGCCAAAGCAGGAATTCGTTGTCTATCGAGCAAAAAAAGTAGAAGTTCGTCCGGTGACCATTTTCCGAAATATCAGGATCCAAATTCCAATTTTTCGAGTATCTCAGAATTTGCCTTAAACTTTTTTGACAATTTTGATGAATCGACAGGAAATATAGACTAATGGCCATATTACAACACCTCAGCAGATTGAATTTAACCAAGACGAATTTTTTGTTTTTTTTTTTTGAGAACCTTCAAGAAAAAAACAAAAATTTCAAGCTCCATGAAATATTCAAAAATAATGTTTTTTTCAAAATCGCCAAAAAATTTTGAGAGGAGGATCTCAACACACGGAATCGAAAAATATGGCATGTCATTGTTCCTGGGCCAAAATTATAGTTACAAATGAAAATTCCTAAGCAATAATTGTATTTTTTCAAAAGGTCACATTTCACACGATTTCAAAAAAACTGGCACGGTAAAAATTGCGAAAAAATTCAGGTTAAAGCAGGAATTTCCTGTCTATCGAACAGAAAAAGTAGAAGTTCCTACGGTGTACACTTTCCTAAATATCTCGATCCAAATTCCAATTTTTCGAGTATCTCAAAATTTGAATTAACCTTTTTTGAACATTTTGGTGAATCTATAGAAAATATCGACAAATAGCCATGTTAAAATATCTCAGCAGATTGAATTTAAGCAAGACGAATTTTTTGGATTTTTTTTGAGAACCTTCAGAAAAAAAACAAAAATTTTAAGCTCCATGAAATATCCAAAAATAATTATTGTTTCAAAGTCGCCAAAAAATCGCCAAAAAATTCTGACGCGTGGATCTCTACATACTGAATCGAAAAATATGATATATTATTGTTCCTGGAGCAAAATTATAGTTGCAAACCAAAATTTCTAAGCATTAATGGTACTTTTTCAAAAGGTCACTTTCCACATGATTGCGAAAAAAACTGACAAGGTAAAAATTGTGAAAAATTCAGGCTAAAATAGGAATTTCCTGTTTATGGGTAACAAAAGATAGAAGACTTTACGGTGACCATTTTCCGAAATATCTGGATCAAGTTCCAATTTTTCGAGTATCTCAAAAATTTACCTTAAACTTTTTTGAAAAATTGTGGTGAATCGATAGGAAATATCACAAATGGTCATGTTAAACACTCAGCAGATTGAATTTAACAAAGCGATTTTTTGGGTTTTTTTTTGGAACCTTTAAGAAAAAACACAAAATTTCAACTCTGATATCCAAAAAAATTTTTGTTCGAAGTCATTAAAAAATCACAAAAAAATCTGAAGGTGATCTCGACAATGAATCGAAATTGTAGATTATGTCCGGACCAAAATTATAGTTGCAAACAAAATCCTTAGCAATAGGGATTTTCAAAGGTCACTCACACGATGCGAAACTGATAATGCAAAAATTGTGAAAAATTAGGCTAAAGCTGGAATTCCGTGTATATCGAGCAAAAAAAGTAGAAGTCCGTACGGTGACTACTTTTCGAAATATTTGGATCCAAATTCAAATTTTTCGATATTTCAAAATTGTCTTAAACTTTTTTCAAAATTTTGGTAAATCGTTAGGAAATATCCACAAATGACATACTAAAACACCTCACCAGATTGAATTTGACCAAAGCGAATTTTTTGAATTTTTTTTAAGAAACTTCAAGAAAAATCAAAAATTTCAAACCCAAAAATTATTTTGTTTCAAAATTGCTAAAAAAAATCTGAAGTATAAATCTCGACAATTGAATCGAAAAATATGTATATTATTGTTCCTGGACCAAAATTATAGTTGCAAACCAAAATTCCTTAGGTATTTGGGCTCAAAAGTCACATTCCACACGATTCTGAAAAAAACTGACAAGGTAAAAATGTGAAAAAATTCAGGCTAAAGCAGGAATTCCGTGTATCGAGCAAACAAACAGAAGTCCGTACGTCCACTTTTCAGAAATATTTGGATCAAATCAATTTTTCGATAACTCAAAATTTGCCTTTAAACTTTTTTGATATTTTGGAATCGTCAGAAATATCTGACAAATCCTTGTTAAAACACTTCAGTCAATTGAATTTGACCAAGAACGAATTTTTTGGAATTTTTTTAAGAACCTTCAAAAAAACTCCAAAAATTTAAAGCTCCGTGAAATCAAATCATTTTTGTTTCAAATCGCCAAAAAATCACAAATCTGAGTATGAATCTCTACACATGAATCGAAAAATATGATATATTATTGTTCCTGGATCAAAATTATAGTTGCAAACCAAAATTCCTTAGCAATAATGGTACTTTCTCAAAAGATCACATTCCTCACGATTCTGAAAAAACTGACAAGGTAAAAAATGTGAAAAAATTCAGGCTAAAGCAGGAATTCCTGTGTATCGAGCAAAAAAACCAGAAGTTCGTACGATCTCCACTTTCCGAAATATCTAGAACCAAATTCCAATTTTTCGAGTAACTCAAAATTTGCCTAAACTTTTTTGATAATTTTAGCGAATCGACAGGAAATATGACAAATGGCCTTGTTAAAACACTTCAGTAGATTGAATTTGACCAAGACGAATTTTTTGGAATTTTTTGAGAACCTTCAAAAAAACTAGAAATTTCAAGCTCCGTGAAATATCAAAAACAATTTTTGTTTCAAAGTCGCCAAAAAATCGCCAAAAAATTCTGAGGTATGGATCTCTACACACTGAATCGAAAAATATGATATATTATGGTTCCTGGATCAAAATTATAGTTGCAAACCAAAATTCCTTGGCAATAATGGTATTTTTTCAAAAGATCACATTCCAGACGATTCCGAAAAAACTGACAATGTAAAAATTGTGAAAAAATTCAGCTAAAGTAGAAATGTCCCGTCTGTAGAGAATAAAAAGTAGAAGTTACTACTGTGAACCACTTTCCGAAATATCTGAATCCAAATTTCAATTTTTCGAATATGTTAAAATTTGACATGTACTTTTTGGACAATTTTGGTGAAAGGACAGGACTATGACAAACGGCCATGTTAAAACGCCTCAGCAGCTTTAATTTAATCAAAGTGAATTTTTTGTATTTTTTTGAAGAATTCTAGGGGAAAACTAAAAATTTCAACCTCCATTAAATATCCACAAATATATTTTTTTCAAAGTCGGCAAAAAATCGCCAAAAAATTCTGACGGGCAGATCTCACATACTGAATCAAGCTAAAAATTATGAAAACATTCAGACTCAAGCAAAAAAAGTAGAAGTTTGTACTTTTTCAAAATATCTCGCTCCAAATTCAAAATTTTCAAATATGTATCTCAAAATTTGCCGTTTTAAGAATTTTAGTGAGACTACAGGAAATATCGACAAATGGTCTATTAAAGCACCACAGCAGCATGAATTTCACAAAGGAGATTTTTTTTATTTTTTCAAGTTCTTCAAGAAAAAACAAAAATTTAACATTCAAAATTCAAAGTCGGCAAAAAATCGTCAAAAAAATTCTGAGAGGTAGATATCGACATACTGATTCGAAAAACATAGCATATTAGTGACTTTGGATCAAAATTATAGTTGAAAATCAAAATACTGAAGCAATAATGGTACCACTTTCTGAAATATCTGGATCCAAATTCAAATTTTTCGAATTTCTCAAAATTTCCCTTGATAACTTTGGTGAAACGATAAGAAATATGTACCAACCGCCATGTTAAAATACCTCAGGAGCTTGACTTGCCCAAGGAAAATTTTTTAGATTTTTTTTTGAAGATTTTCAGAGAAAACCAAAAATTGCGTCACCATGAATAACCAAAAATTAAGTTTGGTTTAAAGAGGGCAAAAAAATTCTGAGGATTAAATCTCGACATATTGGTGGCCTTGGACAAAAATTATAACTGAAATACAAAATTTTTAAGCAACAATGGTACTTTTTCAAGAGAACACATGAAACAAATTCCAGAAAAATTGAGAAGGCAAGAATTATGAAAAAATTCAGAGTCAAGCAGAGATACCCTGTCTATTGAGGGTAAAAACTAGAAGTTCGTACGGTGACTATTTTCGAAATGTCTGGGTCCAAATTAAAATTTTTCGACTATCTTAAAGTTTGTCATGTCCCTTTTTGCGAAATTTGGTGAAACTATAGAAAATATCGACAAAAAGTCATGGTTTACCATGTTTATCGAGCAAAAAAAAGTAGAAGTTGCTAGGTTGCCCACTTTCCGGAATATCTGAATCCAAATTCCAATTTTTCGAGTATCTCAAAATTTACCTTAAACTTTTTTGAAAAATTTGGTGAATCCATAGGAAATATCCACAAATAGTCACGTTAAAACACCTCAGCAGATTGAATTTAACAAAGTCGAATTTTTTGTTTTTTTTTTTGAGAACTTTTAAGAAAAAACCAAAAATTTCAAGCTCCATGAAATATCCAAAAATAATTTGTGTCTCAAAGTCATTAAAAAATCACCAAAAAATTCTGAGTGGTGGATCTCGACACACTGAATCGAAAAATACAGTTTATCATTGGTCTTAGATCAAAATTATAGTCGCAAATAAAAATTTCTAAAAAAAAAAATGGTACTTTTCCAGAAAAAAACATATTCAGCACGATTCCAAAAAAACTGATAAGACAAAAATTGTCAAAAAATGCATCCTAAAGCAGAGATGTCCGGTCTATCGACAAAAAAAAGTAGAAGTTGGTATAGAGACTACTTTCCGAAGTATCTGGGTTCAAATTTAAATTTTTCAAATATCTCACAATTTGCATTAATTACACTCTTTTGACAATTCTGGTGAATCGATAGGAAATATCCACAAATTGCCATGTTAAAACACCTCAGCAGATTGAATTTAACCAATACGAATTTTTTGGATTTTTTTTTGAGAACCTTCAAGAAAAAACCAAAAATTTTAAGCTCTATGAAATATCCAAAAACAATTTTTGTTTCAAAGTTCCAAAAAAATTGCCAAAAAATTCTGGGATGTGGATCTCGACACAATGAATCGAAAAATATGATATATTTATTGTTCCTGAACCAAAATTATAGTTGCAAACCAAAATTCCTTAGGAATAATGGTATTTTTTCAAAAGATCACATTCCAGACGATTCCAAAAAAACTGACAAGGTAAAAATTGTGAAAAAATTCAGGCTAAAGTAGAAATGCTCCGTCTGTAGAGGATAAAAAGTAGAAGTTACTACGATGACCACTTTCCGACATATCTGGATCCAAATTCCAATTTTTCGAGTATCTCAAAATTTGCCTTAAACTTTTTTGACAATTTTGATGAATTGAATGGAAATATAGACCAACGGCCATATTAAAACACCTCAGCAGATTGAATTTAACCAAGACGAATTTTTTGGATTTTTCTTGAGAATCTTAAAAGAAAAAACAAAAATTTAACTTCTCTCCATAAAAAATCCAAAAATAATTTTTGTTTCAAAGTCGTTAGAAAATCGCTAAAAAGTTCTGAAGAGTACATCTTAACACACTGAATCGAAAGATATGGTATATTATTGTTCCTGGACTAAAATTATAGTTGGAAACCAAAATTCCCTGTCTATCGAGCAAAAAAAGTAGAAGCTTGTATGGTGACCACTTCTCGAAATATCTGGATCCAAATTTAAATTCTTCAAATATCTCAAAATTTGTCATATACGTTTTTAAGATTTTTGGTGAAAGTACAGGAAATATCGACTAAGAAACCTAATAAAACATCTCAGTAACTTGAGTTTGACTGAGGAGAATGTTTTGGATTTTTTTTGAAGACCCTTCAGGAGAAGATTAAAAATTTCAACCATCATGAAATATTCAAAAACTATTTTTTTAACAAAATGGGCAAAAAATCGTCAAAAAATTCTGACGGATAGATCTCGACATACTGAATCAAAAATATATAAAATATATTGTTGTTGAACCAAAATTATAGTCGAAAATCAAAATTCCTAAGTCATAGTGGTACTTTTCCAAAAAAAAACACATCCAGCACGATTTCAGAAAAACTGACAAGTTAAAAATTATGAAAATATTCAGACTCAAGCAGTTTTCAGGGAAAAGCCAAAAATTTGACGTCCAAATTTTTTTTTTTTCAACGTTGGCAAAAAATCGCCAAAAAATTCTGAGAGATAGATATCGACGTACTGAATCGAACAACATAGCATACTAGTGACTTTGGATCAAAATTATAGTTAAAAATTAAAATTCTTAAGCAAAAATGGTACTTTTTCAAAGAAACAAATTCAACACGATTTCCGACAAACTGACAAGGCAAAAATTATGAAAAAAATCACGCTTAAGCAGCGAATCCGTGTCTATAAAGGAAAAAAAGTAGAAGTTCGTATAGAGACCATCTTCCGAAATATCTGGATCCAAATTTAAATTTTTCGAATAACTCAAAAGTTTACCTTGTACATTTCTGATAGCTTTGGTGAAACGATGGGAAATATTTACAAACAGCCAAGTCAAACTACTGAGTAGTTTGAGCTTCGCCAAGAAAAATTGTTTAGATTTTTTTTTGAAGACTTTCAGGAGAAAACTAAAACGTTCAATCTTCATAAATAAGTATCCAAAAATTATTTTTTTTAAAGTAGGCAAAAAGTTGCGAATAAATTCTGTGGACGAAATCTCGACATAGTGAATCGAAAAACATACCATATTTGTGGCCTTGGACCAAAATTACAGCTGAAATACAAAATATCTAAGCAACAATGATACTGTTCACATTCAACACGATTCCAGAAAAATTGAGAAGGCAAAAATTATGAAAAAATTCGGGCTCAAGCAGGGAAAAAAGTAGAAGTTCGTACGGTGACTATTTTCCGAAATATCTGGGTCCTTTCTTAAAGACCTTCAGAAACATTTCAAGCCCTATGAAGAATTCAAAATTTTTTTTTTTTTTTTAATACAGCAAAATCGCCACAAATGTGTCTCCACGTTTTAACCCTATTCTGTGAACAACTCTTCGAAATCTTTGTAGTTTATGAAGCAATCTCCACCCAGATAGCCACTTTTCGCAATTTCGCAGTTCGATCTGCCACCGCCCATCGCCCCCTCCCCTTGTTTGCGTATCCGCGCAATTTCGACTTACGTCACCGGATTATGCTGGATGTTATCCAGGCAATTACGGCCTCGGTAATATGTGAGCGCGTTTACACGAAGTCTTTGATTTAGTAGGCAATTTCAATCGACTTATCTCTCTACCTGCCACATCACAATAGGCATTCATCGGGCCGAGGATTTCCATGCTTGTTGGTCGCTCCAGCATTACACGTCTTCCAAGACTTTTATCCTGTTATCTCGAATGGAACATTTCGATTACTTTAGTCGGAACGCGTACATCCCGGGATTGCTTTTAAATATTGAACAATATTTATTCAGACTGATAAAAACACGACGCCGACGAAAAAATCGATGCCGTTCTAATGGAGATCGTTGATTCAATAACCGAGACGGGAAAAGTAAGAGGATTCGGAAAAATCGACGCGGTTCTTACACACGCGTTGCTCAAGTGACCCCGCGGTGACCCCAGGAAATGTCAAAGAGCGCGGTCATTTGCGCGAAAATTCAAAATTCTGGGGTCCTGCACTCTACCCGGAAATCGCGGCCAGAACGAGCATCCGCGACCTCAGCAACTTTCAGCATGATTCTGTCACTCAAAAAACTGTTGTCCGATCAGGAAATTTGGCATATTTTAACGATGGGCGCATTTGCATAACATGCGCTAAAAATAGAAGCCCGATCACGTACACACCTTGCGTCTATTTTTAGCCATTCACACACAAAAATAAATTGCGACGGAAAAATCGAGCGGCGCGAGCCGGCCAGAGCGCCCTCGCCGTAATTGAGTTAATATATTATTATTATTATTGTTTACGACAGAGCGCTGGGACGTAACGAGCAATGTGAATATCAATAAAGCGGCCGAGATGTTCATGTTTTAATAGCGACGGATGGTACGGCTTGATTTCATCTGGAAAGCATGGTCTATTTCCATATTATGTCGCAAGAACGACTAACGAGGTTTTGATCTACGGTAATTGCCGTCTAAATGTCGTTTTCATAAAACGGGGGATTTGTAAGTGTGTTGCTTGCGAAATAATTAAGGCGGGAATAAGTCGGGCTGTGATAAATATGGAAATATGCGGGATCATGTGCGTAATCAGTTGATGAGTATTTGCAAGCACAGTGTGAGCGGATTAAATTTAAATAATGAACCGGTGATGGTTGTAGTGGAATGTTGAAACATTTTGTGTGGATTTTAACTGCGTTACACGGTGACGGAAAATGATTTTTAATTTTTTGCAGGATCGGGCTTCGACACGGTTTCTAGGTGGTCTGCTATGACTGTAAACTTTCTGTTTTCCATTAGTTAGCTTCTTAAGATACTCTTCTGGTTTTCATTTTGCGAGTCCTAAGTCGGTTTATTCTTTTTCTGTACTTTTACTTCACTATTTGGTCCCTCTGCTTTTTTTTCTATGTTTATATTCATTTTGTTTACTGAATCTCGTATTGTGTGGTTCTTTGGTTCTCCTATTCTATTTTTTGTTTTTATCAGGTTTTTCATTTGCTTGGTTTATTCCTCTATTGTTATCATTTTTCTTAGTTTTAGATGTAAAAACGTTTGTGCAACATAAAGTTCTTAAAAAAACGAAGTGATGATTTTAAGCTCTAAATTTTGAGATATTCGAAAAATTTTAATTTGGCGTAGAATTGGAAATTGAATTTTGGCTTTCTCCTGAAAGTTTTCAAAAAAAAATCTGAAACATTTTCATTGATCAAATTCGAGCCACTGAAGTGTTTTAACATGGCCGTTAGTAGATATTTCCTATCGTGTATTTCGAAAACTTCAAACTTTTATTCTCCATGGACAAAACTTCATTTTTTCCTAATTTTTTCCTTGTCAATTTGTCTGGAATCGTGTTGAAATGCTTTTAAAAAGTACAAAAAAATTATTTTTGGATGTTAAATTTTTCACTCTTTCAGGAAGATCTTCAAAAAATTGCAAAAAATTCTCCTGCTGTGGTGTTTTATTAACATGACCGTTTGTCGATATTTTCTGTAATTTCAAGTTCTCAAAAATGTGCATTTCAAATTTTGAGATATTGAAAAATTTGAATTCTCGCCCTTTTGCGTTTTTTCCTCCATAGACGGGAGATTTCTGTTTAAGTCTGAATTATTTCATAATTTTTATCGTGTCAGTTTTTCTGAAATCGTGCTGAATGTGTTTTTTTGAAAAGGTACCATTATTGCTTAGGAATTTTGATTTTCAGCTATAATTTTGGCTCTAAGAACAATAATATGCTATATTTTTTGTGACTTGAAAAATTGTACTCGTATATGTCATGAAAATTGGAATTTTTGGTTTTCTCTTTTTCAAAAAAATTAAAAAAACTCTGCAGTGAAATTCAAGCTGCTTTGTTGTTTTAACGGTTATTTGTCGATAATTAATGTCGTTTCACCAAAATTCTCATTCTCATAAAAGTACATGACAATTTTTGAGATATTGGAAAAATTTAATTTGGCCAGATATTTCGAAACGTAGTCGCCCCACAATTTTTTTGTCTTTCTTTTTTTCAAAGGTTTTACAATTTTTTGATATCACAATTTTTCGTTTTTATCATTTTCTTTAATTTTTCGATGTTTCGGTTTCATAATTTTTCGTTCTCTCAACTTTAATTTTTTCAATTTTTGAGTTATTCGACTTCCAAATGTTTCAATTTTTTCTTAAATTTTCAATTCTTACATTTTTCAATTTTTCAGTTTTGGGATTTCAGGATTTCTTAAATATCTGATTTCCCGATTTCTTTAATTTTCAATATTTCGATTTTATAATTAAATTAAGTTTTTTCGATTTTGCACTTTACCTCTTTCATTGTATACTTTTTCATTTTCCATTTTAAATTTTTAAATTGTACAATTTTGCAATTTTTCCATTTTTTTTATTCGAAAAACTAAAAAATCGGAAAATCTTGAAAAACTGAAAAATTGAAAAAACGAAGAACTGCAAAATCGAAAAATTGAGAAAAAGAAAAACGAATCGAATCGAAAAACCAGGGAACCTAAAAATCGTAAATTCGAAAAATTATAGAATCGTTAAAATTGTAAAGCCGAAAAACAGTAACACTGAACATTAAAAACGGAAAAATCAAAAATCGAATGAATGAAAAATTTTAAATATTCAATAATTGAAAAATTAAAACATTTTCAAAATTACTGTCAATATTACATATTTAAAATGAAAACTAGAAAAATTGCAAACCAAAAATTGAAGAAACGAAAAATTGAAAAAATCATGAAACTGAAAAATCTAAAAATTCGAAAAATGAAAAATTATAAAATCAGATTATTGTAAAACCAAAAACTGAAAAAATAAAGAAAAAAAACCGAAACGAAAATCTGAAAAACGAAAAATTAAACAATTGAAAAACGAAGAATTAAAGAATTGAGAAATTGAAAAATTTAAAATTGAAACCTCGAGAAATTTTAAATCGAAAAATTGCCAGAATCTAAGAATTGAAGGAAGGAGAAAAAAGAAAAACTCAAGAATGGAAAATTTGAAAAAATTAAAATTGGAAAAACAAAAAATTATAAAATCGAAACATTGAAAAATCTAACAGTTAGAATTAAGAAAATAAAAAATCCAAACGAAAAATTGCAAATCGAAAAATTGAAAAATTGAAAAATTTAAACTTGAATATTCGAAAAATTGCAACTCGAAAAAATTAGAAATAGAAATAGACCAAAATCGAAAAATTAAAATGTTGAAAATAGAAAATTTTAAAACAAAAATCGATAAATCGAAAAATTGAAAATTCGAATAACCGGGAAATCGAAACATCCAAAAACTGAAATATCTAAACATTAAAAATTCGAATAATTGTAAAATATGTAGAAACATTGAATAATACCGAAAATTCGAAAACCTGAAATTTTAAAATGAGAAATGAAAGACGAAAATGAAATCGGAAATTGAAGATTTTAAAAATTGAAAAACGGAAAAATGACTCTGAAAGTCGAAAATCGAAAAATTAAATTATTCGGAAAATTGAAAATACAGAAATAAAAATTCTAAAAATCAAATATGAAAATCGAGAATTGAAGATTTTAAAATTGAAAAACGGAAAAATCGAAATCCGAAAGTCGAAAAATCGAAAAATTAAAACATCGGAAAATTGAAAAATCCGGAAATTAAAAAATTCCCAAAATTCAAATACTGAAAAATCGAGAAACCGAAAAAGCAAAAATTGAAATACTTATTAAAACAATTCAAAAGTCTAGGATTTAAGAATTAAACAATCGAAAAGTTGGAAAATCGAAAAACCGCGAAATCGAAAATTCAAAATTTAAAAAACCCTAAAAACTGAAAAATCGGCACATTGAATAATCGAAAAACTGACTAATCGAGAAATTTAAACATTTCAAAACTGAATGACGAAATCGAAATATTGAAAAATCAGAACAGCGAAAAATTCGAAAACTGAAACATCGGGAAAGAGAATCATCAGAAGATCGAAAAATCGATAAATTCAGACATCAAATTAGATTGAAATCGAAAAATCAAAACGTTAGAAATTGAGAAATTGAAAATTTTAAGACAAAAAAATTGATAAATCGAAAAATTGAAAAATCGAAAAGAAGAATTTAAAAACGGAAAAATAAAAAATTTTAAAATCCGAAAGTCAAAAAATCGTAAGATCGAGCAAGCGAAGCATTAAAGAATTGAAAAAATGAAAATATCAAAAAATTGGAAAATTTGATGATCCAGAAACGCCAGATCGAGAAATTGAAAAATTACAAAACCGAAATGACGAAAAATCGAAAAACCGAGAAACAGAAAAATTGAAACATCCAAAAATTCATCAAAAACATCGAGAAATCAAAATATGAAAAAATTACGAAATCGAGAAATCGGTAAGTCCAGAAATTAAAAATCGAAAAACTGAGAAATCGAAATAGAGCCAAATCTTAAAATTTTTGAACGAACAAAAAATTTGGAAAATTGAAAAATTAAAAATTGGAACATCCAAAGGTTGGAAAATCGAAAAACTGAAAGATTTAAACAAAAAAATAAATATGTAATTGAAAATTTGAAGAAATGAAAAATTGAAACCAAAAACTCAAAAATTGAAAAGCCGAATAAATGGAAAAGTTTTAAAATTCAATAAATGAAAGATGGAAAAATTCCAATTCGTGAAGTTGAAGAAGAGAAAAATAAAAAAATATTCTCATTATCACAAAAATCATGAAACTGAAAGATCTAAAATTAAAAAAGGAAAATTTAAGAAATCTAAAAGTTGCAAAATCGAAAACTTAAAAACAAAATGTTTCAATTCGAAAAATTGAAAAATCCAAAAATTGAAAAATTTCACATTGAAAAAATGCCAAATAATGCAATCAGAATATTGAAAAACCGAAAAATTACAAAATTAAATAAAATAAAATCTGAAACGAAAAATTGCAGATCGAAAAAATTAGAAATAGAAATAGACCAAAATCGAAAAATTAGAATGTTGAAAATAGAAAATTTTAAAACAAAAAATCGATAAATCGAAAAATTGAAAATTCGAATAACCGGGAAATCGAAACATCCAAAAACCGAAATATCTAAACATTAAAAATTCGAATAATTGTAAAATATGTAGAAACATTGAATAATACCCGAAAAATCGAAAAACCTGAAATTTTAAAAATTGAGAAATGACAGTACAGAAAAATTGAAAAACGGAAAAATCGAAATCCAAAAAATCGAAAAATTAAAATATTGGAAAATTGAAAAATCCAGAAGTTAAAAAAAACCCAAAATTCAAATATTGAAAAATCGAGAAACCGAAAAAGCAAAAACCGAAATACTTATTAAAAAATTCAAAAGTCTAGGATTTAAAAATTGAACAATCGAAAAGCCGAAAAATCGAAGAACCCAGAAATCGAAAATCCAAAATTTAAAAAACCCTAAAAATTGAATAATCGAAAAACTGACTAATCGAGAAATTTAAACAGTTCAAAACTGAATGACGAAAAATTGGGAAATCGAAATATTGAAAAAACGCAACATCGAAAAATTGAAAAATCGAAAAATCGGAACAGCGAAAAATTCGAAAACTGAAACATCAAGGAAGCGAATCATCAGAAGATCGAAAAATCGATAAATTCAGACATCGAATTAGACTGAAATCGAAAATCAAACGTTAGAAATTGAGAAATTGAAAATTTTAAGACAAAAAAAAAAGATAAATCGAAAAATTGAAAATTCGAATAACCGATAAATCAAAATATCAAAAAAACTGATACCTATTTAAAATTTAAAAATTCAAAGTCGAAAAATCGGAAGATGAAACCGAAAAATTGAAAAATCGAAAAGGAAAATTTAAAAACGGAAAAATTAAAAATTTTAAAATCCGACAGTCAAAAGATCGAAAGATCGAGCAAGCGAAGCATTAAAGAATTGAAAAGATGAAAATATCAAAAAATTGGAAAATCCAAAATTTTAAAAGTCGCAAAGATTGAAAAATTGGAAGATTTGATGATCCAGAAACTGCCAGATCGAGAAATTGAAAAATTACAAAACCGAAATGAGGAAAAATTGGGAAATCGAAAAATGGAAAAACCGAGAAACCGAAAAATCGCAACATCCAAAAATTCATCAAAAACATGGAGAAATCAAAATATGAAAAAATTACGAAATCGAGAAATCGATAAGTCCAGAATTTAAAAATCGAAAAACTGAGAAATCGAAATAGACCCAAATCTTAAAATTTTTGAAGGAACAAAAAAAATTTGAAAAATTGAAAAATTAAAAACTGGAACATCCAAAGGTTGAAAAATCGAAAAACTGAAAAATAAATAATTGAAAAATTGCAAATTGAAAATTTGAAGAAATGAAAAAGTGAAACCAAAAACTCAAAAATTGAAAAGCCGAATAAATGGAAAATTTTAAAATTCAATAAATGAAAAATGGAAAAATTCAAATTCGGGAAGTTGAAGACGAGAAAAATTCAAAAAATATTCTCATTATCATAAGAATCATGAAAATGAAAGATCTAAAATTGAAAAAGGGAAAAATTAAGAAATCTAAAAGTTGAAAAATCGAAAACTTAAAAACAAACTGTTGCAATTCGAAAAATTGGAAAATCCAAAAATCGAAAAATTTCACATAGAAAAAATGACAAATAATGCAATCAGAATATTGAAAAACCGAAAAATTACAACATTAAATAAAATAAAAAACGAAAAATTGCAAATCGACAATCTGACGAAATAAAAAAAATTTTAAATTGAGAAGAAAAGTGAAAAAGTTTAGCCAAAGAAAGATTGCATACATAAATACAGGATTTTGAGTACTTTGTCCCACTTTATTGTGAAATTTGACAGGACAATAATTGATCGACTAGCTTTTTTTCAATCTTACAAAATTTGGAAGAACAAACAAAAATCGCAAAAATTTGTATAATTTGCCAAATTTCCCCCCTTAAATTCGCGACGAACCGAAAAAATCCACCTAAAATCGCATGCTTCGAGTGCACGGTTGCGTGTTGCGAATTTTCAAGGGCGATAACTTAACAAGAACGTTAAAATCCATCTTGGCAAATTACAATAATGAAACATGAAACAACAACCCGTCAACAACTACCGCGATTTTAAGCACAACACCGGCAGCTTAATCGCGTAAGTAAAAAATGCGAACGCCTCGCGATAAATCACGGCTAAGCCTCAAGTGTCAATTTCGCACGCGACGCAATAGCGGCCCGCAGAGGTGAGCGGCACGCGGAAAAGAGCGCGCTGTACCGTGGCCAAGCGGGCGCGGAGCGGCGCCGCTCGCTATTGATGGTGGATAAAGCCGCGTTCACGCCGGAAAATGAATCGAATCGGCGGAAAATTCGGATAATGGGCCGCGAAGTAGTGGAAAGGCGCGTTTTAATTAGCGAGGTAATTACAAGTGCAACTGTTGTACTTGTGTGCAGCGAGAACGAGATTTATGGCTTCGTTAATGCCAAAAGCCATTAAACTCTTAAGATATTTTGTTAAATGTTGTAGATAAAATATTGTAAAATTATGTAAAAGTGGTCGGTGTTTATTATAGCGACTGTTTTTATTTGCTAATTTCTATTTCTGACGTACGAACACTAATTATTTGCGAATAAATCACATTGTTCGCGGAGTATAAAATGAATGATTAATAAGATTTATCTTTTTGTGTAGTTTTTCTTCTAATATTTGTTGTTCGAAAGTCGTTACGGGAAGATTTATTGAGGTGCGGTTAAAAGTTTTATTATTGGGTGTCATTGGGTTTAATTTTTATTAGATTTGGCGAAGTGAAGGCAGATATGCTTTCTTAGATCCTGGAACGCATCCGGATCTGGATTTATTACAAGTAATAAAATAAATACCGCGGGTTCATTTTTATAACACTGGGAATCTGCGGCAGCTCCTAGATTGCCACATTTTTATTAAAAATAATTACATAATTTACTACATAATTTATTTATTTACGTCATTTAAACACTAAATGTCTAACATACAGCAGCTGATTCACATTTTTTGTTAAAAAGGACAAACCACACCACAAACACATAAAAAATTGTGCAGGAGTATCTTATTTTATAAAGATAAAACAAATTTAGATGGGGGACCACTTTTTTCGTATTCTAGAGGTCACGAAACGTCTTGAAAAAACCTTACGCTCAGGAAGCAACAATGCTACTACACGTGAGTTACTATCGGTGGGCGCCCCTCAGGGGTCACCCCTGGGTCCGCCGCTCGGCCTCGCCGCTTCCTCCTTGCAGATCAGTTTACATTAGTAATTACAGTGTAATACAAACTTACGTTCCCGAGCTGCCACTTAATTATACCCCTTCCACCATCCCAGTTTCCTAATTATCTAGTTAACAGTATGATTTATTTTTATTCATAAATGTAAATGTTCCCCCGATGTTAATTAAATTAATTGGAATGTATAATAATGGCTTAATTATAGTTCGCGATTCGGCATCGCGTACTCTCGTTGGCGGAAATTGATAAATCCCCACAGCGTGATCCTTTAATAAAGCAAACTCGAGCTCGCATAATTGCATTTTATTTGTTCGAGCAAACCCGGAAAAATTAACATGCTTGGGTTGTTAATTCGAGAAGTGATTGGATTTTAACGATGAGGCGGTTTAGAGGTGCAGTGGCGGCACACCGGTAAGGTAATTCTTGACTTAAATTTGTACCGCCGCCACTGCTTGCAGTCGAACGAATACACCTACTTACAGGCGCTCGAAATACCGAAATTTTACTTCAATTGTCATAAAAGTCGATCGAAGCCATTTTAACCATTTTTTGGAAAAATTTTGAAAACTTTAATCCACTTTTCACGTTTATTTGAAAAGGGATTGTGACGGCGATTTCGGATTTGTAACTGGCAGATGATTATGTATAATATGACATTAATTCTCAGTCAATTGACACCATTTTATATATATTTTGGAAAAATTTTGGAAATTTTTAATCCACTTTTCACGTTAATTTGAAAAGCTGTTGTGACGGCGATTCCAGATTTGTAATGAGAGGAAGATTATCTACAGTTTGAGTCCAATTCTCATTCCACTGAAGCGATTTTGACGATTTTTTTGGAAAATTTTTGAAAAATTGAAACCCACTTTTCACATATATGAAAATTTTGTTTCTAATTTTCAATTTTCGGTTCGAATAAATTTGTTCTTTTAGTTAACAAAAATCGTAAAAGGAAAAATTTTAACTTGAGAACTTGAAAAATTAAAAATCAAAAATTCAAAATTGTAAAGGTAAAACTTGAAAAATCAAATGACTGGAATTACAAACTGCAAAATTGTCAAACAAATTATCAAATGAAATATTCAAAAGTTGAAATTTTAAAAACTAAAAAGAAAATGAAAACTGGAATTACGAATTAAATTTTACAAGATTTGTTTTTTCAATTTTTCGATTTTTTCAGTTTTTGATTTTCCGATTCTCATTTATCCGATTTTTCAATTTGTCATTTTTTGATTTTTAATTTTTAGCAAGTCCTAACCCCACCCACCCTCCCTTATTTTCTTAGAGAATATGTCATTTGCCAAAATCGGTCTCATCTTGACAAATTATTTACAGCTCGGCTCCAATTCTCATTCAATTGAAGCCATTTTGACGATTTTTTGGAAAATTCTTGGAAAATTAAAACCCACTTTTCACGTTAATTCGAAAAGAGGTCGTGGCGGGGATTTCGGATTTGTAATTGGCGGATGATTTTCTATAATTTGACACCAGTTCTCAGTCGATTGAAGCCATTTTAAACGTATTTTGACAAGATTTTTGAACATTTTAAATCTCATTTTGAAGTGTATTTGGCAGGATGTTGTGACAGCGATTCCAGACTTGAAATTCGGCGAAGATTATCTACAATTTGACTCCAATTTTCAATTAATTGAAGCATTTTTACGATTTTTTTGGAAAATTTTGGGAAAATGTAAACCCAATTTTCACGTTAATTTGAAGAGAAGTGGTGACGACGCTTTCGAATATGTAATTGGCGGATAATTATCTATAACTTAACATCAATTCTCAGTCGATCGAAGCCATTTTAAAAATTTTTTGGAAAAATTTTGAAAATTTGAAATCAAATTTTCATGTTTATTTGACAAGCTGGTGCGATGGTGATTCCAGATTTGTAATTAGACGAAGATTATCTACAATTTGACAAATTTTCAGTCGATTGAAGCCATTTTAATAATTTTTTTTTGAAAATTTTTGGAAAGTTTAAACCAACTTTTTATGTTTATTTGACAACAGGTTGTGACGGCGATTTCTGATTTGTAATTGGCGGATGATTATCTATAATTTGGCACCAATTCTCAGTCGATTGAAGCTATTTTGAAGATTTTTGGAAAAATTTTGAAAATTTTTACTTCAATTTTCACGTTTATTTGACAAGTAATTGTGACGGCGATTTCAGATTTATACTTAGAGCAATATTATCTAGAATTCGACTCCAATTCTGATTCAATTAAAGCCTTTTCGGCGACTTTTTTGGAAAAATTTTGGAAAATTTACACCCCTTTTCACGTCTAGGTATTTGAAAAGAGGTCGTGACGGCGATTTCGGATTTATAATTCGGGGATGATTATCGATGATTATACATCAATTTTCAGTCGATTGAAGCCATTTTAAATATTTTTTGGAAAAATTTTGAAAATTTTAAATCCAATTTTTACGTTTATTTGAAAATCTGTCGAAATGGCTACTCCAAATTTGTAATTAGAGCAAAATTGTCTAAAATTTGATTCCAATTCTCACTTGGTTGAAGCCATTTTAACGATTTTTTTGGAAAATTTTTGAAAAATTTAAAGTCTCTTTTCACGTTTACTTGAAAAAAGGTCGTGACGGCGATTTCAGATTTGTAATTGGCGGATGATTATTTATAATTTGATATCAATTCTCAGTCGATTGAAGCCATTTTAAAAATTTTTTTGGAAAAATTTTGAAAATTTTAAACACAAGTTTCATATTTATTTGAAAAGCTGTCGTGATAGCGATTCTAGATTTGTAATTAGAGGAAGATTATCTAGAATTTGACTCCAATGCTATATCAATTGAAGCTATTTTAACGATTTTTTTTTGGCGAATTTTGAAAAATTTAAACCAACTTTTCACGTTTATTGAAAAGAGGTCGTGACGGCAATTTAGGCTTTTAATTAACGGATGATTATCTATAATTTGACGCCAATTCTCAGTCGATTGAATCCGCTTTAACATTTTTTGGAAAAATTTTGAAAATTTTGAATCCAATTTTCACGTTTATTTGAAAAACTGGTGTGACAGCGATTCCAGATTTGTAATTAGAGGAAGATTATGTACAATTCTACTTCAAATCTCAATTAATTGAAGCCATTTTAGCGATTTCTTGGAAAATTTTTGAAAAATTTAAACCCACTTATTCACGTTTATTTGAAAAGAAATCGTGACGGGGACTTAGGATTTGTATTTGGCGTATGATTATCTATAATTTGGCACAAAGTCTCAGTCGATTGAAGCCATTTTTAAACGTTTTTTGGAAAAATTTTGAAGATATTAAGTTCAATTTTCACGTTTATTTGAAAAGCTGTCGTAACGGCAATTCCAGATCTGTAATTAGAAGAAGATTATCTACAATTTGACACTAATTCTCAGTCGAATGAAGCCGTTGTTAAACGTTTTTTGGAAAAATTTTGAAAATTTTAAATACAATTTTCATTATTATTTGGAAAGCTGTGACGGCGAATCCAAATTTATAATTAGAGGAAGATTATCTACAATTTGACTCTAATTCTGAATCAATTTAAGCCATTTAAGGATTTTTTTTGGAAAATTTTTGAACAATTTAAAGGAACTTTTCACAATTATTTAAGAAGAAGTCGTGACGGCGATTTCGGATTTGTAATTGACGGATGATTACCTCTAATTTGACACCAATTCTCGTCGATTGAAACCCTTTTAAAGATTTTTTGGAAAAATTTTAAAATTTGAAATCCAATTTTCACGTTTGTTTGAAAAACTGTGGTAGCAGCGATTCCAAATTTGTAACTAGAGGAATATTCTATACAATTTGACTCGAATTTCCAATCAATTGAACCCATTTTAACGATCTTTTTGGAAAAATTTTGAAAAATTAGGCTCACTTTTCACGTTTATTTGAAAAAGGTCGTGACGGCGATTTCGGGTTTGTAATTAGTGAATGATCATCTACAATTTGACAACAAATCTAAATCAATTGAAGCCATTTTAAAGGTTTTTTGGACAAATTTTGAAGATTTAAATCCAATTTTCACGTTTATTTGAAAAGCTGTGTGACGGCGATTCCAGATTTGTAATTAGAGGAAAATTATCTACAATTTGACTCCAATTCTCCATCAATTGAAGCCACTTTAAACGATTTTTTTGGAATTTTTTTCTATAATGTAAAGGAACTTTTCATGATGATTTAAGAAGAAATGGTGACGGCGATTTCGGATTTGTAATTGGCGGATGATTACTTCTAATTTGAAACCAATTCTCGGTCGATTGAATCCGTTTTAAAGATTTTTTGGAAAAATTTCGAAAAATTTATTTTCAATTTTCATGTTTATTTGAAAAGCTGTGGTGACGGCGATTCCAGATTTATAATTAGAGGAAAATTCTCTACAATTTGAATCCAATTCTCAATTTTTTGAAAAATTTTAACCCACTTTTAAACATTTTTTGGAAAACTTTGAAAATTTTAAATCCCATTTTCACGTTTATTTGAAAAGCTATTGTGACTGCCATCCTAGATTTGTAATTAGAGAAAGACTTCCTACAATTTGACTCCAATTTTCAATCAGTTGATGCCATTTTAACGACTTTTTTGAAAAATTTTGAAAAATTTCAACAGACTTTTCACGTTTATTTGAAGAGGTCGTAATGGCGATTTCGAATTTGTAATTGGTGAACGATTATCATAATTTGAGATCAATTCTGAGTCTATTGAATCCATTTTAAACATGTTTTGAAAAAATTTTAAAAATTTTAAATCCTAGTTTCCAAGTTTATTTGAAAATCTGTCGTAACGGCGATT